>CM036760.1:49058015-50258015 GCA_020796225.1 Arion vulgaris | reverse complement strand
TGAATGTACTACAAATATAATTATCGATATAAGGAAGACTGCAGTAAAACTATGTAGCAATGGCAAAACACAAAAAACAAAGTACTGTAGTTTTACAAAATACAAAAACAATACACAGCATAAGGCTTTTATCAAGCAAAGGATACAACAGAAGTGAAGAAAATCACTTCTTACACGGCACAGCAACATATAGAATCGGACAATAAATTTTTTCTAACAGCCCAAAAATGAATTTCCCACAGATGTTCATTTTCGGACCATTAGGAATTTATTGACTCTCTGCTTTCTAAGATTGTAACATAAGAGAAATATGAGTGAGAATGAAATGAAAATTGTGGCATATCCTTTACAAGACTTCATCATCAACCAAAGTTAACGAGGTGTTTATTTTCTAGGCACCACTTAAAAGTTAAATAGTTTGCCATTGTTTTCTTTACCATTGTAAGAATCAATGGGAACAAATTTGCTTCCAAACTGAGTTTGAACCACATACTTTTGGGTTGTGATTCAGCTCACTACCGCTAAGCCACAACGCCTACTTGAGGTGAATGAGATGTTTGAATAAAATAAAATACTTACAGCCATTTCATAATTTTTTTGTTGCCGTTGTTTCTGACAGATGGCCACTTCTGTAGGTCTACCATCTGAAAAATAAATGTTTCAATGTATCTGTCTGCATCAATATGTACTTGAGTATCATCCTCGTCTTTCTTGTCATTGAGCACTTAAACTGTATCTTCATCCCCAATTCCGAAACCCTCACCCCAACTCAGAAAATCAGAGATTTTATCTTCAGTTGAGTGATTTGAGAATGTACTATAATATGAATTGAACATTGTTAACTTGAATATCTCTAAGGAAAATAAAATTCTCTCTAGGGTTGTGTTGTACCATGACAGGCATTGCCTGAATATGTTCACCACGCAAGCTTCTGCCTGTCCTCAAATGTTTGATACTTTTGTTGTAATACATCAAACTAATCCTGCAATAGAGAGCCATGATAGCGCAGCGGTTAGTGCATTAACCTATTCAGCGTGTTATCCGGTATCAGTTCCACTAGTGGGAGTGCAATTTTTTTCAGACCGTAACGGCTCTCAGATCAACCAAGCCTCAACTGAGTACTAGAAAAGAATTGGGTAGTAAAGGCGGCATGAAGTTGACCATGTCACTGATCACATGCAATTAAAAATACAGGCCTTCCCCACTATATCTCATGGTATGAACAAAAGGGTTCATTTAATCCTGCAAAAGATTTGTAATTCTTTCATTGAAAAGTTCTGTCTCTAAAGAGTTCCCTGTGTCTATTAGCATGTGTCTTCAACAACTCAATAGAATGCCAGTCTATTGAATGTCTTAATACTGAAAATCATTAAATAGACCATATACATACCAGTGTATGAGTAATCTGGCAACTCAAGAATAGGATTAGTTCTATGTTTCATGGTCTTTTCATAGTCTCTGTGGATTTTCAATAGCAAAAAGTGAAATGAAATGCCTTATGATAAACAGATACATTATAAATAGGTCACATGTCTTTAAACAATTAAAAAATAACTGACACTTCTGCATGATACAAACATAGGTCTATGTAGGACTGAAATTTATACATTAGAACACATACTTCAGGATTTGTCCGACATTCTTCTTCTTCAAATGCTCAATACTTGTTAAACCACTCTTTGTGATCTGTATGTGATGCAAGCCTAAAAGCGATTG
The DNA here is from genome assembly GCA_020796225.1 of Arion vulgaris. Lineage (NCBI taxonomy): Eukaryota > Metazoa > Mollusca > Gastropoda > Stylommatophora > Arionidae > Arion > Arion vulgaris. Next base: position 50,256,299 of record CM036760.1, on the reverse strand, counting down.
TACGTTGTACCAGTTATGCGTTTACAAATAGATAGTGAAACACGTACAAACAAAGTACTATAGTTTTACAAAAACAGAAACAGTGACGATAAACAGCAACGTTTCGACCAACATTTACAAACAGACCAGCACATCCGATTTCTGTGACACTTTTTATTTACTAGGGTAGCTTCCTAGGCCCCTACCTTAGTCGCCACTTACGACATGTCTAGTAGGCCGCAGTGTTACTATTTTCTACGCCCCTTATGGGCTCCAGCAACACACAGGTGCCCGACCAGGATCTACGTTTTATCATCCGGCTCTTATCTTACCTACATTGATATCAGGGATCTCTGGGAAAATATCCCAACTGTGCCATGTAACCAAACCAAGTAACTTTGGAGTGAACACCTTACCCCCACACCACATAAACCCTCCTAAACATTATTGGAATAAAATAAACACTTCACTCAATAAATAAGAGGGGGGTGTCTGTGGTGAAGTGGTCAAGATGTTTGTCTTGAGTTCTGAAGGTCGTGGGTTTGAATACGGACCATATCCATTGGTTCATAAGTGCATTTTTTCCCTGGAGATATCTACAATTCTTACTGGAGCTACAGAGTATGTGCTTTGTACAATATTCTCGGCACGCTATTTATGCAGAGTTAAGATTGAGCCATATGGGGCTAAAAACACCTGGTGCAATTCTTCTTCGAACGCTCCATATCGACCACTTGCCAACCACTCTGTGTGATTTGTATGTGATCTGAGGCTAAGAGCGATTGTGCGTTGTGCCAGTTATGCCCCTACAAGTAGGCCAGCACATCCGATTTCTGCGACGCTTTTATTTACTAGTGTAGCATCCCTAGGGCCTATATCAGTCGCCTCTTATGACATGCATTGTAGGTCGCAGTGGTACTATTCTTTGCTTCCCTTGCTGGCCCCGGCATAACATGGGCGACCTGGTGCAATGAAGTCAATCGCCTTTAAACCCATATTTTTTAGACTCAACAAAAATATAAGACTATATTAAGATGGGAGTATAGAAAATATTTGTATTGTAGATCATACCGAAAGTGTAAATGTTGAACTATAGCTCTGTCCTTTCTTCTGTCAACTTGAATTGACTGAGAGGTATGCAGTTCACACCGATTTGAGAGATGGTATTCTTTGGTCCATAGTGATGTCAGAAAAAGACGGGAATTTGGAGTGTTAATGACACCTGTAGGAGAGAAAAAGTTTAAATTGAGCACAAAAAAATAACAGAAGATAACTGAAAGAGAATTCAAACAAAATACTGATAAAAGCAGTGATTGACTGGTACTGTAGACACAAGACCAGTGGTTCTCAAGTGATGAGCCTCCATCTGCTTTGAGGTGTTTAGATTTTAGAGTACAAAAATGTATTCTATGTAAAAGTTATCAATCATATATCTCTTAATAAGTGTGAGAACCACTGATTTTGTCTGATGGAAACTGAAATAATACTTATTATTTTGTATATTAATTGTTTAATCATGGAGGCATGTCAGAGGCCCTGAATATATAACTGTGATGATAGTTTTATTATGAAATTCAGTTATTTCAATAGCAGTTTAAGACTAAATAGCCTGTTGTCATGCAATGAACCGAGAACTTGAACCAAGACCTATGTTTTATTGTCTGTCTCTGATAGAACTTGATCTCCCCTACACTGAGAAAAGGAATATCTGGAAAAATATCCAGATCGCTTCATGTGGGGTACAAACTGAGTACCTTTGGACTACTTTGTCGCCCGAGTGGTTACCGGGGCCCAAATTTGAGTGTAAAGAATAGAACCACTGTTACCTGCCACGCATGACGTAAAAGACGACTAAGGAGGTTTGGCTGAAATCGGATGCCTGTGTCCTAAATGTGTAGAAGTCAACCTGCTGCCTTGCGGACGGCTCGGGAGAGCGAAACGCTAACGGGAGCGACCCAGTAAACGCTGGCAGAATCCGGACACATCACCGAAGGATAAGCATCAGAGCTCCAAATGGCACTGAAGATGTGACAAAACCCACCCATGCTAAGGCTGCATAAATCAGATTTCGACATGAATGAATTTTTTGGAGAGATCTGGTACATCGGCCTTTTAGTTTTAGGTGATCGTGAGAGAGAGAGAGGACTACTTTGGAGCAAGAGGCGAGCATCTTACCTCCACATGACAGAGATCCCCTGAGAACTAGAAAAAAGGTTTGCATTTATTACTTAAACTTTACTTTATGTAGATAATAATAACATTTAATTAGTTATAACTAATATCAAATGGTGAATACAAACCAACAACTAAATAAAAAAAAAATTAAACACAGCAACAGTTCTAAGTTCAGTGCAAAATTAAAATATTGAAAATATGGTGATTTGTGAATTGAAATATGGGTCATGGTCCCAGACCTATGATGACTATGAACGTTTATATAGTACTGTAGACATTGTCACACTCAACACTGCAAAATAATTATAATAAAATGGTATGTTTAATAATGTTTTTGTGTATATATAATTTATAATATATCATATCAAGTTTAGTATAGTATATCATCATATGTACTAGTAGTAGTTGAGTGTACACAGTACTGTACGTAGTGTACTGTTTAACTCAAGTACAGTTACATTAACTTACATGATTGTTTATAGTGATTGGATAAAAATGGGGTTGAAGTGTTTAAACTGTCTAAGTCACTATCATTGTTCATTGTTGGCCTGCATTCACTTTCACTAGTACTCACTACAGACTCCTGGTAAGAAAGTTAGACAGTAGAAAGACTGAAAGTAGTGAAAGTACGACTAATATTCAATCAATCAAATGCCATGCCTGCCGGCGTAGGCGATCATGTCTCTCCACAACTCTCTTTGCTTGGTGCATGTAATCAGTTCTGACTAATATTACGACTATGTTATATTTGTTAACTATGTAAATGTATGTACGTATGATTATGAATTAATGAATAATGATGTATTGTATAAAATAATGTATTCTCAATACTCATAAGTACTTTTCTGTGCGCTCCGAAAAATATACATGTGATGGCTAGAATACAAAACAATATGTGTGTGGCTACTGACCTTTACATCTCACAATGGTCGCCGCCATCTTAATTTAGCCAAGAAAGATCACTCTCATGATAAATTTCATATGTTCTGCAACTGCAAAAGTCTATTCGTCTCCAACGCTAACATTTTTAGAGTTGGCTGTGGTCTATTACACGAACGAATGTAAATCGTGAAATCGTGTAATTTTTACTATATAAAATATGATAAACTGACAAAAAACTTACAAATCAACAATGACACTGTCACTAGTCTGTATATAGGGATCCAATGATGCACGATCGAGAGTTAGAAATTGGGTAAACAGTAAACTACACAAAAACAGAAAACCACGACACTGGGCAACAACCCGGTAGCAGTGTGACGACAAAAGAAGAAGAAGAAGTAAACTACAGTAAAACAGTTAATTAGTTATCAGAACTAACAACACATCAGTTAGTACAGACCCATAGATGCTGTATGTCTTTTTTAATAGGTGGAGAAAACATTACACATGCTAAAACTAATGGTTCCTGTACCTCGCTAGTTCTTCTTATTCGATGGCTCTATATCGACCACTCTGTGTGATTTGTATGTGATCTGAGCCTAAGAGCGATTGAACGTTGTGCCATTTATGCGCCTGCAATTAGGCAAGCACATCCGATTTCTGCGGTGCCTTTTACTTACTAGGGTAGCTTCCTAGGCCCTACATCAGTCGCCTCTTACGACATGCCTTGTAGGTCGCAGTGGTACTATTCTTTGCTTTCCTTGTGGGCCTCGGCACCACACGGGCGCCTCGAGTGTCTAGTCATGCTCGTGCAACGTTTGATGACAATTGCCCTAAATCGCAGTATCAATGCGTCATCAATTATCCTCAATCGACTAGCGATCGCAAATAAACAGGATGCCCACTTATCCATCTCCAAAACCCCGACATTATGTGGTTTTTTGGTCTGCTTTCTCATTACACCGTGAACGCCTGCATGTTAATTGCAGCAGATAACTATTGCTGTTCGCCCGTTTGTTGCCGGGTATCGTAGTGCGAGCAAAGAATAGTAACACTGCGAAATACAAGGCATATAGTAAGAGACGACTGAAGTAGGGGCCACGGGAAGCTACCCTAGTCTTCTTCTTGTCGATCGTTCTTCTCGGTCATTTTGATCATTCTTATTGTGATATATAAACAAGAACTTTGCCAAGAACGGTTAGAACGCTGCGCCCCCGTTAATCCCCTACTAGTATAGGATGAGCGCGTTTCCGCGTTTTCGGAAATGTTCGAGTCTGCCATGCCGGCAGTCAAACACTTTCCAGACATCGTGAGTATCTTACTCTTTATTGATCCATTTATCGCCGTATATTTGGGCTTGGATCTACGCCAAAGAATCTTTTGTACTTGCGCGTCGTTCCTTTTGCATCGTATGATGAGCACTCTTTAATGATCTTTTTAGCGCCGTATATTTTGGCTTCGATCTACGCCAAAGAGCATTTACTACTTTGCAGGGGGACTGCCTAGAGTAGTTGATAGTAGCTCGGCCTGCTAGCTGTGAGACGCCTCATAGCTCGGGTTCGAACCTACTGTCCGGCATTTGTTCGAGTCCCCTGGTCTTACTCAGGACGATAACGTGAGTACCTCTGAAGTCGGAGAAAATCTGCCTGTATGGCGAGGGAATACTAATTACGAGTACATTGAGCACACGGCTGCCAGTGTAAAGTAATTTACAATGTGCACGCTGCTGCCATTGTAAGAAATTGGAAAAACGTATTTTCACGCAAAAATCAGTTTCAGAGATGAAACTTCGTCTGAGTTGAAAGCGGACGAAAAAAAAAAAAAAAAACTACTTTGCAATTTTTTTCTGACTGGGTGTGGTTGCTCCGGTTTATGAACACAACCCTTTTAGGACTAGTCAGTGGGACGGTCACTTGTCGGCTGCTAACAATCAATTTTTGTCGTATATTTGGGCCTTATGATCTTCGCCTAAGAGTATGTTCACACTAGACGGCCTTCTGACTGTATGAGGTCCTTCCGGATTAGGAACATGCTCAGTCATTAGAGACATATAAGCTTGTCGTACACCACGGCATTCTACTCGTATAGGTCTCCGTGAAAAATGTCGACCTTCGCCAATGTTTGGATGTGGACGGCCTGTCAAACCATTACACTGTCGACCTTACTTTTCGGTCACTGTGAGTTTATTCCGAAGTAGGAAGATTCTCAGCCTTTTCGAGACGCGTATCGGCAATTTGCAGTTTGAACTCTGCGTTTTCCCTGACCTCGGTAAACACTGGACTGGGGCTGCACACAGATAATCCAGAGGGTTGTTTCAAACGGCGCTGTCAACGCAACTGAGAATTTTGCTCTCGCCACTATCACCCACTCCAGTTCTTCCGGGGATGTTAGTTGTTATTGCGACAGTACCTTGCCCGGTTGTCCCAGATAGGGCCGTTTCGTTAGGTCCCAGAACGCCCCTTTAGGATTTGCGCTAGGCCAACCTTACCCAATAGATAGATCCAGGCCTGGCCTCCGATACGGAGTCTACTGCAGTCTTCCCATCTGTCGTCACGATGCGTTAAAGCGCTCTTAGTGACACTTTCCCAGAACTGGCAACTGTGGTGCGACCTTGACTCATTACACATCGTTCTCATGGATTTTTTCCCCACAGCTGGCAATCTTAGTGCAGCCATTGGCTCCGGAGGAATCGTTCTCGGACCTCGTACGCTGCTATTTCTTGCGTTTGCAGTGCATTTGAGCACTTTTCGTCGGACATCGGTCAGAAGATGCGTGCATTCTGTTCATGGTTTTTGAACCTGTGTTACGCTTCTGTGCCTGCACTACTACCACTACCTGTAGTTCTCCCTCGATCCCTACCCGCTTAGCCATACAGGATCCTCTGTCTGTTTCCAAGGTCACCACATGGAGTTGGGTAGGATCTTGATTAGTGCCAGCTCACTAATCCTGGCGCACGTTGTTCCTATAACTGCGCTTTGACCCAGCTACCCTAGTAAATAAAAAGTGTCGCAGAAATCGGGTGTGCTGCCTACTTGTAGGTGCATAACTGGCACAACGTACAATCGCTCTTATGCTCCGATCACATACAGATCGCATAGAATGGTTTAACAAGTGGTCGATATGGAGCGTTTGAAGAAGAAGCTGTTACTGTTCTGTAAACAATTTCCTGTGCCTAGAGGTCTAAACACAGCGAAATGGGTTATATCAAATTGATTATCATACGATTATCATATCAGACTAGGCCGGGATCGCGAGAGAGAGAGAGATATCAGACTCGATGAATATGCTTCAAATGATTGAGTCCGGGTTAAAGGCGCATAGGGACAACGTCGCGCCCAGATTGGTAAGCTGGCACTAATCAAGATCCTACCTCACCTCCACGTGGTGTCCCTGGTAACAGACAACGGGTCCTGTCTGGCTAAGCGGGCAGGGATCGAGGGAGAGCTACAGGTAGTGGTAGTAGTACAAGCACGGAAAAGCAATGCAGATCCAAAATCCATGAAGAAAATGCACGCATCTCCTGACCGACGCCCGATGAAAAGCTAGTAGTTGAAACGTAAGAAACGGTAATGTACGAGTCATCTGCGAATGAATGCTAGCTCCCCGGGAGTAAATGACCGCACTAAAATTGCCAGCTTTGGAGCCAAAAAGCACTTAGTGTAACAAGGCAAAAACCGCACCACAGTTACCACAGTCTTCCGGCCGGCCGGTGGGAAAGGCTGAACAAACGAACATAAAAAGATGAGAGGTGCATCCAGAAAAGAGACGTAGACCCACATGGGGCTAAACTCAGAGCCCTGAGGTGGGGGTCCTAATTGAGTTGCACGTGGGCCCACATAGGGCAAAACTCGGAGTGATGAGGTGGGCGCCCGAATTGAGCTCCATGTCCGGACAGCCTAGAGGCATGATGAATGTGATCACGGTGAGCAAGTGTAAGGGTGAGCGGTCAACCCAAGTGTGCAGAAAACTGGAAAGCCCAGCAGAAGCTTGAGTCCAGTGCTCGTCTTCCCTCGCAGGGAACTACTTTTGCCTTGTAGTTAGATTGGGGACAATCAAAGGCTAGCGGAGCAAACTGTACACAAAACTGGACGGTAGGAAAACAAAGTAGTCCAAAAAGACCGGTAACCTGGGCAGATGACGCTCACAACCCGGGAGGGAAGGTTGTCTAAGGGTAGCTACCCTAAAAGAAAATAGCAACTTGCAGGTCGACTGGGGACAGCCAAAGGCTGACGGAGAGCGAGCCCAGTAACGCTAGTTAAAATCGGACACATCGCCGAAGGATAAGTACCAGAGCTCCAAATGGAGCTGACGATTGTGAACGTATCACACCCGTTCTTGGCGTTAGGCTGTTTACATATATCAATAATAATGATAAAAATGGCAGTAAAAACGATCGCAGAGAGAAAGAGAGACAGAGAGAGAGAGAGAGGACAGAGAGAGAGAGAGAGATAGATAGATAGAAATGATTGAATCTGGAAATCTGCGCTAGGAATGGGTGGACAGCATTCGGAGATCACATCTCACGAAAATTGCTTGTCTGTACACACCTGAACATGCTGGAGTGCAGAGTTACGAGCGTGCAGATAAGCTTTTACATGTGCGAATAAATGTGTGTCTCATTGCCATTGTTGGCAAGCCAAAGACATAGCACACTATCACACATGAAGTGTCTTGTGTGCAACCGAGCATATGTCTAATTTTGGACCATATCCAACTTATCCAGCGATGTTCTGCTCACTGTTAGAAGACCAAAATCATAGTCTACCACTCTCAGCAAGTCCCCGATAAAGCAGGACAAGTAGACGCTGTTCAATATCCGCCTCCGCTACAACTTTGAGAGCGGTTAGCCCTTGTCTGGTCTTTAGGATTACGTTATTGACATTACTCAAATGACAAACTTCTGTCAACAGTTATTCCGAGATATTAGTGGAGAGACATTGTCGTCTACGCCGGAAGGCATGCACACAAATTAGAGGACTAGCGCCGTATAAGATACGTTAGCGTAAATTAATAAATGAAGCAATTCGAAACATACAAGTAGGCGATACTGATACTTTTGTGAATGCGATATTTAAACATCTTGCTTTACTGCTACCGAATACGTATATCATCATCATCAGGTGCCGTGCCGGCTGGCGCGTAGACGATCATGGATCTCCACATATCTCTATCTTTGATGTTTGCTATCAATTCAGATGTTGACGCTCTACTGTGCCATGAAGTCAGTCTATTCAAAATGTTCTCTCACTGTCTTCCTCTGTCTCGTCTACCCTCGATTTTACTAATTGTTACAATGTGTTCTAAACCTCTCCTCATCATCACATGTCCGAAAAATGATGACTGCCTCTTTCTTATATTGATAATAAGTTTTCTCTGTGTCTTGACCTCATTCAAAACCTCAACATTAGTGATTTTAGCAGTCCATGGAATTCTCATCATTCTTCTGTAAAACCGCATCTCTGTGGCCTCCAGAGATGTTTCGATCTGTTTGTTTATTGTCCATGACTCGATCCAAATGTCAGTAATGGTTCTATGTAGCACTGAATAACTCGCATTCTGACCTCAACTGACAAGGACTTGTTGCATATGATGCTTCTCATTTTCATGAACGGTGTTTTCTCTTGCCCTATTCTGCTCTTTATTTCTGATCGGCATCTGATGTTACCAGGACTTCGAGGTATTTCAGTTGCTGCACTTGTCTTAGCTCAGTCCCATTTACTGTAATGGTGCAGTTTGGCAAAGTCTGCTTTTTTATCACGATCGCATAAAGTTAAAAGAAAAGCATGTAGATTATTTCTTCATTGTCTACGTTGCGAATTTTGTTTCTTCTCATTCATCCTCGATCTGTGGATATCTCTGTAGTTAGTAGGTGGTGCGGGAAAGCAGAAGCACTGGTCAATACGACGAAGGCATCGATGGCATAGTTATCTCAATAACTGCATTAATACAAATTGTGATTCTGTGTTCGGATGTGGTGGAGAGGTCTCGGGCAACGAAATACCTACATGTTGCGGTTTCATCGAAGTTTTGCTTTTACAGACCACATAAACTATGTGGTAACGAAGGCGAGGAAAGACATGACCGTGGTGAAGATAATGGCTGCAGCAAACTGTGATCGGTGTCACCTGTGTCTCAGTGTCTAGTCCTGTCTGTGATTTAGTATGCTTTGGCGACACTGACTCAGTCATACGCAGATGGAAACACTGGAAAGAATACAAAACGTGACTGTGCGCATCATACTTAGGTGAACTAAAAATGCACCGTACAGGGCGATGCTTTACCTTCTTGACAATCTAACCATGGAAGACGAAACAAGGATTTGTCAAGCGCGGGCATAACTCCGAGTCAACGCTGACACACAACACCCATCAACTGCACAGAGAAATCAGGAGATAAAACGGCAGCAGACTAAAATGAGGAAAATCCCGGATTAGTCAGATCGATAACTTTATTTATCAGGCGTGTTCACTTGAGAACATTGAATCTAGTGAATAATACTATCGCCTGCAGGAAGCAATACATCCCTTTTCACTGGATTGAGACTGCAGAAAGTCCGTGGTCGCAGAAATTCAGGTATTGATTTATGAGAACTCGACTGAGGGCGATATGGTCATTTACACAGATGAGTCAGTGGTTCTGCCCATGAGGTCCATGGTATTTTACTGCTCAACATGGCATGAGCCAGCTCTGACAGCTTCCCAATGAAATCTGATACCATGCTTCAGTATGACTCCAGATGTGGTACTAGTGGAGTTTTTCTGTTTGTAAAATTTTACAGTTGCCCGTCTGTATCCTTTCGTTCGCATGAAATATTGTCTACATATATATTCAACATTTGTCTCTTGTATAAACTTCACTGTCTTTTGACCCATCTGTATAAAGTGGAATACATTTATATATAAGTATTGGATAATATATGTGAGCGTCTATAACTCAAGCGGTAGTGAGCTCGATCACCACCCAAGCGTACCTGTTCAAACTCCGCGGTGGGCAAGTTTGGAAGCAAATTCGTTTCCGTGGGATTTTACAAAAGGTAAAAATAGACCTCACCGTTCAGAAAGCAATGGCAAACTACTTAACGTATAAGTGGTGCCTAGAAAAACAACGACTCGTTTACTGTGGTTGATTGCTACGTCCTGTAAAGAATATGCTACGATTTTCAATTGGATAATTTTCATCCATTTTAGCCTAATTTCGGATATGCCCGTATAAGCTGTAATTGTTTAATGGCTTTAAATTGTAATTGTCTAATGAACGTACTCGCGTTCTCTACGAAAACCACACCAATCACAAAGAATGATTAACTTGCTTGAAAAGAACGGACGCAAACAACAAACTGCTCAGGTCGGGGTTTTGATGGACACTAATATATAGACTACATATAACTTGTTTATCTACTTGCACGCTTTTTATTTTTATTGACACTTAGTATTATACTTAGTATTCTCATTCTTTTTAATTTAGAGAGGATAAAAATAAGTGGTTACTTATAGTTAATATTATTACTTTATTTAATAATAATATATTTGTTTTCAAATACGCCATAAATAAAGTACTCGAAGAAAAGTAATCGTGTCAGTATTAAATTATAAATATCAAATATTATGAATCTTCGATTCGCGAAAGGGTTATCACAATAAGACGTTTGTGTACGCCATCTTGGATGTATTAGTTGCTGAAGGAGTGTTTATTTACCAGTATTATTCAAGTTACAGAATTTTGCCTCAGCTAGTGACATTTCCTCATTCATTAGTCGCTAAGTGGTGAACATTAAAGTAAGCATTGATTACTGTGTTTGCTGCGTTAGTGTGTGTCTTTGTTAGTTAAGGGAGACCTCATTCAGTCACTGTTGCTCAGTACTACTGAGGTCACTGAGGAGTGACTCGGACTCGGTGAGTACTGAGTAGTGAGACTCGGGACTGACTAGTGACTACTGACTGACGTACTCTCAACATTTTACATTTAATTCATTTATTACAATATCGACAATGCTATTCGAATTCACAATTAACTGTATTTCAATGTAACGCACTTAACGCAGGTCTCACAATACAACTTTTACAGTCAACTCAATTGAGACTAGTGATTTTACTTGTATAATTAATTATAATACATACTGTTTCATTTGATATAATTCTTATTCTCTGCAGCGCAATAATTATGTTGACCGCAACTGAGTCTCGGATAAGACTCCTAGATAGGAAAATAGATAAGACTGGCCAGACCACTGCTTACCGCAGTATTCGTTTGTCTCTCTTGCCTTCAAGCTCATATCTAAGGGAAAAAGATTCTTTGCAAAAGATTCTACACCTTTTCCTGGCTAATTGACAATGTTGTTTTCCACATAACTGACTGGTTATCAGCTGGTTTTCCCCATTTGTTGGGACCGATAGAAAGGTTCTTCATTGAGGCCGTGCAGATATCCTTATTATATCTGAGCAGAGGTCTGCATTGGTTTCTCTTCCCTTCTGAAAGTTCACAGAACAACATTTAACCGTTGATTTGTTGGGGTATGCAGCTATTTTCAATTCTTCTCACATGCCTAGTAATCTTAGTCTTCTATTGCTGATCATGTCCATGATGGAAGGCAAATTTGCATGTTGCAGCACTTCAGAATTGTTTATCTTGTACCACCTGATGTTCATAATCTTGCTGAGACATCGAAGGTGAAAGATGTCCTCTCGTGCCTTGAGTAGGCTTGCCCATGTTTCTGAGTAATATAGTTAAGTAAATAGCTAATTATACAGGCTTGATAGATTGCAATTTTGTCTGCATTGTTAATTTTCTGTTGTCCCCCGCTCACTTTGATAGTTTGTTGAATGTAGTAGCCACACTACCTATTCATGCGTTGATTTTTTGTCCAGAGAAAGACTGGCAGTGACTATGGACTCAAGATATCAAAATGAACTGGTTTTAAATGGTTACCATTTAAAGTGATATTTGTTGATGCATTACTTCCCTGACACAAAACCACTTTCTTAATGACACTTATAATCATAGTCTCTCTCTCACGACCACTGTTCAGACGATGTACCAGATCTCCCATAAATTCTATTAATGTGGAAATCTGATTCATGCAGCCTTAGCATTGGTGTGTTTTACATCACATCTTCAGCACCATTTGGAGCTCTGGTGCTTATCCTTTGGCGATGTATCCAGTTTCAGCCAGCGCTTACTCGGTTCGCTCTCCGTTCTGTAGCCATCTAGTGTTTTTTACAGTGTGGGGTAGCTAGCCTCATGCCCAACCTCCGTAGTCGCCTCTTACGGCATACATGGCAGGTAACAGTGGTTCTATTCTTTACACCACAATACCGTGTTCAGAACCAAGCTATGAGAATTATTACAGGGGAATGAGATCTACTCCAATACAGGAAATGGAGAAGACCACCGGCCTACAACCAATGGAGGATATAAGAGACAGCAGAGCACAAAAACAAGCAGAAAAGTTCAAGAGACTAGAAGATCACCCAATGTACCACAGAATGAATGGGCTAGGAAGGGGCAGACTAAAACGAACCAACTTTGCAGCGACAACCAAGATGATGATGAGCAAACAACCATCATGTGCTGAAGTTACCCCAAACCACTAAAATACACCAACACAAGACAGATATGGAAAGATACAAAATTCCCAGAGCTGAATGAGAACATCACAGGGATAGTAGGAAAAAACCAACAAAGTGAAGAAAGAAAACTCCTGGCCACCGAGTACCTAAAGGAACACTTTCCTAACAGCAGGTGGACCCATGTATACACAGATGGGTCTGCAGCAAATGCAACTGAAAATGGAGGAGGAGGAGCCCTCATAGTGCTCAGTGACATGAAACTCAGGAAGCTAAAATTAGCGACAGGAAGGTTCTCCAGCAATTACAGAGCAGAGGCAGAGGCCCTAAAAGCGGCAGCAGAAGCCATAGTGTCAGAGGAACATGTAAATGAAAACCTGGTATTTCTTACTGATGCCCTGTCAGTAATTACTGCTCTAAAAATGAAGACGATAACAACTTGAAGGAACTGCAAGCATCACTACACCAAGTATGCAACATCTTCTCTAGAGTGGTAATACAGTGGATACCATCTCACTGCGGAATACCTGGCAATGAGACTGCAGACATATTGGCAAAAGCAGGAAGCAGGCTACCACAGACAGACACCAGTATGACATATGAGGAAGCAAAAGTACGGATAAAAATGGCCTACAAGAACAAATGGCTGAGAGATCACCCAGGGCATGAAAAGGACGATGCCTACCACCAACTAAGTAGAGAGGAACAGGTTGTCATTTTTCGTCTACGAACAGGGCACAATAGACTGAGGTACCATCTGTTTAACAAGTATAAAATAGGCCCATCTGACATATGTACATGTGGCACCAGCAAGATGACAGAGACACACATACTGCAAGAATGTCCAACGTACATGGAACAGAGAGAAAATACATGGCCAATCCCCATATCAGTCCAAGACAAGCTATACGGAGATGTACATGGACTCCGGTTGACCACTAGCTACTTTAAAAATATACAAATCGATGTCTGAAAACGTTGGAAGAAGAAGAAGACACCACAATTTGGGCCCCTGGTAACCACTCGGGCGACTTATAGTCTGAGAAATAGGTTGCATGCCCTGGTTAAATTACTGATTGGGGATTGCAGGCTAGCCTCACTGTGTGCGACTAGGGCAGCATTGTCAACGAAAAGGAATTTCGTGAAAAGGATTTCTGTCATTTTTATCTTGCGAGCCAGGTTAAAGAGTGAACTATCAGACCTAGTGTGGATGAAAACATCCCCATCAGCCTCCCCAAAGGCATGGTATAAATGGACTGCAAAAGAAGATGCCAAGGAGAGTGGGGGTAAACATCCCTGCTAGACTCCACTCTTAACCCCAAAGCTATCAGATGTACTGCCATCAAACTGTATGCTGGCTTTCATGCCCTCATGTAAGATAATAAGTTGGAGCAATTTTGATTGGAAACCAAATTTGATTGATATGTTTTAATATTTTATAAACTTGGTCTGGTGACCGGGTCAAATACCTTTGACAGATTGACGATAGCAATGAATAATGGTCTTCTCTGCATTTCTCTTGTAGTTGTTAAAGAGAGAATATCATGTCAGTTGTTGACCGTCCAACTCTAAATCCACATTGTGACTGTGGGAGAACACTCTCTGCCAGTTCCTGTAGTCATTTTAAAAGTACTATTGCAAAGACCTTACCTGCGACACTTAAAAGGGAGGTGCTTCTGTAATTGAGTCCTCCTCATCTTTATTTTTATAGTGCCCACTATCTTTGCATCTCTTATGTCTTGAGGAATGTCACCCTCCCTCAAGCATTGGACAAGGATATTGTAGAGGTGTGGTAGGACATCTTTGTAATATAAATGTATTTCATGGGAATGTTGTCTAGTGCCTTTCCCTTTGAAAGTTTGATGCTTCCTTTGGAGAGTTCCAACTCTGTGGGATCTGCATCCAGTTTGCTGATATACGACATGGTTTGCTGGTTTATCCACAGAGTAAAGATTAGAGTAGTGTTCCATCCACCTTTCGAACTGTTTGTTCATATCTGTTATTGGCACACCTGTTTCCTATCTTAGTGGGGCAATTTTTATGTTTATTTCAGAGCTACTCTGATATTTTCATACATTACATTGGTGTGCCCATATCTGCAGCATGTTATATCGCAGAACATTATTAGACCAGTAGTGAAGTGTCCTCTCCATTTATGCTTCTCTCCATTTATGCTTAGCCTGGACAGCTAATATGGGGAATGTGCCTTGCCCATTTTGCACAACCCTCATCTCTACCCTACTGTTTTCATCCAAAGGAAAGACACAGTTCATACGTTTGGAATCAAACATGGTTTGCAGGGGATGCCAGAATATGAAATGGAATACACACCTAACCATCAACTGCCCTAGGGTCCCTCCCTCCGGATTTATGGTCAAGGCTTACTCCTCTAGCCATCTGCATGAAGACCTACAAGGCAGTAGGGATTTTCTTTCATGGTTTACTCCCCTAGCCTTTATCACTCCCTAGCCACACAAGAAGGTGGGTGTAACAATTGCAGATGGTGCTGTCTACTGTCTTACTGTAGCAGATGAAACATTTGATTGGACTGTGCATACAGTAAGACATAGAAAACTAGGTCTCTTATTTAGCATTTCTACACAAACGTTAAGAAAAGTACCAGTGGGCACCAGAGATGTTTTTTTGGTTGAAGTCGCTTTCTGTGTTCATGTCATTAGCGGATGCTTATTATTTTATTACCAGACCTGTTGTTGTAAATAGTAATATGAAAAGTAAAATCTGCTATTTTCAGATCTCACTTGACAAAAATGGCAGATGATCTTGATGTTGAAGCTATGTTGGAAGATCTGTATAGAAAAGAGGTGCGTAGACAGTTCATATTTTATAGTAGTAAAGATATATATACTAGATGCCAATTTACTAATAATTCTTTATTTTATTTTTAAAGTGTCTAAAATGTTAGACATTAACTTCATGTTCAAAATATTCAGCAAAGCTTGTCTCTGGATAACAGAAGATCATTGTATTCTATGTTAGTTTTTCAAACTGTCTTGGAGTATATACACATATTGCCTGAATGGTTACCGGGGCCCACATTAGGGTGTAAAGAATAGAACCACTGTTACCTGCCATGCATGTCGAAGAGGCGACTAAGGAGGTTTGGCTGAAATCGGATGCACATGTCCTAAACTTGTAGAAGTCTACACATTTAGGGGCCTACCAAACCAATGTGCAACATATACACGTTCTTGGCAAAGATCAAACATATCACAAAAAGTGATTAAAATTGGTCGCAAAGAACGAACGCAAAGAAGAAGATGATATACACACATGGCAAAGAACTATTCAGCAATCATCCCACTGATATCTACAGATTGTACATGTCCATCTTTGCAGATTTATTTATTGTATTTTTGTTTTTGGCATACTGTTTATAGCACAGGGGCAATACACATTTCTATTATTTCCAGATTTTTAGACGTGGGCTTCTAAAGGGGTAAATTATGTATGTTTAATGTGTCTGGATGTTCATGTACATCTACATAGTTTCGAATATTTGGTGTGTTGGTACAGTGTTATATTTCTGGCTGGGAAGTTCAAAGGTACTAGGAATACTTTCTGGTACAGACACACACTAGCCATCCCAACTGTGAATGGAACTTAGGTAAGATAGTAGGTTGGAAAACTTTCTACTTCACTTTGTAAACACTTTATAGCATTACATGGTATTAGATGACCACTACAACGCTCATTGTTTTGAGCTTAAATAAGAAAAGACCAAATATAAAAATCTATACATGATTTCTAAGAGAAATGTGTGAATGATACATGTAGGAGTAGAACTGACTGCATCCCTAGTTCTTCTTCGTTCACTGTACACCAACTACTTGTTAAATATACAGACTACCACTCTTTGTAGTTGGTACATGATTTGTACCTCAAAGCGTGAGTTTGTTGGGCTAGTTAGGTGCCTACAAACCAGTAGGCCAGCATTTCCGGTTTCTACATGCATTTTTATTCGGGTTATCCTACCTTCATAGACCAAAAAAAATGAAACTGACCTAGGAAAGTCCATCCCTCTAGGTGAACCAATGCCTCATAAGCCTATGACCGTGTGGTCAAAGTTTCCTAGTCTACACCACTAGAAGGTGGAGTTGGCTTGTGTGTTCTACAGGTCATTAACAGGATACTAATTTTCACTTTTCGTCCTTTCTAAGAAAGACTAGCCAACCACAACTCCGCTGGATGCAGAGGCCCCCCTCTCTCCCTCCCATGTAGAACACACCTTGTAGACCCCCTCCTTGGTTAAATTATCAGCATTTCTGCTCCTTCTTTATACTGCTCAATCTGCTGTTATCTAGAGTCTTTTAAAGTTATTTTGAATGATGTGTGTCCTTCTTCCCAGCTTCGTGTGGGAGACCAGAATAAATATACAGCAAGATCTTTTAGAGATTCCGTAAATTGTTGCATTATGTACATATCTTACATAATATAGCATTTAATCAATTTAAGAAACTTGAAGATTTGTATGCTACTTTTGTGTATAAGACATAATTAACCTGTATATTTCAGGGATTATGCCAGACAAATTGTTTATCAGTTCAACTGTCAGGGGCTGGTCCAGGTATCACTTGTCACATGTGTGAGTGTAATGCAACTTACATTGATGTTCTGCATCATAATATTCTAATATAATAAACAAGTCACCTGTGTTCGTGTCAAAAGTATATCAATTTAATAAATTATTAACATGTGTTCTGGTTATTTCTCTCCTTCCTTCCATTTAATCCCCGTCTGCTGTGTTCCTGATTACTTCATATGATGTTTTCGGATATTCAGGAAGAAGGGAGAAATTACAAGTCTACATCATCCTCAAGAAAAGAAAAGAAGTAAGTTCGTCCTGTATTCATAAACTGCATAAGCAGAAGGTCAAAGGTAGTATATCCCCATAAGTTATTTATGTAAGGAGCAAATCGATGACAAATGGTGGTGACAGATGTGAGTAGCAATAAAGAACAGATAGGTGGTATATTAGCCCACAGAAGAAATTACTTTAGAAATGAGGTAAGTTATAAATAGATACCTCATCAATCATATCAAGTTTTAATCTCTTAAAGCGTGTAAAACATCACGTAAAGGTTGACTTTGCTTGGCATGGGACTAAGATAACCAAAAAAAAGAAGTCTTCTGGATTTGAAGCTTGAATATGTGAGATCTCTTCGGCATTTCACTGAAGTTTCTACATTTTTTCATTTCAGGTGATGACATTAAAATGAAAATTGATATCCAAGCTACACTAGAGTCTTATTGGGTTCTCACAAAGAAATTGCTTGCTTGTCCCTTTTCTTGACAATATTTTCTATTCATAGGCACACCTTGGCCCCAGGAAGAGCTGGCTTTTAGTGACCTGTAGAATTTCACCGATCCTAAATTGATCATAATAAATCTAATGTGATTTCTTGTTGTGTTGGCATAGGTGCCCCTATCTTGTTATGGAGAACTTTGAAATAGATGCAAACCTGACATGAATGTGTTGCCAGGTATGTGTTCGTATCCTAGCACACTTATACCAAACAGTTAAGGAAGTGACCAGTACACTACTTACAGTGATCTGGGAAATACAGATTGTTCCACTTTGATTTAGTTATGATTAACATATGTTTTTTTATATATAAGCTGTGAAGTGAAATATTTATTTCAGTGGATGCTAAAAAAAGACTGTCGTCAGATATGATATATATATCTATAGTCTATGTCAGTGTGCAACATATATTATAATGAAAACTAATTAGACTTTGACTTAATTAAGATTTCTTCTTCTGCGTTCTCACTAGATTGGGATTTGGGATTCTCTAATAAGGGCAGCCGTCTGTCTCAGATTATCAGCCACGCCATACAGTTTGTCTTGGACACTAGTGTAAGTGGGCCACCTCTTTCTTCTCAAGTCTGCATACTGGGGGCAGTTCTGTAGGATATAATTCCTATGATTTCTGCTTCCCGTTTGTGCCGACCTCTTCCTGCAGTAAGTTTTGGCCACCCTCATGATGGTAGACCTGACATTCTTACTCCGTGGCTAAATCTCAGAGGCAGATTGGCGACCGTAGAATCCGTTATCCCATTCCGCATTGTGAGGGCGTTGCACCATGTTATGCGCCTTACGGCCTGGTGCATCCGTTTCTGCAAGCATTTGTTTCGGGTTAGCATTCCTAGCGGACACATGCATCCGATTTCAACCAAACCTCCTTAGTCGCTCCTTACGACATGTGTGGCAGGTAACAGTGGTTCTATTCTTTACGCCCCAAATTTGGCCCCGGTAACCACTCTGGCGTAATTAAGATATGAGAAATTACGTATAGTCTCACCCTTGTGTTGCCGGGGCTCACAAGGGGAGCAAAGAAGCCGTAATAGGCGACTGGGGTAGGGGCCTAGGAAGCTACCTTAGTAAATAAAAGGGCCCAAAAAAATGGGATGTGCTGGCCTACTTGTAGACGCATAACTGGCACACTATACAATCACTGTTAGGCCCAAATCACATACAAATCACAGAGTGGTTTAACAAGTGGTCGATATGGAGCTTACAAAGAAGAAGAAATATAGTCTAAACATATAGCTGTTGTCAAGTTCAGATGGTGTCAGAGTAGCTCAAGTTAAATATTAATAGACTTCTCTCAGACACTGGTTTAGAAAGCATGGAATATATCCTTTAGAAAAAAAAGAAGATAGAAATGGCTGGGACATGTTATTATAATGAATCCTGGCATAATTATGAGAATAGCCACCACTTGGACACCTGAGCGGACAATTAATGAAAGGAAGACCAAAAAGAACTAGGAAACACGGAATGGAAGATCTAATCTCTGACATCATACACAAGCTGGAGACATTAAAAAAACTAAGAACAATCCTGCAAATTGTTGTTGTCAAACATAACTTCTTTTTCTTCTTCCTTGGCGATCTCTGGTCATACACTTAATTTAATGTGAACACAAACTGGGCAGGCCTGTTGGGTTCCTTTGAAGCTTAATTTTTAGGTTCGACTGGTTGTGGCTACATGCTGCTTCTCTGTTCACCCAGGAGAGAACATTCTTGCAGGACATGCTCCGTAAATATTATAACAAATAAAGAGCTTTTAAAATAAACTTTTTTTTGGTATCTTTCTTCTTCGTTCTCACTAGATTGGGATTTCGGATTCTCTAATAAAGGCAGCCGTCTGCCTCAGATTATCAGCCATGCCATACATGTTGTCTTGGACGCTAGTGTAAGTGGGCCACCTCTTTCTTCTCAAGTTTGCAGACTGGGGCAGTTCCGTAGGATATAATTCCTATGATTTCTGCTTCCCGTTTGTGCTGACCTCTTCCCGCAGTAAGTTTTGTCCACCCTCGTGATGGTAGTTCTGACATTCTTACTGCGTGGCTAAATCTCCGAGGCAGATTGGCAACCGTAGAATCTGTTATCCCATTCCTCATTGTGAGGGTCGTTGCACCATATTATGCGCCTTACGGCCTGGTGCATCCTTTTTCTGCAAGCATTTGTTTCGGGTTAGCATTCCCTAGCGGATACATGCATCCAATCTCATCCAGACCTCCTTAGTCGCCTCTTACGACATGCGTGGCAGGTAACAGTGGTTCTATTCTTTACACCCCACATTTGGCCCCGGTAACCACTCAGGCGTTTTGGTATCTTTGGAGACTATTATTAAAAAACAAAGATGGAAATGGATTAGGCATGTATGTCAGTAGGGTAATTGGTTAGGACAGCTATCCGATAAACAGCGGATGGTAAAAGACCTGGATGCCAAAGGAAACATGGAGAATTGTAGAAAAGGAATTGAAAGACCATGGCCTGATGTAGGAAATGTTTGATAGAAAGATGACATATTGGCAACAGTATAAATTTCTTGTTGAAGCCTGATGGGTCAAATGAAACAAGTAGAAGATATAGATAGATAACTGACATGGAATACATTGCTGAAAGCTACAAAAGACAGGGGCTAGCATGGATTGTTCTTGTAGAAACCTTATGTGCCACAGGCATGGCGAGAATTAACTTAGTTGAATATGAAATCTTCTTCGAACGCTCCATATCAACCACTTGTTAACCACTCTGTGTGATTAGTATGTGATCTGAGCCTAAGAGCGATTGTACATTGTGTGAGTTATGCGCCTACAAGTAGGCCAGCACATCAGATTTTTGCGATGCTTTTCATTTACTAGGTAGCTTCTCTAGTTCCTACATCAGTCGCCTCTACTGCCTTGTAGGTCGAGTGGTACTAGTGTTACTATTCTTTGCTTCCTTGGACCTCCGACACCACACAAGTGAAATATGAAATAGTAATGCTGTTTAATAAATAAAATTGGATGCAAACATGATAAAATGTTGTTTATATCAGACTGTATAATTTAGCAGAAATAAATAAGTTTATATAGGAGCCCACAGGGATCGAGAGAGAGAGAGAGACATAGGAGCCCACAAGGAGGAAACAGCTTTATACTCTAATGTAAATTAGTCCCAGTTTCAAGACCTTACATATATCTCACCACAGCAAGACTCAATTACCATATGCACAGAAAACTAACTATAGGACAGTCAGACATTTGACGATGTTGGAAGGACAAGCAGACAATAGAACACATCCTAGAACTACGCCCGAATTCATAGAGTGCAAACTAATAAAACCCAAAAAACCCTCCAAGTTGACTTCAAACATTTTAAGCCGCATCTTATTCTTTAAGTTAATTTATACTTTCTCTTTGGCAGCATTTATTTTATATTTGTTATTATTATGTTGTTGCATTCAAACTAAGAACATTTGTTGACTAATTATGATTGTATGCATGGAATAACATACAGGCTAGATACATACATTCAGCAAGTGAAACTAAATGTCAGTCTTAAGACAGTAGTTATGTAACATTGAATGCAAGAATCATGCACTCATTAAAATAGAGGACTAAGATTTAAACGCAGCAAATTAGTACCTGGTAGGAATAGGAACATCAAATGGAACAATTGATGATGCTGGCAGAAGGGGCTGAGTAATACCAGTGTAGCCTTTGTCAACCTAAATAACATCTGGTATAGACTTTAGCAACATCTGGTGTAACCATCCGATAAACACCATCTGGTTATCCCCCTATTAGTGCACAACACCAAACTAGTAATATATCAGAGCTGTGTCCTATGGTGTTGTTCCCATCTCCAAGGGAGGAGTACAAGTTTGCACACTTGTTTTCTGTGCCAGGCAGTGAAGTTTGTACTTTTGACATCAGGTTGATGACTCTCCTTGTGACTCTTTCTGGTGGGTTAGGTTTCTGAAGCTTTCAAATTCAAGATGGCTACTTGATACGATGTGACAAAAGGTACAATGCCACAAGCTGGACAGTTTTCTGCTCCATAGGGGACATTTTGTGACTTACAACCTTAAATGCATATGAAAGAGTTTGTTCCCTCCCACTGAACCAGACATGGATCTCCAGTAGGATTATGCAATACTACAAAGGTTATGAGGAATTTTACTGCATAAAGCAAGATGAATTTATATCTGAGGTACACAACAGGATATTAAGCAAAGTCTTCATCAGAATATGTCCTGTGCTTGACTTCTCATGTGAAACATTTATTAGCCGTGTACTAGTATACTTGTATATAGGGCAGAAAGTTGGAGAATGGTGAAAAAGGGATGAATAATTGTCCTCTTTTCACACAAATTGTTCACTGAATATTAGTA
Source organism: Arion vulgaris (assembly GCA_020796225.1). Classification (NCBI taxonomy): domain Eukaryota; kingdom Metazoa; phylum Mollusca; class Gastropoda; order Stylommatophora; family Arionidae; genus Arion; species Arion vulgaris. The sequence goes on along the minus strand of CM036760.1, from coordinate 50,234,012 downwards.
TTTCTTTTTGCTTAAGAAAATCACCAAATATGAACTGTGTACGTAAAGCAACCAAGATGATATGCATACTACCACAATAACAAACAATAGAATTAGATTGATCATGTTCTCAGAAGTGACACAGAGCCGTCATTAGAGCTGTGGACATCAGAGGAACATAGGTCGACTAAAGTCAACTCAACAGCTGAAACCAAAGTGAAATACAATGAAATATACATAGGATTGCTGCGGATCAAGTTGGTTGGAGATAGTATGTTTAAAGATGTTTAAAGATCAAGGATTGACTTTATTGTAACTGGTATATGGCTCAATCACTCTCTAAAGAAATGGCACACCAGCTACTGGGAGTATTGCACAAACGTAGTAACTCTGGTAACCATCCTAGGATCTCTGGAAAAATGCACTCATAAACCTAACAATGCAATCTGGATTTGAACTCACAACCTCTGGAACACAATTTATACCAGATAAATTACTTGACTGATTTGATTTAGATTTGTTATGAAATTTAATTGAATGGCTGATGCTACAAATTAGAATGAGAAAATTGAGGTATTTTAGATATATAAAAAGACACGATCATTGTGGAAGGAGAAGAGAAAGACCAAAGAGAAGATGGATTCAGGATATGACTAATGATTTGGCTGTAGAAGCCTCTGAGAGAGCAATTCCAAAGGAAAGGTTAGGGTGGTAAAGTTCTACTCATGACAAGCTATTGGATGATGATGAGGGAATTAAAAAAAAAAAGTGTAGATGTTAGTCTTTATATCTGAGTCATAAAAAAAATTTACTATTTACTAAATGGATTGTTATTTCTGCAGAAAGAAGAGAAGTCGCAGCAGAAGTACAGAGAGGACTAAAGACAAAAGAAGGTAAGAATCATACAATAAATTTAATGTAAACATTTCCATAACCATACATTTGTTACATTTACAGCTTATCTACTAAATTAATGTTGTTTGTTGCTTAGTCTTATCTGGTTTTAATATGCATGAAGTACTACAGGTAAAGAAAATAAAATAAGGAACTGGCAAAGAATATTCCTTTAAAAATTGATTTATCAGTGATTTGTTGGGTATTTTCCTTTCTTCTACGATGAGTTTCCTATGCTCAGGAGTGTAAACAATGAAGTTCAGGTGTCTGATGGCCATTTCGTCAAGTGCATTTGTCGGTTTGATGATCTTTCATTTTCTGGAGATGGGCTTGTAGTGTACAGTGTCCTGTATGAAGCCTAGAGATAGTGGTTTGTTCTCTTAACTTTTGGATGGGGTTTTGTGGGTAATTGCTGTGTTCTAAGGCTCCATGCACAATACACTGGCCCTGATTGAATATATTTAAGAAAATTTTTTTACGTTTCAGATTTTTATAAAGAATGTATTTTTCATTGCATGCTGTAAATATTTTTCTCTCTCTTGTGCCTTCCCAACTCCAGTTGGGGCACAGGCCCTTAATTAACTCATGCCAAGTTAGACTTGTTCATTTTTGTTTGGATTTTTAAACTAAAGCTTTCTACTGGATGGAGTTGCCAGCGCCTCAAGCTGAGCCCTACCCTAGTAACCTCTTATGACATGCCTTGTAGGTCATTTTCTTTCTACACCCGGCAACATGCATACGATGCTGTCATATAAAGACCTTGATTTCTTTCATACAGTTGACATGTAACCTTCTCTAATCGCCCTACAGACTGTCACTAAATGACAAAGAAGAATGATTGCAGAACACTTGGTTCTGTTGCTTGCAGTACTTGTAATGTCTATTCATTCCTGGTAAGCAATGATTGCCAAAAAAAACACCCAGTGACAGCGGTTTGGCACATTACAAGTTGCAAGTTTCCTTCTTGAGTTCACATAAAATGTTTGCACAGATAGACAAGCTCTCAAGATGAACTCTACTGTTGCTTAGAGCTCCACTTTATTTTGTATAGTTGGGCTAGTTTTTCCCTTACTGTACAGGTGACAGTCCTGTAGAACATGCTTTGCAGTTTATTCACTGGTGCCACAAGAGTACACAGAGGTGATAGATGAACTCTGTGCATGTGTTTGTATAATCGGCTATGTTCTGTTCCTGCCGGCTAAGAGTATGGTAACCTTTGTTGGACAGACCCAGATAACCCTCCCTCATGATCTTACTAGCTTTCTGCTTACATTCACATGCCGCCAGTGTGGTGCCGGGGCCCTCAAGGGAAGCAAAGAATAGTACCACTGCGACCTACAAGGCATGTCATAAGAAGTGACTGATGTAGGGCCTAGGGTAGCTACCCCAGTAAATAAAAATCATTGCAGAAATTGGATCTGCTGGTCTACTTATAGGCGCATAACTAGCACAACGACAATTGCTCTTAGGTTCAGATCACATACAAATCACACAGTGGTTAACAAGCAGTCGATATGGAGCGTTCGAAGAAGAAGACATTCACATCCTTTCTGCAAGTTTATCTGCCCTTTTATTTCCTGATACACCACAATCTGATGGCACACATTGGAGTGTAATTTACTTTTTGGCAACCAACTTGTCAATATTATCTTTCAGATGTGAAAATTTACCAAACTTGAGAGCTTGCAGCACATACACCTGCTAGCAATCTGTGCTGGGGTCACCAAACATGCCCACATCTCACTGTACCAGAACATCAGCTGTTTAATTAAAATATAATCTACAAGTTGGAATAAACTTTTCTTCTTTGTGATCGTCTGGATATGAAGTCATAATTGTATTACATCTTCCAGAAATACTATGAAAACATTCTTATTTGTTGTCATTTTATCACACGGGTCCCTGTTATGAAGAGGATATGGCATTTGTCTGGAATTGTGAATATTGTATGATTGAATCTGCGCTGACTCTTTTCTTGGACGGTGTATTCCGTAACCATGATTCCTCATGCAAAGCACAAGGTGTCTGCATCCACCTGTCTCCGTAATATATTGCTCATTTCATTTAAATGCATTCATTTACATTTCAGATCTCGTAGTAAAAATAGGAAATCCAGAAGCAAAGAAAAGAGATCAAAAAGTAGAGATCCCAGAAATAGCAAAGACAACAGAAGTCACAGCCGAGATGTCAGAAAGAAAGAAAGAGAAAAAGATCGGCATAGAAGTCGTAGCAGAGAAGGTGACAGGCGAAGGTTCAGTCGATCGCCACGAAAGAGACTCAGCAAAAGTCCTATCAGGTTTGTACTTTTGAGTTATTCTAATCAAGTAATCATTCTTAAAAACTTTATGTGATTTAAAATATTTATATTTGTGTACAAGTGTCTGAAAATCCCAACTAGTACATTCAGAGATATCTTTAAATAAAGATTTGATTTGAAACAACATAGAAAACACATAAACTCTACACAGATTAGTACACGATTACTTTCAATTCTAGTGATCAATGTACAAAGAATAATCTAACGAGATCATCCGGTTATTTATTATATGACTTGACTTACTTCTCTGTGCTCCTCATGGAGCATAAGGCCTCAACAGTTGTTCACCACTTTTCCCGATCTCTTGTTGTTTTCTTTATGGGCTCCCAGGATAGTCAAGCAGGATTAGAAAAGCCTGACAAGCCTTTGCTATCCTGCACACAGTGTGGACATCCTGAGGGTTATTACCCACAGCTGAGGGTAATAACCTAACGTTTAATCAAAATCATAATTTTTTCATATGGGAGGGTGTGCATAGATGGAACCCATAATGATATAGGACTGATAAGGTGGTCACAGAAGAGAAAGTGAAGATAGAACAAGTAAGAGAACATTTTCAACAGCTGTTAAGTTGTCTAAACTCACATATACTTGGCAATGAAGTAGGAGCAGAGAAGGATTGAAATGTTAACCTTTAGTCCATTTCAGAAATAGAAGGGAAAGAGGCTATAAAGATTCTAATGGTAAACAAAGCACTAGCGAGGGATGGTATCTGTCCAGAGATGTTGAAAGTAGAATGAATATAGGGAAGGTAGATCACACCGTGCACAACCTTCAGTACCTATTGGAGTTCAGGTGCTTATCCTTCGGTGGTGTGTTCGGTTTCAACCAGCGCAAATGGTACTGAAGATGTGAACGTATCACACCCGGCTCTTGGTGTGGCTGTATATATATCACAAAAAGAATGATCGAGAAGAAGAAGAAATGCTGAGTGCCAATTCCTATGCTTGGCACTGCTGCAAAAGAAAGATGAGTTTGGCAACAACATACATTTCACCCAATATCTACTTTATATTTACAATTTACCCTACAGCAGAATCTTGTTTTATTTTGGAATAATAATTATAGAGGCAGAGAGTTTTTCAAGTGGACTGTGATGAGAGCGACACGCTTCAAAGGACATGCTATATGCTGAGAAAGTACTTTACAAATATTCTATATATGAAACATTCAAATTAAATGAAGATTTGTATGTGTAATATTTTAATGTGTTTTGTATATAACAATTTAATGGGTTATAGATTTTTATTGTAAACATTTTAACGGATTAAAGATTTGTTTGTGGGACCAGGTGCGTCGTCCCCTTTGGGGACTATACACGAACTACATGAACTTGTAGCAGTCAGAGACTCACAGCTGACTGCTAGCGTCAGGGACACCGTAAGAATAAAACTGAACAAGACTCTACTCCACCTTCCTGTGATGGCCCCAGAAACAACGAATATCAAGAAGTCTGTCTAAATTTGGGGAGAATATCAAATAGTGAGAGGCTAACCTGGTAACCAATAAAGGTTATGCTGAAATCGGACTGAAAGGTGCAGATATCACAGCTCAAGATGAAAACTGCGACACAGCGCATTCTTTCTCCCGACTGCAACCTGCAGGAGTATGAGCACAAACGCGGAAGAAAAGAAGATTTGTTTGTAACATTTTAGTGGGTAAGAGAATGTACCACAGATTGCATGTAACACTTTCTTTCACAAATTGCTATGACATTGCTATCTTATTTTGTTCATTCCTCTTTTTTTATTTTTTAAACAGAGGGGAGCCACCTCATGCAGAAAAACAAAGGTACATAATATTATAGAAATGAGTAGTTATTACATGAGATATTTAAGATGTGGAACGGATATTGTGTGAACCTTTGGGAGTACTTAATAAATAGTGCAATATGTACTTTGTGTATACCAGAAGAATTATAAAAAGTTCAAACTTTATATTTGTATGAACAGAATATGCATAAATGGGAACAAAAGCACACAATCACTTGTCAACATAGTTCTACCAGCCACATTCATTGAAGGTGTAAGGTGTACCAGCATTTCATTAATAATTCCTGAATTATTAGTTGCTGAATGTGTTTTTTTTGTTTCGTAGAGGTTAGGTGCTCGCCTCTCATTCCAAAGGTACTAGGTTTGTTCCCTTGTGAAACCATCAAAATATTTTTCCAGAGATCCCTGATTTCATTGTAGGTGAGATCGAGTTCCTAGTCCTATCGGAAATGGATGATAAAATGGAGGTCCAGTGTTAAAATAGAGAATGTAAAAGAACCCTTGGCAGCTGAAATTTGATAAGAATAGACCACAAAGCCGATGTCCATACAAAAGTTAATTAAAATAAAATTTCTACAATATTTCCACTATCTTCAAAACCACATCAGGGACCCTCGCCTGTGCTACAGAGTTTGTACACTGTCGCTGAGATCTTCCTGTGTAAGAAAGAGATCGGAGCACATTGTTATTCAGCGATGCACAATAATGATGGTCATATCATCAATCAAGACTGACAGTAGGTTAGCAATATTGCAGTAAAGTTTTTCATGACTTTTTTGTCAAGATGTGGTCATAGGTTTCTCCATTCACTATCATGTGTTGTTCATGTTTGAAATAAGTGTTCAACTGTCATAGAGCTCGTACTACAGGTACATATATCTCTTGTAAGAATCCTGAATCTGTGGTATAGATGGTGTCTCAGTCTGTTATGTCCTGTACAGCTCTGAAGCAGATCACAGTATGATTACGCTGTTGATAGGGAATGACTTGGACGTTTTATTTCCAAGTTTGCAGGAGTGAGGGGTAATGAACGAGCTGATAGATTGGCTGGCATCGCTACAATGCACCAAAATATTCACACGCATGAATGGAATGACAAAAAGAACTTATTATTAATAATTCTCAAAAGAATTTTAAAAAATATATAAAACAGCTACTAGTTAAATATGCAGCTAATAAAACTACATGCATAATTTCCAATATTTGTCATCAGTATGTAAATCAGTGGAACAATGAATTATGAAGCAAAAATACAAATATTTTAATGCGATCGGTCAATCGCCTGTATGTTGACGGTGGTCGCATAGATAGAGACTAAAGACATAGTGAAAAAGTACAGTGTTGAGTCTGGCTTGTAGCACCATGCGAAGAATGACCACGAACCAAGCATGATGGAGAGATTTTATTATTTCCCAACACGACACCAGAAGCCACTGACTGCTTTTTCAGTCCGTGACCAAGGAAAAGAATGAGATATATATAAAATGTAATTAAAATTTGTTTCTTTTGTTTCAATAAAATGTTTTGTTCAAATATGACTGTTAATCTTACTTTATTTTGCTTCACTAGAGAACCAGAGCTTACCCCAGAAGAAAGAGACATACGCACAGTGTTTTGTATGCAGTTGTCTGCTAGAATTAGACCTAGAGATTTGGAAGAGTTTTTCTCCTCTGTTGGCAAGGTACATATTACTGTTCATTTAACTAGCATATTTGACTTGAATTTGGGTTGATATACACTAAGGTTGGCAGGGCTAATTGATTAAAGAGCAGGCATCCCTGCATGTGGCCTGGTATTTTTAACACTGAAGTCAACCCAGCTGTAAATGGCTACTTGACTGAGCTGGGGTAAAAGAAATTCAGAACCGCAGTTGGAACTGTAAATAATATTTTCTGTAATCTGCTATTACAAAATCTGTTGAAAAGGGAGTGAAGAGAAAATTTGTTACAGAAACAGCAATGAAAAATCTGCAAGAGAGCGTTAGAAACAATTTCAACAGTTTGTTCCATTAGGAATGCTACATTAAAAAAACTAATATAAATATTAGTGATAAGTTGCATGCCTATGTCTCTTGTTTCACTAGTTATAATAATTCTCACATTTTGCTCATTTTCATGTATAATTATATTACAGGTGAGAGATGTACGTCTTATCACTGACAACAAGACACGTAGGTCTAAGGGCATCTGCTATGTGGAGTTTGTGGACCCTGACTCTGTGCCATTAGCCATTGGCCTGTGTGGGCAAAAACTTCTTGGTGTGCCTATTATAGTTCAACCCTCACAGGCAGAAAAAAATAGAGCTCAACCAACTGCTACGCCTGCACCACAGAAACTCAGTGAGGGCCCAATGAGATTATATGTTGGTTCTCTACATTTTAACATAACGGAGGACATGCTGCGGGGTATTTTTGAGCCATTTGGGAAGGTATGTCCTGGATTTAATAAACAATATTCTCCCATTTGTGTTGTTCTGTTTAGAATACAAGGCATGGCCCGTGTGTTGCTGGGAGCAAAAAATAGTAACACAGCGACCTACAAGGCATGTCGTAAGAGGTGACTAAGGTATTGACATAGGGAAGTTACCCTAGTAAATAAAAAGCATCGCAAAAATCTGATGTGCTGGCCTACTTGTAGACACATAACTGGCACTATGTACAATTGCTCTTAGGCTCAGATCACATACAAATCACACAGAGTAGTTAACAAATGATCAATATGGAGCGTTCGAAGAAGAAGAAGACAATAAATCCCTAACCATTTGCTTCATTTGTTATTAACATTTCCTTGTGACATGTGGTATGGCCATTTGGCCATTTGAGTTGTTCGTATGTGTCGATTCCTCCCCGCCAATAATGGCTGACACATTCCGTTTCTGAGGACATCTTTTTTTGAGGTTGTTCTCTAGACAGTTGCAGTCCCCTGCTGACGAGATCTGTCTTCCCGGGTTTGTCTGGAGTCGTCCTACTCTAGATGACTTCAGCCTTCTGTTGCCGGCTCACCAACCCAGGCTTTTTTGCAGGGTGTGCTTCCTGGACACTGTAGTTTAATCCCTTATGCTTAAGGGAAAGTGTCATAGAAGTAGAAGACAAGACAAGAAAAGGATGTCCTCCTCAAGAGAGAGAGGACAAGTGCTATTTGTCCCATAGCTGGGGATGGGTTGGTTGCAGCCAGAGCATTTACCACTCGCCGGTGGGTTCTGCACTGTCACCTTATGAGGCCCCATCCTGCTCCCCGCCTTTTTGGTCTGGCCTTTCACCTTCAGTCTGTTCGGCTTGGTTAGACCTGCCAGGAGTTAGACTCCCGCCGACATAGCCTGAAGGATCCTAAAGGCACACAAACCCTCCAACCACGATAAGGTAGGCTAATATGGAGGGACATGTGGTATGAAAATCTGGTATAGTGAGGTCATAAAATATATTTATTGTTTGTACAATCGCTAGAAAACGGTGGAAATTAGTAGAAAAGGCAGACAATGTATAGAGTGATTGTGATGATAATGTTGTAGTCTATGGTTAATAGACAAAATCCTTGAGGAGCAGACAATAGAGATATTCATGAAGAAAGTGATGATGAACCAGAGAATGTACCAGTTCCTAAATTGCTAAAAGTGATGAAAACAATGGACACAGGGCAGAATTATGTGTGTAGTTTTTATGTTTCTGATCATGTTGTGAACTTGCTAAATTTAATAGAAAAAATCCGCCCGTGGGGTGCCGGGGCCCGTTTGGGAAGCACAGAGTAGTACCACTACAACCTACAATGCATGTCGTAAGAGGCGACTGATGTAGGCCCTATGGATGATACCCTAGTAAATAAAAAGCACAGAAATCAGATGTGCTGGTCTACTTGTAGACGCATAACTGGCACAATGTACAATCACTCTTAGGCTCAGATCACATACAAATCACACAGAGTGGTCGATATTGAGCTTTCGAAGAAGAAGAATAAAAAAAAAATCTAATCAACTCTGTATGTGCTTTTCATAGATGTAAAATGCGGTAGCACATAGCAAAGTTAATAACATGCTGCACTAGTGACGAGGAAATTCTGTGATTTGATGCAAACATTTTCGGTTTTCACACGCTACGTAATTAGACCACAGAAAACCATGATCCTCTACTTGGGGATCTAAATTACAGGTACCTCTGAAGTCGGAATAAAGCTTGCATGAATGGCAAGGGACACAAGTGATGAGGAAAGATCACCTTCATGCAAAAATTAGTCAGAAACACCTCAACTACACATGAATGCCATTGGGGGGGAGAAAAATGCAAAATATTTCGATATCGTAAACAATTATTATATCAGATTTCAATAGAAATTAAATTTAGAAGTGTTTATTCTTTAGTACGTTTTCACATTTGTGCCCTTGGCATATTTTTGTCCCTTGAAAAAACGTACAAGATTCCACTGTATATGATTCTCTCATGCATTTGAAAAATATACTAACATCATTTTTGATTTGTGATTGTTTTCTCTATTCCTAAACAAACAGATAATTGATATCAAGATCATGCGTGACCATGACACTCAACGCTCACTAGGTTTTGGATTCATTAGTGTAAGTAAAAATGCATGTTTTTTGGTTCTTCTTTATTTCAAGTCAGTGGTGATTCTAGATTAGTGCTGTCTAGCGTTTTTATATATTGAGGTGCATCTGACCAATGACTACAAAGGCGCTGGCGTCCTGTGGCAATCACAATTATAATAATAATGAAGTAATATTAATAGTAACATTCAGTTTAAAAAAAAAATAACATGAAAATTTGTCCATGAGAACCCTGATCTCAGTGTAGGTGAGATTGAATTCTTAGTCCTATTGGAGATGGACGATAAAACATAGGTCCTGTGTTCAAGTTGAGCATGTAAAAGAACCCTTGTCAGTTCAAAATTGAGAAGAGCAGACTGAAAAGCTGCTGCCTGGGCAAAATTTATTCAAAAGATTTCAAAAATACAATTCCTACAAAATATTGTCACCATTTCAAATTACACCGCAGACCCTCACTGGTACTACAGAGTTTGTGCACTGCTGCTGAGATCTTCCCATGTAAGAAAGAGATTGGGTACACATGGTTACTCACCAAAGTGCAGTGATGATGGTCCTATCAATGATATCTCTGCAAGACTATGTAATGGACATCCTCTTGTTCTCTTTTCTTTAATTTTGCAATCCAGTAATTTCTGTAGCTTACTTTTCTGTCTCATATTGTAACAAATCTGCGACACTTTTTGACTATAAAGCCGCATGGGCTCGCAAGGGGAGCAAGGAATAGTAACACCGACCTACAAGGCATATTGTAAGAGGTGACTGAGGTAGTGGCCTAGGGAAGTTACCCTAGTAAATAAGCGTAGCAGAAATCGAATGTGCTGGCCTACTTGTAGGCGCATAAATGACGCTCTTATGCTCATATCACATACAAATCACAAAGAATGGTTTAACAAGTGATCGATACGGAGCATTCGAAGAAGATGATTATAAGGCTATAATCTTTGACTCGTAACAACCTCTTGTAGAAGAACATTAGTTTGTAGAAACACTTATCTCATTTTAACACTTTTTAATAAAACTTGTTACCTATTAATTATGACGTGTCTCTTTCCATCACTTTAGTGTGCCAATGCTGATGATGCTAAGAAGGCGCTTGATCAACTTAATGGCTTTGAGTTAGCTGGACGTCCAATGAAAGTGGGACATGTTACAGAACGAACGGGCGAGAATGGACAATTTCCAGGACAGGGTGGTCAGTTAGATACCGATGAGATGGATAGGGCAGGCATTGATCTAGGCGCCACAGGTCGGTTGCAACTGATGGCAAAGCTGGCAGAAGGTAAAGTGTTATTTTGAGTTGTAAAATATCTTATTTGAAATTTTTAAATAATTTGATGTCTTAAGTGCTCCATCTTTATCAGGTTTTAGATGTGTTGCCTGATGGGCTATGGGGACGACAAGTCAGGTCATGTATGCAGAGATGAATAGACCAAACCTTAAGGACTTAAACCTTAAATCTACTATAACAAAAAAATCAATGCACTGTCTTTCAGTTAAGAATGACATGTTAGATGAATTACCACCTAAACAGAAAAAACCTCACTCACCTACCACACTATAGAAGGTGCAGTCATTCATGTGAGACAGTACAGCATGTCTTGCTTGAATACCCTGGACTACATAAAGCTAGACAAGAACTTCCATCACTTCCCAATACCCTTAATACTAGTCTTCCACGGTCACAGAACACATGCAGATTCTATGATTTGCCATTGGTTGCTCAAGAGTGAAAACTCGCAGTCCTGGTTGGAAGAAGATGTGTTGTTCTCTTATTTTGTTATTGTCCTAGAGCAGCGCTTGCCAAACTGAGGTTCACTGGCCCCCGGTGGTCCTCAAGGTACTCAAGCAGGTCCTCAAGCGCTTAAAGAATTATTATGATCTTTGACATTTCAAACAGAAAAATAAATTTTAGAAACGTATAAAAACAGTGGTAAACTAGCTCCTCTGTGAAATCAAAGACCCAGACTGGAGTCGTCTAAATGTTTGAAAGGACAAAATGAAAGATCAGTTGAAGTTTCCAGCAGTCAAATTTGAACCAGCTTGACTGTTGGTGTGGTGTAACAATAACTCCATCGCTAGAAGATTTTCATATATAGAAACCTTTGGGGGTCCACGACAGCAAAATGTATTTGAAAGGGGGTTCACGTTATCCAAAATTTTCTCTATCTGTCTCATCTACCCTAGATTTTACTGGTTGTCACAATGTGTTCTAAACCTCCCCTCTTCATCTCATGCCCGAAAAATGATGACTGCCTCTTTCTTATATTGATGATTTTTGGAAACCTACCCCATCAAAAAATGCTGACAGAAGATTAATCAACCTGGTGCTGAAAGTATAAACTTGTACTCTATTAGGGATCAAAACAAATGACACATGTTATTGTCCCTGTTGAAGACTTTTTGATCATAACATGTGTTCTGTAATTTGTGACCTATGTGAAAATGGTTGTATTCTTATCTCTATTGTTAGGATCTTGAATATATTTTATCACTTTTATTTCATCACAGGTACTGGCTTCCAGATACCACAGTATGCTGCAAATGCACTCAACAGCCTCACTCATGCTCCAGTCACCATTGGAGGAATCCCCATCAACCCTCAGGCATCTCTGCCATTGCAAGCTGGAAACCATTCCAATATGGCAGCAGTACCTGAAACAGGTTATGCGCAGACCAATCAGGCCAATGCCCCTCCAATTGCAACACAGTGTTTTATGTTGTCAAATATGTTTGAACCTGCAACGTAAGTTAATCCCTACTGTATAATTCAACCCTATTTCTTTTGTGACTAGATTACAGTTTTTAGATTCATCTACTAAGTCTATTACAGTGTTCCTGTTTTTAAATTCATTAATTTTGTCTTTAATATGTTTAAATAACTCTAAATTTATGTGTATAATACATTATTGTTAACAGAGTTCAACAAATACTAGTTTCAACCTATGCCACCTCATCATTCTTCTTCTTCACCTTTCAATTTCTAACGAAGAACAGGTCTTCAATAAACTTCTTCCAGCTCTTCCTCTCTCTTGCCATCTCTTCCAATTCTTTCCACATCTTACCTATCCTTTTAAAATCAGTCTACATCTCTCTTTTCCAGGTAATCATGCATTCTATAAGATACTAAATATTTACATAGTATTTTCTTTTATTATAGTATTTCTTTTTTTCTGAAATTGTTATATTTGTGTCAATTTAAGTACTGATAGTGACCTGATCCTGAACATCCACCGTATATTCCACCGGCCGCACAGGATATTGATATCAACCTCAAATTGCCAGAAAAGCAAGAAATAGTAAAAGTTATTGGATCCCTGAGAAACAACAAAGCACCGGGAAATGATGAAATGACAGCAGAGCTTTTCAAGATCGATCCCATCTTAGCTGCAAACATATTAGAGCCACTGTTTGCAGATATCTGGGAGAAAGAAGAATTGCCTAAGGATTGGACTAGGGGTACTGTAGTGAAAATCCCCAAGAAAGGAGATCTAACAGATTGCAATAACTGGAGAGGAATCACGTTGCTTTCAATCCCAAGTAAGATATTCTGCAAAATTATCATAATGCGAATACAAGAAGCAATAGATAAGTGTCTACGAATGGAGCAAGCAGGATTTAGGAAAGGAAGAGGAACAAATGAACATATATTTACCCTGCGTAACATTTTAGAACAATGTAGCGAGTGGCAAAGGACTATATACATCAACTTCATAGATTTTGAAAAGGCATTCGACAGCGTCCACAGAGACAGCCTATGGAAGATACTAAGACAATACGGCGTACCGCAGAAGCTTGTTAACATCATAGCCCTCTTCTATAAAGATTTCTCCTGCAACCTAAAGAATTCCAACAAAACATTTCCAGTAAAATCTGGTGTAAGACAGGGATGCGTAATGTCCTCTCTTTTGTTTAGTATTACAATTGACGGTGCTAAAAAAGGCCATAAATCAACAAGCACCAAGAGGAATAAGATGGACCCCTTTCGAGATGCTTGAGGATCTGGATTTTGCAGATGATATAGCCCTGGTGTCACACAAATATGAACATATACAAGAGAAAAGTACAATACTTCACAGCACGGCAAAGACAGTAGGCCTCAAAACAAACACAGGAAAAACAAAAATTATGACAAACAGTGAAATCCAACAACAAGTAATGTTAGAAAATGAAACACTGGAAAGGGTTGAGCAGTTTACATATCTTGGTAGCGTACTGACACTAAATGGCGGCACAGAGGAAGATCTAAAATCACGTCTAAGTAAGGCCAGAACTGATTTTGCCAGAATGAAACCAGTATGGAAGTACAAAATCTACAATAGAACCACAAAGCTTAAACTCTATAAAAGCATTGTTTTGCCAGTTTTGCTCTACGGATCGGAATGTTGGAGGATGACCAAAGGAGATACTAGCAGGCTGTCAGTTTTCCACCACTCTTGTCTTCGCAGAATCTTGGGAATCTTTTGGCCAGTAAAAATATCCAATAACCAACTACTCCAAGATACAAGACAAGAGGCAATGAATGAGATACTCAAAAAGAGAAGATGGAAATGGCTCGGACATGTTATGAGAATGAGACAAGAAATGCCTGCAAGGGTAGCCCTCACTTGGACACCAGAAGGAAAGAGAAAGAAAGGCAGACCACGGACAACATGGAGGCGCATGATGGAAGAGGAAATGGACACCGCATCTCTGACGTGGGGCTCTGCGCTGAAGGTTGCACGGACAGGAGAGCATGGAAAGTCCTTTCTGAAGCCCCATGTGTCACTAGGCATGACGGGATTAAGTAAAGTAAGTAAGTACTGATAGTAGAAATCTCTTAGAGACAGACCATAATAGCAATTACCATCTATGATTTATTGATTTTATTTTTTCATGGAGTACACATAACTATAAGTACAGACTCACATCAGAACAAAAATTACACAACCACATGAATAGATTACACCAAGCATGTAATAATTATAAAATGAAAACAATATAAAGAAAACAGAAATTGCTATAATAGACAAAGAAGAAACTGACAGAGATCCAAATTAGAGACCCAAACATAAAACAAGTATATAACTTCATCAGCTGGTAAATCAAAAACAGATGTAACAAAGCAAACCAACTAACTGTTCAGATAGCACCAAGACTGAACAACAAATACATGCTAATAGACATTTTCTTCGCGTTTGTTCTTTACTACCAATTTTAATCACTCTTTGTGATATGTTTGATCTTTGCCAAGAACGTGTATGCGTTGCACATTGGTTTGGTAGGCCCCTAAACGCATAAGACTTCTACACGTTTAGGACACATGCATCCGATTTCAGCCAAACCTCCTTAGTCGCCTCTACGACATGCGTGGCAGGTAACAGTGGTTCTATTCTTTACGCCCCAAATTTGGGCCCTGGTAACCACTCGGGCGACTAATAGACATGAAAAAAAGCACTACATAAACACAATATTTCTTCCAACCCTGAGCTACCAATGCAAGACATGGACAACAAAATAGAAAAGAAAAATTCCACAAACGCATACATGAATTTTCATGCAGATTTAGATTCCTCTTGAACATTTACTTCAAGTCTGCCCATCTTACAATAACCTCTGATGTAAAACATGATCAATGGGTGCAGAACTGAGGTAGAAACAGTATTGTGTGGATATAAAATATTGATGTAATATTACAATGAAATGTGTGTTTTCTTACCCTTTATCTGTTCTTAGTCTGTATACATATCTTCTACGCTTGCCCTAGAAAAAAGGTTACTGTAGCGTGTTTCAGTTTACTGTGCCTTCTAGACCAAATGTATATTTACAACAATGCATTTTTGGTACTGGGTTTGCCTTCCCTATTCAATCCCTACTTGCTTAGCCAAACTGAAGTGATGCAGTTTGATACCATGATCATCACTTAGAGGTTGTGTAAGGTCTTGGTCAGATCTGTCTGACTTCTGTTATCTCATTTACTGTGTCTTAGGATTCATCTTTTTACATATAATAATTATTTCCGCTCCTTGGAGACATGTCTTCAACAAAGACAACATTCTTTTCAGTCTTGCATTGTCCTTTCTGCGCCACCGTATTACCTTCCAGTAACTTTCTGTATTTATATATTCAAGAACCTAACATTGTTTGTGCTTGCAGGGAGATTAGGCAAAACTGGGACCAGGAAGTTCGTGATGATGTCATAGATGAATGCAACAAACATGGGGGTGTACTTCACTTGTATGTGGACAAAAATTCTCCACAGGGAAATATATATGGCAAATGTCCAAGCATTTCAGCAGCTGCCGCCTCAGTCAATGCACTGCATGGACGTTTTTATGCAGGTCAGATTTATGGTTATACTAATAGATATATTTAGTTGCAGAATGTGTAGATCAGTGGTCCCCCAAATGGTCATTGTCAGCCCCAGGGATAGACATGAAATCCCATTATATCAATAAACCATTAGCTGTCTCTTTGAAAAGAGACACAAGAACCTGTGTGCATTTGTCTCCATGCTTCAGTTAAACCAATTCTTTTAACTCTTTAAGCCCCAGCACTTCAGAAAAGGTCCCTGATGAATTCCCAGGGCAATGGAAATAACTCCGCAACAATGGGAAGTGTTTGTTTGTGAAATAAGATTCATAACAAATATAATTTCTAATCACAGTTTTTTTATTTAATGTTCAATTTCCAGTTAAATGGATGAGGTACTACTATGTGAACATGTATGTTGTTAATGTCATCTATGTTGGATGTGAAAAATTATACAAGTGTAAAAATAAATGACATCAGAAATATGTTTCACTAAAAAATGTCAGTTTTATTGATAATACATGTCCAAATGAAAGGCTGCAAAGCAGTCTCCCTTACTGGAGTTGATTTTATAGGTGGGGCAGCCATCTTTCCAAGTCTGGGTTCTCAAGTTCTGCTTGCAGCTGAACTTGGTGTATTATGTCTTGAGTTTTAGCATATATCTTTTTTAGTGACGGAAGAGTCGCTCCATAGTTCTACCAGAAGTCAACTCTCTGTACAAGATACCCTTAGGGAAACATGGAGGAGAACTGTGGATAGTTGAAAGGTTATGGCCTGACATGCGAAACAAGTGGTAGAAAGGCAATCTCTTTTGGAAGCTTTATGTGTCAATCGGTGCATAAACAGGATATAGATGGAAAGACACAGAGACCCCCTCAGCAGTTTTAACCCTTTAGCTGCTAAGGACGTACATATACGTTTTTCCCATTCACTTCTAAAGACACATTAACACGTCTGTTATTATCTCTCCTTTGTGGGCTTAAGTCGTGTTACCACGTTATACATTGCTACTGTCACTGCTATAGGCGTACATTCACGTTTGTTACCTAGAAACAAAGAGTAGCTATTTTTAGCTCAGCCTTCGGAAAGTATGTAACAGCGAAAGGGTTAAGTTGAGATCCACAATTGTCTACACATATCAGTCAACACGATAAAACCATTTATGTATAGTAAATCAGGATCGGAGACTTATCAGATTTTGCTGTTCATATAAGCTATCTCATTCAACTTTTATTATCTGGAACGTTTTAGATTTAGAATGTCATGATTATTATTTTTTTATTTGCAGGGCGTATCATCACAGCAGCATATGTTCCTCTTCCCAACTATCACAGCCTGTTTGCAGATTCCCTGCGGGCGAACCAACTAATCATGCCATCATCTCAAGCACTTTCTGCATCTTACCAGACTGGATTTATGCCGCAGCCACCCATGCGATAGTTCATTTACTAAGAACATTAATCACCCTGCTTGTAACATGTTTCCCCATATTTCTGTTTGTTTATGTCAGTATCAGATGTTCATTAGTTTTGAATGTTTGCTGGTAGTATGGGCATACCTAGTTCTAGTTACATGAAGTGATGTAGCATCAGTTAACACTTTTGCTGCCAACTATTTTTCAACAAAGTCTGGCTCACTGCCACGCTATTTTTCGGCGTGATCAGTTTTCAGAGTGACAATTTAAAAAAATCGTAAAAAATAAACTAATAAACGTAGGACTTTTAAACTACGGAATAGTGTTCATATTTTAATGAGCTACCAACCTGTCTATATGTGAAATCTATTCTTTATAATCCACAAGCTTTTGTAGTAACTGATATCCCCATACCTATCCACAAGATGATATGCCGTCGTTTTCGAGATAGGTGTCCGTCATCTACTCCTGTATCCCTGGGAATGTCTGCTATTGATCTATAAACATCGTCCCATGAAACACAGTTCAAATTCATATCACATTCAGAGTTCGTTTTAACACTATCACTAGCTAAAAAGCCAGAAAAAGAGTCATTTTGGACCACTATTCATCAGCTATGTCGTCCATTTTGAAAATTTTTGTTAACTTACGAAAAATCAGACTTATACTGACATTTACCGCGTCTGTTATATCCGCCATTTTGGAGAGCTCGTCCGAACAATACGGAAGTAGTATGTTACGGACCCCGTTTCTGCAAGCGATACTCCCGTTTAAAAAATACATCCGATCACTGCACATGTACGCCGACTTTTGCGACGGCAGCAGGGAAAGGGAGTCATTACATTACAACATGATAAAATTAAGATAATACCCTTTGGGGGTTTATTTTGTTTACTGTACTAGTCATAATGTAGAACTATTTTGATCATTTTTATGGACATTATGATCTAACATATTATTTTGATGTGGTTACATTGTAAGACAAGGTGTGGACAATTGTGCCGGTTACATTGTAAGACAAGGTGTGGAAAATTGTGCCTGTTACATTGTAAGACAAGGTGTGGACAATTGTGCCGGTTACATTGTAAGACAAGGTGTGGACAATTGTGCCGGTTACATTGTAAGACAAGGTGTGGAAAATTGTGCCTGTTACATTGTAAGACAAGGTGTGGACAATTGTGCCGGTTACATTGTAAGACAAGATGTGAAAAATTGTGCTAGTAATGAAATGTTAGTTGTGTGTCAGTTCTGTTAAAAAGGAATCTGTTTTCATACAATGAGGTAAATGGGAGAATACATAGTTAGATCCGTAGTTTTTTTTCACCACCGTCATCCCCCAGGTTAACCTAACATTCAAGTCCAATATTTTGGACACATAAATAGGACGACACTGCTGATGACTATACTAGAAGGAATAATTAATAGTAAGTGGACAAAAGGAAGACAGCTCTACAAATAAGAGAATAAATATCAAGAGATTGACAGACATCACAATGACTTGAATGTAGTACAGGGTGAGGGACAGAAGGTATTGATCCAACCTTCAATAGGAAGACAGTACTTAATCTAGTCCTACTATCCAATTCCATATCTGCACAATCTTAAACACAGTTCATAAATTGATGACTTTTAGTCTCCTTATATATTTGTATTGCGCTTGCTTGTTCTGTTGAATGACATGTTGCTGGCACAAACTCAAGACTGGATGGACAATCATTGCACTTCAGTGAACATGTTCTTCATTCTCTTTAATGCACTGGAAAATCTCAGTGTCTGTACACAAACTCCACAGAACCGGCTAGCCAGATTGTCCCATATGAAACATTAATGCACATTTATGTGTTCAACCAACATTGTCAGATGCATCTTCTCTATTGTGATGAGAGCAGAGACAGACCACCAAATTTATAAAATCTGTGTGTGTATGTGAGAGTGAACCACATGGGAAGCAAACTGGTTAAGTATGTTAGCTCTATTATTGATAACTGGATGTTAAATTGTATGAAGAAATAATAGCACCAGTCTAAACACATTGTAATAGAAAACTAAGACCAATTTGTGTTTAGACCAGAAATACGCAACATTGGGGCTTGTTGAGGATCCATGGTCACCTATGCCAGCATGCACGGCAGATGATGATCATTTTGCCAAGTCATAAACTCAACCACACCATGCAACAACTAAGAAACCAGAATTTCCTGAACATTGGATATGAAAGTGACTTAATTCAGAAGCTCATTCTCAACAAATGACAGCCCTCTTAATTCAAATTGTGTTCTGATATTTTATGTACATTTCACAGACAACTTAATTAACAAAGTGTTTTCTTGCCCACCACCAGATATAAAAATTAACCGGTTTTTGTTTTGTCTACTACTGGTTACAAAGATTACACAAGCGATGTGACCTCTGTTACACATAGAAATAATTTGTTGTATGCTAATCTGTTGTAGACAAGACATTCATAAAAAAGTTTTGTCTTGGTCACTACTTGTTATGCATTACAAAAGATTTCATAAATGTAATTAATTTGCTGCTTTTTCTGGTTTGCCTGCTATGAATTCAGATGTAGTCAGGGCACCTCTGACTGATTTTTGCGTGAAGGCTTGATTTCTTTATCAGTGCACCTCACCATTCGGACGAGCCTTCTGAGGTAGAGAATATTGTGTCAGCTCATACATGTGCTACTTGAACATTTTATCCTATCTTCTACTGGACAAGCATACACCCTTGAATTTGATATACCTAACATTTCTGAGTATTACAATATAAATGGTATATTTGATGCTGCACCAGTCTAGTATCATAGATTTTTTCTTTTTAAAGGTCAAAAAGATAAATCTTTGATTTATAGAAGTTGTTGACTATATCCATTGTTCTCAACACACAAGCTCAAATCTGATACCCATTTAGTAACTGTTCCAATGGATAATACACTATCATCAGTAATGCACTGATTGCAATCTCAGTTCAAGACTTAACAACTCCAAAATAATAATAATTGAGTATTATCTGTGGAGGTGAAGTGCTGGCTACAAAGGTACTCAGTATGTTTCCCCCTTGCATGTAGCATTCAAGATATTTTTCAGATAACCCTGATCTCAATGCAGGTGAGATCTGAGTCATATAGGAAGCAAATAATAAAATGCAGGTCTTGTGTTTGAACCTTTTGTGGTTCAACATTAAGAGTGAGCTGTTGAAACTGGGAACACTAAAGTCCCACAAGAGATTATTTTCTTTGAATGAATGCTGTCTCCTGACTAATCCTTGATGTTATCAGCCATGTTTTTCTTTGCCTTCCTCTACCACCCTTGACTGTTCCCTACAGAATTGTTTTTGGGAGTCATGTCTGAACCATCCCAGCTTATGATGTATCACTTACTACCAGAGGTGCTTCATGCTATCAGTTATTTTATGCCTGACAAATTAATTTGTTGTGTACTTTGTAGTATCCTTCTATAACAACATATTCAACAGACTGAATTCTCACAACTGATATATTATTTTCTTGCCATGCTACAGGAGAAATGAAGTAACAAAATGATACTAATCACATTTGTTATATATATCATTACATTATCAGTCAAGAGTGTTGGAAGAATGGTGTCCTTGCTAGCAGATGTGATTGGAGCATTGTTTATTGATTAAATAATTTATGTTCTCACACTTTGTTGTAGTTTTTTTGGTACATAGTTTCACTGTATTTAGTTGTTTGTATCAATATTTATCATATTAATTGTTAGTTTGTTTCAACTGAAAGTTTGTGACAGATGCTGTGGTGTGTGCTTTTCAGCATAACACAACCATTTTCAACATTGCATTCCCACTGTGTTCCCTACTTGCGCCCACAGTAAATTCAAGTGCTAGCGATGGTATTGCACTTTTGATTGTTACGTGAAGGCCTGCTTCTACCATTTGACTGGTGCCATGCAGTGAGTCTTCGCTGACTTCAGAGGTAATTCCCTACTTGCTTAGCCAGACTTCATTGATGAAGCAGCAGGTTTACAGGGTCTTGGTCAGCTCTGATATCCCATCTTAGGCTCGTAATAGATCTAATAAAGTTTCATCTCCAGATCGAAGGTTTGCTTAAATGGATCTCCTAACATATTCTGGTAGTACATGTTTACTTCGTGGAGATAATGACTTTGTCATTATATCATCTTCACTCAACATGTCTGTTACTGACTGACAAAGGGTGCAGTCAGCACTGTGTCTCTGATATTTCCACATAGCTATTCGTAAACTTCTTTGAACGTTCCGTATCGACCACTTGTTAAACCAATCTGTGATTTGTATGTGATCTGAGCCTAAGAGCGATTGTACAAGTTATGCGCATACAAGTAGGCGTGCATTTTGAGTGACTCATTGAGTATGATCCGAAAGGTGGAGGCCGGTTCGGTGCGCAGGCAATGGACTGAATCACTGCAGGCGTCAACAATTTGCAGAATTACACTTGTCTTTGTTCCTGGGCACATAGGTGTCGTTGGCAATGAGAGAGCAGACAGGCTGGCTGGCTCTGCCGCTATATCAGACGGCCAGCCAATGGACAGAGCTGACATCGTGAACGCCTCATAGAGCGTGGCCGCAGAGAAGACCATCTAAACCAATCCACATCAACTACTAGATTGCGAGAACTGGGTTTGAAGATTGGTGTGCAAGAAAAGAACGGTACAACAGGTATACGAGTAGGCTCATCAATCAAAATAGAACTGGTACGGTCAGTCGCTGGACGCCTGATGGTTGCGAAGGAGATCGGAGCACCTATGGACATGTCCAGAGTGCAATGAAGATATTCCAAACTGAAACTGAAGTAGGCCAGCACATCCGATGTATGAGATGCTTTTTAATTACTAGGGTGGTTTCCCCTAAGCCCCTCGGTGACCTCTTACGACATGCCTTGTAGGTCAGTGTTACTAGGCTTTGCTTTCTCTGCGAGCCCTTGCAACACACGGGCAGCCCGTTGTATTCAAAAATGTTCCATGTGCTATTTCATATATACCAGGCTTGTCTGCAGCAGGTGTTTGATCAGTTATACAGCTGTGGGAGTATTGCAGCCCCTAAAGTTATTAATACAGGGTGTTCAACATAAAAGCAGTCTCGTCGTTAAGGATGCCTCATCAAGTGAGCCAATCTGGCATATGTTTATGAAAATGAGAAGGTTCAATTATGACGTAATATAGGTCAAGTGAGCAAGTCTTTTGCTATGGTGTGTAATTATTGTGCAGGAAGGGGTGATGAACAAATGTGTCATGTCTTGTCAACATTTCGCAGTATGGGCTGTGAGTCCGTCACCACAAATATTTGACGAATAATCTGAACAAAACACAAAGGATTTTTAAAAAAAAAAAGTAAACTACTGTAGGGAGTAATTTATTTTCAGTTTAAATACTTACATCACACATTTTGGGCCTCAGAGAAGATGCTGAAAATGGTCTCCATTTGCGCTGATACATGTTTGGGCTCTAGTAATCATGTTCATGTACACGTTATGCAAAATGGTCACGTCAATTGTTTGAATAGCAGTTTGAATATTTTCTCTGAGTTCATCCAATGTATGAGGGTTTGTTTTGTACACAACCCCCTTCAAATAGCCCCAAAGAAAAATATCGCACGTAGATAAATCAGGGGAGCGTGGAGGCCACAAACCTTTGCTGGGTCCTTTCCTCTGTGAAAGCATTGTGAACATGGTCTAGTGATAATTTAGATGTGTGACAAGTTGCATCATCTTGTTGGAAGAAACAGTTCTCTCGCTCATAATTATTTAACTGTGAATCAAATTCTTCAAACAATCTAATATATACTTCAGTGTTAACGTTCGTGTCAAAAAATATTGGGCCAATAATCTGACTCCCGGAAACAGCACACCATACCCTGATTTTAGGGTCATGTAATGATTTCTCATGCAGGTGGTGAGGATTTTCTGTACACAAAGTGTTCTGTGAGTTAACTTGACCAGACAAATGAAACCATGCTTTGTCACTCATGAATTACGCGAATGGGTCCAATTCACCATCAACAATCTTCTCGAGAAAGCCAGTGACAATAATCGACACGTTTCCCTTTGTCACCGTCTTTCAATTCCTGTGTACAAGTTACACGATATGGTTTGAAATGTAGCGAGTGAAGAATACTACGACATGATGTGACTCTCAGACTGCTTTGTTGTGCTAATTTACGCAAAGATTTCTGGGGACTTGATAGAATTCTCTGCTGAATATCAGCGACAGCCTCTGGAGTCCTGACTGATGGTAATCTACGCCTTTTGGCATTAGTTACAGAATCTGTTGAATGTCATTTTGATACCAACCTCTATGCTGCATTTTGCAGGACTTATAATTTGGAAACCTTTCAGCGAACATTTCTTGTGTTTTCTTAATGAATCCGGTGCGTACATAATATTCTACAATAGTAATTCTTTCTTGAATAGAAAACTGCATTATTAGAGCTGAGCTATCTCGAATGGCGAGTAGACGATATGAAGAACTAGTCAGAACCGGTTTAAATAGTAAATAGACGAGATGCAATGCGTACCTGGCAAATTTCTATTTGTCACTGGGGCTGCTTTTAAGTTGAACACCCTGTAGAAAATCACTAATCTCATTCTATCAATTGTGTGGTAGGTTCCAGACAGGACAGTGTTCCAAAAAACAAGACTGCACAAAATGTAACTTATGGTCGCCAGAGTGGCTACAGGGACCAATGAATAGAACCAATGTTACCTGCCACGGATGTAGTAATAGGGAACTTGTAAGGAGATAGGGCTAGCTACCCCACCCTGCAAAAAAACACAAGATAACTAAGGGAGAAGGACCCCGCAAGGAAGGACTCATGAGGCGACCCAATTAAATCTGAAAGGAAATTAAATTCCAGCGACCTGATCATATTGAGAGGTGCACCATCAACACTTTTGCTGCAAGTCGTCAAAATACAAACTCCTATTGGCAACTTTTGTTGTGCGCGAGATACACATCATTTTTTTAAAGGGGAGTTTTGCTAGCCGAAAACAGGTGTCCCGTTACACACTACTCCTGTATTGTTCTGAAGAGTTCTCCAAAATGAGGATCTAGTGTACATGCTGTAACCATATCACAAGACTGATGTATAGTGTCCAAAATTACTTATTCTGACTGTTTAGCCAGTGAAAAAATGGACTATGAATGTGATTCACATGACGATGTTTATAGATCGATAGCAGATATTCCCAGGGGTACAGGAGTAGGGACACCCACCTCGAAAACGGGGGCATATCATACTGTGGATAGGTATGGGGAGTGATGTCAATATCAGTTACAGCTTGTGGATTATGAAGAATATACTTTACATATAGACATGTCAGTCTTATCTTATCTTAACCACATTTGCCGTGAAGCGTCGTGGGGAGAGTTAGTTTCCTATCTTGTGCCAGGTGTGTTGCGCTTGACGTTGTCAGTCCATGCTTTCGCAGGGACTCTGAGATGTTATCTATCCATCTTGTTCTTGGCCTGCCTCGTGCTCTGTGCCTGAGTGTCGATTATTATAGGCACGTGATGGTAGTAAATGTGGTTCCATTCTCATTAAATGGCCGAACCACTTGAATCTTTGCTTCTCGATGTACTGTATGCATGGTATAGTACCAACGATGCTTCTGATATTCTCGTTTCTCACTCTATCTCGCCTTGTAACGTTGACAGCTTTTCGTAGACATCTCATTTCACATGTTGTAATCTTTCTTTCTTGTGTCTTTCTTTCTTGTGTTCATATATTAATGAACTATAGACATGTCAGTAGTTCATTAATATATGAACACTATTTCATAGATTCGAAGTCCTCAGTTTATTTTTATGATTTTTGTGTGTCGCCGGAAGTGTGAAAGAAGGTGGACACATTTACATACCTGGGAAGAGTTAACATTCAAGATAATGTTAGCATTAGAATACAAAAAGCAAGATCCAGTATTTACCATTCTGAAGAACATATGTCTCCCTAGGGGTGATGAAGTAACTTATGGTGCTGATGCGTTCAATAATTAATTGTTTTTACAAATAGCAATACCAAAGATAAAAAAAATAAATAAGCAAGAACAATTTTGATTTTATTCAATCTTTTTTTTTATTAGTTTCAAAGTGTAACCTTTTGTTGAACACCAACCCTGAGTATTATCGTCTCCTATTATAGTCTGTCCATTAATTCGTGAGCACGGTTGACATTGATTTTCTCGAAAACTGCCTGTTGGATATCAGTGATTTTTGCAAGCAGCCTTAGAATATCCATGACGCTAAAATAAAGCTAACCAGTAGTTCATAGTTGCTACGGATTTTGCACATCGGCGAATTCCTTTGATCTTTTATGACAATTGCAATATGGGGGCTCAAATTTTAGAGTAATCCCTAGAATTTGTCCATGTCAATTCTATTCATAGGTGCATCTCCATATTAACTTGATAGGTCAAGTAATTAAGTGTGTTGCCCTTTATGTGCAATCGTGAACTTGGATACAATATGCAACAGTTAGTCCTCCCTTCGGTCACCATTAGACCCCAGGGTGTCTTAACTTCACCACAAATTGTATGATGGTAGAGCGATTTGGATATGGAAATGTATACGTTGCTATTTCTCAGTCTGTAATCAAAATATGATTTGTATCATCCCGAATCTGACGATTCCATGAGGTTGATAAATGTTACTGGCTGGACAAATTGTAATCCATCTCGGTGCCAGTACTCTTCCTCTCGGAGCACATGTTCAACACACTTCTTCCAGAACTGCATGTCTATCATTGAGGGACTCACGTGTCAGAACTTCAACATCACACATTTTAAACGTCCTGTTCTGCAACTTGCCCTTTTACTTTAGTCCAGACAAGCTCTATTGGATTGAGGTGAGCATGATATGGAGGTAGTCGCAAAGACGCGTGGCCGTATTCCGCAATGATTTTATCAATATGAAACACCTTTGTCATCCTCACCAGGTGCAACAACTCGGGTTTCAAATATGTATCATCGAAGCTGATATTTTCCTTAGCAAGCCAAGTCCTAAGTTGATCTTTTGTATTTGATGCAGTTGGTACTTTGTCTTCCGCTGAGTTGTGATAGGATGCATTATCCATTACCAAGCATGATGGTCTGTTTAGAATTGGAAGTAGATGTTTCTCCATCCAGTGCCTGAAAATATGTCCATTCATTTCTGTGTGGTAGTCCCTACCATCGGTACTTTTTGATTGGAAAATAAGTCCAGCGTCATGGACAAGACCTTCACTGCTTCCTGCATGTGTTAGTATAATACGCTGGCCTTTGCTATTTTTCTTTTCTGTTCACATTCTACTGATTGCCATTCTTTAGCATTGATGTGGTGAGCATTGACCAAGGATTCGTCCAAATATACAATATCATAGCCTTGCCTCCGCCGCTCACGGATCTGCCTCAGGTATTTACTTCGCGCAGCAATTAAATGTGGTTTTTCACAAATATTCCTGCCGCCTATAATTTTTCTGAAGGTGAAGCCCGCGGCTCTTACAATTTTCCATAGAGTACTTTTAGAAATGTCTATGCTGCAATCTGATTGCAGTTTTAATTTCAGTTTCCTGAGAGTAACAAGTTGATTTGTCGCAAACATTTTCAAGAGCTCCCGTCTTATGACATCTATGTCAAAGTCGTCAATTGTTCTTTTCCTTCCCTGCTTGACATTAGTGCACTTTGTGTCCTGCTTAATCCATCGGGAAAAGGATTCTCTATTCAGACCAAGCGCCAGTTGCGTTGTTTCTCAGGGTTATGAATATTGCAATATAGATGACCTCTCTTAGATTCCCTACGGAAGTGTTGGTATAGTAAAACTGTAACCTTCTGCATTGTTATAAATGTGCACTTCAGACTCATTATGAATGTGATATCAATGTCAGTTTTGATAAGCCAACAAATATGATACAATAGCTTCATACAAATAGCGAGATACACCTATAACTATACAACGGTATCCCAATTACAACGTCATATGCTTTCCGCTTTCAAAGTCGACTGGGTTAGGTGCACGGGAATTCGTCGTTTACTCACGATATTTCAATGTTACCATAATGTATTTTTAGAACAACGCGCCTGTGTACCGTAGATCTGTTACTATTGTGTACAATCCGGTGAGGTTGATTTTAATATAACCTGAAGAAGAAATATTTCAAACTACATCAAATTTTCTTTGGAAAAAAAATATTTCTCTAGCGTCATGGATATTCTAATGCTGCTTGCAAAAAATCACTGAGATCCAACAGGTAGTTTTCAGAAAATCAATTTCAAACGTGCTCACGAATTAATGGACAGACTATACTAAGGAAGGGATTTGCAGATTTCTTTCAAAACGACTTTTGAAAATCAAATTCATAAAAAATGTATGCTTCTTCCGGAAACAAATACTTTATTCAAATAAACCACATTAAAACCATTCTTTTTCCAGGGTTTAATGAGTTTGTTAAATTTCAGGGTAATAAAAAGTGACATGGTCGACAATGAATAAACAAGCTCCTTGAGTACTGACTGATTTAACTAATGACAACAAATTGCAAACATAAGTTAGAATAAAATGTAAAACATTTTTTTGAGTGTATTGTGTTTATTAGATTAGTGAACTACCTCTAGAGTCTGATCTGCTTGCTTCATGAACTGGGGTTTAGATTGTAGGTGTATGCCTCTGCACAAGTCTTTGCTGGGAACGTTGATAACTTCAGTTTGAAAAGTTCTTGTAAGTATGGTTTTTTCCGTATACTTTACAGTCTGGTGTTTGTACCCTGACTTTTCATAAGTTTCAATAAAATTGTGCTCAATCAGCCATGATGCTGTGGTCTTGAAGGCATCATATTCCAGAATAGTCAGACTGACATCGTGCCTGAACCCTCTTGCTATGATCTTTTCTGTAGATGACAGTAGTGTGGCTTATATGCCCATAGATGAAGGCAGTTTCAACTAAGAAATGATATAATGGCAGGTACCATTTATAGGATCTGTGTGGGTAGTGGTAGCTTGCACCCTGTTGGCAAAAGTGGTAGAAACTTGCACATTTTTCTGCCAAATTCATGCCATTCAGTACAAATGAAAATGTTCAATTTAAGCCAGTGAAAGATATCTGGCAACACAGGTTCTGAGGCAGATGTGAAGCTTGGAAAGATGTTCCCTCTGTAAAATGAGAGAAAATGTTAATAATATCATCATGATGACAAGTAGCCACACTTACTAATCATTCATTTCTAGGCAATTAAGCAATGCTAATAATTAGTTAGTTCCTTTCGTGCCAAAGGCGCACATAGGGCAGAGGTTTTAGATCTCCATGTGATGCGGTTCGTTGCTAGCAGTTGGAGATCTTGTATGGTTATGCTAATAATTACTTCATCAATAATAACAAATACTGCATCTGGATAATAAATACAGTTAAAGTGAGTTGAAATACAGGTTACAGTAAAAGAGCTATGTATGAAGTATTCTACACACAACTTGACATTCATATCAAATTGTGTTCTAGCACTTCACTTTAATGTTGCAAGCCCTCAGGAAGACAAAATCTATATACAGAAATAATGTCTGCTGTTTTCCTTGCATAGGTCAATCAACTCATTTGAACATACATTACAGACTAACTATGTATTTGAATACAAAAATATTGCGTGGTCAGCAGTAATAAATGCTTGTGGTGTAGAAAAACAAGACAATCAATATATCTTGTAAGTAAATAGAGAAAATGTACACTTAGCAAACAATATAACAAGTCATGCACTTGATTAGAACACAAATGAAAAGATATCTCATGAGTACTTACTCCACTAAAACCATCGTTTAAATTGTTGACATTTAATATGCAAGTGCAGTATAGGACATTTGTTAATATTCAGATAAAATTAACAGGGTGTAGTGGATAGCCAGTTTCCTCTCCCAGGTGGCAGCTGAGGAACAGACAGTTAGCCAGATAGTTAGTGTAGTATAATTAGATATTATATAGTTGAGACTATGTGTTGCACTCTCAAGAGAAGTGCAACACATAACTCGGATAATGACGCTTTGTGTAGTTAGGGAGTGACGATTGAGTAACTGTTGCTAGTTAGTAAACAAACATAGGAACAATCGACATGAATCCTTTGACATGGACGGATGTGTTTGGTCTATTGTACAGAGAAAACAACATAAATAAAATCTGGATGTAATCATCGACTATGTCTTAGTCATTCTATAACTACCATCCATGCGTTGATCATAACGCATCATGGATGGTAGTTATAGAATGACTAAGACATAGTCGATGATTACATCCAGATTTTATTTATGTTGTTTTCTCTGTACAATAGACCAAACACATCCGTCCATGTCAAAGGATTCATGTCGATTGTTCCTATGTTTGTTTACTAACTAGCAACAGTTACTCAATCGTCACTCCTAACTACACAAAAGCGTCATTGTCCGAGTTATGTGTTGCACTTCTACTAGAGAGTGCAACACATAGTCTCAACTATATAATATCTAATTATACTACACTAACTATCTGGCTAACTGTCTGTTCCTCAGCTGCCACCTGGGAGGGGAAACTGGCTATCCACTACAGGGGCAAGACTCTTCATCCCCATTTCAAGGACTACAAACAAGTTGCATGGGCTTGTAACAGTAAACATAAGAACACAAACTTTGCTTCCCCATGAAAGACAACCACCAACAAGTCTGGCTATGTTTGTGGAGATCAAAAGCTAACCTGATACCCAAAAAAGGCTACGCTGAAGCTGGACCATAAGGTGCAGATACCACAGCTCACACTGAAAACTGCAGCCCTTTCTCTGGACTGCACCCTGCTATAACCACAAAAACCAATAAGGAAGAAGATAAAAAGTACAGATATCCAGAAAGTGTAGCTGAAGTGGTAAATCAGATTAATTTTTGGAAACAAAATAATCTAATTATAGTTTAAATCTGTGAGACCAATACAGGTTACAGTAAAATAGCCATGTATAAAGTATTCTACACACAACTTGATATTCATACCAAATTATGTTCTAGCACTTCACTTTAATGTTGCAAGCCCTCAGGAAGACAAAATCTATGTACAGAAATAATGTCTGCTGTTTTCCTTGCATAGGTCAATCAACTCATTTGAACATACATTACAGACTAACAACGTATTTGAAAACAGAAATATTGCATGTTCAGAAGTAATAAATGCTTGAAGTATTCTACACACAACTTGAGATAAAACATACGTTAGTAAATAATATAGCTAGCCATGCACTTGACTGAAACCCACAAATGAAAAGAAGACCACAAAGTGAAGTGACAAATGTCCTACAAATGAAAGGGACCCACCCTGCTCTGGGGTTAATTCCAGAGTTAAAAATAATTAAAAAGGTATACCTGCACTTTCGGCCAGACTGGGCCTAAAGAGAGAAACAAGACCCCTTCAGTAAACAACACAAAAGTCTTGCAGTCGATTGGAGCCCACAAGGGAAATGAAGGTTGGACAGACTAGAACACCCGGTAAAAAGATAATATCTTAACCCCCTTATTCCTGGAGCGGCCGAATGCGCACGTTATCGGTATAAAACCGTAGCGGCCGTTACCCGCGCGTATATACCCTTTTAAATCGTTTTTTCTATATCTTTCCTTGCGAATAGACAAGCTAAATTTAGCCTTGATGTCATTGCCGATAATGGCTGCTGTCATTTTAGAAATTCGTTTGTTTCTAGTGTTAGTGGATTCAGTATCGGCGAATTTTTAAAAAGTTCTTTTATTTTCTGGAAAACTTGTGATTTATGATTCAGTTGATGGAAAATTTGTCGGCGAGATTGTGGATAAATCGGATTGATATATAATTAATTCAATATTTGCGTGCGAAAATCTACAGTGCTAGTGTTTACTGACGATTTGCGTAACTATTAGTTACGATGAATTACGATTGTCGATGGATGCGAA
Source organism: Arion vulgaris (assembly GCA_020796225.1). NCBI lineage: Eukaryota > Metazoa > Mollusca > Gastropoda > Stylommatophora > Arionidae > Arion > Arion vulgaris. The sequence continues at coordinate 50,202,894 of CM036760.1, read as the reverse complement.
CATCGCCGCTTCCCTCCGTTCACCCAGGTTGTAAAGTTGAAAGAGAATAGTCGCAACAGCTGAGCACTATCAATATCGAACAATTTAGCGAAGAAACAGGTTCTGCAAATGACATCGATTCAGAATATTCTATATTTGTGATTACCGTCATTACGGCACGCGCGATTTTTACGCGAGGTATTTTTTTTAGAACTGGACAGAGCGAACCAAATAATTTGCTCTATGAAAATTCAAAAAAAATCCAGATCCTTCATGGACACTGTTCCTTTTCATTGCATCAATATCTTTCTTGTAAACTATGTGTCGAACTCACCAGTTACCTTACTACAGAATGTTTTGGTTTATCGATAAACTGTTGAATGTGCCTGCTTTGTCAGATATAGTGTCAAGAAATAGATTTGAAAGCATCAGCAAATATTTGTACTTCAATGTCAATTCCAAATTCGTTCCATGAGGACAATATGGACATGTGCAAGGTTGAACCTCTGTCTTGGTTGTATGAGGGCCCTCATGCCCGTACAAACATGCAGGCTAGGCAACTGCAGAACTGATAAACTCCCAGATACTGCAGGACTGATCAACTCCATTCATGCCAACCATCAACGGACTCAACTCTACTGTTTGGCAGAATGCAGAGCAGCGGTTAGTGTTTCTAAATGAAGATGAGGACTGCACCACGAAGGTGTGTGGAAACAAGTGATAGCTGCCCCACATGTAAAATCAAAATAGGGGAAGACTGCAGTAAAACTTGGTAAATAGTGAAACACGTACAAACAAAGTACGTGTTTCACTATGTAAAATCAACCTCTGTTAGGGAGATTGCTTTTCAACTACAGCATAGTTTAAATTGTAAAACCCCAACATTCAATAGTATTGTTACCACTATTACTAAATAAAATTACCTTTCTCATTCTGAAGACAATGAACATTAGCCAGCTGGACAAACCCAACAACTTGATTCAGTTCTAGGATATTTGAAACTACATGCCTTTATGGGTTCTAAGGTATAGAAAGCCTGGCAAGATGTTTCCTCTGTGAAATGAGAAAATGCTATTACTATGACAAGTAGCCACATTTACTAATCATTCAATTATAGGTAATGCAATATATTTTTTGGAGGGATAGCTGAACAATGGACTTGTAAATGCTAGTAATTACTACATCAGTCATCTGTATGTGTCTATGTCAAGACAATAGTTACCCATCACCACAAAGAACAGCTGACATGCTACATGAAGTAATTGCGTGTAAAACAGAATGTCAGTACCACTATATCAATATTGTGACAAATAATCTAGTGTTAACAAGAGAAAAATACAGGTTACAGTAAAAGGAAGAGAGCTATGTATGAAGTATTCTACACACAACTTGACATTCATATCAAATTGTCTTCTAGCACTTCACTTTAATGTTGCAAGCCCTCAGGAAGACAAAATCTATGTACAGAAATAATGTCTGCTGTTTTCCTTGCATAGGTCGATCAACTCATTTGAACATACATTACAGACTAACAATGTATTTGAACACAAAAATATTGCATATTCAGAAGTAATAAATGCTTGTGATGTAGAGGAACAAGACCATATCTTGTGTGCAAAGAGAGAAAGTGCAGATGGATAAAGCATACACCTATCAAACTATAGCAAGACATGCACTTGACTGGAACCCACAAATGAAAAGTAAACTGAAGAACACAAAGTGAAAGAAAATGTCCTACAAATGAAAGCAATCACCACTGTCCTGGGGTTAAAATAGGTATTCCCGTGCTGACAGGACTTGGCTTAAAGAGAGAAACAGAAGACTTCAGTAAACAACACATGTCTTGTCATCTTACATAGAGCCCCAAGGGAAATATTGAGAAAAATCAATCTGTAGTTAAAATTTGTCTGCGAGATAAATACAGGTTACAGTAAAAGAGCTATGTATGAAGTATTCTACACACAACTTGACATTCATATCAAATTGTGTTCTAGCACTTTTTTTAATGTTGCAAGCCCTCAGGAAGACAAAATCTATATACAGAAATAATGTCTGCTGTTTTCCTTGCATAGGTCGATCAACTCATTTGAACATACATTACAGACTAACTATGTATTTAAATATAAAAATATTGCATGGTCAGAAGTAATAAATGCTTGTGGTGTAGAAAAACAAGAACAAGCAATACAACTTGTGGGTAAAGATAAAAAGTGTATACAGATATAGGATACTCAGCAAACAATATGATAAGATTACTTGGCAGACAAAAGATCATAAAATGTAGAGATTAAATGTCATACAAATGAAAGAGATCAACACTGTTCTGGTGTGAATTCCATGGTTAAGTTACAAACGAGACCTAATACGTGAATGGCCACTGACCCAACATGAAGTGATCAGGTCACAATTGAACTACTTGAATCAAAGATGTTATAGAAAGAGACTGGATCACCTCAGCTTCAAATGTTGCCTACTGTGAGGTCTCTACAACAATATACCCCCCTCAGAATATTTACGGTGACCTTACTTTAAATTGGAAAACCACAACATTCAATATAATTATCACTATCACTAAATAAAATTACCTTTCTCATTTTGAAGACAATCAACATTAGCCAGCTGTACAAACTCATCAACTTGTTTCTATCAGTTCTAGGATATTTGTAACATGCATTTACATGTTCTAAGGCAGAGAAAGCTTGGAAAGATGTTTTCCTCTGTAAAATGAGAAAAAATGCTATCACTATGACAGTTAAGCAAAGGACTAGTAAATGCTAATAATTAATGCACCAATAATCACTGCATATCAATAATTAATTTGTGTATATACGTCAAGATAATAGTATACTCTATCACTTGCTGGCATTGTAAATCAAGTAAGGCTTCAGTAAACAGAATGTCAGTACCACTATCAATATTGTCTACAAATTAATCTACAGTTAGAATGAGTCTCAGGCAAATACAGGTTACAGTAAAAGGAAGAGGGCTATATATGAAGTATTCTACACACAACTTGACATTCATATCAAATTGTCTTCTAGCACTTCACTTTAATGTTGCAAGCCCTCAGGAAGACAAAATCTATGTACAGAAATAATGTCTGCTGTTTTCCTTGCATAGGTCGATCAACTCATTTGAACATACATTACAGACTAACAATGTATTTGAATACAAAAAAATTGCATGTTCAGAGTAATAAATGCTGGAAGTATTCTACACACAACTTGAGATAAAAGTGCAGATGGATAAACATACGTCAGTAAATAATATAGCTAGCCATGCACTTGACTGGAACCCACAAATGAAAAGAAGACTACAAAGTGAAGTGTCAAATGTCCTACAAATGAAAGGGACCCACCCTGCTCTGGGGTTAATTCCAGAGTTAAAAATAATTAAAAAGGTATACCTGCGCTTTCGCCATACTGGACCTAAAGAGAGAAACAAGACCCCTTCAGTAAACAACACACAAGTCTTGCAGTTGATTGGAGCCCACAAGGGAAATGAAGGCTGGGCAGACTAGAACACCCAGTAAAAAGATAATATCTTAACCCCCTTATTCCTGGAGCGGCCGAATGCGCACGTTATCGGTATAAAACCGTAGCGGCCGTTACCGCCCGGCGCGTATATACCCTTTTAAATCGTTTTTTCTATATCTTTCCTTGCGAATAGACAAGCTAAATTTAGCCTTGATGTCATTTTAGAAATTCGTTTGTTTCTAGTGTTAGTGGATTCAGATCGCGAATTTTTAAAAAGTTCTTTTATTTTCTGGAAAACTTGTGATTTATGATTCAGTTGATGGAAAATTTGTCGAGAGATTGTGGATAAATCGGATTGATATATAATTAATTCAATATTTGCGTGAAAATCTACAGTGCTAGTGTTTGACGATTTGCGTAACTATTAGTTACGATGAATTACGATTGTCGATGGATGCGAACATCGCGCTTCCTCCGTTCACCCAGGTTGTAAAGTTGAAAGAGAATAGTCGCAACAGCTGAGCACTATCAATATCGAACAATTTAGCGAAGAAACAGGTTCTGCAAATGACATCGATTCAGAATATTCTATATTTGTGATTACCGTCATTACGGCACGCGCGATTTTTACGCGAGGTATTTTTTTTAGAACTGGACAGAGCTAACCAAATAATTTGCTCTATGAAAATTCAAAAAATCCAGATCCTTCATGGACACTGTTCCTTTTCATTGCATCAATATCTTTCTTGTAAACTATGTGTCGAACTCACCAGTTACCTTACTACAGAATGTTTTGGTTTACCGATAAACTGTTGAATGTGCCTGCTTTGTCAGATATAGTGTCAAGAAATAGATTTGAAAGCATCAGCAAATATTTGTACTTCAATGTCAATTCCAAATTCGTTCCATGAGGACAATATGGACATGTGCAAGGTTGAACCTCTGTCTTGGTTGTATGAGGGCCCTCATGCCCGTACAAACATGCAGGCTAGGCAACTGCAGAACTGATAAACTCCCAGATACTGCAGGACTGATCAACTCCATTCATGCCAACCATCAACGGACTCAACTCTACTGTTTGGCAGAATGCAGAGCAGCGGTTAGTGTTTCTAAATGAAGATGAGGACTGCACCACGAAGGTGTGTGGAAACAAGTGATAGCTGCCCCACATGTAAAATCAAAATAGGGGAAGACTGCAGTAAAACTTGGTAAATAGTGAAACACGTACAAACAAAGTACGTGTTTCACTATGTAAAATCAACCTCTGTTAGGGAGATTGCTTTTCAACTACAGCATAGTTTAAATTGTAAAACCCCAACATTCAATAGTATTGTTACCACTATTACTAAATAAAATTACCTTTCTCATTCTGAAGACAATGAACATTAGCCAGCTGGACAAACCCAACAACTTGATTCAGTTCTAGGATATTTGAAACTACATGCCTTTATGGGTTCTAAGGTATAGAAAGCCTGGCAAGATGTTTCCTCTGTGAAATGAGAAAATGCTATTACTATGACAAGTAGCCACATTTACTAATCATTCAATTATAGGTAATGCAATATATTTTTTGGAGGGATAGCTGAACAATGGACTTGTAAATGCTAGTAATTACTACATCAGTCATCTGTATGTGTCTATGTCAAGACAATAGTTACCCATCACCACAAAGAACAGCTGACATGCTACATGAAGTAATTGCGTGTAAAACAGAATGTCAGTACCACTATATCAATATTGTGACAAATAATCTAGTGTTAACAAGAGAAAAATACAGGTTACAGTAAAAGGAAGAGAGCTATGTATGAAGTATTCTACACACAACTTGACATTCATATCAAATTGTCTTCTAGCACTTCACTTTAATGTTGCAAGCCCTCAGGAAGACAAAATCTATGTACAGAAATAATGTCTGCTGTTTTCCTTGCATAGGTCGATCAACTCATTTGAACATACATTACAGACTAACAATGTATTTGAACACAAAAATATTGCATATTCAGAAGTAATAAATGCTTGTGATGTAGAGGAACAAGACCATATCTTGTGTGCAAAGAGAGAAAGTGCAGATGGATAAAGCATACACCTATCAAACTATAGCAAGACATGCACTTGACTGGAACCCACAAATGAAAAGTAAACTGAAGAACACAAAGTGAAAGAAAATGTCCTACAAATGAAAGCAATCACCACTGTCCTGGGGTTAAAATAGGTATTCCCGTGCTGACGGGACTTGGCTTAAAGAGAGAAACAGAAGACTTCAGTAAACAACACATGTCTTGTCATCTTACATAGAGCCCCAAGGGAAATATTGAGAAAAATCAATCTGTAGTTAAAATTTGTCTCGTAGATAAATACAGGTTACAGTAAAAGAGCTATGTATGAAGTATTCTACACACAACTTGACATTCATATCAAATTGTGTTCTAGCACTTTTTTTAATGTTGCAAGCCCTCAGGAAGACAAAATCTATATACAGAAATAATGTCTGCTGTTTTCCTTGCATAGGTCGATCAACTCATTTGAACATACATTACAGACTAACTATGTATTTAAATATAAAAATATTGCATGGTCAGAAGTAATAAATGCTTGTGGTGTAGAAAAACAAGAACAAGCAATACAACTTGTGGGTAAAGATAAAAAGTGTATACAGATATAGGATACTCAGCAAACAATATGATAAGATTACTTGGCAGACAAAAGATCATAAAATGTAGAGATTAAATGTCATACAAATGAAAGAGATCAACACTGTTCTGGTGTGAATTCCATGGTTAAGTTACAAACGAGACCTAATACGTGAATGGCCACTGACCCAACATGAAGTGATCAGGTCACAATTGAACTACTTGAATCAAAGATGTTATAGAAAGAGACTGGATCACCTCAGCTTCAAATGTTGCCTACTGTGAGGTCTCTACAACAATATACCCCCCTCAGAATATTTACGGTGACCTTACTTTAAATTGGAAAACCACAACATTCAATATAATTATCACTATCACTAAATAAAATTACCTTTCTCATTTTGAAGACAATCAACATTAGCCAGCTGTACAAACTCATCAACTTGTTTCTATCAGTTCTAGGATATTTGTAACATGCATTTACATGTTCTAAGGCAGAGAAAGCTTGGAAAGATGTTTTCCTCTGTAAATGAGAAAAATGCTATCACTATGACAGTTAAGCAAAGGACTAGTAAATGCTAATAATTAATGCACCAATAATCACTGCATATCAATAATTAATTTGTGTATATACGTCAAGATAATAGTATACTCTATCACTTGCTGGCATTGTAAATCAAGTAAGGCTTCTAGAAACAGAATGTCAGTACCACTATCAATATTGTCTACAAATTAATCTACAGTTAGAATGAGTCTCAGGCAAATACAGGTTACAGTAAAAGGAAGAGGGCTATATATGAAGTATTCTACACACAACTTGACATTCATATCAAATTGTCTTCTAGCACTTCACTTTAATGTTGCAAGCCCTCAGGAAGACAAAATCTATGTACAGAAATAATGTCTGCTGTTTTCCTTGCATAGGTCGATCAACTCATTTGAACATACATTACAGACTAACAATGTATTTGAATACAAAAAAATTGCATGTTCAGAGTAATAAATGCTGGAAGTATTCTACACACAACTTGAGATAAAAGTGTAGATGGATAAACATACGTCAGTAAATAATATAGCTAGCCATGCACTTGACTGGAACCCACAAATGAAAAGAAGACTACAAAGTGAAGTGTCAAATGTCCTACAAATGAAAGGGACCCACCCTGCTCTGGGGTTAATTCCAGAGTTAAAAATAATTAAAAAGGTATACCTGCGCTTTCGCCATACTGGACCTAAAGAGAGAAACAAGACCCTTCAGTAAACAACACACAAGTCTTGCAGTTGATTGAGCCCACAAGGAAATGAAGGCTGGGCAGACTAGAACACCCGGTAAAGAGATAATATCTTAATGAAGGCAAGTGGCAACAAGAAGGGAATGCGTACAATGACAATAGGGAGATGCTGGGTAGGTGACACACTCAGTGAGTGCACATCAAAGGGAAGGTGAAGAAAATGCAGTGGTTCCATGTGAAAATGACCACTGACCAAATCAGGTTATTTTGTTAATACAACTCATTCAATCAAAGAGGTTAACTTAGAAAGAGACTGACCCACCTTACCATCAAATGTTGCATACTGTAAGGTCTCTACGGCAGTTTAAATTGTAAAACCCCAACATTCAATAGTATTGTTACCACTATTACTAAATAAAATTACCTTTCTCATTCTGAAGACAATGAACATTAGCCAGCTGGACAAACCCAACAACTTGATTCAGTTCTAGGATATTTGAAACTACATGCCTTTATGGGTTCTAAGGTATAGAAAGCCTGGCAAGATGTTTCCTCTGTGAAATGAGAAAATGCTATTACTATGACAAGTAGCCACATTTACTAATCATTCAATTATAGGTAATGCAATATATTTTTTGGAGGGATAGCTGAACAATGGACTTGTAAATGCTAGTAATTACTACATCAGTCATCTGTATGTCAAGACAATAGTTACCATCACCACAAAGAACAGCTGACATGCTACATGAAGTAATTGTGTGTAAAACAGAATGTCAATACCACTATATCAATACTGTGACAAATAATCTAGTGTTAACAAGAGACAAATACAGGTTACAGTAAAAGGAAGAGAGCTATGTATGAAGTATTCTACACACAACTTGACATTCATATCAAATTGTCTTCTAGCACTTCACTTTAATGTTGCAAGCCCTCAGGAAGACAAAATCTATATACAGAAATAATGTCTGCTGTTTTCCTTGCATAGGTCAATCTACTCATTTGAACATACATTACAGCATTACCTACTCTATAAATATAGTAGGTCGTGATTACAGACTAACTACCTATTTAAATACAAAATATTGCACGTTCAGAAGCAATAAATACTTGTGGTGTAGAAGAACAAGACAATTAGTAAATCTTGTGAGTAAAGAGAGAAAGTGTAAATGGATAAAGTATACACTTAGCAAATAATATAGTAAACCATGCACTTAACTGGAACTCAGAAAACTTGGAAGATTGAACACAAAGTGTGGAGATTAAATGTCCTACAAATGAAAGGGATCAACACTGCTCTGGTGAAAACTCCAAGGTTAAGTCATACAATAAGTTTTAATCTTTGCAGGATGTTGCCATTATCATTAGTCAATCATACAAACATTTAATATGCAACTCCTGCAAAGGGCATTTGTCTACGTTCAGATTAAAAAGAATGGAGCCAGCCAGATGCACCCCCAGGTCCAACACACAAGCTGCATGGGCTTGTAACAGTCTGCGACAGAACAAAGCTAACCAAGATTCTATGTTACCTCCCAGTGACAGCCCCAGAAAACAGACAACCACCAACATTTCTGGCCATGTTAGTGGAGATCAAATATAGAGAAGATAACCTGTTACACAAAAAAGGCTATGCTGAAGCCAGACCAAAAGGTGCAGATACCAATAGCTCATTCTGAAAACTGCTGCACAATGCAATCCGTTCTCAGACTCTGCATCCTGCTATAACCATGAAAACAAGGAAGAAGAAAAGATTCAGATATCCTTAAAGTGTAACTGAAAATGGCGGATCCATTATCAGATTTTGGAAACAAAATAATCTATAGTTAAAAATGAGTGTTGAGACAAATACAGCCAAAGGAAGAGTTCAATGTATGAAGTATTCTACACACAACTTGACATCCATACCAAATTGTGTTCTAGCACTTCACTTTAATTTTGCAAGCCCTCAGGAAGACAAAATCTATGTACAGAAATAATATCTGCTGTTATTCCTTGCATCGGACAAAAGTTAAATGGATCATCAATACTATTTAATGCCACTACATAAGTCACAGTGCTGCTTCACACTTACACCCATATATTATAATTCATATATCCAATGAGGACCATTATGGCAACAGAAGGGCATGCATGCTCATTGTTCTTACATACTTTTTATAGCTTGATTATATTAATATATAATCCTGAAAATATTGCGTGCTGCTAGTACAGTAACACCGTTGTTCAGAAGAATTCATCGCCCGAGTGGTTACCAAGGCCCAAATTTGGGGTGTAAAGAACTGAATAGAACCACTGTTACCTGCCACGGATGTCAAGAGAGGCGACTAAGGAGGTTTGGCTGACATTGGAGGCACGTGTCCGCTAGGGAATGCTAACCCAAAACAAATACTTGCAGAAAACGGATGCACCAGGCCGTAAGGTGCATAACATGGTGCAGCGACCCCTCACAAACAATGAGATAACGGATTTTTCTACGTCGCCAATCTGCCTAGGAGATTAAGCCAGGCAGTAATACTGAGTAAGAGTGTCAGCACAAACGGGGAAGTAGAAATAATAGGAATTATATCCTACAGAACTGCCCCCAGGTGGCCCACTTACACTAGCGTCCAAGACAAACTTATGGCGTGGCTGATAATCTGAGCCAGACGGCTGCCTTTATTAAGAGAATCCGAAATCCCAATCTAGTGAAAACGCAGAAGAATATATAAATAATGACAATATGAAGAATGAAGGTTGGGTAAATAACTTACAATTGTCACCGAGTAATTTAATTTTAAAAGTGTCAAACCAAAAAAAATTACACGTGTTGCAACGCACATAATTTCTTATTATATATATACGTTTTGACAACAAAATTGTATATTAATCTACAAAAAATAGTGGCCGTGGTTAGACAGTTTAATCCTATACTCTTAACACTACCAACGAGTACCAGTTTGAGTAGTTAATTAAGTTACAGTGTAGGACACGCCACACTACACTCACAGTTACAGTCTGAGTTAGTACTGTACACACAGACTACAGGTAGGCAATCAGAAACAGAGAAGCATGTGAAGTAGAACGTCATGGAGTGTAAGCAGAATTGCTGTATGCACATGAAAAGATACTATTTCATAAATATATGCCAATTTTTTCGTGTATAATAACATATGTAACGATGAAGTCAGATATACAACTTACGTTTGCAATACATTTCACTATAAAATACATGGTTAAAACGACCACCTTGACGGAACATGGTACAGAACAGGATGTAGATTGTAGAGATATAAGACGCATGATCATTGGCTCAATAATGTTAATAGCAACCAATAGAACTTACGATTACATTTCTCCCGTACTCGTTTGAGGAAAAAAAGATGGGTCTCTACAGAGAGTTGCAGACTATTACCCGGCAGTAGAGACGGTTCATGCATTGCAAAATCTATTATAGGTATAGACTTAAAGCACATACCATTTTTATTTGTCGAAGCTGCTGTTCTTATTTTTTCTTTTGCATTGCAAGTACAAATGTGTAGAATTGCAGTTGCTTACCATTTTTTTTATATATGTATCAGCTGTGACGTGACCCTACTTTACACTAAAGTTTAGTCAATTGCAGGTTCACTACTTACCACACCGTTACGGGCCGTTACGCTATCATTCAGCTCGTTAGCTGTAACACGCATGAGAGTACAGGTTATCTGTCATGTATGATCCTGTGTTGTTGAGTATCACACACAGTGTAGTGTGTATATTGTTATACTACAGTTATTAGAATAAAACAGTATAGTATACTCGAACTTATGTAATCATTACAGTAATGATAATAAATAATATTCAGGTGTATAGATAATTAACAGTATACTACTATATTATACGATGATGCAGATGCTTTTGATATTGAAATTTTGTGTGTGATTAAATTGCACAACAATCACAAAGCCTTTAACTTTAACACATCATTATCATTATTCATGTGAAATAAATACTGATCTGAATATAAATATACATATTGCTAGCTAGTCAGATGGTTAGATGGCGTAGCAGAATCCCGTGAAAGAGCAAAGATAACAATCACACAAGCAACCAGAACAGCGCAAGACAAAAACAGAAAACCACGACACTGGGCAACAACCCGGTAGCAGTGTGACGACAAAAGAAGAAGAAGCTAGTCAATTAATTAGATGATTTGTATTTAGGGGTCAATATGAATGTGTGTACCAGTACCAGGCATGTCAATATGACAATACTGCAGTGTTAAGCAACTGGTTTATGGTTGAAACCTGAGTAAAGCAAGGCTGTATTCTATCTCCGCTATTGTTTGGAGTGGCCATTGACTGGGTGATGCGAAAATGTTGCAGGGCGAAACTGGCATCGATTGGGTAGAAAATAGTCAACTAGAAGATTTGGATTTTGCAGATGATATTGCCTTGTTAAGTAGAAACAACCAAGATATGCAAACAGACAACTTGTCATCTATAGCATCCAAAGTTGGACTGCAGATAAGCTATGAAAAAACAAATATAATGAAGACACCTATGGCAAGTAATGCAGATATCACACTGGAATCTAAAATGATAAAAAAAACAGAGCAGTTCACCTATTTAGGTAGCGATTTTGATTGCACAGGAAATGTTAAAAAAGATATTATGATACGAATTGGCAAAGCTACATCAGCTTTTAAAAGTCTAAATAAAATACGGAACTGCAAGTTATATAGTATTAAAACTAAATTACGAATTTTAAATTCAAATGTTGTATCAATCCTAACATATGCCAGCGAGAGTTGGAAAATGACTAAAGATATAGAAAGCAAGTTGAATGCATTTGAAAATAGATGTCTGTGAAAAATAATGAATATAAAATGGAACGAATTCAGGAGAAGTGATGAAATCAGAGACATGTCTGGTCAACCACTAGTGACAACTGTTATAAGAAAGAGAAGATGGAGATATGTTGGGCACACCTTGAGGAGAAATGATCAACGAATATCAAAGCAGTCATTGAAGTGGGATGCAAAGGACTCAAGAAAGAGAGCGCAACCTAAGGAGACCCTGAAACGAACTTTGCTGAGAGAGGCAGGAAATATCGGCCTCAGTTCCATGGAGGAGATTGAGCGAGTTGCCCAGGATAGAGCGGTATGGAGAAATTACTTGCAGGCCCTATGTAACATATAACGGTACGAGAGGAATTATTATTATTATTATGAATGTGTGGACTGTGTACAGCCACAGTACAGGCTTCCATTAGTGATAGAGTAGATTTCACCTGTTTTAGAATAACACAATTAGTATCTTTTTTGTTTTTGAAGACATAACTGAACACAATATCTCAAATCTATTTGTTAATTAGTGACATTGCATCTGGAGCAGATCAATAGGTATCCCTTATCTTTTATGGGTCACTCATACAAATTAGAGGGTTGCCTTGTGTGAAGGCTAGACACAGTCTCTAGACATCAAAGTGTTAGTTATTTCCACTTATAAGAGAAAAATTTGCACCGACAACTGATAATCAAGTTTGTTAAGTGTTGAATCCTATCTGACATTGACAAATAACACTGAAGTCCCACATGTAAAGTGCCAGATAAAGGGATCCTTAATTTAAAGAGCATGGATTAGTGCATTTGTTTCCTAGACAGGTAGTTTTGGTTCAATCCCCAGTTGTAGCGGAATTTTCCAATTGCAAAAGACTAAAAGGTAAACCCAGCCTCAATTTAGTACCAGAGAAACAATGGGAAATCACCCATTGAGTTTGGCAAAGAAAAATATGGGATAACACCTTATTCTCCAAAATACCACATGGAATGAAAATGGTTTCTTTGCTTTTCACTTTTATTAAAGATCCTATGGCAGTTAAAAGTCAGAAAAAGATTGTACTGCTGCACGGATACAAATTTGAGATATTTAAAGTTATATTCAATATCTACCATCATTCAATCTACCAACATCCAGTGAACCCAAACAAATGGTGCATGATCAAATTGAATGGGCTTGACTAAATGGTGCAGACTTGCTGTAAACATATCACATCACATGCTCAAATGGCAAAACTAAAACAACAAAAAGTGGTGCATAAAGTCACTGTTGTAGGCCAAAAAAAGAATGATACAAATTTAATCGTTTTATCACCTGTAATTTTCTTGTTATTTATGTCCTATCAATGCTCGTTTGTACTTGCATTATCATTTTGCATATAATTCTAAATTCTTTGAGTCTCATGATCCCACTGTCCGTAATGTACAGGTGATGATTTTTATTTTGTATCCTCTGCAGAAAGAAATGTCATACCTTACCTTGGATTTGAACCCATGCCCTCGTAACTGAGAAATCTGTTCTCTTATCCACTCTGGCACACACTTCTCTCATAAATTGTTATGTCCTAATACAACAGATGGTCATGGAGTGACTAAATGGCCTCTATCCATATCTAACATTTCCTGAAGTGCTTTCAAAGTCTCCTCTCACTCTAGATAGAACTTTCCATCTTGATTTCCCATGACACATCAGTTTTGTTCAGTGCTCAAGTTAAGAATGTGAAAGTCTGAAAACAGATGGAGTGATGTTCTTGTTTAGGGCATATAACAAGAGATATGTATCTCATCATCAATTTATGTCTCACCCAAGGGAATATGTGAAAAAATCACAGTAACAGAGACATAAATAACTCAAATTGTTCATGACGACCTGGATACCATAGTGGCAGCGGATGAAATAACTCATTGATTAAAGACAGGGTGAAAACCTGCAGGAGAGCCCAGCCCTAATGGTCTGCCTCTTGAAACCCAGGACAAGACAATGATACAGCTTGCCTGCTGGAATGTCAGAATGATGTATCAAGCAATCAAAATCACTCTAATAGCCATCAAAATGCTAAACAATAGGATATGCTTATGTATCTACATTAATGAAGTGGCTCTTTGAACTATAGTCTGAAGCAGATTACCCCTTGTGATCAATAAGTGATGTTTTTGAAGCGTCTACCTTGCTAGAAATGAGAGGATACTGCAGTGGGGACCAATAGACCCTACCTGAGTAGGAGCTTCCGCAGCACTAAGCATAGCACTACACGCCTAGAGTTGTTGGATTTTTCTGGGCCTGCAAGAAAGCCGGGTATAAGAAAACTCATAATTACTGGGGGTTCGACAACAAATCTACATTAATAATAATATTTTGATGAGTGTTTGTTGCATTGTTTCCTTTTATAGCCTGATTTCTGTTAGAACAAGGGTCATATCATGAGAGAGTGGATGCACAGGCAAGGAATGCAGCGATCAAGAATGGATCTTCTATTCACAAAAGTGGCATCTTCAATGCTATAAGAAAAAAAATATGCTCTGAAGATTTCACAGAAGATAAAGAGTATTCTCTATCTCGGTTGCGCAAGTTATGTGTACCTTGATGCGATAAGACATGAAAACAATGAGAGCAACCCCAGTAGATACAATGAACAATGTTGGCAGTTTATTCTATTCCGTTGTCCTCATGATATGCCCAGACTGCTTCCTTCTGCAACAAACTTTCTTTGGGAACTAATTTCCTTCAACACATTTCCAGTAGTTATTTTAGCTATGGTGCTCGTTCAGACTATCTACCCTACCTATTTACTAAAAGTTGAAAGCATTTTCATTCTGTATGAAAACAATATGTGTAATGATATTGAGCATTTCTTTGACAATATTGACAGTGATATGGGATTACAAGTTAAACAAATTGTGGCCTGATGTGGGAAATAATTAGTAGAAAGGCTGCAGAACGGCAGCAATGAAAATCTCTTGTAGAAGCCTTATGTGTCAAATGGGATCCGAATAGGATATAGATAGATAGATATGGCAAAAGTTATGAATATGCATATCTTTATTTGTACTTTTGTCATAAAAGCAAACAATGTGACATTCAATTTTTATACATTCTTTGTTTATTGTCTCACATTCGGATATCTATTATCTTGTATTTTCATGCTTGTGTTTTGCTCTCCATTTGTTTGCTCATTGTTATCTGTTCATTCTGCCAGAGTGGTTACCGGGCTCAAATTTGGGGTGTAAAAAATAGAACCACAGTTACCTGCCACACATGTCGTAAGAGGCGACTAAGGAGGTTTGGCTGAAATCGGTTGTAACATGTCCTAAACATGTAGAAGTCTATGCATTTAGGGGCCTACCAAACCAATGTGCAACATATACACGTTCTTGGCAAAGATCAAACATATCACAAAGAGTGATTAAAATTGGTCGTAAAGATCGAACGCAAAGAAGAAGATCTGTTCATTCTCACAAATTGTATTTAGTTGCTTTTAATCTGTTGTAGTTTTATTTTACTGTGCTGTTATGATACCTCTCATTTTAGATCACATCTGCCTTCATCTCTCAGTGTAGATATTTCTATGTATCTAAATTAATTTATTCTCTCATAAGTCTAAACTTACTTTCATTCCTTCTTCTAAAGCTCCATTTCGACCACTTGTTAATCACTCTTTGTGATTTGTATGTGATCTAAGCCTAAGAGCAATTGTACGTTGTGCCAGTTATGCGCCTACAAGGAGGCCAGCGCATCCGATTTCTGCAACACTATTTATTTACTAGGGCAGCTTCCCTAGGCTCTTACCTCAGTCACCTCTTATGACATGCCTTGTAGTTCGCAGTATTACTATTCTTTGCTCTCCTTGTGGGCCTCTGCAACAGACTAGCGACTTTCATTCCTATCCTCTTACTCTCTTGTCATAATGTATGTCTCTCATTACTAGATATCCCTCTAACTATGTCAGGAGTCTATGACCTTGTTTGTGAAAACACATCTGAGGAGGACACACATTGGGTCAGGTTACAAAACCGTTATAGTGTACAGCCATAGTGAGCCTGTTTTGACTAGTTTTGCTACGCTAGCTAATGCTAAGAATTCAATTACATTTTCTTTTTTTTATTTCGCTCTCTTTAAATATTGTCAACAACTGCAATGTTGTATCTTTATTCTTCTTTGTCAATGATACAACGACACTTTGTCTCTTGCCCGTCAGCCCAATGTTATGTAGTGGTATCTACTTTCTTTATTTTCTCCAATCCTGTTTTGCCTCACAGCGTCAGGATATGAAATTTCTAGAACGAGCCCTTGTGTGTGCTTCATAAACAGTGTCTTTTGTCGCCTCTGTTATCTCTGAGGTCAGCCTTTTGCTTTGTATCCATTGTATTGGAGCAAAATTGCTCTTTGAGATGCACTGTCCATTGGTAATCTGCTTATGTGGCCGAACCATTTAATTTGTTGTTTCTTGATGAAGTTCAGTACTGTTGTTGTACCCACTTTTTACCTGATGTCTTCACTTCTCAACCGGTCTCTTCTTGTTACCCTCAGCATTTTGCTTAGACACTTCATCTCTGTCGTGACAAGTGGTATCTGCATGTGTTTGTAAGTTGTTCTTTTGTTCTGTATCATGTATTCCATTTATCTAGCCTTGGAGGAAGGAGGATCTTCCTGACATCATCTGGCACTTGGCACATGTAGAGGTGGTGGTGAACGGTTTCATGATAAAGTACACACAAACCTCACTGTGTTTTGTATTTCACACAGAGGTCCATGTAGTTTTCTTTCCAGTGTTGTTTCAATTAGCCAGCGAGTTTGCCATATCATATTTATAGCAGTCTTGAAGTATAAATTCTGCAGTTTGGGATGTCATTGCACATGGATGAATAACCAATCTTTAATTTTATTACCTTTTAAAAATTTGAGAATTCAGACTTCACCATTATTTTGGATAGTTCTTCTCTTTATATTATTTCTGTTGCATAGAGGTTAGTTGCTCATCTCTCGTGCCAAAGGTACTAGGTTCGCTCCCTCATGGAGCCATCTGGATATTTTTCCAGTGATCCCTGATCTCAGTGTAGGTGAGATCGAGTCCTAGTCCTTTAGGAGACGGACGATAAAACGTAGGTCCCGTGTCCAATTGAAGCACGTAAAAGAACCCTTGGTGGCTCAAAATTTAGGACAGGCTGGAAAACCGCTGCCGTAGCAAAATTCATTTGAAAAGATTTAAAATATAATTCCTACAAAAATATCTTACCATCTTTCAAATTACATCGGGACCTCGCGGTGGTACAGAGTTCATGAACTGCAGCTGAGATCTTCCTGTGTAAGAAAGAGATTGGAACACACATGGTTACTCACCGAAGTGCAATGATGATGGTCCTATCAATCAATCAATATTGTTTTGTAAGTTTCAGTGAAACTTCTCTTATTCTCTTCTTGCCTCTTTCCTTCTAATGTTTGTCAGAAGTCTCCTTTTTTCATTTACCTCCTATCTCAGTACTTCTGCTTTATTCTTTTCAGTATTTCATGTGATTCCTAACATTCTTCTGTAAAACCACATCTTTGGTTGTCATCAAAGTGCATACGTAATTTATGAATTTTGCGCAGGGAGTTAATTTTTATTTTTAATGTTTGTTGGCCTACATGATCTGATCTAACAAAAAAAAAAGGCTTGTCCTTAGGTAGAAAAAGGCATACCTCAACTTAAGGAGGCTTTAATCCCATATATAACAAACGAACAAGTTAAAATGGATTTTCCCAGAAAAACTAATTCTGAATTAACAAGTATTTCCTACCCAAGTTTGTGGGAAGTTTCCTTCCTTCTAGGTGGATTGCAAGTCAAGACTATTGTGTTCTTTACATTCGATCTTGTCATGGTTTACTACCTGACTTTGGGTTTACTGGACATGTCCTTGGTGAACATTTGGTACAGATTCATACAACAATTGGCCCAATATTTTCATTACTGACAAGAAGGTTTTATAGAGTCTACCACACGTCTTTAGTTTTTTATGTGTAGACTCAATGTTGCTGGTACTGTGCTGTAGTTATGTACAGAGATAATTGCAGTCGAGAGTTGATGACTTAGTTGGCAGGGGTTGTTTAAGCATTTGTAGGCGTTTCCTTATAGTTAGAAAATACATGACTTGCTCCACAAAATCAAAGTTTTTTTAATTTAGGCATAAGTTGGCCAAAAAAATTAGTCTGTGGTTTTACTGTTTGATTGCAATATTGAGCTAGGAAGCATGTAATTTTTTACTGTGTGTTTTTCCCCGTTCACTGCTATGAATGCAGGTGTAGTCACAACTCTTCTGACCAATTTTTGCATTCAGATTTGCTTTCCTCTTCACTAGTGTCCCTTGCCATTCAGGCAATACTTACTGACTTCAGAGGTACTTGTAATTTAGATACACAAGTAAAGGATCAAGGTTTCCTGTAGTCCAACCACGTACAGTGTCTTTTTCTTCACCTTTCAACTCCCAACGGAGCACAGGTCTTCAATAAACTTCTTCCAGCCCTTCCTCTCTCTCTTGCTTGCTATCCCTTCCAATTCTGTCCACATCTTGCCTATCCTTTTAACATCAGTCTCCAGCTTTCTTCTCTGGATATTTCCAGACCTTCCCCATCTTCTTTTTCCTCGGATTCAAAAGCAATGCCTGTCTTGGAATGCTTTTGTTCGGTCTTCTTAATGTGCATACTTACAATTTACACACCGAAAATTGTTTGGCGCAAGCTGGCTGTAAACCCTTAAATTTCCACTGCATGTGGTCACTAGTACAGTATGTTATCAGCATTGTTATCTGTGATCGCATGTGCATTGCCAGGGAAGCAAAGAATAGTACCACTGCGACCTAAAAGGAATGTCGTAAGAGGTGACTGAGGTAGGAGCCTAGGAATGCTACCCTAGTAAACAAAAAGCGTTACATAAATTGGATGTGCTGGCCTACTTGTATGCGCATAACTAGCACAATGTACAATCGCTCTTAAGCTCAGATCATATACAAATCACACAGAGTGGTTAACAAATGGTCGATATGGAGCGTTCAAAGCTATCTGTGACCCCACTGTGTTGTTAAAAGTAAATTATGAAGAATTAAAAAAATTTAACGTTGAGAGATCATTTACTGTTTGTGGTTACTTGTCTGTAGAATCTTAAATATGATTATTTTCTTTTGTAGCTTAAGTGATAGTGAGCTCGATCACAGCCTAGGCGTACCTGATTCAAACTCCATGGCGGGCAAGTTTGGAAGCAAATTAGTCCCCTTGGATTTTTACGAATGATAAAAATAGACCTCACCGTTCATAAAGCAATGTAGAAATACTGAACGTACAAGTTGTGCCTAGAAAATAAATTGACGACTCGTTTACTGTTGTTGATGGCTAAGTCCTATAAAGTATATGCCACGATTTTAATTTTCAGTTACTTGTCGGTAGAATCTTAAATCTGACTATTTTCTTTTGTAGATGCTGCCATGTCTAGTGACTTTTATGGGCAGGGTGGTAGGGACCAACATGTCGGTCAGTGGATTCTTGCCAGACTGGATGAGAGTGATGATCACTTTCAACAATCTCAGTCCAGAATGTCTGAATCCCCATCTTGGCAGGAGCAGGGTTATATACCTCAGGACTCGCCACTGTCTTACCAGGATATGTCCCAGCATCAGGATGGCCAGATTCAGCAGCATTTACAGTCAAAGGCTAATCAGACTCTAAGGCGAGATGATAAAACAACAATGACTTATTCTCATCAGGCAGCTTTCAGCGTACCTCAAGGACACAGGTCTTCACCGTCTTCCACAAGTAAGTCATCAAATGTTATCTTGCAGAGTGACTGTATTTTGCTCCTTTTTGACAGGCACAGTTTTACTGCCATCTGTGTTTTTTCTTTCACTATTTGTCTTACCATTTAATCTTCTTCTTCTGCTCACTGTTGTTCAATGTCTACACAATGAGTCTGGTTCTCTGGCTGTATGTTGTTGTGTTTGTTAGTTTCCAGTTAATGTAGTTATTACAGGCCCAGAGTTTCTTAATTCTCTGCTCTTTCTCTCTCTCTCTGCCTTCTATTCCAGTTCACTTACAATACTTTATAACATGCACATTATTTCTCCATTCTTTGCTTTCTGCCTCACTGTCTTGCACAAATAAGTCATCTTTATAATATGTTCAGTCTGTCTTTATTCTCTACTTGTTATCTTTCTCACTGTCTTCTACAAGTAAGTCATCTATTATATGTTCAGTCCGTCTTTATTCTCTACTTGTTATCTTTCTCGCTGTCTTCTACAAGTAAGTCATCTTTATAATATGTTCAGTCTGTCTTTATTCTCTACTTGTTATCTTTCTCACTGTCTTCTACAAGTAAGTCATCTTTATAATATCTTCAGTCTGTCTTTATTCTCTACTTGTTATCTCTTCTACTAGTAAGTCATCTAATGTTGCATTGCAACATATTAGCTTGGTTAACAGCTATATGACAGAGGCAGTCTTTCCTCATATTCTACTTGTTTTTTCTTGCTATTTGCTCATTTTTTTTAAAAATATTTCGTGTCTGTTATTTATAATTATTTTCACATTTTCCAAAAATATCTAAACCTACTTGCCGTTTATAATGTTCGTTATCACAGTTTTGCCTGCAGCTCTAACTCTTAAGTATATTCCTTGACCGCTCAGTATAGTATTGTCATTCATAGTTTTATCTTTTATAATATTGATGTAACTGGTGAGGACGTATCAATTTAATATGTCAATGTGACCTGTCAAAACTAAACAACCTTGTTCTTAATTCACTTAGACACATCTCTGGATTAATGTGTGTCCTACTGGACAGACCACCAAGGTGCGCTAAAGGGAAGTTATTCATTTATTTCTGTTGAAAATTGATTTGTCTCCCCTTCTCTTTAGTCCTCCCTTTTTCCTAGTGATATAAATCAATTTTTCAGAACGAGTCCCCAAGGACGTTACTGTCATTAAAAACAACAAATACTTGCAGGGGAAGAGTGGCATTAACTGAGAGTACTGTTAGTTTCCTTGTCATCAGGCAACAGAGTATGACTTAACTAACTGACCATTTTGTCTCATTTCATATCAGTTTGGTTATGTAGAGATATATATGATATGTTTATCTATTTGACTTGGAATTGCTGGTGCAGAAAGTTTCTGTTCTGTTTACATTGTAAGAAAAATAGGATATCATTATTTGTATATCTCTTGTTAACAAAACAAACAACACATGTTTATGTCACAACTGTTCAGAAGCAAACTTTATAATTTGCTAAGTTACTTCTAATTATTTAGGAGAGCTAGCTGGCCGGTTGTGTTCTTAAAAACATTTGTATTGTAGGGAGCCGTAAGAAATAAGGTTTTGTGGTTCAAATCCTGTGTTTGGTAATAAAAGTTTTTTCTGAAGCCCCTAATACCTGTGCACAGTCTATTTATTGAAAATTTTCATCATCTCTGTTGCTTTTCCGCCCCCAGGTTCTTAAAAACTTGTTATTCTCTATGTTACTGCTGTACATCTGTCCGTTATTTTTTTTAAAAAATGCCTGCCCAGCGTGTTTATAGCATGTTGGACGATGGGTGACAAGCCCCTTGTGAGTGCGGTTTAATTCTGTGGGCTAGTAGGAAAGCCATAGGTTCTCCAGATTTACGGTGTTCTTAGCACCGAACCGAAGGGTTACGATGTCCATGGCACTGAGCCGAAGAGCTGAAAGCTCAAGTGCTACTAGATTTTTTTAAAAATGAGAAAAAAGATTAAACTTCAACTGTTGTTCAATAGACAGTACTTTCACTATATGCGCACTATTGGTCGGATGAACACAGGTTCAAATTATGATGAATGTTGTTAAAACACAAACTCACTACCGCTTAAACTACAGACGCCTACATACCATTTGTATGCATCAGCATTCCATTTTTGTCAATGTTTCAATAATTTTGATAGAGTTGTCACTTTACTGGTAGTCCGCATCAATTAATTAATATTAGTCTCTTACAATCATGGTTTCTAAACACATTTGTTCATATCATATAGTTGTGACCCAGTGCATAACTTTCTATAGTGGCTTTTCTAATATCAACTTTGATGCTGTGGTTCTGTTTTTTTACATCTTAAGTATTAAGTTCTTATTGGTTACAGAATTGACATCATGGCACTCTAGAAGGCAGATCCATAGGTGCTCTATCTCTCTACAAGTAGATGTCGAAGAGTATGCATGCTGATGGTTACCATAATTCACTACTTAAACACATCCTTCATCCTGCTGCTCAGGCATCCAGTCCTGCATGTGGTTTCAGTCTTCTTAATACACTGTGTAGATTCAACATCAATTGCAGTGTCCTCACCCAATAAGTAGTAACTGAGCAACCGAATCCTTCCTTTCGTTCGCTTGAAATATGTCTATATATTCAATGTTGTCTCTGGTATGAACTTCACTGTCTTTTGTAGCTCACACAGAGGTCCGTGTAGTTTTCTGTCAAGTGTTGTTTCGTTAGGCCAGTGAGTTTGCCTCAGTGTATCATATTCTGTACAATTTTGTATACATGTGGCTGCGGAGCCGATTGTGTCCTGTTCTAAGGCGCAGAATGACAACTTGTTCCAATCTGCTCATATTATAGTAATCGTCTTGTGTTGGTATTTGTGGCTTTCTCATTGATTTAATAATCCTTTTCTTTTGGTGGTAGGTAACTGGCACATCCGGTTGCTCTCCTGCAGCACCTTCCTTGGCCAATTGGTCTGCTGTTTCATTTTCTGGTATTCCACAGTGAGAGGGTATCCACTGCAAGATGACCCTGCGCTGCTTGGACAATTTAGACAGTAGGGTCTGTAGACCTGGCAATTTTCTGGACTGGAGTGCTTGGAGTGCTGATTTTGCATCAGTAAAAAATACAACAGGTTGAGGATCGGGTCTGGTATTCAACAGTTTTTCAGTTGCCACCTTGATTGCCTGAATTTCTGCATCATAGTTGTAGCAACCGAATTATGTCTCTCTTATTCATCTTCATCTCGTCCTACTATCTGTGTCTTTCATATGTCTTGTATCCTCTCATATTAGCTTAACTACCCACATGTCCAGAACAGTAAATTAATGTAAACCTCTTGGAAGGTGCAAGCATCGATGAACGATACCCACTCATATCTCATGTACCCCTTATTGATTGCCACTGCTAAATTTATAAATTATTTCCACTTATTTTTATGCTGCAATTGTTAACAAGTCATTGGTTTTTGCGTGGGTCCAAGTGCTACTAGGGAAATGTGTCATTGTGTATTTTAGAATTACATTTTTCTTTGTGTTTCGATCCAACTGTTATTCTAATCAATACCATCAAAGTTTTCCATTATGTGGAAGAGTTGCATCCCCTAATCCTTAACAACAATAGGATGATTCTCTATGAACTATTCTATGGGTAACCCGCCATAGAACTTCTTCGTTCTATATTATAATAATAATAACAAATCTCTGGATTCTATAATATCTCAAATACCACTGTACAGTCTATACTATGAATACCCTTTGAAAGTTGACAAAGGAATATGTATATAGTTGTTTGTCATTGATTAGAACTGCTGTATTATAACTTGAAGTGTTGCTATATAATCTTGCTACTTAAAGTCCATGATATTACCAGAGTTGTTTATCTAATGCTTGCTTTATATTGTATATTGTCTAGCATTGTCCTGATCAGAAAGTTTCTACATTGTTTTCTATTCCTATTCTTGTTCCGTTTGTCATTTCATTTTTGTGTACAAAACATCTTTGTTTCTGTGCAGACAGTTAAGTTCCATCATATTTCCTTCATCCTGTTGTTTGTCTCCAGAGTTATTTTCGATTTTTACTACTTTGTTTGACATGAAAAGATTTGCAATGTCTGCCTTTTGGTTTGGTGCATCCATTCTCAGCATGACAGATTAGGGACTGGTATGTCTTTCCTCTTTGATTTCTACTCGCCTAGCCATACAGTAGCCTATTGCCAGTAGCACAATTTAGATGTGGAGTATTGGTCACATTTGGTTCCCTGACTATAAAGCTGACTTCTCTAACATCTCATTCGCTGTGATCAAGAAGCTTAACCCTTTCACTCCATAATTTTGTTTAACCTTCAGTCGCATTTATATTGCAGTATATACTGATTTAGTTAATATAATGACTTTCTGTCATCTTAAGAAATTCTGCAAGCCAGTATATCGGATCAGACGGGTGAAGGGGTTAATAACTTGGATTCTCCAAAAGGAGTGGATTCTTTTTCATGTTTGTTGGCATACATGCTCGGTTATAACCAAAAAAAGGTTTTACCCTTAGGAAGAAAGAGCATGTCTCTTGTCAAAGAGGCTTTAATCCCCTATCTAACAACCAACTAATCATTCACTGTGTCTTAGTCCTCATTGTATATGTTATATGAATTTTATTGATATGTCTTCTGTTCATTGCTGCACTTGTAGTGCATGTGGTCCCCTGTGTTCTAGATGTGAAGATCTCAATAGCTAAACTAAATTTATTTTAAATTAACAAATATATCTGTGAATAATATAGAAAGCAAATTGATGTTTAACAAGTGGTGTCAGTTTTGTAGAGTGCCACATATTTGGCTATGTTTTTATTCTACTTGTTATTGTGTTGTCTTTGATTCATCTCTTCTTCTTTGAGTTCGTTCTTTACGACCAATTTTAATCACTCTGTGATATGTTTGATCTTTGCCAAGAACATGTATACGTTGCACATTGGTTTGGTAGGCCCCTAAATACATAGACTTCTACACGTTTAGGACATGTGCATCCGATTTCAGCCAAACCTCCTTAGTCGCCTCTTACGACATGCGTGGCAGGTAACAGTGGTTCTATTCTTTACACCCCAAATTTGGGCCCCGGTAACCACTCGGACGTGATTCATCTCTTCGGTCGATGAATTTGTAGCGTTAATTGTTTGCTTTTTTTAAAACCAATGTGAAACTTTCCCTTTCTACTGATTTCTATATTTATTCAATTTACGGTATGTTTCAGTGTTTACCTCGGCTTTTCAGTGTTACTATTACTTCAGTAAGGTTTCAAAATGTTCATGTATTCATCATATTTTAAAGTGTTTTGGAATTACTAAATATAACCACGTGAGAAAGTCATTTGCATATATATTAGCAGTTTACCTGTTCTTCGCACGGAGGGTTTAGTTTAAATCACTTTTAAAGTTAATTTGTTATCCTTTTCCGCTGATCTTCCGAGCCCACATAAAATGTAGCTCATTCCGATATCCAGTAAAACCTGATACAATTGAATTCCCGTGAAAGTTGAAAAATAACAATTGGCAAATTAAATTTATTCGGATTATTAACTTATCGATGTGTTATTTTTTTAAAATTGGCCGAGCGTGAGATTGAACATGTTATCTTTAGGATAGCAGTCGAGCATCTTATGCATTCGTCTAGAGAACTTACATGTTGAAATAACTGACATGTTGAAATACCCATAAATGTGTTAGTATTCGTGCGATGTGCGAAAGAGGTCACCGGACTATAACAACATGATCGCTTTGCGCATCCTGTGACCGGCAACGTCGTGAAATCATGGATATACGCTTTCGGTGATTTCTATGCAGAAAGACCATCTGAGGCAGACGACTGCCTTTATTTGGCTGAAATCGGATGCACATGTCCTAAACTTTAGAGAAGTCTATGCGTTTAGGGTCTACCAAACCAATGTGCAACGAATACACGTTCTTGGCAAATATCAAACATATCACAAGGAGTAATTAAAATTGGTGGTAAAGAACGAACGCAAAGAAGAAGAAGACTGACTTTATAGAGGATCCGAAATTCCAATCTAGTGAGAAAGCAGAAGAAGAAGAAGAAAGAAGATTCCTAGTTTATTGAAAATATGTTCGTGTACTTGCCTTGAACTGTTGTTATTGTTCTTTAAGTTTGAACAATTGTTTCTCATTTCTTTATTTTATGGCGTAGGTTGATAATTTGTAGTACATCTGCAGTCATCCACATCTTGTATCGTGTTTGTATGCGACCGTCAATGTCGTTAACTCATGCATATCTAACATGTCAACACAGTTATGTCCTTCCTCATCTTCTCGTCACCTCATTCACAATTTACACAGCCCTAGTCCCAATGTGTGTATATGTTATTTGAGGAGTGGGTTGCTGAGTGGTTAGCATTTCCAGTATATCCTTCACAAGAACGTGGTTCAAACCTCTATGCGGTCATCGTTTTTTTCCCGATCCAGAAGCACTTGAGCTTTTCAGCTCTTCGGCTCGGTGCCATGGACATCGTAACCTTCGGTTCGGTGCCACGAACACCGTAAATCTGGGGAATATGTGGCTTTTTCTGCCATCCCGCGGAATTGAACCCGCACACACAGAGGGATAGTCACCGTAGTCCAACGCGCTACGAACACGCTGGGCAGACGGGCGTTTGTTTTCTTTCGTGTCTGCAATAAGAATAACAAGAAACATATTGTGTGATAACTGGATCCCAGGAAGGGTATCAGTTTGATTTTGTGTGATTCTTCTATGGGAAAGTATCCACTGAAGATCAGCAACTGACGATTTTTGGATACTGTGCAGCTCTTTTCAAATTTAATGCAGGATAGAGACATTAGGACAATCTTTCGATACAGAGACAACATTTACTTCAGTTCTCATCATATAAAGTAAAGAACTCGAGTTCATACCATGAGGCATACTGGGGAATACTGTATTTGGACCATATTTCTCTTTGACCAACGGCACACGATATGATATTGTCAACATCATGCCGACCTCCTTTACATTTCAGTGTATATCTGGTACTTAATTAAAGTTGGGTCGACCAGAGAGCTATTATAGTGGGGGAAAAATCCCATTCCCACTGTGGAATTTGATCATGAGACTACACGTTACGAAGCAAGTGCACTAGCCACTACACTATCGCTGCCCTCTCTCTCATTTTCATGCCATGTATATGTAGAATGATACAATATCATTCAAATACAAATGGTATTTGTAGAAAATAGCTATCATTCTAGACTGGGACGGCGGATAGTTGATGGCAGCACAGAAAAAAGACAATGAGACAATGAAATAGAAGACAATGTCTCTTATAGTGAATGCTACAATACACCATGCAAACTAGCAATACATATAAGCCACGCTTACAACATGGCTTGTTATCATTATGTTTATTATCATTACGTTTATTGTAAACGGTGGTCACCATCATATTGTCAGTTGTTACGGCGCTTCAATCCTGCCACCACAACATCATGCGCACTAAATACCATCATCGACTACAAAATATATGCTTGTTATTGTGTTCTGATTTACGGAGACGTCATTGAATTTCTTTCTCTGCCACCATACATGTGCCTCATATTGTGTTTTGACCTTTTTATTTGTATAACCGAAAACTTCTACACCCTACGACTAAGATATAAAGTGCACAGAACCTCTTTGAGGAAATTCTGACATTGCTTTAAGATCCGTTCTTGTGTGTTAATTATAAACTTCAAGCAGGTGGAAAGTTGTACTTATCCTCTTTCCACCTTAACCACTCTATCGTTATTTTCTCAAGACTGTGCGGTGTATTTTTTTTCAAATATTGCTTGTGTACCTAGCCAAAGTTACGCCTCTACCCAGTGACGCGTTATGGTATTTTCTTTGAAAGAATGTCAAGTCGGCTATCAGACACTCCAGCAGAAAGCGTGGGACGTAATCGAAGGGTGGAGCAGTTTCACACGGTGTGCACCATGTTCACCTATTGCAGGGGATCCCCACAGTTTTGTGAATTCCGACTCCTCAATTGAATCCGTTATCCCTCAAGACAAACATAAGTAAAATATAATAACTTTTTTTATAGAGACATTTTATATTAACATTACGTGCTTTTGGCGCTCGTGTGGTGCCGGGGCCCGCAAGGGAAACAAATAATAGTATCACTGCGACCTACAAGGCATGTCGTAAGAGGCGAGTGATGTATTACCTAGGAAGCTACCCTAGTAAATAAAAAGCGTTGCAGAAATTGGATGTGTTGGCATACTTGTAGGAGCATGACTAGCACAACGTACAATCGCTCTTAGGCTCAGATCACTTACAAATCACACACAGTCTTTAACAAGTGGTCGATATGGAGCGTTCGAAGAAGAAAGAAGAATTTGCTTCTACAGATGAGACGTTTAACAAACGAGATACAGGAACTGTCAGCTGGTACATTTATTCACCATCCGCTGATAGAGACTATGCACTTAGAGAACACATATGTGCTGCAGTGACGTTGGTTTTTCTAACAGACAAACAACATATCTAACTAGTAACCATAAAACTGTTAAACTAACTACACATCTAACCAACTAGCAGCAACGTATCTAACTACAATCGCTCTTAGGCTCAGATCACTTACAAATCACACACAGTCTTTAACAAGTGGTCGATATGGAGCGTTCGAAGAAGAAAGAAGAATTTGCTTCTACAGATGAGACGTTTAACAAACGAGATACAGGAACTGTCAGCTGGTACATTTATTCACCATCCGCTGATAGAGACTATGCACTTAGAGAACACATATGTGCTGCAGTGACGTTGGTTTTTCTAACAGACAAACAACATATCTAACTAGTAACCATAAAACTGTTAAACTAACTACACATCTAACCAACTAGCAGCAACGTATCTAACTACATAACTAACTAGCAACGTATCTAACTACATAACTAACCAGCAACGTATCTAACTACATAACTAACTCGCAACGTATCTAACTACATAACTAACTCGCAACGTATCTAACTACATAACTAACTAGCAACGTATCTAACTACATAACTAACCAGCAACGTATCTAACTACATAACTAACCAGCAACGTATCTAACTACATAACTAACAACATATCTAACTACATAACTAACTAACAACATATCTAACTACATAACTAACTAACAACATATCTAACTACATAACTAACTAGCAACATATCTAACTACATATCTAACCAGATACATCTACGAATCAACTATGTAACTAATTAACTAACTAGCAACATATCTAATAACATATCTAACTAGCAACATATCTAACCAGATACATCTACAAATCAACTATGTAACTAATTAACTAACTATGTATGTCTTATACTAAGCAGTACATCATTTTTTCCCCCGATCCAGAAGCGCTTTCAGCTCTTCGGCTCGGTGCCATGGACATCGTTACCCTTCGGTTCGGTGCCACGAACGCCGTAAATCTGGAGAACCTGTGGCTTTTTCTGCAAGCCCGCGGAATTGAACCCGCACTCACAGAGGGCCTGTCACCCGTCGGCCAACGCGCCACGAACACGCTGGGCAGGCGGGCCTAAGCAGTATATAAGAACCGGAGTCACGTTAAAAAATTTATCCAAAGTAATAAAGCAGGAGTAATCAATCTACCATGTCCACAATATGGACAGGCTCAACTCTGCATTATACAGTTTCCAATCTCACATATTTAATGTGAATGTATTAATAATTACACACTTTGTTTCCTCATGACACTGATCAAAGTTCACGGTGATACAAGACCCCAGTACGTTCTTTAACTATTCAGTTCGAGATTACGTCACATGTATTTGCTCGTTAAATATACTTGCATAGTTCGTGAATAAAACGGTTGGAGTTCAAGATTCTCATCGCTTCTAAGTTTCAGTTGTGTTGTACAACATAAATTTGACCAAGAGAAATTAATTTCGAACTAGTTCAGCGAAGATATGTGGCGTGGCCCTGTTTTGAGTATATGAAATTAGTGACAACGATGCTTCTTCTTCTTTCGTTCGCCTGCTGTGAATTCAGGAGTAGTCAGAACGTCCGGTATGACGACTCTGACTGATTTTTACTTGAATGATTGCTTTCTTAATTATCAGTGTCTCCCGCCATACATGCATGCCTTCTCCGACTTCAGAAGTATACACAGCGATGCTATAACTATGACTTGACAACAGCAGAAAGGGGAAGGGTGACATTTATAACTAATAAGACTGTGCTCTTAGGAGCCAACATTTAGTAAACAAACTAACTATATAACTGACAACGTTGCAGCCTACCATCTAACTAGCTATGTCGCCAACTGGTTAACTACATAACTAACCATCTAACTAGCTATATCACCAACCGACTAACTGGCAAACTACATAACCAACCATCTAACTAGCTATATCACCAACTGACTTAACTGGCTAACTACATAACTAACCATCTAACTAGCTATATCGCCAACCGACTAACTACATGATCAACCATCTAACTAGCTATATCGCCAACCGACTAACTGGCAAACTACATAATCAACCATCTAACTAGCTATACAACCAACTAATGAACTATATAAGCAACTATCGACATAATCTACTATCGACATAACCCACTGATTATGTAACTACATAACCAACCGACTAATTACACAATACACCGACTGATTAGCTAACTACACAGACAATCGACTATGTAAAGACAATCGACTATGTAAGTAACTATTGGTCTAGTTAAATTCATGAATTGGTGAAGTACTAACCGACAATACCCTCCCATCCCCTTTCCCAACCTTTCTGGAATATCATAACGACCTTTGTTCGTCGATATGTTTGCCAGTTTGAGAACCCATAACTTATCGTATCTTAACAAACTAAAATCAGCTGGGTCAGCGGATATGCGCCCTGGTTTTTGAAACATTACGAGAAATGAGTGCCTCCTGAAGGACACATTAAAATATCCCAGGTCACAGCGTCTGACTTTAACACACTTCTGATAGACAAGCGTTAAAAATGTACACTGACGTGGGATCATTCAAGGTGGATTATTTGGAGTGAAACGACCTCTCATGCATCTCCGAAGCGTGGAAAGTTCGTTTGAGGAATACTTCGAACACCCAGATCCATTGTCTAGAATTATAGAGTGTATTTATGAATGTCAGATTCAACCATAGATTTTCAATAACTTTACTATATATTTAGGTTCAACTTGCAGCATTCCTCAGTAGTACGATGTCTAGAAATTAGTAAATAACTTCCAACAAAGATACTGTTGTATACCTTTTATCCATTCATTCACATGAATACTTTGCAGTTTCTCTCGGGACCGCCTAACACAATACCATACAAAAATACTGCTTATATATATATTGCTAAGTAGTAGCACGTCCCTTGCGGAGCGTTGCTTTCGTCACATCCCGCCTGAAATACGCTGTCTTTAGCAATATCTCCCGCCTTCTCCGGCGTCATGTTCAATGTTTCTTTGATTATACAGGGTGTTCAACTTAAAAGCAGCCCATGAATAGAGCTAATCTGGCATATATGTATGAAAATGAGAAGGTTTAGTTATGACGTAGTATAGGTCAAGGTTGTGTGATGGTGTGTAATTGTAGTGCGGGAAGGGCGATGAACAAATGTGACGTAGGACAAGCTAGTCAGAACCGGTTTAAATAGTAAATAGGCGTAGATGCAATGCGTTCCTGGTAAATTTCTATTTATCAATGAGGCTGCTTTTAAGTTGAACACCATGTATAACACTAGCTAATTAACCCGGCTCCGCACGGGTAAACGTTGTTATTAATCCTTGATGAGGAATTGGTTACGCCTTTCCAAAAGATGTCATCTAGTAGCATGAATTGTATTTTCTGAAACAAAGAATGAAGTGGTTTGGCCACTTAATAAGAATGCATCCAAACTCCACAGTATACAGAGTCTTCTACAACAGAACATCGGGAAAGAAGGCAAGAGGAAGACCACGGAAAAGATGGTTAGATGGCATAGCAGAATCCTGTGAAAGAGCAAAGATAACAATCACACAAGCCACCAGAACAGCGCAAGACAAAACAGAAAACCACGACACTGGGCAACAAACCGGTAGCAGTGTGACGTCAAAAGAAGAAGAAGAAGAAGTATTTTCTGATATTTTTTAAGAAGTGGTTGGAATCAGGTATGTCGTCGTTAAACGATTTTAACAGTTCGAGTGGTTCTTGTAATGCTTCACGTCTAATCAAAGTAGCGTCTTCGCATTCTTTTTAATTATTTTAACATTTCTATAGTGTAGTTTGAAACAGAAAAGTGAAGCTGTAATGACATGAAAACGCAACGAAACTAAGGAATGTAATCCATGCCTATGTTGTAGAGGCCATCTGGAAATTTTTGGATTATATCCCTTTGACCGTAAGCTTTCTTAACCGCATGGTTTTTTTGTAACCAAGATGGCTGCTTAAATGTTGGATAGGACATCAAGAAATCGATTAAAATTAATTTTAAAGCTAATATTGATCCGATTTCGACACGGTTTCTTTAGCTAATCGTAACTTTTGAAGATAAAATTTTGCAGAAAAATGGTGAATATTGGATGTAAACTGAAGCTTTCTATAAGGGGGCACACAACAGACAATCAGCTTTATATAGATAGATACTTTTAGCATATTATCGATACTTGAGAACACTACAGTAAAACTATGTACCAAAGGCGAGACAACATTTTCTAGACGTGAACATTAATAGTATCGATATATGTCATTTATATCGTTTGCTTGATAAAGACCTTTGGTCGAAATTTCACTTTTTCTTCTTCGAACGCTCCATATCGACCACTTGTTAAACCACTTTGTTTTGGATACGGTTTTCTTAAAAACTGTACAAATTTCGACGGAAGTACACACACACACACACACACACACACACACACACACACACACACACACACACACACACACACACACACTATGTAGTATACTGATAAACCTTTTGTAAAGTCTTCTTCTTCAAACGCTCCATATCGACCACTTGTTAAACTACACTTTGTGATTGTATGTGATCTGAGCCTAAGAACGATTGTAGTTGCCAGTTATGTCCTTACAAGTAGACCAGCACATCCGATTTCTGCGACGCTTTTTATTTACCATGGTAGCTTTCCTAGGTTCCTACTTCAGTCCGACATTCCTTGTAGGTGACAGTGTTAATATTCTTTGCCTACCTTGTGAGCCTCGGCAACACACGATCGGAAACTTCAATTTTGTATTTTGTAAACCTACCATACTTTATGTATTGACATTTCGTCCTTATTTAGGGGATAGATTAGCGCAATGCACAGAGCATTCGCTTATCGAATCAGACACAAAAGGGTTGTGAGTTTGTGACAGACACTGTCAGTTCCGTATCAGACTTTACAGTTTACCAACGGAGCTGCGAAGTACCTATCCAGCTGACAGCACTATGGTCTTTCTGGACTGAAAGAGGATTACTTATATAACAGTATAAAAGTGAAATGAAAATCATGGCATATCCTTTACAGAACTTTTGCCATCAACCACAGTAAACGAGTCTTCGATTTTCTAGGCACCACTTATACGTTCAGTATTTTCCCATTGCTTTATGAACGGTGAGATCTATTATAACCACGCCTGAAAATTTTCTTCCAAACTGTCGACTGCGGAGTTTGAACGAGGTACGATTTGGTTGTGATTGAACCACTACCGCTTAAGCTACAGACACCCACAGTATAAAAATAGCATTAAATAATAGTTGTATTTCTTACCGTTGAGTGAAATTGTTGTCTTAGAAATCTATGTGATATGCATTGTCATTCTATACGTGATATCTTTATTTTTTGCGGGAGCAATCATAAGAGCAAGCTACCATCAGCCAAGTAGGATATGTGAGCGATCACTTCTGTCCCTAATTTTTAATCACGCCATATATACCTTTCATATAAATATATGAAACCCAATTCTGTATTTCAATCTTTATTATATGCATATATTTCACCTATATATGCACCTTTACATCTACAACACATATATCATATTCATACATATATATATAACATACAATATAGTCCCAACATGATTACCTCACTCTGAAAATAATATATCACCTTACAATATAAAATGCTAAACTATAACCACTTGATTATATAAGCACAAATCTTCACTATTCAAGTCCTACACTCTATTGAATCTCTAATACAAGTTCATCACATAATTGTATTGTACAGGTTAGTCTGAAGTCCTTAGAATGCCTCTGTCTATTTTAAAATGTTAATAGTTTTCTGTGGAACAGCTGTTCGGTTGAGTGTTCCATGGGTCTGTTACTTGTGACTTCAAAGATATATATTTCTTCAAAATGTCTATTTTTCTGTCTCTTGATGAAAGTTTGTTTTTTATACATTAAGATCATATCTGTAAAACGAGGCTCTGATAACTTGGTCACTTTTCTACAAATGGCAATTTAGAAGATATATATTTCCAGTTGAACAGGTAAGGCTTTCTCTAGTGCTGTCTGTCTCTATAAGATGCTACTTTTATTCTCTATCAGATTTGTCTATAGGTCTGATCGTGGCTACTCTGCTGTGTTGATCTATTTATGAATCTGCTGTCCACACTACACATGTCTAGTTATACTCACATATCCGAAGTCAGCGTTGGTCGTCTCTTCAACTCAGCACCCTGGGCCATTCCGTCTGCCCTTTGGGAGTTTTGCAAGACTCTCTCCATGTTCGGCAAATCTCTATCCGAGTTCTAAAAGTCTTTCTGCTAAGTCTCTTCTGCTAAGTTGCTACTGCTAAGTTGTTTTCTCTCTATGTGTCCTATCGGCTGTCGGAGTGTCTAGCCATACTCACATATTCCAACTCAATTTCAGTCTCTTCAACGCAGCACACTGGGCCATTCCGCCTGCCCTTTGCAGCTCTGCAAGTTTCTCTACGTTCCGCACGTCTCTTCTCTTTTTCTACCCTCCTTTTCTGAATTTCCGTCACCGTCTATTTATATGGGACCAAAAACCCACCTTTGTCTTGCCCCAAAATATATCCATTTCGTTTCATTATCATACTAATGATTACTGACTCTAACGGTGTCTATCTTCCTGAGAAATCGTCCATAAATCTGTCCGGCATCCCTGCTTAAATTTCCAATCTCAGTCTTTAACAAATCAGGTCATCCTACTTATCTTTCGGAAATTCATGTAGTATTTCCATAATGGCTTGCTCTGCCTAATTTATTTTGGGAAACCTAGCCGTTGCATTTTTAAACCGCTGTGTGGGTCGCCCTACTTAATTAAACTTTTGAACTTTTGACTTGTTTATCTGTGGCCTATTGGAATTTGATACATTTTTGTCCTTCTCACCCACGAACACTATTACATAATCTTCCCCTGTATTCTTTCAAGATTGATCCTAAGATCAAACTTACCCTTCTAACCTCTATAAGATATGCAGCGCATCTCCTGTCCCTAGAACATTTTCCTACTAACCCACAAAACATGTGAGCCCCACTTGAAGTCTAAAATATACATCTCAAATGCCAACATAAAATACCCATATAAGCACAACATGAAAACTAAATTATTCAAGTATCCAAAAAGAATCTCAACATAGTTCATCTCAACTTAATTGTACACTCTTGTACCAAACCACTGTTTAGTAAGACTAAATTTACTTTCCTAACCCCATGACATGAGCATGTCAACTGATCTACTGGAGCTTAATCTCCTCCGTGTAGAACCGTTACACCTTCTCTGTGGAAAGAAGATTTCATCCCCTTTCTCCCCATGGTTCTCTACCAATATTACCACCAAGTTCCATTACTACGGTTTTCAGTTCACTAATTTATCAATAATCATTATTAATCATTCATTATCATTGAAAACATCAGTTATACAAACATATTCATATAAAACACCAATCCCACAACCAAAGAGAAAATTTTCAAAATACATTACAACAAAACTTCAAATATCAATCAAAATGCATGAAATATGTCATTAATCCAAAAATCAACATCAAGACAAAAGGAACTAATATGTAAATATAAATCAAGATTCATGATACCAATTCAGCATGATTAGATAACCATCATGAATCATCATTTCGTAACTCATTATAGTCCCCATATCCGTCCTTCTATAATGGTTGTGAGTGAGTCAAGTTTCACGCAAGATCCCCTTGCAGAGTTTATCCTCTACCGCCATGTGACTCCTTCCTTTTACAGTATTTCCTTACTGTGTCTGCCAAAATTCTACTCGTGGCGTCACCTAAATCGATGATCTTCCTACCACATCCAGTTATACGAAGAAAACCGTTTTCTTTACTGGCATACTTGGCTCATGAAAAATCCTCATTAACTTCCCAAAATAACACTTTGGAATGTGTTCCAAATGTTACCCACCAAGATTCGGAGTCCTATCACTCCTCTCAAAACATCAGTACTAGTAAGTCCCATCTTTCGACTTACATTCTCACGTGTACCGTCACGCATCTCAGTGATTACTCTAACCACCATGCTCAGTCCATTAAATGCTTATAACAAGACCTTTCCCAATGCATGAAATCTACTCTTGATTTCACCACATATTTCATTTCTCCTCTACATTAAGGCATGTATTACTATACATTTTGTAAACAGACATCTCAATATTGTACCATCAACAACCAACAATACAACAGAAACCGTTCAGCATTCAGAAATGTTGAACATGATAGGGACTCTACACCCTAACAACCATGACCTCGTGTGATCTCTCTCTGTAGTCTCGGCCCTCTACTGACCACGCCCCTGTTTTTCCTCCAACCTTTTATGAAAAAAATTCACACCTTACAGGTAAGTCACAGTACCACAGGGCATTAAATGTTCCAATCCCTGAAATACCAAACCCTGGACTGACATAGTTATTGTCATAAACCAGCATATGCCACTATGTGTGTAAACACTTGCTGAATCAACCATGCCATATATAACAACAAAACATGTCCATATCAATAAAAATCCCATCACATAAAATACAACAAAATTCATTCCCTCTTCTCAACATGGGTAAATTCTTCATGAACCTTCGACCCAAAGATTAGTCTGTTTATAGTTTGTTACGGACCACTTCTGTATATCTCTTTCTATCTATCTATCTCTCTCTCTCTCCCATAC
Organism: Arion vulgaris; assembly: GCA_020796225.1. Classification (NCBI taxonomy): domain Eukaryota; kingdom Metazoa; phylum Mollusca; class Gastropoda; order Stylommatophora; family Arionidae; genus Arion; species Arion vulgaris. The sequence continues at coordinate 50,165,912 of CM036760.1, read as the reverse complement.
ATCTCTACCACCGCTTTATCCACGCCTCATGTCTCTTCCCACCTACATAATATACTGTCTTTGTTTCCCTCCTTCTCCATTTCTCTCCTTTCTCTAATTACTGCCATTTCTCTTTTCTTGGCGGCCACAAGATCATCCCATTCAGCCTTGGTAAGGTCGGCCGTCTCTGTTTCCTTCTTTTCTCTAACCTCTGCTACCTCCCTTTTCCCAGCTGCAAGGCCTGCCTCTTCTATTCTCTGTTTACGATATTTTTGCTGCAGCTTCTCCACCGACTTCTCCATTGCCTTCCAATATGCTTTCTTCTCACATTCTGTTCTCTTTGTTTCTTTAACCGCCGCTATACCTTTTACTTTTTTATGTTGATCGACATTGAATTTTGATGCTCCTCTACGTGGTTTGATAAATAAGCTGCAGTAGCAAATACCCTTTTACATAAATGGCATGGATGGCCAGGCGGAAGCTTCTGATTATCAACTTCATGATCCTTCTGATATGCCCTCATCTTACTTTTGGTTCCCTGCACTTCCTTGTTCGCCATTTGTACTCCATATATTCTTCCTGGTTTCTCTTCTACTCCTGCCATACTCACAGCGTCAAGCTCGTCATTCAATCTTTCTATCATGTTTCTCTGCCCTTCCTTGTCTTCAGTCAACCTATTTATCTCTTCTTGTAATCGCTTTATCTCTTCTAGTTGGAATTCATCGTCATCCTGAAACACTTTTTTTACCTCCTTGCTCGTCAACGGTCATCTGTAACTTCTTTAACCTCTTCTTCATCTCGGTTGTCTCTTTCCTTCTCTCCATCTCTGCGCTATATATTTCCTCTCGTTCGCTCTGATCTTCCCCAACAGCAACATCCCTATACTTCAATTTCCTTTGTCAATCTCTTTTTCGTAAAACTTCATTTTTTAAATTTTATCCAACTCCTTGCGACCAATTTCTAACTCAATTTCTAAAGCACTCTGTTGTCTATCGGCTTTGTCTAACTGTTTACGTAAATCTTCAATCGTACTACCCATAGATTGGTTATCTTCACTACTATTCTGCAGTTTCTCTAGTAAGTTGAAATTTTGCTGCTTAAGTTCTTCAGTTTGTCTCATCTCAATGTCTTGACATTTCTGGTTTCTAATTTCCTTGAAACAGTTAATAGCATAACTTCTTTGTTCTCTAAAAGACCATCTTCTCCTTATATATCTGCCACTCCCAGCATTCATCAAATAGTTTCTAAGCTGTCCATTTTTAATTCCAAACCCCTGTCTCCTAGATGTACATTCTATGCTAACGTGCCCAATCCCAGCACAATTATAGCACACTATCCCCAGAAAAAATTGATTTCTCAATCTGCTACCCCTCCTAACATAAGTCGACCTTGCTTCTGTCATGATATCAATTTAGCAAACAATCAACTTTTAATATAATGTATGTAATATCTTACCAACACAACTGAAATTAAAGTAAATTCTTATCCTGTGGAACAATTTGAAGAATCGCTAATGATTAATACAATGATTAATTTCCAGAAAATATCTCTAAATGAATTCTACTATCTGTGGAAACAAAATATTAACCCAACTGAATTTAGTCAATGTAAAACCAAAACAAGACTTCTCTGTGGCCTATCCTATCAACAAGATTTATTACTAAAGTGACCTCCAGGTCAAGTACAACAACGCCCTTATTTCCTTACTTTCGTTCGGCCGTGACTGACCCTGTCTTGACTTAGGTAAACAATACACCTCTAACTTTTAAATTCCTGAATTTATTTTCTGTTTTCTTTCTCTCTATCCTAATTCTCACTGTCTAATCGTATAGTGGCTTTTTTTTTTATTCAATCCAGGGTGTTCTATCCTGGTCAACGGAAACCATTTAATGTAACCGTCAATCTGCTTGGCTACTGTAATCCTGTGTTCTATCCTTTGGGGCAACGGCAACATTTGTGAGCGATCTCTCTCTCCGCTAATATTTTAATCACGCCGTAATTAACCTTTCATATAAATATATGAAACCCAATTCTGTATTTCAATCTTTATTATATGCATATATTTCACCTATATAGCACCTTTACATCTACAACACATATATCATATTCATACATATATATATAACATACAATATAGTCCCAACATGATTACCTCACTCTGAAAATGATATATCACCTTACAATATAAAATGCTAAACTATAACCACTTGATTATATAAGCACAAATCTTCACTATTCAAGTCCTACACTCTATTGAATCTCTAATACAAGTTCATCACATAATTGTATTGTACAGGTTAGTCTGAAGTCCTTAGAATGCCTCTGTCTATTTTAAAATGTTAATAGTTTTCTGTGGAACAGCTGTTCAGTTGAGTGTTCCATGGGTCTGTTACTTGTGACTTCAAAGATATATATTTCTTCAAAGTGTCTATTTTCTGTCTCTTGATGAAAGTTTGCTTTTATACATTAAGATCATATCTGTAAAACGAGGCTCTGATAACTTGGTCACTTTTCTACAAATGGCAATTTAGAAGATATATATTTCCAGTTGAACAGGTAAGGCTTCTCTAGTGCTGTCTGTCTCTATAAGATGCTACTTTTATTCTCTATCAGATTTGTCTATAGGTCTGATCGTGGCTACTCTGCTGTGTGGATCTATTTATGAATCTGCTGTCCACACTACACATGTCTAGTTATACTCACATATCCGAAGTCAGCGTTGGTCGTCTCTTCAACTCAGCACCCTGGGCCATTCCGTCTGCCCTTTGGGAGTTTTGCAAGACTCTCTCCATGTTCGGCAAATCTCTATCCGAGTTCTAAAAATCTTTCTGCAAGTCTCTTCTGCTAAGTTGCTACTGCTGTTGTTTTCTCTCTATGTGTCCTATCGGCTGTCGGAGTGTCTAGCCATACTCACATATTCGAACTCAATTTCAGTCTCTTCAACGCAGCACACTGGGCCATTCCGTCTGCCCTTTGCGAGCTCTGCAAGTTTCTCTACGTTCCGCACGTCTCTTCTCTTTTTCTACCCTCCTTTTCTGAATTTCCGTCACCGTCTATTTATATGGGACCAAAACCCACCTTTGTCTTGCCCCAAAATATATCCATTTCGTTTCATTATCATACTAATGATTACTGACTCTACCGGTGTCTATCTTCCTGAGAAATCGTCCATAAATCTGTCCGGCATCCCTGCTTAAATTTCCAATCTCAGTCTTTAACAAATCAGGTCACCCTACTTATCTTTCCGAAATTCATGTAGTATTTCCATAATGGCTTCGTCTGCCTAATTTATTTTGGGAAACCTAGCTGTTGCATTTTTAAACCGCTTCGTGGGGTCGCCCTACTTAATTAAACTTTTGAACTTTTGACTTGTTTATCTGTGGCCTATTGGAATTTGATACATTTTTGTCCTTCTCACCCACGAACACTATTACAGATATACCCAGCTTCATTCCATCCAGTCTTGTTTATTTGTTTGTTATGTACATGATTAAGGCCTCTTTAGGCCGAGACACGCCCTTTCAACATAAGGACGGACTTTTTTGATTGTATTAGACCATGTAGACCAACAAACATGAAGAAAAAGTGTCAACTCCATGCGGAGAGTCCTAGCATTCATGATCCGTCTCTCTGCCTATCACAAGATGCTTATATCGTAGCGTCACATTTCTTTTGCTCTTGTGCAGATCTACCCGTTTCATAATAGTGTTCTCACATTCCATGTTATTAATCTTTTGCCTTTTACTAGTAACGGTTTTGTTTTAAAAAAAACTGCACTACTAACTCGACGGAAATACACTATGTGGTATACTGATAAACATTTTTGTAAATAAAATAGATATCTTTGTTTAAACATGACACACAACAATTTGAACAATTCACATACACCCGTTTCTAATGTCTCTTCTGATATCTTGTAATATCTGAACATAGCCTCCCTCCTCCTTTCTTGTCATGCACCTTTATATTATTATTCTTCCTGTCACATGTCCTGCACCAGAGACATAGTTGCGTTGCTGTCACAGTTTATCTCCCACTAGCTATGGCGATATGAATGGCTAACTGGCAGTTTTAAGGAATGTCAAGTTCATACGCGAATCACAACATAAGTTATGAAATATTAGTGTATTTAAGGTCATTCACAGGATAGCTGGCTGTTTGTGTTATCTAGCTGTGCTCAGTTGACGACAAATGCTACAAGACCTCTTGAAATTGTAGGACAAAGAATATACCAACATTTTAGACCAGATGCATGTGAATTACGACCATCGGGCGTCCGGCGGCCCTGATTCAGTAGTAGCTCATTCGCCAGACAGTATAAAATGTTTGTACTGTTCCACCTACGGGATTGTTATAATAATAGAATTTCATGTAGCCTTTTCAGACCTTAAGATATGAAGTGCATGTTACTTCATATTTCTACACCCTAGAGTGCAGGAGGTAGGAGGGACAATTCTTTCCTCACGTTGAAACGTCGATGATGGGACTGAACCCACAACCCTCTTGAATCCGGGTCGACAGGCGAACGCATTTCGTTAATCCGCCCCACGACTTTACGAACGGTACAAACAGATCTCACCGTTCAGAAATCCATGTCAAACTACTGAACGTAGAAATGATGCCTAGAAAATCAAAGACTCATTTACTGTGGTTGATGGCTCCGACCTGTAAATGATATTTCAACGATTTAAAAAAATCTGTAACAAAGCAATTTTGATATATTTTGTGTTTCAGCTTTATAAAGTCAAGAGAACAGACCGTCAGTGCGACAACTATCTCGCTGAAATATCAGTACACCAGTCAAGCCAGAATATTTGTCATACTTGCGTGAAGATATGCATTCTTGACATTATAATAAGGACAGTTCATCACGTTTGTATTTGTCCACAATAGAGGGATTAACATGGTTTGGCAGAGTGACAAGGAAGAGAGAGAGAGAGAGAGATATGGTGGAAGCAGATAGGACACATATTGAAAAGTCATCAGATTTCTTTTGAGTACCATTTTCGTTCTGGAACCTCAGATCATAACCTCAGCACCCCCATACAAAACACACACACACACGCGCGAAGAAGCCAGATTATATGCGTGTTGAATCACAGCTAACTGCAATAATTCGTCTCCTGCTATCAGTTTCTTAACTCAATAGGTATATAACAGAGATATGATTTGGCTCCATGACTCCCCAGGCGTCAGCACGAGGTCCTCGCGGGTGTCTCACAATGTATCCTTTAATTTAATCTCCCAAGACCAGGTTTGATCTCTCAAGTGATCGAAGATGGGACATGTTTGGAAATTTGAGGGCCATTTTTGTTTTCTGATCAGTATGTATAGTTTTCATTTTATGGAGATGAACATACGTCTACATTGCATATTAACCTTTTTTTAAATATACATATGATGGTTTGTTGTATAAATGTATGATGATGGTATTGTTGGCAATTGTGAACTGCAATTTAACGCTATATGTCTCTTGAGTAGATTAATAAGCTCCCACTTGACATGAGTGCTCTCCAACAGCCTCACTATGATTCATCAGATATGATACCATGTTACAGTATAACTCCAAATGTGATATTTTAGTTTGTGTTTTTCTGTTTGTAAAATCTTAGTTACTCGTCTGTACGAATGTGTGTAACTTCGGCCGAAATTCAGGTGTATCTGTCTCACATGCTGTAAGGAGATAACGTTGGCACGACGTACTCACGTTCTCGGCGCAAACCACATAGGTCACAAAGAGTGGTTAACTTGGTACACAACAACATACACAAACAACAACAACAACAAACTCCCAACATTCTTCCAGGAAAGTTCAAATGAATAAAAAAAATTTGTCCCTGTTAGTCAGCCTTTGGAAGGAATAACAACACGATGATGGCATCACTGATGAATGTTTTTGCCACTGACTGTTGTGATTTCACCCTGGTCTCATACTCACGTGCAATAAGATCAACATTCTGCGCGTGCCTTTGGTGTTAGACGTTGGGATTCCTAGAAACTCACATTCCCAGTGAGTGAGAAACGGTGAGCACTCACGCATATTTTCGCAACAGGTAAACCACATTTCTGCAAGGTTGCGTAATAAGATGTGGATCAGGAGAAACGCAGTAGTGTCTCTCTCTCTCTCACACACAAACACTCTCTTTCTCTAACGTTTCTGGGATGCAAAATAACGTCATAGTATAGAGAACTTGAAGAACGTCGGTGATGGTATGTTTTGTTGTGTACAGGTGAGTTTGTGCATTGCGGTGCCGTTCGAAATCTGACGGGTTTTCTAGCCGCGTTCTTGTTGTTTGGGAATGGGACATACGAGACAACTTCTTCCAGTATGGGGATGAAGGTTGAGGATGTTACTGTTACTCTTTAATGGCTCTCTGAGGCTTCTTTTGCTAAGTTAGTTATTGCGTTCTTCCTCTAACGCTCCACCTCTACCACTTGTTAACCACTTTTTGTGTTTTGTATGTGATCCGAGCCTAAGATCGATTGTACGCTGTCCCAGATATGCGCTTACAAGTAGGTCAGCACATCCGATTTCTGCGACGTTTTTTATTTACAAGAGTAGCTTTCCTAGACCACTACCTTAGTCGCCTCTTACGACATGCCTTATAGGTCGCAGTGGTACTATTCTTTGCTCCACATGCGAGCGCCTGCAACACACGGGCGTTATTGTGTTCGACACTCAGTCTCTCTCTCTCTCTATCATATATATATATATATATATATATATATATATATATATATATATATATATATATATATATATATATATATATATATATATATATCATTGAAAGCACGTAGATACAAGGATTACAAATTGCTGAATGTAACTTTAAAAAAACCTCTCTGACTGAATAATCACATTCAAACAGTATTTCTCAAAGACGCATTCCCGACATGGGCTGAGATAAGAACTTAAAAATAAAGTGCGATTAGTGATGTACAAGAACGTTCGTTGTTGTACTAATCAAGGAATTAAGCTAGAAATATATTTTAGGACACGGGTTGTATTTATTAAACAGATTTAAGATTTGCTAGTTTTAGCTTGTCTACACTGCCTTGTTATGTTTGCGTGTCTTAAATTAACTTGCAGTGCTTTTGGATATCTTGATATTTGTTTATCACTATAGACACATCAGTTATATCTATGTTGCTTGCCATTGATTTACATTTTAGGCACTAGGATACAGTCTTTATCTGTATGGGGGCTTTCTTGTCAGGGCTAAATAAAATATAGAGCAAAAGTGTCTTAAAACGTGCAGGAACTGACAGCATGTCTTATGTGTGAGATCCGTCACGAAGATACAGGGGGTTGGAGACTAAGCGTATTAGGAAGGATAAGGTACCGTTTATAGCAAGCATTAACATGCTGTAGTAACTTTATGCACTCTCATGTGGCCATTTAGAGCCCTGATCCCCGAAGCAAATTTGTTTTATAGGGGATTAAAGCTTCTTTAAGCCAAGACATGTTCTTTACACATAGAACGGGTCTTGTTTTGGTTATATCAGGGCGTGTTGGGCAGACAAACATGAAATATATGAATTAATTTGCTGAGGTGAATTCAGTGCACTAATAGAGCAAACAATACCATTTTCTGCCATTTTTATGGCCAGATCGCGAATTACTATCGTAAAGTAAGATGCCCAAATATCGCAGTTCTGTGTCGTGGACACTTGCATGGAATTATGAGAATTTCAGTTATAAAGTAAGATATAAAATGTGTAAATAAAAGTTAGAAAGAAAATGTAACTGACATAAGACATCACTCATCTTACAGATATCCAAATGCTCAAGACAAGAGGATCATGACGTACCGAGTCGTACTGTACCTTTACGACAGTCAGTCATCATAAAACTGCACATATTTATTTATCTATCCCCAGGTCTAGTCAGTATGATTCTGTCTTCTTGTCAATCACGTATGGTGCACACATATTCTCCAATATAATAATATAACATTTCTCATAGCCTTTTCAGACTTAAGTGTTTGAAGTACATGTCACTTCATATTTTTAGGCCCTATTGTGCAGGAAGTTGGAGGACGAATACCTTTCCTCAAATGTGGACCGTCGCTTGTGGGTCTGAACCCACAACCCTCTTGAGTCCGAGTCGATAAGCCAACGCTTACGCTAGTCCGTCCCACACATTCTCCAATAGGACATGCATTTATCCAGATGGGCTGCTTGTAAAAAATTTGCAAACAGAAAACTCCACTTTATAGTACAACATCTACTTATAATTCAGCATATTACCAAGTTTTATAAGTCATTGAGGATGTCGTAAGAGCAAATGTAAATAGTGGTTGCAGAACACCAGAACAAAAATCGTTCATATACTTCCATTTTTTTTTACAATCCTTGATTGTTTTTTTTTACTGGTATTAGTTAACCGATACCATTTTCTGGAAGACATATAGGTGCTCAAACTCCCCCTGCAGATGTCAAGGGGTCTCTGTGTTTTACTGGTATTAGTTAACCGATACCATTTTCTGGAAGACATATAGGTGCTCAAACTCCCCCTGCAGATGTCAAGGGGTCTCTGTGTTTTACTGGTATTAGTTAACCGATACCATTTTCTGGAAGACATATAGGTGCTCAAACTCCCCCTGCAGATGCCAAGGGGTCTCTGTGTTTTACTGGTATTAGTTAACTGATACCATTTTCTGGAAGACACATAGGTGCTCAAACTCCCCCTGCAGATGTCAAGGGGTCTCTGTGTTTTACTGGTATTAGTTAACCGATACCATTTTCTGGAAGACACATAGGTGCTCAAACTCCCCCTGCAGATGTCAAGGGGTCTCTGTGTTTTACTGGTATTAGTTAACTGATACCATTTTCTGGAAGACACATAGGTGCTCAAACTCCCCCTGCAGATGTCGAGGGGTCTCTGTGGCGTAGAGCTTAGGTACTCAGTTCGCTCCCTCGGGATATTTTTCCATAGATCCCTGATCTCAGTGTATGTGAGATCGAGTTCCTTAGTTCTATCGGAGACGGACGATAAAACGTAGTTTCCGTGTTTAAGTTGAGCACGTAAAAGAACCATTGGCAGTTATAAGTCGTGAAGAGCAGGCTGAAAAGCCGCTGCCCGTGCAAAATTCACTAGAAAGATAAAAATAATAAAAATTTAGTTTCACATAAATATTAATTTCTATTGCTAGTTATGACAAGAATAGCAATCGCAAATATTATTTTTTATGATATAAAAACATTATTTTGTCTCGTAAACAACATGACTACTGCTATAGAAAGTACTTGACTACTGCTATAGAAAGTACTTGACTACTGCTATAGAAAGTACTTGACTACTGCTATAGAAAGTACTTGACTCCTGCTGTAGAAAGTACTTGACTACGACTATAGAAAGTACATGACTACTGCTATAGAAAGTACTTGACTACTGCTATAGAAAGTACTTGACTACTGCTATAGAAAGCACATGACTACTGCTATAGAAAGTACTTGACTACTGCTATAGAAAGTACTTGACTACTGCTATAGAAAGTACTTGACTACTGCTATAGAAAGTACTTGACTACTGCTATAGAAAGCACATAACTACTGCTATAGAAAGTACTTGACTACTGCTATAGAAAGTACTTGACTACTGCTATAGTAAGTACTTGACTACTGCTATAGAAAGCACATAACTACTGCTATAGAAAGTACTTGACTACTGCTATAGAAAGTACTTGACTACTGCTATAGAAAGTATATGACTACTGCTATAAAAAGTACTTGACTACTGCTATAGAAAGTACTTGACTACCGCTATAGAAAGTACTTGACTACCGTTATAGAAAGTACATGATTACTGCTTTAGAAAGTACTTGACTACTGCTATAGAAAGTATATGACTACTGCTATAGAAAGTACTTGACTCCTGCTATAGAAAGTACTTGACTACTGCTATAGAAAGTAAATGACTACTGCTATAGAAAGTACTTGACTACTGCTATAGAAAGTAGTACGATTGATAACTATAAGAACTAATTGAACATTCTGGCAGCAACGTATTATTCGTTATCTCTTCATGTTGGCTTAAGCGGAGTAGGTTGGCAGCCTGTCCAAAATCAATCTGTGCCCATTGTACCGACCAGTCACCCACATCAGGAGGTGCCCATGTCAGAAGGTTTGCGCGCGTAACAATGTAGGAGAATATTTAGTGTATATATTGAGTTCTTTTAGCAGTACACGATGCGTCACATGAGAATATCCCGGCTCATTCATTCAGAAATATCCTTTGTCGGCTTGTTGCCGAGTTTTGTTTGTTTATAATATAACCTTCAATTTTGTTGTTCTTTTCTTTCATCTTACAGCGGATTTTGGAATACCAAAATGTATATGTTAGTCTGTGTATGATATGTATTCGATATGTACCATCAAAAATATGTCTGTATTTAGGTTCTTTTAGACCAGAATATATGTTGTCTTCCAATCAAAATTTAACTGTAATATATTGTATTACATGTGTCTGCCCAGCGTGTTCGTAGCGCGTTGGACTACGGGTGACTATCCCTCTGTGTGTGCGGGTTCAATTCCGCGGGATGGCTGAAAAAGCCACAGATTCCCAGATTTACGGTGTTCGTGGCACCGAACCGAAGGGTTACGATGTCCATGGCACCGAGCCGATGAGTTGAAAAGCTCAAGTGCTTCTGGATCAGAGAAAAAAAAAAAAAAATTGTATTACATATGGCCTTTTTCGTCTTTACAGACGGTCTACTGGCAAGCGTTTTGCGGTGACAACTTCTGAGTTTTCGCTTGTCTCTCTTGCTTTTCATCTCATCACTAAGTCTCTTTTCAAAAGATTATGTATCTTTGAATAATGTTGTTTTCCACATAACTCGGTCATCATCTAGTTTTCTCCATTTGTTGGGACCGATATAAAAGTTCGCCATTGAGGCATTGCAGACATCCTTATATCCGAACAGTGGTCTGCCTTGGTGCCTCTTCCCCTCCGAATGTTCACAGGACAATACTTGTTGTGGTATGCGGCTATTGTCCATTCTTCTCACATTCCCAAGCTATCTAAGTTTTCTACTGTTGAGCATGCCCTTGATGGAAGGCACGTTTGCACGTTACAGTACTTCAGAGTTAGTTATCTTGACGTACCACCTGATGTTCATAATCTTGCGGAGACATCGACGGTGAAAAATGTTAAGTCTCCTCTTGTGCCCTGAGTAAGCTGTCCGCGTTTCTGAGACATATAGTGATATATACAGTAACATACATTAACTTCAATACTGTGAACATCACTCGCGCTGATGGTACACGAATATACATATGTTTATTCATTTCTTAATAGTATCCTCCCAGTTAGAGCGATGCTTTCGTTCTTACCCGTCAAACTTCAATCCTTCCTTTCAGTTGAATGTTCTTCTTTGAACACTCCATATCGACCACTTGTTAAACCACTCTTTGTGATTTGTATGTGATCTAAGCCTAAGAGCAATTGTACGTTGTGTCATATATGCGCCTACAAGTAGATCAACACATCCGATTTCTGCCACTAAGGTAGCTTCTCTATGCCCCTACCTCAGTCACCTCTTACGACTGTATTGTAGGTCTCAGTGTTACTATTCTTTGTTCCCTTGGATCCCCGGCAACGCACGGGCGGTTGAATGTTCTCATTATTATTTTGTTTAAATTTGTTTGTTTTAAGAATGTTTTAACATCTGGGGTAGACGCTTGATCCCAGAATTGAATTGAGTAGTTGAAGTAGGATTTTCGCCCGACCATAACGGCTCTCAGGTCCCACAAAACTGCAAGTGGACATTCCACAAACCAGGTCTTTAGTAAAAATGAATGTAAAAATCATCAATTTTCGTAGCGCACAATTGCACATAAGGTAGAGACAAAAAATGTCCACTCAAATGAGCAGTTGGAGTTTCTCCAGCTGTTTTTTTTTACAGTGCTGGGTCGCCGCCTTTTACGACAGACGAGAGGAAATATTTTCAGCGCCCCAGAAACCATATGGAGGAAATGTAAAAATAGCAGAAAGTCCAAACAAATTTGCTTACAGATGAGTCAAGTTTTTGGGACATTGGCTTGATAATCCCCTTAGCATTTGCTGCCGACTCCAAGTTGAGAATCCCTGTCTGAGAGTCATATTCTATCATTGATATAATCGACAGATGTTATAACGGACTGCCACCTTCGGCTCACCAACTTAGTGTGGATGCACTTGGGTGTAGTGCAGACAAAGCTTGCCCAGCTGCACATTAGAAGAAAAACAATTACTGGTCTATGCTACTTGTATTAAGCACGCGCCGAAGCTGAGAACGCCACCTGATTTGTGCATGAACTCGGAACGTATCATAGATGCTACCCTTGTACGTTATATTTGTCAACATAGATTTCCCCCTCTCTCTCTTGCCTTGGAATTCTTACACAACCGAGTCATCACCCAGAAACGAAAACAGAGAGATAAAAAAAGGCGGAAAAATGATAATAGACGAAGGTGGGAGACATACATTCAGGAGCAGATTCCTGGACTTGATCTAATTCGGTGCCCCATAATTCTGACTCCATACCAGATGACGCATCACTCTGGCTGGTGGGGTCTTTTCTGGAACCTTTTTTCTATGAGTCATGTGCATGCACCTACAGAAATAGCTTGCGCTTTTAAACAGGTACGTGTCTGAACAGTGAGTCATGTCAGTGACTGTTTCTATAGTATACTCACGCACGAAGAGGAGAGAACACCCCCATGGGAGCACTGGTCATAGTAACACGTGTGGTTTTCTGGTAATGGGGCAGATAATATTGTGTCGACGTCATGATGTTACGTAAACTACATGGGCGTGTGTGTGGTGGGTGATACGCAAATGCGCTTGTGTGTCTCGGTATGACTAGACATAATGTTGCCTTGTAGAACAAATGAATAATAAACCTTTCAACTGGAGCACGGGTACTCCAGAAACATTCATATTTTTTCCTCTTCTGCAACATCTTTCCCAAGTAGCTTTTCCATGTAATCGCAATCAGTGTCCTTTTCCCATGTCTTTTTTTCATTAGTTTGTGTGGTCTTCCACTGTTTTTTTTAAATTTCTCTATTGGTTTCAGAACAAGCTCCGCCTTTACTGGTGGTCTTAATGTATATCATATCCAACAAGGGCGTCTCATCTTAAACACTCTCTTACTGCTTTTTGTGGGGTTCTTTCCATAAGTTCCTCATTGGTAACTGGAATATAAATAGAATGGGGTTCTACACAATTATGACAATTCAAACTTCTCAGAATGTTAGGAAAACATAGTGAAGATGAACCTTCAATGAATACTTTTTAAATTATTAGTTTCTTCTTCGGCGATATCTGGTCGTGCGCTTAATTTACTGTGTACCACAAACTGGTCAGTCAGCTTCAGATCTCTCAGGTTTCACCCAAAGGGCTTCGTTTTCAGGTAGACTGGTTGTGGCCACATGTTGCTTCTCAGCTCACCCAGGGAAGAGAACAGTCTTGCCTGACATGCTCCGGTGTCTGTTCCGCCTGTTGACACTGGCAGAGAGCTGTTTGACATATTTCTAGTCTATATAAGTGTCTCTTGAGTTTGCAGTGTCCGGTACACAGGAGAAGTATAATGATCTGGTCTATCCTGCTAAGGTCTTTAAGAAATTATTTTCCATAATCATATCTAGTGTTTGTCTTAATGAGTTTGTCCACACAATTAGGTTGTGAATAAATATCGCAATATAAATTATATATAGATTGATAACTTAAAATGCATTCTTCTTCCTCGAACGCTCCATATCGACCATCTGTTAACCACTCTTTGTGATTTGTATGCGATCTGAGCCTAAGAGCGATTGTACGTTGTGCCAGTTATGCACATCCGATTTCTGCGATGCTTTTTATTTAGTATGGTAGCTTCCTCTACCTCATTTGCCTCTTACGTTACGACCTGCCTTTCAGGTCGCAGTGTTACTATTCTTTGCTTCCCTTACAGACCCGGCAACACACGGGTGAAAATCAAGAAATAAACTATTACAATCCTGATAATATGTTATAATATTTATTTTGATCTAGAGTTGCAGCGTAGAATAAAATGATAGTTCTTAATTATATCTTTAATACTTGATGGATTCTGTCAGCGATTGATGGTTCTAGCTTCTATAGACTCAAGTTTTACTAATATGTTTGACATTCGACATAAATGTCAATCAACAGACGTAAATTTATATATTAAAATAGAAAATGATGTTTATGGTGATAGTATAGCGTTACAGTAAACAAGATTGATGATATAATTGACCTAGTCAGCAACATAAAAGTGTTTTATGATCCAAGTCCTTTAAGAGATCGATAGCAACACAGGTTTGTAGCTCTGGTAACGAGATTTTTTGTTGATTCTAGACATTCCGGCATTTTCATATTGTTCATGCAAGAGTGAAGTCATATACTTATAGTAATGAAAATGTATTTACCATTTCAGATATTATATCGTAGAATTTGCATACAATTAGGTTTATGAACTGTACCGGAACCCAAATTAGGATACAAAATAATGCTAGTGATTTTAGCTAAAAGTTTCATTAAAAAACATCCACTTATCAAATGATGATAAAATATCCAGGTTCAGTAGAATAGGTTAAATTGTCATGAATAATTATTGCTTTCTCTAGACAAGTAACACAAGCTTATATTAACATGATTTTTCTTACCACTTTTCCTCGATTGACAAGAAGAAACACAATGGCGACCTTTTTTTGCTTGGCCGTGGCCTACGATAACATACGACCGGCGGGCTCAGGTAAAAATTATAGGTTATAAGACAATTGTAGCGTAACCTCGCATTCCAGCATTGTTGTATAAAGACGAATTCATTATTAAAATAGTACAACATGCTAAATCCAGGTTATATATTGTTATAAGTTACGTTTAACACTAGGGAATATTAATATTATTATATTTCTTTAATAAATAACCATGGACTCATAGAATTGAGTCAACTTAAACAAAAGATTACAGTGTTCTATCAAACATATACAAAAATCAGCCCGCGTTAAACAGGAATTTTGATTTTCCCGTATGAGCTAGTCGGTCTTATGTTGCCGGAAGCCACGGCTTGGCTCATCTAAGGACAGATAGTTTGTTTTTCTACAAACTAAAACAGCGGCATATTAATGGAAATCATTCATCAACTGGTGTCTGCGCAGAATAGAGGGAATAAGATGGTATGATAGGGTCACAAATGAGGAACTTATGGAGAGAACAAGACAGATTCCAGTGAACGAACAGGTTAAAAAGACGCTGGCGCTGGATAGGACACACTTTGCGAAAACCGGAGGGAAATATAACAAGAAGGGTCCTTGCCTGGAACAGCGAAAGAAGGGGAGGCCGCGAAATACATGGAGACGAGATTTGGAGGCGGAGATCAACAATATAAAGAAGAGCTGGAGGGAGCTGCAGGAGATAGCTAGAGATAGGAAGACTTGACATGAGTTGGTTGAGGGCCTATGCCCAACCCGGGTAAAAGGCAAAGAGAGAGAGATATTAATGGAAATGTAACTCGGTGAGAGCATGTCTCGCAAACAATGTAAACAAACAAATTGATATCTACAATTTCAGCGGCAATTATTTTGGACATTTCATATAGCATAAGTAATATTTTTTTCAGTTATTAAATGCACATTTCGTTTGTTAAAAGAAATTATATTTCTTATTTGAGTAATGACACAATCATCATTAGGGGTCGTCTCCGCATTGAAAATTGGCTGCAATGATGAACCTCCAACAACTCCTTGCCTTGAAATCAAATGATTTTGCTTTGATCTTTACCAACATTTTCTGATTGTATGTCCAGTAACCACTATACTAATACGCCTTCTTATAACAACAAAATCTTTATTAGCATACCTACTCCTCTTTCATGATTTTCTCCTCTCGAGCTTATCAATTTATATTTGTCTCTAATTGTGTACACAACATCCCGAGCTTATCAATTTATATTTGTCTCTAATTGTGTACACAACATCCCGAGCTTATCAATTTATATTTGTCTCTAATTGTGTACACAACATCCGAGCTTATCAATTTATATTTGTCTCTAATTGTGTCACAACATCCGAGCTTATCAATTTATATTTGTCTCTAATTATGTACACAACATCCCGAGCTTATCAATTTATATTTGTCTCTAATTGTGTACACAACATCCCGAGCTTATCAATTTATATTTGTCTCTAATTGTGTACACAACATCCCGAGCTTATAAATTTATATTGTCTCTAATTGTGTACACAACATCCCGAGCTTGTAGATTTATATTTGTCTCTAATTGTGTACACAACATCCCGAGCTTATTAATTTATATTTGTCTCTAATTATGTACACAACATCCCGAGCTTATCAATTTATATTTGTCTCTAATTGTGTACACAACATCCCGAGCTTATCAATTTATATTTGTCTCTAATTGTGTACACAACATCCCGAGCTTATAAATTTATATTTGTCTCTAATTGTGTACACAACATCCCGAGCTTGTAGATTTATATTTGTCTCTAATTGTGTACACAACATCCCGAGCTTATCAATTTATATTTGTCTCTAATTGTGTACACAACATCCCGAGCTTGTAGATTTATATTTGTCTCTAATTGTGTACACAACATCCCGAGCTTATCAATTTATATTTGTCTCTAATTGTGTACACAACATCCCGAGCTTGTAGATTTATATTTGTCTCTAATTGTGTACACAACATCCCGAGCTTATCAATTTATATTTGTCTCTAATTGTGTACACAACATCCCGAACTTATAAATTTATATTTGTCTCTAATTGTGTACACAACATCCCGAGCTTGTAGATTTATATTTGTCTCTAATTGTGTACACAACATCCCAAGCTTATCAATTTATATTTGTCTCTAATTGTGTACACAACATCCCGAGCTTATAAATTTATATTTGTCTCTAATTGTGTACACAACATCCCGAGCTTATCAATTTATATTTGTCTCTAATTGTGTACACAACATCCCGAGCTTATAAATTTATATTTGTCTCTAATTGTGTACACAACATCCCGAGCGTATCAATTTATATTTGTCTCTAATTGTGTACACAACATCCCGAGCTTATCAATTTATATTTGTCTCTAATTGTGTACACAACATCCCGAGCTTATCAATTTATATTTGTCTCTAATTGTGTACACAACATCCCGAGCTTGTAGATTTATATTTGTCTCTAATTGTGTACACAACATCCCGAGCTTATCAATTTATATTTGTCTCTAATTGTGTACACAACATCCCGAGCTTGTAGATTTATATTTGTCTCTAATTGTGTACACAACATCCCGAGCTTATCAATTTATATTTGTCTCTAATTGTGTACACAACATCCCGAGCGTATCAATTTATATTTGTCTCTAATTGTGTACACAACATCCCGAGCTTATCAATTTATATTTGTCTCTAATTGTGTACACAACATCCCGAGCTTATCAATTTATATTTGTCTCTAATTGTGTACACAACATCCCTAGCTTATCAATTTATATTTGTCTCTAATTGTGTACACAACATCCCGAGCTTATCAATTTATATTTGTCTCTAATTGTGTACACAACATCTCGAGCTTATCAATTTATATTTGTCTCTAATTGTGTACACAACATCTCGAGCTTATAAATTTATATTTGTCTCTAATTGTGTACACAACATCTCGAGCTTATAAATTTATATTTGTCTCTAATTGTGTACACAACATCCTGCCATATAGTTTCTCCTACTCCCTTAATATAATTTTCTGGTCTCTTGTCTCCAATATTAGATGACTAATTTTCTTGTATATATAGTTTATCACGCCTCTGCTATGCTGCACTGAGTGTGAAATCTACTGCCATCTCCACTAAAACAAAGCTCAGGATATTCAGTTGAAATGTGACATATGTGTTGTTGTATGACTCAGAAACGCGGTGAGTCATCAAGTTAAATACAAATAAGATTCAGACCTTTGTCAACGTGTCTTCTGTGTATTCTCAGACTCTTGTCTTTCAGCCATCAACTTCTGCTATGCAACTACTCCGGTATGTGTCATAAACAGGGCGGTGGGCTTGAGGTCTTCACCGGTGCCCCATAGTTTTTTTGGTAGGGTTGTTTATGTTGACCACATTTCCATTTTCACGCTGCTCAGGCTGGTGCAGTCTTGCAGGATGTACTCTGTGGACTGATTTAGTGCTCCACATGTGCAGACAGTCGAGACCCTGATATCAATTCTATGGAGGTGTGCTCTGAGACTGCAGTGTCCCGTTCTAAGTCTGTGGTCTGTGCTTTTCTGTTTAGCGTAGTTATACTGTCGTGCTCTTTGTTGTATCCTCCAGTTTGTTTTTCGCCACATCATTTTTCTAAGAACAGCACATGAACCTATGATAACGCTGGTTAAGAGGAGAAAATGGCGATATGTCGGACATACCTTACGGAAGACAGAGTCGAGTGTCACTTAACAAGCACTTTAGTGGAATCAGCAAGGAAAACAGAAAAGGGGACGTCCTAAATAGACTTGGAGACGGAGTTTTCTTGAGGAACTGATGGGGTGCTCGACTATCCTGGAAGACCACAAAGAAACAGTCAGAGACCGGGAAAAGTGGCCACCAACTGTTGATGCCCATGCTCCACGAGGAGAGGAGCGGAATAAGTAAGTATATAGTTTATCATACAATAAATTAGTATTAATCTTCATACTATCATGGCTCGTATTTCATGCGTCCGATCAAGTGATATCATGTAACCCGTTATATATTAATTGTTTGTCAACTTGTGCACTAAACTGCTTGCAATATGACCATATACGCAACAACACCCACGTATCGCTGCTCCGTCAAACAGAGAGCATTACACACTTTCTAAAAATAAATATTTATTTATCTTTTCATGAGCTATTCATTCTACTCATCGCTTTATTTGCTGACCATGCTTTTTCCTTCTTTAACAAAACTAGTTTCCATAGAATTGCTCATATTACCAACAATGATATCATCATCACGAGGGTTTTATTTCACCAACTCCCACGCCCCACATTTCCGCTGATGACGACAGTAACCCTGGGAATAGACCTGTGCGGTACAGGCTGTTTTAATTCACTGTCATTTACAATCTCTCAGAATTAATATGTCACTGACGCATATTATCAATCAGTCATGTTATCTTTTCACTTCTCAAGACTTGTTGATACATTGTTATGTTGTCCTCACGTTATCCCGTCTCAGAGTTCTTACCTTTCTATACATATGTTTATAAATGAGTTGTTACAAGTTATAACTTAGAGATGTTTGTTCGAAGCTAATATAACTGATGTTTAGTTTAAATACATCAATCGTTTTTTTCTTCTTCTCATTCGAACCCTCCATATCGACTACTTTTAACTACTTCTTGTGATTTGTATGTGATCCGAGCCTAAGAGCGATTGTACGTTATGCCTATTATGCGCCTACAAGTAGACCAGCACATCCGGTTTCTGCTACGCTTTTTATTTACTAGGGTGGATTGCCTAGACCCCTACCTCAGTCGTCTCTTACGACATGCCTTGTAGGTCGCAGTGTTACTATTATTTGCTCCCTTTGCAAGCCCCGGCAACTCACGGAGGATTTTTCTTGTCATTTTGTTACCATGCTATTTATCCTCTTCTTCTTCTCGTCATTGTATCTTAGTGAAGTGTTTTTGAGTGTTGGCTGTTGGGGAAGGAAGTCAAGATTTTCTGTGTGTCTTGTCTAAAACAACTTTGTACGGTGGTATTCATTTCTCTGTTGTTGTTGTTGTTTGTTTGCGTTTGTTCTTTGCTATCAACCAAGTTAACCACTCTTTGTGATCTGTGTAGTTTGCTTCAAGAACCTGAGTACGTTGCGTACCCCGTTATTCCCACTACGGCAGGTAGGACAAGCATATCATAATTTCGACCAATTCATTTTTCTTAAATTGTTCTGTATGTCAACACTCCATCTTTTGTGGATCTTCCTCTTGCTCTGTATACAAAGCAAGAGGAAAATATGAGACTTATGATTCTTTAAATATTTTGTTCATTGTGTTTTAGACATTTACATGAACCTAGAGATTGAGTGTTATAGATTAACTTAATATCACTTTATGAATATGTGCGTTCTTTAAAAACTTTCACTATCATGAAACAATATTTATACTTTATATATGAAGAAAGTAGGAGTAAATAGTATTGATATAACTATATTTTTAGTTGACAGCTATAACCCAATGCAATTATGTGATATGTAACACAATAATGAGACTAACAACAGTTATTATACGTTAAGTTTGTCCGCACTGTCTGTAATCCTGAAATGGATGTATGTGCTTATGTAAGCTGTAGGTATGTATGCTTGAGCCAGGTTAGGGCTGGGTTTTCATTTCTTAATGGGTACAATTTACAGGTAACCAAACATTAATCAGCAGCAGCCCAAAACTAAGCCATAAGTTAGTAAGTAGAGCAAGTAAGTAATTAAGTAAGTACCTAAAGAACGTTTTCATACCGTGTGGTATATTGGGAAATATGGTGTATGCTCGTATTTTTCTTTGACCATCGACACACGATGGGTAATGTAGTCAACACAACGCCGGTCGATAATACACCGTAACGATACCCTAACCGGTATAATTTTAGCTGGACGAGAGGTCGCTTAACTCTTAAACATTTTCTGGTTTTTAAGGTTTTTTCTATATTTTTGATGTCCTGCTCTATATTTAGCAACCATACAAGTTCTTTGCATTGAAAATAGGCATGTTATATATGGCTGGAAAGCTAATTGGATAGACTATCATGATATGTGGTTTTAACATAAGTGTGATGTAATTTATGATATCCGTGACCTACTTATGAAAAGTCTAAAAATAGATTATTCTACAAATGACAAATTATTTTACAGTCATAAAGAAGGACAAAAATAAGTATGACGAATATAATGGAATCTTTTATTACAGTCTTTTAAAGTCTTCATATTTGCAAAACATATATGAATTTAAACATGTTTGGAAAATATGAAAGGCAGTAATCATGAAATTTATAATATTCAATATTTTCATATTTTAAAAAAAAATTCAATAAATTTGGCCTTCAAGAGAGAATGATGCCGAATTGGTCAAGTAAGCAGCCCATAAAGAACTAACACTTATAGTACCATACATAAACATTAAATAGGTATATAATTTCTAAACCTTGCAAGTAAAAGATATTATTGAACAAAAATATGATTGGGCAATGATATTTGATAAACAAAATAATCAGGAAAAAAGTTATCTGGCATCTTGCAAACAGAGACAAAGTGACACAGGCATAGAATGCTCATTTGACCCAAGCATAGATATTTCAAGAATCACTGGTGTCTTCATCAGGACAGCAATCTGAGTTATTAGAATCTATTTTATCACATATTTGGGGCTTTTTGACTGGAGCAATTTGGACGTTTCTACAAAATGGCAAGTGGGAAATGAGGTGTGCTCCAGTCAACGAGATTAGACATCTAAAAACATATAATTAATTTTTTAATAATTTTTTATTAGATTATCATATGTTCTGTATTAGATAACATAAATTTTACCAACTTAAATGCAAAATGGATACAAAATTATGACCACTTAAATAGGCATGTTGCATCGATCATAAATGATCGAAATCCCCTTATCCCAATGGTTAAGGGTTAAGGGTCTTTCTTTTTTTTTAAGTAAACTGTCCTGACAGTGCCCATACAAACAGTTCTTAGGTTTATATATTTATGTAAAAGGTGCCTTTGTAACGATAGTGTATAAGATGTACTCCAAAGAGATAATAACTACAATCCGTGACAATGGCGAATGTGACTATCAAAACTAATCTACGGCGAGAATATTCTTCCATAATTGCTGTACTGGATTCCAGTAAAATTTTTGTGGCATACTTTGAATAAGACTGCATGAAATCGTATCTTATGGAATTTGAAAAATCTACATCTGCTATGACATCGCTGGTGATATTATTGCTGTAAATATTACTGGGCTTCATCATACCAACACAACTATTAGAAAGTGTGTCTCATCTGCAGATTTTAATCTAATATTTCATCATTCCTCGTCGCGTCCAATGGCACATAAAGTTAGAGTAAAAACATGTCCACTCAATACGAAATACGATCTTGTTCCTTTCTACCTCAAATCTAATCTTATGCACGTCTTTGTACTCTGCTTTAAAAGTTTACTTCTTGTGCCCCTAGATCTTCCTTTCCCCCACAATTTCTTGTGATGTCCACTGCATTTCACACATTCACCGCCTTTCTTTTCTCATCCAGAGGTTAAGTTCAGGCCATCGTCTCTTTTGTATCTCTTTATTTTATGTCTTCCAGACTAGTTAGTTCTTAAAGTCTGATATTGTTAATCTTATCCTAATCTTATCTAGGCCTTTTTGGTCGAAACGTTGCTGTGAATTGTCATTGTATTTTTATTTTGTGAAACTACAGTACTTTTTTTTACGTGCTTCGCTATTATACATAGTTTTACTGCAGTCTCCATCTATATTGATATTAATCTTATCCTCCCAGGTATACCTAAGAAGTCTTCCCTCGAATCCTTTTAACGTGCTTCCTATTTTCTTATTTGTATTCCAAGTCTCAGATCCATACAGATGGGCTGTCCTAAAACATTTTTGTGTATATCCAGGTGCTCTGCCTTGGTGCCATGATATGAAGATCTCCAGTTGTTGTAAAGTTTGCTGTAGGCTGCATTTTCCCTTTCAATTCTTTGTTTAAATGCGACCATAATGTTCACAAATCTTGTGTTTAAAATAAATACAATTTCCTAAGGTCTGAAAAGGCTACAGGAAATTTTATTAATTTATCTTAATATCATTTTTGGGACAGTCTTAAAGTATGTTCTCTGCAGTTAGGTGTGCATGTCCACATGGCTGAATGGCCAATATTGAAGTTTGAATACAAGTGGCTTTGGAGTCGGTTGTGTCCTGTTCTGGGACCCAGCATGGTAGCTTATTCTATGGCAGAAATCTCTTAGCAACAAGTTAGGTCTTATAATTGAAACGTTACTGTCTGCTATTGTAGTCAGTAATGGTAACCGCTACCTACCAACCAACAATGTGTTTACCCATACCTTCTTTCCCCACTGATCATATGTTTATTAGACCAGCTAGATTACATGTGTACAAAGCTCCATCAAACTTGATAGATCTTAGAGAAGTTATCTTGCTTGCAGATTGTCAGATTTTTGACATTGTTGGTATACACAC
Organism: Arion vulgaris; assembly: GCA_020796225.1. Classification (NCBI taxonomy): domain Eukaryota; kingdom Metazoa; phylum Mollusca; class Gastropoda; order Stylommatophora; family Arionidae; genus Arion; species Arion vulgaris. Next base: position 50,142,715 of record CM036760.1, on the reverse strand, counting down.
ACACACACACACACACTTACATACTTAGATGTATGCATACGCACATCATCATGCATGCAGGACCCAATACATGATGACTATAGACCAGCGTTTCCCAAAGTGGGCGATACCGCCCCCAGTGGGCGATACCGCCCCCAGTGGGCGATACCACCCCAGTGGGCGATACCGCCCCAGTGGGCGATACCGCCCTCAGTGGGCGCTGAAACCTTCTAGGGTGGGGGACGGGGGACGATAGTGAATTCAGAAGAATTTAGGGGGTGATTAAGGGTCGGTGGCTCCTTAAAGAAGAAATTAATCATAAATATTTTAAAACAAATTATTTTTGTGATTTTGCGATTGGATAATCATTTAAAATTGGAATTGTGCATTTTAATGCATGTTATGCCCGTCTTACACGATTCATTTTTTCATCAATTTTCTATTTTATGCACGTAATCATTTGAAAATTGACCATGTATGACAGAAATATATATCAATTTTCTATGTCAAAGAGAAAATAGAGCATGTATATATGTGGGGGTTGGCAAACTGTTAAAATGTGGAGGTGGGCCGAAAAAGTTTAGGAATCTATGCTATAGACCTAGCGGTTTGCAGAGAGTTTGTTGCTGCCCACCGGGTCTAACGTCACTGATTGTCTCATCGGTTTCTAGTGACGAACATTAGAATGCATACCCACCTACCTATGTACGTAGATACAATATAACACATAGAGAAAATGTGAAATGTATGTTTAATTTGTATAGGAAGAGACATGTTTACAATACCGCAAGAATGTTCTAACATTGTATGATTTTATCGTGGTGTACCGCACAGCAGGAAATGTGACGGTAAAAAGAGCTTCAGCAACAAGGTTGTCAGCAACCAAACCAGTTAAACGTTTCCACGCAGTCAAGACTTTGTACCATTGACCTGTCTAGTTTGTTTGCGGACATTCTTCATCTAGAATAGTTTTCATCAAACTCAGAGAATGGCAACATATATACATTCTTGTTAACCAACTTCCCAGTACTCACATCAAATAAACATCAAGCATAAATGTATATGTCAGCATATCGTAGTTCTTTCAACGAGTGCGGTCTGGAAGAAATTATTCAGCAGGGAGTCGTCACACTCAGTCAGTGTTAACGAAATACTAGACTTATGATTTGCTATTTCCTTGTGCTAATATAGTCAGTCGATAGGCCCCCATAATCGTGTTTCTACACGTCACAGCACCTGTTGTGACATCGCATTTCAATCTTATTATGTATAGCTCAAGAGCACAGCAAGACATATTATTTCCAATAGAAAAATGCACGGAATCTCATAGACTGCTATAATTGTACAACAAATATCCGGATCCGATCTCAGCGTACTCCTCCAATTGAACAACACATATACAGAATCTGCAGGGCTTACCACTTCCATAAGAAAATACACAACAGCGTAACTACATAGCGTACTACTGCTACTGAATGATATGTACATACAGATGTACAATAGCGGTCTAGAGACTAAGAACTGACTTCATTGCACTGGGTTTACCTATATAGCTTGATCATTCTCCTCAGATATGACACGACACCCGACCAGAGTATTGTACAAAGTTCGAACTTGGTACCTCCAGCAACAATCCTAATGGATCTCATTGAAAATATGGATCTTCTGAACAAAAATGGATCTCTTGCAACTAAGTCAACTGCAGTGGTAACATTATGCTCATTTCGTGGAACAATAATGTAAGGAAGAATGGATATAGAATTGTATCAAGACGAGAGATTACTTGAAAAATGTTGGAAACACACAATAGTAATTAATTCATCAATATAATGAACTTAAAGGTCAATCACAGTAACATTTCATAGTTGTGCACAGCATACATTAGCATTGGTTCGTAAATACCTTCACTTTACACTACGATTCCTTATGTGACTACGCCATAATAGATGTGCAGATAATCTGCTTTTAGATACATTTTTGTTGTGACTAGCATAACAAATCATATACATTTTCTTCACTATTCGGTTATACCCTGTAGCTAATTGCATGTACCTTACGTATGTCCGACTTGTACGTTTAATATACAGCTGCAATGGTGCAGATACGTTGAAAGATATACCTCACACTCATACGTCAAGAATGGAAAACTAGTTAGAATTAACTACTGCATTTAGAACATCATGATATATGTTCAGTCCTTTTCTGCTACTGAAAGTTTCAGCATCAGAATAATGTGCACAGTAGACTTGGCGACGAATGCAAATTGTCCCCAACTCAGATAGTCCAGATATCCATTTACAGTTGAGTAGTCAGACGCGCCCGTGTGTTGCCGGGACCCGTAAGGAGAGCAAAGAATAGTAACACTGCCACCTACAATGCATGTTGTAAGAGGTGAGTAAGATAGGGATCTGCGTTGGGCTTGCTTCCCAATCCAGTAGAAAATATCCACAAAATCTAACCGACCATGAACAAGTCAAATACAGGGAAAATAATATCGATGCCAACAAATAGGAAAGGACGTTTTTCTAGAAGAGGTGCGATGCAGATAAGGCCACGAGAAATCTCAGATATACGGAAGAGCTTGAAGGAGCTGCAAGATAATACTAAAGATAGACAAACTTGGCTCGAGTTGATTGAGGACATATGTCCCAATCGGCGTTAAAAAAGTATGAGAGAATGAGAATGACAGTATTGGAAATTGAATTCTATACTTCTAGTCTGACTCCCATTCATGCACACAAAAACAAGTAAACAACTATTCCGAGTTTCGTAAAAACGTGAACATTTTTCAAAATCACAATATACAAACACAAAATTCATTCACGAAAGTTGACACTCGGTACTCCTTACCACTAACGGTAACATTCTAGTAATCATCGTAGTTTTTTTTTTACCACCATATTTGACACATTTTTATTCTCTTGAAATAGACACTTGTTGAGTGGCGATTCAGAAGCGCACTAATTGGATTCTTTGCTAGATCAATGTGAAATAAAAACGTGGTATCTTTTTCTCATTCAATCTTCTATCTCTGTACCCGTTCTTCGCACGGGAATTTAGTTGAAATCTAGTTGTAATGTTGAACCACTTTAAGTTACATTTGTTATCCTTTTCTGCTGATCTTCCAAGTCGTTCCTCTTTAGTTTCATCATCTATCACCTTTACCCTCCGACGCTGAGTCCAGATTGTATAGCAAAACACTGTAACAGAAATTGTTATAAACGAAGTATTCTATCTGATTGCAACATGACTAGCAATGATAACATCTACATTCTGATACAAGTATAGTTTATGAGAAGAGGTTTGAAAATAGGTGTGAAACAATTGTCAACTAAAAGATAAATCAAGATCTTCATATTTTGCACCCTGACTGAAATGGCAACCGACTCCATCCAGGTACATCCACAAGTGGCGGATAGTTGGACGATCTTCAATTATGAAGTATCATCTGCAATATAATCCAGTTTCGTACGGACGAATAAGCAGCGCAACAACAACAACAAACCCAGCATTATTTTCCCAGCAGCATTGTTTGACTATACAAGTGACTCTGATACTCCAAATGAAACGCCATATGGGCTCAATGACTGGAATATGAAGCGGGCAAGAGTCTGTATAAGATGTAGTTGCCCGCCTGCCCAGCGTGTTCGTAGCGCGTTGGACAACGATGTGACAAGCCCTCTGTGAGTGCGTGTTCAATTCCGAGGACTGGCAGAAAAAGCCGCAGGTTCTCCACAATTACGGTGTTCGTGGCACCGAACCGAAGGGTTACGATGTCAATGGTACTGAGCCAAAGAGCTGAAAAGCGCAAGTGCTTCTGGATCGGGGAAAAAAAATAAGATGTAGTCCCGGAGAAGGAAACACCAGTAAACAAACTAATATGTCTTGGAGTCAGTTTCGGGAAAAGGAAAAATGTAAGAACTATCCCATGCAGAAAACACATTATCCATCCTGTAAAAGACGGAGTGTGTCAGCTTCGGCTTAGACAGCTGGATAAATCTGGACACATACACAGATACATGGATATGAACATGCAACAGTCAGATCTGTCATCATTATGTTGCTTACAGCAAATGCAACCGAAGGGTAGAAATGCATACCCATTACAAGACTGTCACCTAAATCTGGAGTAGACTGAACTTCGTCATGAACAAAGATCGAGTGATCTTAGATAACAAATGACATGAACGTAGAAAACAGAAGATCTCGCACAGGTTAATACAGGTTGATATGTCCGTCAAGCTGAAAGTAGGAACTTCTGTTGAGTGTGAACTGTAACACAGACATTATCACTGTAGAATATCTGATGTGACCGTCACCGATAATATGTGAAAGCTGAGATAGTACAGTGCGTAGTATACTTGCTTCATCGATGGGAGGTTTCGGTTCAGTTGCTGTGGGATTGTCCAACAGCTTATGGTTCAACGGTCGACCTAGCCGTAACTTAATACTAGAGAATCAATGGGATGTGCAGTTGACCGGCGTGATGTTGACCATTTTTCATTGTACATTGATCATTCATCGTGTACCATTAGTCAAAGAAAAAGGTACACGCCTAATAATGTATTTCTCAATATCCCACATGGTATGATAATGGTTTTTTTGTATTTTACTGTTACTGATACCATTTTGACAGAAGCTCTTTGGAAACGCTAACAGCTTATTCTTGCCACGTCTTTCTTTGGACATCATTAAGTTGACGTCTGAGGCTGTACACAAAGGAAGAAGACAATTTGCCTATCCTATTAAACGGTTTCATATTTGTGTCCAAAAAATATGAATTAGTTCTACAGTGGGTACCAGCACACTGTGGATGGCATCCCAGGAAATAAAAAGGCTGACAAACGTGCAAGGTGCTGGAGGCAGCCTAACACAATCACACCCAAAAGCAAAGCTTTACAAAAGCAAAGGTCCCTGAAACAGTTCAGAAAAATAACGTGGAGAAAAACAAACGGTGGATACAACCTAGAGCACCACAACATAAACACATTAAACAGAAAAGTGCTAACCCCAGTCTTCAGAATTAGAACGGGACACTTGCGATCTCAGAGCACACCTCCATAGAATTGGTATCAGAGTCTCGACTGTCTGCACTTGTGAAAAACTAAAGCTGTCCACATAGTAAATCTTGCAAGACTGTACCAGCCTGAGCAGCGTGAAAATGAAATCTCCCCACACAGAAACAACCCTGCAAAACAAACTATGGGGGACCAGAGAAGGCCTCAAGCGCCCCGACCTGTTCAAGACACATACCGGAGTAGTCGCATAGCAGAAGTTGATCGCAGGAGGAGAAGAAGAAGAACGTTCCACATTATAATACACATGGTGTTCAAGATAAAAGTAGCCCGATTGATAAATCAAAAGTTGCCAGTTACGCATTGCGTTTTGTCTTTTTACTATTTAAACCGGTTCTGACTAGCTCGTCCTATTGCATTGGTTCATCGCCCTTCCGCACTATAATTACACACCATCACAAAACTTGACCTATACTAAGTCATAATTGAACCTTCTCATTTGCATAAATATATGTCAGATTGGCTCATTTGACAGGCTACTTTTATCTTGAACACCGTGTATAATCGCTGTGTCATACCTTCCTGTCATCTGACACTAGTAGTAATTAGTAATAATATTCATAAAACTATTAATCAAACAAGAGAACTTCTGGAGTATAGTTCAGTTTGTTGATGTTATAGGTGGAGCGGTTCTGCCAAACAAAACACACACAACCATGTGTGCTCAATTGAAGAATAACATCTGATTGTAAAGTAAGTGTCAACCAACAAATAAACAGATATTTGTAACTACATAATAGTTATCCCTCATTCATGTTGATAAGTATGTGAGTTATTATATAATGTCTTGTTTAACATCACTTTCTCGTCAAACGTATTAGACATATTAGGATCAGTAGGAACGATGTCAGGACTCATGCCTGCATACTCTGTATCACACTGGCATAAATCATAAAAATACAGACTTATAGAAGAGAATAATGCTTCAGTTTCAGTTTGGAATATCTTCATTGCACTCCGGACATGTCCATAGGTGCTCCGATCTCCTTCGCAATATCTCCATCAGCGTCCAGCGACTGACCGTACCAGTTCTATTTTGATTGATGAGCCTACTCGTATACCTGTTGTACCGTTCTTTTCTTAATGCTTAAACCAATAGAAGTAGAGGTTAAAGATAGAAAGTAGAAATAGTTTTGGCATACTCTCAAAGACATAGTAGGACCCGATCTGGTGGAGAATTTGGATCAATTATGTACCCAGAAACAGAATGAACAATTTCCTATATATATATATATAGGAAATATAATGATATATATAATATATATATCATTATCATGCCTCTTTTTCTTCCATCCACTTTTTATGGATAGATTGATATATTTTATTGTTTTAATTATTTAAGTAAAAACAAATAACAAAAACTAGTTAGTTTTACTAAATATGATTCTGTTTTTGACGATCAGGATGTATGTGTGTGCGGATTGGACTTGCGTAGATTTGATATAAATAAATACAGAGAAGTGCTATTATGTGAATATGGTTGGTGTATAACAGTGCTATCCAACGTTTTTATATATTGGGGCGCATCTGACTAATGTCGTGGAAGCGCGGACGCCATGTGACAGTTGCAATAATAATAATAATACTGACAACAATAACAGATTAAAACCGCATTAAACATGTAATTTAAAAAAAAAATATTGTGTATGCGGGGGAAAAAAAGTGTAACATACTGTTTTTGATTAATCATTTTTTTTCCTTGAAATTCTGAATAGTAATAAAGCTGGCGGAGTAAATTGGGGCGCCATGGATGTATCATACGAGCACCATGTCGCCCACAGACACCGCTTTGCACAGCACTTGTGTGTAGGATAATGGCTTCTATAAATAACAGATGCAGTATGAAATTCTGTAGATGTTTGGAATGCCATGTCATTCACGTAGTCTTTGTACTGTAACAGAAGTGGTGTTCAGTTTCTGGCTGTGTGCATATGCTAAGTTGAAATTAGACAAGACATAAATCGCTGGGAATCTATCTGGGTTTACGTGGGTAGACCTACATAGAAGTCGTTCTATTTTGTAATCTTATCATAATACGTAGTTTAATGTTGTCAATGAAACAGGACTAAGAATGTCTATTGTCAAGTCGTCCATGTCCGTGCCGGGGCACGTAACGGAGGCAAAGAATAGTACCACTGCGACCTACAAGGCATGGCGAAAGAGGCGACTGATGTAGGACCTAGGAAGCTACCCTAGTAAATAAAAAGTATCGCAGAAATCGGATGTGCTGGCCTACTTGTAGGCACATAACTGGAACAACGTACAATCGCACTTAGGCTCAGATCACATACAAATCACACAGAATGGTAAACAAGTGGTCGATATGGAGCGTTCGAAGAAGAAGATTTGTTATGTTCAGAAGATAAATTGTAGACAGCAGTTTTAGATCTGATTAACCATATAGTGATTAAGTACTATTGAAAGCGGCCGTTGTCTCTAATCGATGCAGATACTTTCCAGTGGACATAACTTTTAGTACATGACTCGCTGAATTCTGGAATTACAAAGGATAAATAAGTAATTCAGATCTAATGCTCGGGTCGAGGACTGGTTGATCTCGAACAATTCACATCACAATTATATGAAAGGAAACTACTTGTACTAATAGTGTTAGCAGACATACGTTCTGAAGGGTGTAGGTTCGAAGCTGGACTGAGTCCCATGTGATATTTTTTTTTGCAGACTCCCACATTTATTGACCGAGCTGCGGAGTTCTCATCAATCAAAATCGAACTGGAACGGCCAGTTACTGGAAGCTGTTGAAGATATTGCGAAGAAGATCGGATCACATATAGACATGTCCAGAGTGCAATAAAATTTCAAACTGAAAATTGAAGCTAAAATTGAAATATCACAGTAAGGAATGTGTTACTAATCTGTATTTATTTAGTTCTTTCAGCATTTGGAATCAGTGGTTCTTTGCTGGTAAATCATTTATTATATCTCTGGTGTTTGTTTCCTCTCATTATTTCTTCATTTATCATACTTTTGTGTTATAGTTGTGTCTGGTTACACATTATTCATATTTTTATCATTCTTTTTCTTCTCTTCCACCATTTTCTTTCTTTATTTGTTCCTCATTTATCATACTTTTGTTGTTTTGTATATATTCCTCTCCTTGTACCTCATACTTCTATTTTGTATTTCTTCCTTTGCTTGCATCTAATACTTCTGTCGTTTTCATTTCTTCCTCTCCTTACAACTCATTCATCACATCACTTAGATTTTCTTCCTCTCCATACAACTCATTCATTACATCTCTTAGATTTTCTTCCTCTCCATACAACTCATTCATCACATCTCTTAGATTTTCTTCCTCTCCATACAACTCATTCATCACATCTCTTAGATTTTCTTCCTCTCCTTACAACTCATTCATCACATCTCTTAGATTTTCTTCCTCTCCATACAACTTATTCATCACATCTCTTAGATTTTCTTCCTCTCCATACAACTCATTCATCACATCTCTTAGATTTTCTTCCTCTCCATACAACTCATTCATCACATCTCTTAGAGTTTCTTCCTCTCCATACAACTCATTCATTACATCTCTTAGATTTTCTTCCTCTCCATACAACTCATTCATTACATCTCTTATATTTTCTTCCTCTCCATACAACTTATTCATCACATCTCTTAGATTTTCTTCTTCTCCATACAACTCATTCATCACATCTCTTAGATTTTCTTCCTCTCCTTACAACTCATTCATCACATCTCTTAGATTTTCTTCTTCTCCATACAACTCATTCATCACATCTCTTAGATTTTCTTCCTCTCCTTACAACTCATTCATCACATCTCTTAGATTTTCTTCTTCTCCATACAACTCATTCATCACATCTCTTAGATTTTCTTCCTCTCCTTACAACTCATTCATTACATCTCTTAGATTTTCTTCCTCTCCATACAACTCATTCATCACATCTCTTAGAGTTTCTTCCTCTCCTTACAACTCATTCATCACATCTCTTAGATTTTCTTCTTCTCCATACAACTCATTCATCACATCTCTTAGATTTTCTTCTTCTCCATACAACTCATTCATTACATCTCTTAGAGTTTCTTCCTCTCCATACAACTCATTCATCATATCTCTTAGATTTTCTTCCTCTCCATACAACTCATTCATTACATCTCTTAGATTTTCTTCTTCTCCTTACAACTCATTCATCATATCTCTTAGATTTTCTTCCTCTCCATACAACTCATTCATCACATCTCTTAGATTTTCTTCCTCTCCATACAACTCATTCATTACATCTCTTAGATTTTCTTCTTCTCCATACAACTCATTCATCACATCTCTTAGATTTTCTTCCTCTCCATACAACTCATTCATCATATCTCTTAGATTTTCTTCCTCTCCTTACACTGCTGCTACAACTTTCTTTCTAACAACATAATTCTACAGCAAATTATGTCTACTGATTAATGGTATGCGACTGCATGTTTCGATCTGTCTGCTTTATTGTATAGTACACACAGTATTTATCTATATATAAACGGCTCATAGCGCATGGTTAATGCATATTTAGTTGTCAGAATACTTGTACGAATGTAACCAAGTTCGACTTCAACAAACCGTATCACAGTTCTTAAACGCACAGGATACAGCCAGATTATGTGTTCCAAAAATAGCGCATCCGTAAGCCAGAGAATAACTCCCCTCTCTCCATTTCTACCCCTCTGTTCCTGCTTCTCAACCGTTCTTTAACACCACACCTGGAGGGCAGACGGTTCATACCTAGAGAATGATGTCACGCAATTCCGACCTGCCTACAGTTAAAACGACTGGGTAACGGAGAGAGGAAATAAACACAACGTAGGGGGGAATTTGCGTTACATAGAAGTAGGGTGAGAAAATCGCTAGCTTCCTTCAAGTTTCAGCGCGACTTCAAGGAGAGCAGTTGTAGAGTTTGTAAAGTTGCTGCTCTTTTCATTGGAGGTTACTTTTCTCGCGTCGAGCGCAACAAGTGGGGCGCCCATCAGACGCGGGTGCTTCATGACGTATCCAGCGGGTTTGTTCACCAGTCGGACGCCGCAGTATCTTCAGTTTGATCCCTGGAATCATTAGTATAGTCTACAAACCCTCGGTAGCACCTCATATCTACCACTATAGGACAAACTAAAAACTTGACTTGTACAATTTACCTATTTTATATTCACCATAGCTTACCTGGATTAGATTTTCGCGCGTGTGAAATTTCCTTCCAGTATTCGATTGTGTTGGTAATTTCTAATTGTTGTAATGTTGTGTTTAACACTAAGTTCACATAGACACACAAATAATTAATAAAATACAGTGAGACTTAAAATAAAATTAAAACAACAGCAAACACACATTATTTAAGGTTCTTTTTTTTTTTCTCAGTACAGACTTAAACATTGTCTATATTGATGTTGAAACACGAATACGGGGAGTAATTGTTAGTCATTTAATTGATATATTGATAGAAAATTTTCTGAATGTAATTACATCCACTGACTTATTTGATAGTCACTGTCTTACATATTTTCAATAAAAGAAATCAATCAAATGGAAGTGTCTAGAATTCTAGTATAAGGACTAGTTTCAGGTTTTGTTTGAAAAGAAGTAGCCAGTTATTGTCAGGACTTGTGCTGTGGTTGTAGTTCTAGAAGATTCCTTGCTCACACTGGGCATGGTTTATTGTTGACAGTGAAGGAATACTCACATTTCATTCAGCTGTATTATGTGAGTATTGAGTTACTTTATTGGCTTGATTTGTATAACAATGAACCTATAGAGTGAATTGTAGATGTTTGTGATGATTAAAACATTGAATATTGCTGCCTGTTCGAGACTTCGAGCTGACATTTACAACATATATCATTTTGTATATCGTCTTTTTTCCTGTTAATTTGTCCCTAAATTGCTGTCTATTGTTCCCTTTATCTGTTTATTTATTTATTTATATTTATCTGTCTGTCTAGCTACCTATCTATATATCTAATCTTACCATCTAATCGTTCTAATCTATTTATATATCTATCTATTTAAATATCTATGTATATACCTGTCTATCCACTAATCAAGACATATATTTATCAATACCACCGACAAGTTTCTTTATTCCTGTCCAGTTGCTTTGAATCTGTTTTATACTTATTACTGCTGTTTCCAACCCTCTCCGCATCCCTTTCGTTGTCCTCTGTGTTTTATTCATGAAATCAGAAATTTCAACTAGTGTATATAGACGTGTATATATATATATATATATATATATGTGTGTGTGTGTAACACACGTTTGTATTGACGTGTTCTTATATTGAGTGTGTTAGACACAATGCAATCAGTGTTTATCTTATTGACGTTTATATTGATCTCTATGAAAATGCTGTTGTCAGTTGTATTTTGTGTGTGTGTGTCTTGCTTGGAAGCTAATATCTAAAAATCAATCTGCTAAATCTGGGTTTGAATGTAAATGAAAGCATTTAGAATTATCTTATTTTGCATCATAAACCCATGTCATAAAATTACAAATAATAATATACGCATATATAAAGCTGCACTAGAGTCTTGCTTTGTATGCATGTGGATCGGGGTTAAATTCTACAATGGGAGTGAAATTTTTCCGACCGTAACGGCTTTCATGTCGAACCAGCCTCAATTGGGTATCATATAACCGTTGTCCCCCATATACCTCATGGTATGAAAACGGTTTCATTTATAACTCATGTGACTAAGAACAGACCTTGGTGCTTCCTCTGAGGTTTTAAGAACGATTTATTTTCTTATTCAGAACTTCTGTCATCTAACTCCTTGTGTGGTGGCTCCGTCAGAATATTAATAATGTACTATGCTATGATTGCGACAGTTATCGCAACTGTCTTCAACATCCATCTTCAGCAGATGTCTGATTGTTATATACAATAACGAAAGCTCATCTCAGTTCTGTATGTGTCATACATGAAATAAGTATAGTAGATCACTATTTTATAGTCCCCATTGGTTGTTATATCATCAACTCTCACTAGACAAAAGCTCATGTAGTGTCCTACTATAGTATTTGGATATATGTATATTGAACTGGGTGCATGTGGCTTAGCAGTAGCAAGCTTAATCACAACAGAAGAGTACCTGCTTCAAACGCCGCGGCAGGTAATTTGACAGGAAATTTTTTCCCGTGGATTTAAAAAAACGGTAAAATAGACATCACCGTTCAGAAAGCAATGGTAAACTACTGAATGTGTAAGTGGTGCCTCAAAAAATCAACGATTCGTTTACTGCAGTTGATGGCGACGTCATGTAAAGGATATGTCACGATTTTCGATTTCATATTGAAATAATTCTAGATAAGATTGTGGAGATTAAGAAAGAGATCGGAAGGGGTAAGTCCTCTAACATCTTGTAGATGTCCAGTACGATTGACACTTTGACACTTATTCTGCTGATGATGCTCTAAAACATTTTCTGTGTTACATTTCTCATAAACAATAGCATATTTACTGAGTCATTAGAGATGAGTAATGCACTTTTAGGTGATTTGCTTATTTGCTATCTATCTACACTATTTTGTCTGCCACTGACAGAATAAATTAGCATTGATCAAGTGCTACATGCTTCACAATGACGACCGGTATTCGCTGCTAATTAAGTTGTCAACTAAGTTGACTTGATGGTAGAGAAAACGTTATCTTTGATTTTAACACTAACATTACAACAGCCGCAGTTTAAAAAAAACCAATATGGTTCCCAACTTTAGAACTTGTGGACGTGAAATTACTCACGCCCTGTGCGTGAGAAATAGTTTTTCTTTGTGGGTGAAGGTGAATATAAACGCTACATATAACCCACCCTGACACATCAAATTCAGATACGCCCATATTTTTTGTGCATATAACCACATCCCAAGGGTTTCAATCGTATCCTATAGCTTATTCATTGTTCAAGTTATTGCTCGGTTCAGTAGTGAATTATATATATATATATATATATATATATATTACTTCGTACCGTTTTACTTTACATATCTCTCTCTCTCTTTGCCTTTTACCCGGGTTGGGGCATAGGCCTTCAACCATGCCAAGTCTTCCTATCTCCAGCTATCTCCTGCAGCTCCCTCCAGCTCTTCTCTATATTGTTGATCTCCGCCTCCAAATCTCGTCTCCATGTATTTCTCGGCCTCCCTTCTTTCGCTGTCCCTGTGGGTTCCAGGCAAGGACCCTTCTTGTTATATTCCCATCCGGTTTTCGCAAAGTGTGTCCTATCCAGCGCCAGCGTCTTTTTAACCTGTTCGTTCACTGGAATCGGTCTTGTTCTCTCCTTAAGTTCCTCATTTGTGACCCTACTTTACATACAGCCTGCAAGTAATTTCTTTATGTCGCTCTGCCCTGGTCAACCTGCCCAATCTCTTCCATAGAATTGAGTCCCACATTTCTTGCCTCTCTCAACAAAAGTTCGTATCTAAAACCAGAAAAGACTTTGTGAAGTCCTAACAGGCTGATGTACCATCTGATCAACTCGTTAAAGATATGATCTTCTGATGAGTGTTACTCTGACAGAAATGTAATGTCTGCAGGCGAGGGTCATAGCTTCAATCTCTTTTTGTTGCACTCATGGTCCATATATCAGTCCGATTTAGACATTTCATTATCTGCCACATGTGGGACACACAACATCTGTACATGTCTCTTTCAGGGCAGGACATGTTCTTTATGCCTCTAAATTCTCTACCTATCCAGCATGCATCGCAATGAACCATAAGTAGTGCTGGTTATAAGTAGTGCTGGTTATAGCCGTTGTGTGAGTGTCCGCATTGGTATCAACTGATCGAAGATAAACTTCTATGCAGACTATAATATTAGTAATCTGGTCAGTTCTGGAGCACAGGTCCTCAATAAACAATAAATTTTATAATTTTATACTTTGTTGTATTGTTTCCATGTCTGTTCAGACACCTTAGTAGCTGTTTCCAGCTCTCTTCTCTATACAATGTTTGGTCTTTCTGTTTTTCTTTTAATCTAAATTCAAAAACACAGCCCACTTTGCTATACTATTTTCTGGTCTTCTTTATGTATATCTTTTCCAAATCTGAACAGGGTGTTTACCCTGAAAAATCTAGCCAACAATGGCGGAATGCGGAGGGCCATTCAGAGTCAGAATGGTTTGATTCTGAACACGACTTTGCTAGTGCATTCCCGCCATGTTTGGTCGGGTATTTTCCGGTTTCGTTTGTCGAGCTACTGAGTTAGTGCTTGAGCAAAGCTGTGACTGTTACATGGAATGCTTTTTACTGTGTCAACCGTGCGTTTGTTGTGTGTATTCAGAAAATGGCGGACAGCGGTTATGACGAACAAGCTCAATCTGCCGTATACAGTTATATTGCGAGTGCAGAAAGCTGGATTTTGCCGTGATTGATGTCCCTTCGACAAGAATTGCAATTCAAGTGATGAACAGTTTTGTGTTGCTACATTCGCGACGGCCATATGCATTTTATGCGGTGCATGTTGCTTTTTGTGGCGGTACGCGGCTGTTTCATTCTGGAATTAGTTCACACAGGAAACTTTTCACAGGTGTTAGCATTTCGTGTGATATTCATTGGCACAGGAACGGAGCAATTATGGGGTGACCCGTTGCAGTGAAGTTGGAACCGTACTTATGAACTATGAATTATGAACCCTGAAACTTTCATTCCACTAGCGTTTGGTTCTTTCCATGAGTATCTCATTAGTAACTTTGTCATACTTTTTCATCTTTTCTATTCTGAGCAGTACCTGTTTACATAACATTGTATATTTGGATATATTTGGTATATTTCTCAATATTGTTAATGATGAGATCGACAGATTGGTCATGGATAGGTGGGGAAGGGACGACGGCTGCCTCAATCTAATACAAGCCACAGTTATAAAGAGGCTTATAACTAGGATATACACGATCAGGTAGGAAAACCAAAAAAATCATGTCACCAAGCAACAGACAGCTCAACAGAACAGAGCAAGTCGTAACCTTCGAACTCCACACAGAGTTACAACAGAAGTGGACACCATCTTTTCAGCAAGCCTCTTTATCTTAGTTCTTTATACTCATTACATGTTTCCAGAAGAGTTCTTTATACTCATTACATGTTTGCAGAAGACAATTGGACAAAAATTTACAGATGGATCGGCAATGGAGGCAACCATGAATGGTGGAGCAGGAGTGTACATTAGGCACCCAGATGCTACTACTGTGTCTCTAGCGGCCCCTACTGGAAGAATATGTTCCAACGACAAAGCAGAACTCTTAGCCCTTCTGATGGCAACAGAGCACATGCATAAGATGCAAGCACCCGCAGACAAGATGGTATTTCTTACAGACTCACTGTCAGCTATACAAGCCTTGGAGGCTAAATCCGCTGACGGCACAGTACAAAACCTAAAAAGAGAACTTGCTTAGCTTTCAGAAAAGGCAGAAATTCACTTGCAGTGGATTCCATCTCACTGTGGCATTGCAGGCAATGAGAGTGCCGATGTCTTAGCTAAGGAGGGCAGTGCCAAAGAGCAAATATACCAACCCCTGTCTTTTCAAGAGGTCAAATCCTCATACAGAGAAAATCTGCAGTAGACTGGAAGATAAACACTGGATATGATTATGGAAAAGACGTCCTCAATGACCTAAGCAGAACAGACCAGGTCATTATATTTCACCTACGTACCGGACACTGTAGACTCAACAAACACGTGTATAGACTAGGAATAAGTCAAACAGCTCTGTCAGTGTCAGCAGGCGGAACACACCGGAGCATGGCCTGCAAAACTGTCATCTCCTGTGGGAGCTGAGAAGCAACATGTGGCCACACCCAGTTGGCCTAAAAGCTAAATTTTGGGGAAACCTGACAGACCTGAAGCTGACTGCCCAGTGTGTGGTCCACAGTAAGTTAAGCGCATGACCAGAGATCGCCGAAGAAGAAGAAGTATACTCATGTATTCACACGATCACTACGGTTTTACAGTAAATCTGCAATATCTGTATTTTTAAGCCAGTACATCGGGTTTGGGCTACTTTAACATAATGATCAGATCTTCTTAGTTGACTAGTCTACCCACTTTATAAATCAAATCTATCATCTGAACGTTACGTATTTATTGTAATGTTTACATTGCCTTTCGTTATTCGCTTTATTTTGTGGTTCCAATTATTCTTTTGCCGTCGTTACTAATTTTAGAATGAGGTTCCAGATTCTCTGATATAGTCTGCTTCATGTCAGAAGTTCAGTTCCACTATACATCTTATCTTTGAAGGTAGTGGGTGTGGCCCACATTATTTTCCTCAGGTTTGCCTGCAAGACAGTTTTGAAGATCATGTTCTGCCGTCATATCAGCTATTTCACATTAACAGCGACTAGGGATGCCTAACTTGAATGTGATGTACAAGTGGTGTCTCATTTTGTTGTGTCCTGTTATGAAAAGTGTAACTGCCTGCTCTTTTCTGATAGTTCGCTTTTTTAACTAACTAACTTTTAAAGATCTCGAACGTTCTCATTGCCACTTACATGTTGCATAGTTTTATTTCGAGTTGTAACTGCCTAATTATCTTTAACACGCTCAAGTTGCCAACGATACTTCTATGGGTTTTTTTTTTCTATTTGGGATAGAACTAGGTGATTGACCTCAATTTATCTTTAGGTTAAGGATTGCTACATTTTTGGTCTTCAGAATTTGATTATACCTAGATTACCTAGCCAGAAGTAGAAGCGAACTTTAAGGGGGGAAAAGTATTCCGAAATCAGAAGTATTTCTTAGACTAACGAGACATTGTGTGTAACTTATGTACAAGTATCAGATCGGCGGTAGTGTAGTGGTTAGTACACTTGCTTCGTAGGCACTCATTCCTATGATCAATTTCACAGTCTATGTAGCGTAGAGGCTAGGTGCTCGTCTCTCGTGTCAAAGGTACCAGGTTCGTTCCCTCGTGGAGCAATCTGGATATTCTTCCAGAGATCCCCGATCTCAGTGTAGGTGAGATCGAGTTTCTTATCCTATCAGAGACGGACGATAAAACGGAGGTCCCGTGTTCAATTTTAGCACATTAAAAAACCCTTGGTATTTCAAAATCGAGAAGAGCAGGAGGAAAGCAAAATTCATTAGAAAAGATTAAAAATAAAATTCCTACATAAATATCTTCACCATCTTCAAAATTACATCGGTAACCCTCTCCGGTGCTACAGAGATCGTGCACTGAAGCTGAGATCTACTTGTGTAAGAAAGAGATCGGAGCACACATGGTTACTCACCGAAGTGCAACGATGATGGTCCAATCAATCAATCAATTCCACAGTAGGAGCGGGATTTCTTCCGAACCTAATGTCCTCTCGAGTCGATCCAACCTCTATTTGGTACCAATGAAACGCTTAAGAAGTAAAGGTGACTTGCGTGATGTTAACCACTCTATCCATTATCTGCCGTTGGTCAAAGTAAACACCATATTCCCCCACTATAGCACATGCCATGAAAACATGGTCTTTAGCAATTCGTCACTTACTGGTGTGATTTTACTACACTGCATAGATTGAGTAACTTGACTTTGCGCAAGTCCATGTCAACACTCACTCTGTTGGGTTTCACATATCAGGGTCATGGGATGGAAATGTCAAGTAATATGCCCTCACCAAACGTGATACCCGCGGAGAATTTGGCTGAACATTGTCGACCTTTCAACCAAAGCAGTAACTATACACGGTGGAATATGTGGGGAACTGTAGTAAAACTGAATACCAAATGTGAATGATGCAGACCTTTTGGTCTAGTGACGAATAATACTCATCTTTTAGTCTTTTGAGGAATAATGAAGACTTTTTAGTTCGTTTGATGATTAATGTACGTATCTGAGTCTTTTGGTGAATAATGTAGGAGGACCAGTTGGTCTTTTGATTAATAATGTAGTTGGTTTTTTGATGAATAATGTAGATATTTGAGTCTTTGGATGAATCTTCTTCTCCGAGAGCTCCATATCGACCACTTGTTAAACCACTCTTTGTGATCTGTATGTGATCCGAGATTAAGAGCGATTGTACATTGTGCCAGTTATGCGCCTACAAGTAGACCAGCACATCCGGTTTGTGCGACGCTTTTTATTTACTAGGTGGCTTCCTAAGTACCTACCTTAGTCGCCTCTTGCAACATGTCTTGTAGGTCGCAGTGTTACTATTCTTTGCTCCCTTTGTGAGCTCCTGCAACACACAGTCGTTTTGATGAATAATATAGACCAGTTGTTCGTTTGTTGAATAATACAAACTTTATAGTCTTTTGTTGAATAATACAAACGTTATAGTCTTTTGTTGAATAATACAAACCTTATAGTCTTTTGTTGAATAATACAAACGTTATAGTCTTTTGTTGAATAATACAAACCTTATAGTCTTTTGTTGAATAATACAAACTTTATAGTCTTTTGTTGAATAATACAAACTTTATAGTCTTTTGTTGAATAATACAAACTTTATAGTCTTTTGTTGAATAATACAAACTTTATAGTCTTTTGTTGAATAATACAAACTTTATAGTCTTTTGTTGAATAATACAAACTTTATAGTCTTTGTTGAATAATACAAACTTTATAGCCTTTTGTTGAATAATACAAACTTTATAGTATTTTGTTGAATAGTATTTTTTTTTTTTTTTTTTTCTTTCGTCCGCTTTCAACTCAGACGAAGTTTCATCTCTGAAACTGATTTTTGCGTGAAAATCCGTTTTTCAAATTTCTTACAATGGCAGCAGCGTGCACATTGTAAATTACTTTACACCGGCAGCCGTGTGCTCAATGTACTCGTAATTAGTATTCCCTCGCCATACAGGCAGATTTTCTCCGACTTCAGAGGTACTCACGTTATCGTCCTGAGTAAGACCAGGGGACTCGAACAAATGCCGGATAGTGGGTTCGAACCCGAGCTATGAGGCGTCTCACAGCTAGCAGGCCGAGCTACTATCAACTACTCTAGGCAGTCCCCCGTTGAATAATATAAAATTTATAGTCTTTTGTTGAATAATACAAACTTTATAGCTTTTTGTTGAATAATACAAACTTTATAGCCTGTTGTTGAATAATACAAACTTTATAGTCTTTTGTTGAATAATACAAACTTTATAGTCTTTTGTTGAATAATACAAACTTTATAGTCTTTTGTTGAATAATACAAACTGTATAGTCTTTTGTTGAATAATACAAACTTTATAGCCTTTTGTTGAATAATACAAACTTTATAGCCTTTTGTTGAATAATACAAACTTTATAGTCTTTTGTTGAATAATACAAACTTTATAGTCTTTTGTTGAATAATACAAACTTTATAGCCTTTTGTTGAATAATACAAACTTTATAGCCTGTTGTTGAATAATACAAACCGTATAGTCTTTTGTTAAATAATACAAACTTTATAGTCTTTTGTTGAATAATACAAACTTTATAGTCTTTTGTTGAATAATACAAACTTTATAGCCTTTTGTTGAATAATACAAACTTTATAGTCTTTTGTTGAATAATACAAACTTTATAGTCTTTTGTTGAATAATACAAACTTTATAGTCTTTTGTTGAATAATACAAACTTTATAGTCTTTTGTTGAATAATACAAACTTTATAGTCTTTTGTTGAATAATGTAGACATTTTAGTGGACTTTAAAAAAATTCATACAGGCCTCTTAGTTAGTATTCTTTAATGAATAATACAGCACTACTTAGTCTTTTGATGAATACCACCGACGTTTTACTGTCATATAACGTATTATTTATGTTGTTTATTATACACAGTGGATGAAAGTTGGCAATGTTGTATTCCAGAATGATTGTTTCTGTGTTCAGCAATGAAGAATGAAAGGAAAGCAGACACAAATAAAACATAATTATACAGTTTGGCGTGTGTAGATGGCGTCGACCTTTACAAGTGACATTAGAACGCCACACAGGAGAGGCCAGTGTTTGTACCACATCAAACAAAACTCTTGTATATATGTTGCTTCTTTTGTTACTCCATTTTTGTTGCCACAGTTCTCTCTACGCAAGCATTTTTAGTGTACACTTTTAGTACGCTATATGAATGATATAGATAAGAGTGGACGGAATCAGCATACATGATCTTCTTCTTCTTCGAACGCTCCATATCGACTACTTGTTAGCCACTCCTGTGTGAGTTGTATGTGATCTGAGCGTAAGAGCGATTGTACAATGTGCCAGTTATGCGCCTACAAGTAGGTCAGCATATCCGATTTCTGCGATGCTTTTTCTTTTACCAGGGTAGCTTCTATAGGTCCTACATCAGTCGCTTCTTACGACATGGCTTTTAGGTCACAACAATGGTACTATTCCATTCTTCCCTTGCTGGCCCCAGCACCACACGGGCGTACATGATCTAATAACGTTTCTTGATCAGAACTTTACCACCATGACAGTCTTTCGAATTTCTCTCTCTCTCTCTCCCTCTCTCTCCTCCCTCCCTCCTCTCTCCTCTTCCTCTTCTCTCTCTCCGTCTCTCTCTCTCCCTCCCTCTCTCTCCCTCCCTCTCTCTCCCTCCCTCTCTCTCCCTCCCTCTCTCTCCCTCCCTCTCTCTCTCCATCTCTCTCTCCCTCCCTCTCTCTCTCCATCTCTCTCTCCCTCTCTCTCTCCCTCTCATATAGGTCAGATGTTCAGCCTCAGTTACCACAACGTACAAATAGTCTATCACAATTTGAATGCAGCTTCGCCACGGTCTTCCTTTTCACCTCTTTGCGGGAAGACTCCCTGCATAATTGTCTTTTCTTGCCCCATTTGTTTTTAATGTGATCTATCTATTCTCTAATCGTGTTTTGTCTTTCAGCGTCAAGTAGAAAAAAAGACACACCCGGAGCGAGCCTCCTTATAAGCTTTGTACAAGGTGAAATTTAGTGCCTCGGATATTCCGTTGATCCGTCGTTTACGTGGTCGTCCTCTGGGTCTGTTGCTATTGTATCTAAGTGCTAGTGCACTTTGTTGGAGACTCCTTGTGGTAACCTTGATACGTGTCCGAACCATTTGACCTGTTGTTTCTTGATATATTGTAGCACCGGCAAAGATCCCATTCTTCTTCAGATTTCATCGTTTCTGATCTGTTCTCTTCTTGTAACATGTAGAATTTGTCGTAAACATTTCATCCCTGTCGTATTAGATTCTTCTTTTCTAATTTGTTGTCAGTGTCCAGGTCAGACACTGATAGCACATAGTTGGTCAGACAATGTCTCTTAGGTTTTTCCACAGCTAAGTTTTTTTAAACGATTGTGTGGGGCCACATGTTGCTTTTTATTCCTAGTCTATCTAAATGTCTGTCAAGTCTGCAATGAATGTTTGTGAAATATAGGAAACACAATGTTAGGTCCATGTTTTGTTCGCTTGAACTCAA
Source organism: Arion vulgaris (assembly GCA_020796225.1). Taxonomy (NCBI): domain Eukaryota; kingdom Metazoa; phylum Mollusca; class Gastropoda; order Stylommatophora; family Arionidae; genus Arion; species Arion vulgaris. The sequence goes on along the minus strand of CM036760.1, from coordinate 50,121,306 downwards.
AATCAAACGATTGATGATGTGGTCACCATCACGCTGACCGTCTTTACTTCTCAATGTTTCTGGTATCCAGTTGTAGATAGTACGACCTAAGTTTACGTTAGGAAAAATATCAATCTAATTGGGATCCAACCGGAATCGCCCATCTAGGAAGCAAGTGCACTAACCACTGTGCTACAGCGACTCTCCGAAAGTGTTTCATAATTAAGTTCAGTTACTTCTGGATTCACCTTCCTGTGCAATGTTGCTCTTGTAGGTAATACGATTATTTTCTTGTATAGACGGTTCTTCACCAAACCTCAGAAGAAAAATACTAATTTGCTCGTCTTGGTTAATGTTATGGGCGTTGTTAGGAATCCGCCTCTTCTAGTCTAGGTCGTTTTAAAACTGTTCATTTAAATACTGGCGAAACACAGTTCTACGGTGTGGTGGCTCTTAGTATTGCTAATACCATATAAAGTCAGTTTTTGCACTCACTATTATTCCAACATATATCAAACAAAATTAATATTGAATCTATTCAACGATATAAGGAGTTGAGAGTAAGAGGTTGTACAATAAGGACTGGATGTCTGATGGACAGAGTAAGGAGTGTGTAACACCACAGCCAACTCTAAATACTGGGCCTGATAACAGACGGGAAACCCTGACCTAGTTTCAATTGAGGGGCTTGAATTTATATATGTTTGATAGAACACTGAAAATCTTTTTTTTTGCAATTTTACAAAATTCTACGCGTCCATGGTAATTTATTGATGACAAATGTTAAATAAAATTGATATTCCTGAATGCTAAACTTAATTTGTAATATATTTAGCGCGTTGTGTTGTTTTTAAAATGAATTTGTCTATATCTAATACTACTGGAATGCGAGGTCACGTGGCGGTTGTGGTCTGATTTCCGATAATCTTTACCTGAGCCCGCCGGCCGTATGTTGTCGTAGGCCACGGTTTAGCCAGCGAACGACGGAAACTAGCGGTGTTCACACACTTGGACACCTGTTGGCGAAGACTGAGCATCTATCGGTCTGCCTGGAGTGCTATGACGTCGGTTCAGTAATCAGTAATCAATAACCTGTATAAAACATTTACACTTTATCTCAGGGAGTGCTTCCACCACTGTTACCAAACACCTTAACAATACAAAGTCTCTGTGGCTGAGTGGTTAAGCCCTTTGCGTTGCGAGTCGAAGGTCGTGGGTTCGAATCCAGACCGCGGCTTTCTTTTCACGAGTGCAGTTTTTCCCAGAGATTCCTATGATTGTTGCCGGAGCTACGGAGTTTGTGCTTTGTGCAATACTCTCGGCAGGCGGCGTGCCATTTTTCGGAGAGGACCGAGCCATATTGGGTAAAACCCGGTACAATGAAGTCAATCCTTCGGCTTTAAAACCTTTAAACACATAATGTAGTGTTCTTGATACACGGGCCAAAAATCAAACTATGTTCTACTGATAATTATTATCAATTTATCTTTGACATTTCCCCATACCGCTCTATCCTGGACAACTCGCTCAATATCTTCTATGGCGAAACTCGTAAAAACAAAATACTGTAGTTTTACGAAGTACAAAAACCAATATACAGCGACGTTTCGACCAAAAGCCCTTATATACAAAGGATACATTAGTAGTGAAGAAATTCAGACTTCTTATACGGCAGACGTAACATATACAATCAGACAATACATCCCTAACGGCCCTAATATAAAAATATGTGACTAAAAAAAACAGTTTAAGTAATAACTAGGTCAGTCAAATATTCTTTGTTGTTTGCGATTTCCAATCGATTTCTTTCTTCGTTCTTTCTTTTTTCTTTCTCCAACCCTCTTTTGCCTCACAGCGTCAGGATAAGAACAGATTTCTGGAAAGGTCTTTTATGTGCGCTTCCTAAACAGTGTTTTTCGTCGCCTCTGTTATCTCTGAGGTTCTCATTTATATAAAGAATCCTTATTATCTGTTATTACTAATACGAAACTATGTATATATATATATATATATATATATATATATATATATATATATATATATATATATATATATATATATATATACATATATATATTGTGTGAGAGAGAGAGAGAGAGCTATTTTCATCGCGAATTCTAATGTTGTGATAAAATACAGTACATCACAAAACGTCAATTAATCTTCATTAATAATTTCTTCATTATTGCAAAAATTATGCTTTCTGGCTAGCTAAGCTATTTATTGCTTTCCCTCGTTAAATATATCAAACCAATATATATTTCCGACTAGTTTCAAATTGTCATTGAAGTGCTTTGAGAGCCGCAGTAGCGTAGTTGTTAGTGAACTCGACTCTTAGGCTAGTGGTCTGGGTTCAATTACACAGTGGCATTTTTGTCCTGACCGTAATGGCTCTCAGGTCGACCCAGTCTCAATTTGGGTACCAGGAAAAATACTGGGAAGTAAAGGAGGCCGACGTGATGTTGACCTCATCACCCATCGTGTGCCGACTGTATATGAAAAATACGGGCCTAACACCGTATTACCCTATATACCACACGGTATAACAAGGGTTCCCCAAAATATGGTAGTCATTTCTGTTTAATATATGAAGATGTGAGGGAGTTATTATATAATTTGATAGCGGAAAACGCGACAAGTCACACACAAGCGTGGTAACACGCTTTTTGGATAATTCATTGCTTATATTTCTTTTAAATATTAACCTAGTGTCAAACATGGCCAATAACAGCAGCTAATGAGCGGAAAATCATAACCACAGAGATGAGGTGTCTTAGAAGAGCTGCAGGTGTGACAATAAGAGAGAAAATTTGAAATGAAGAAATCAAAAGAAGACTGAATGTGAAACCAGTTATGCAATTCATAACAAGAACAGATTAAATGGTTTGGACACCTGACAAGAATGACCTGGTATCGCCTATCACAGAGAGCCACACAGAAAAAGTATAATGGGTACAAAGCAAGAGGAAGACCACGCAAAAGATGGAGCGACGGCATCAAGAACAGCCTTACAAAAATGAATATCAGCTTACAAAGTGCCTTAAAACAAGCACACACAAGATCACTACGCCCCCAACACTTCTATAACGAAGTAAATGGTGGAAGAGAAGAAGAAATATTAACCTATACTACAGAAGTTAATCACGTTGAATGCCGTTCGTCATCAACATCATCAGGTGCAGTGCCGGCTGGCGTAGGTGATCATGGATCTCAACAAATCTCAGTCCCAGGTGTTTGCTATCATTTCAGATGTTGACGCTCTTCCGTGCCATGTAGTCAGGCTGTCCATAATTTTCTCTCTCTGTCTTCCTCTGTCTCTCGTCTCGTCCTCGATTTTACCAGTTGTTACAATGGGTCCTATGCCTCCCCTTCTCATTATATGTCCAACAAATTAGGCTTGCCTCTTTCTTATATTGATAATAAGCTTTCTCTGTGTCTTGACCTCATTCAACACCTCCACGTTAGTCATTTTAGCAGTCCATGGGATTCTCATAATTCTTCTGTAAAACCAGATTTATTGTTTAGAAATGCAATTACAATTAGTTGATGGCAATAAATATATTGTTTTTAACTTGAATAAATCATACAATACAGTTATCTTTAGATGCCTACTTGGTTATCGTGTCTGTCTACTGGTTATCGTGAGTGTCTGTCTACTGGGTTTTCCTTTTTAGATGACGAAAAACCACAAATGGCCAAGGCTGTTAGTATACAAAGTATAAAATAGATTTTGAAAAACAACTCCATTTGCTGAACCAAGTGGTAGCTGTAGTAGGAGTAAGAGTATTGTTGGTAATATAATTTGTATTAGTAGTAAAAATGGTAGTAGGAGTAAGAGTAGAATCATAGATAGATGTTGTTTGAAATGAAGATAAAAGAAGTAGTAATATTAGTTTTTGTTGTTATTGTCAACACATCACAGAAAGCTCACCATGTGTGAAATGAAATGCTTGAGGAAGGCAGTGGAGGACACCGGGGAAGATAGGTTACAAAATGAGGACATCAGAAGCAGAGTGGGCATTTTTTAAAAATGAAACTGACGCGCTACCGAGGCGGGCATAACTTCATGCAACGAATACATCGAAAGACAACAAATGCAGTGGTTTGGACATTTAATGAGAATGAAATACAACCAACCACCAATAGCAGCATACAATAAAAAGAGATCACGTACTAGAGCTAAGGGAAGACCAAGAAAAAGATGGATAGACAATATCAAGACCACACTACATAAACACGGATATAACACAACAAGGGCGACTTATCTGGCACTAGAACGCAAATTAAAGCTCCCATCCCAACGCTTAACGACAAGAGTGGACAACCAACTCCATCTTCCATCTAGGAATAGACAATAGTTGTTGTTGTTGTTGTTGTTCTAACAGCAGCAGAACTAGCAGATGCAGCATTTGTGGTAACGTACCATCTACACTTGGATTGTTTAGTCTAGGACTATGCACTTATTCTGACAACATATTGAAGACATTTTAACTAAACCAATTCACAACACCTCTGCACGTGCAGGCACTGTTATTTAGAACATGTAGTATGTTTTACTCAGGTGTTCACGCATAATTGACTACACTCTTGGAAAGACGCCCAATCACTTTTCTATCTTCTCAGCGTCTTTGTAAATTATTCCTAACAAAAAATATCACCCTTATATGGCGCCCACCTAGCTATGAAGTTAGAAAGCTTGTGTTTATTCACACATGCAGTATAACCACGGCCTTCTCTATAGAGAAGGCCGTGGTATAACCTTAGTGTCTCTGTTTGTGTGTTCACGCTATTCTAGCAGTAGACGTGTTTGACAAGTTAGGGATCAAAATACGGTACTGGTGCGAGGCTGCGGGGAACGTGCTCTGTCGTCAGCTTTCTCCTTCTTCGAACGCTCCATAACGAACACTAGTTAACCACTTTTTATGATTTGTATGTGATCCGAGCCTATGAGCGATTGTGCGTTGTACCAGTTATTCACATACAAGTAGGTCAGCACATCCGATTTCTGCGACGATTTGTATTTACTAGGGTAGCTTCCTCAGGCCCCTACTTCAGTCGCCTCTTAAGACATGCCTTGTAGGTGGCAGTGTTACTATTCTATACTTCGCTTACGTGCCCCAACAACACACGTGCGAGATTTCAACACAAGTTTGATTAAAAGTTATGATTTTCTGTTGTTTCACCCTCACTGTACGAAGTTACATCTATCCTATCTAATATTCAACTCTGTCTATTAAATTCAGAAATTAATATATAACATGATTAGTAAGTACATTTGATTATCACTCATTGTATCTTTTTATTTTATTGATATCGGCTATACATCTCAGATATATATTTACAAATACTTTCATTTATTTCAAATGTAAAACTTGAGAGAATAATAAGAATTGTGAGTCTGTGATAGATGAATAAAACAAAAGTGATATTGAACAGGAAATAATCAGATCACCGAATGGCGTTAAGAGGTAATTCGACAATTACATACAGTCTATTAAAGACTAATCTCCAAGACTAAGAATAGTTCTGAGGATTGAATGATTGCTTCTGCTATTATCAGTGCACTTCTGTGAATAACCAAGCGTCTTCATTGCACTTCAGCGAATAACTAAAGATGTTCCAATCTCGTTCTTGCAAGAAATGTGACAGCCAGCGTGATATCGACAACACTACTCATCATGTGTCGTTGATCCGACAAAAGTACCAGCAAAACGACGTATTCCCCAATAAACCTCAAGGTATAATAACTGGTTTTTTACACCTGGTTGTCTATCATTTTCCTAACTTGTCATCCCTTGTTATCGTGACTGATATTAGACGAATAGAATGAGTTTTAGAAGTAGGTCGTGTAAAGGCTAATTCATTCTTGTTACATTATATGTAATTCAGCCTCTGCATTAATCCATCATAGGATAATATGTATAATAATCCTATACGCTAATTGCTTTTAGTTGCTGTTTTACTTAACGTAAAAACCTCTATACAAGTTATTAAATATTTCTATTCCGATAGGATGCCCTAGTAGTTTATACAACCGTTCTCAGCCACATTGGACAAACTTAAAACTTAAGTAAAGTCAGATTTTCTTTCTTTCATAGTGTAAAAGTAGAATACCCAACCTAAACACAGCATGACGACCATTATATAAAACAGTAGAATACCCAACCTAAACACAGTATGATAACCATTATATAAAACAGTAGAATACCCAACCTAAACACAGTATGATAACCATTATATAAAACAGTAGAATACCCAACCTAAACACAGTATGATAACCATTATATAAAACAGTCAAATCAAATATCGCCATCGCGACACTTTAACCAAAATTACACTGTTGGGAATGGAGAAAAGAATGTTCCATTTATTGTATCACTAGATGACACAATGCCTTCAATATTTCGTGTATTCACACTAATGTCATAGTTGCTATCCTTTTATTTTTCTCTTTTGCGTGAATACACTAAAATACGTATCCTGACGTTTAGGCTACGTAACTTCTTAATCAACCTCAAGACACAGCTGTAATTGTTATAAATGTTTCCACCCCTCATTTTTATGTTGCTGTCATGCCCTAGTTACAACTTCTTTTCATTAGAGCAATATATTGAAACGAGATGCTTGAGCAAAGCGATAAATAAAACAAGAAGATACCATAAAAGATATAAGGAAATTAGAACAGTCAGAACAACACCTGCTATTAAATTCATTGAAAAACAGAGACTCAAATGGTTTGGCAACTTGGTGAGAATGAACCCAAATACATTAGTTGCAAGAGATGGAATCATCAACAGGAAGGGTAGACCAAGAAAAGATGGATTTATGGAGTTACAGACATCTTAAAACTTCACACTATCACAATATATCACATGTAGTACGTGCACCATCTCAGAAACCGATCATCAATCAGTTAAGCCTGCTACGCTTAACGGCAAAAAAAGCAGAGGACAAAAGAAAGAAGAATATATTGAAAATAAAATTACGCTACATATCTTCGCAGAACTGGTTCGGAATTAATTTCTCATGTGTCAAACTTAAGTAGTACCGCACAATTGAAACTTGGTAGCGAAAGAAATCTTGAACTCTACGTCAATTCGATGGAAGCATATTAAATGATCAACGAATATCAAAGCAGACATTAAAGTGGGATGCAAAGGGTTCAAGAAGGAGAGGTCGACCTAAAGAGACCCTGAAACGAACTTTGCTGAGAGAGGCAGGAAATATCGGCCTCAGTTCCATGGAGGAGATTGAGCGAGTTGCTCAGGATAGAGCGGTATGGAGAAATTACTTGCAGGCCCTATGTAACGTATAACGGTACGAGAGGAATTATTATTATATTAAATGAGTAAACATGTAACGTAATTACTTTTATTTATCCGCCACCGAGAATTTGGAACGCAGTGTACTAGAGTATGAGAAAACAATGGGAACACACACACGTAATAATTTAGCATGGCAACAATATACTGCAGATTTGGACAATTCCGTGTTCTGAGCATGGATGGTAGTTGACTGCGCATCTTTGATGAAAGGATCTTAGCGACGGTTTTTGACGTGTCATTGTTCCTTAGATGTTTAGTATGTATCATATTTGATGATTCGTAGTGTCTGTAGCAACATCATTTTTTTTGGGGTCCATTCAGACTTAACGAATGATCATCATCATCAAGGTGCGTATCCTTTATAGGACGTCGCTCTCTTTGCAGCACATCTGAAATTCACCCTGTCTCTTGCCAGTTCACCCACTTCGTCGATGGTCATGTTCATGGTTTCATTAATATCCTGTAGCCATCTTCTTGTTGGTCTGCTTCTGCGTCCTGGGACCCTGCCCTCTAGTATTGCTCTTTCCAGGCCATCGTGACGCTTGATGTGACCAAAGTATGTAATTTTTCTGTATAGTATGTTGTTTATCCGCCAATTCTCTTTAACGTTTAGTTCTTTCCGGACATCAGTGTTCTTTCTTTTTCTGTCCATTGTATTCGTAGGATCTTTCTGTAGCATTTAGTTTCGAAGAACTGGATTTTCGTTCTTAATGTTTGTGTAATAGTCCATGATTCACAACCATAAGTATCCACTGGGAAAATCCATGCTCTCAATATTTTTAATTTTAATACTTTGCTGGTGCTTTGCCACATGTTCTTCATTGTTCTTCATTCAACGAATGAATTTCTAATGGGAGTGGTTGTTGCACATGCCATTAGGGAAACCTTGAACACTTCGATGGAGGAGATAGGAGAAGTGACTAGATATCGGCCGGCTATAATCTTCTTCTTCTTCGCGTTCATTCTTTACGACCAATTTTAATCACTCTTTGTAATATGTTTGATCTTTGCCAAGAACGTGTATAAGTTGCACATTGGTTTGGTAGGCCCCCTAAGTGCATAGACTTCTACACGTTTAGTACACATGCATACGATTTCAGCCAAATCGCCGTAGTCGCCTCTTACGACATGTGTGGCAGGAAACAGTGGGTCTATTCTTTACACCCCAAGTTTGGGCCCCGGTAACCACTCGGGCGGGCAGGTTATAATGATAGCGACGTTCTGCAAAGAAGGTATTAGAATAATTGAATGCAAATGATATTAAAGTGTTCAACACATGAAGCTAGAGGTCGCTTATATGACCATCACCTGTACATTGTCGTAACTCAATCACTTCACATCCTTATACTAACCAATGTTGTCTTTAATCATAGTTTAATAGTCGTCTGATACTGTACATAGAAGAAGAAGAAGAAACTGTTATCTCTCACTCTATTTCTTGATCTCAATGATCATTTTATTTTAAATGCGACACAGAACGTCATGAAAACTGAAGATGATTATAATGCCTGTCATACAAGTTTTGTCTGCTCCATTAATACTCATATTGTTTATTGGTTTGTTTGTTTGTGTATGTAAGGGATTAAAGCCTCTTTAAGCCGAGGCACGGCGCCTTGAACCTAAGAATGAACCTGATTTTGGTTATATCAGAGCGCGTAGGCCAACAAATATGAAAAATAAGAATATCCATTAATACCCATTTACAACATAAAAGAATATGTATATGCATTCGTCAATAAGCTAGCAAACATTCTCACAGCATACATTCTCACAGCACGTAGACTAGTGGTCTCTTTCAATAGGTACTGTAGCCTAGTCGTCTATCATTGTGTTTACCAACGTTACCGTGTACCAACAATATAATATCCTCTGTGACAACGTCTTTGTTGAAACTGTACACTTTTCCTATCAGTATGACATCTCTCTTGTAACATACTTGGTTGTAAGATAGTGTCTAACTGTGGGGGCGACTCAAGTACTTCATGTCATTGTGTTATTCGTCTGTTACATATTGTTTGAATTATGTTACTTCTTGCAATCTGAATCCGTGTTTGATCTACCATTCTTTTAGTATTTCTCTTTGATTAATGTTATTTTCTTGTTTAAATAAAATACCAATTCTCTTACATTATTAATCCCTCCCTACTCCAACCATTTGGAAAAGGAAAAAGAAACCTGTTGGTAATAGTCTCGTGTTTATAATAGATGCATCGGGACAAAAGTATCATAGTTGCGCTATTGTTGTTCCAATTCCACGATATTTCCAATTTATGCTCTTTCTCATATGAAATGTGATGAGATTTTCCCTCTTTTTTTCATACTCAAGACTCCATTCTTCTCGATCTGGTGTACATTGGGCATATATGGGTCCCTTACACAACAAACAAACAGTTTTCTGACTGGTCCTGTCAATACAGCTAAAATAAACATGTGTCGCGTGTCCAACGTTTCAGCTTCTTTGAAATGAAAAAAAAAACGATAAAAGCGACAATGTCTCAAAACAGTTCAGAATATTCCTTAACCGGAAAAACCTCACCGAGTCAGAAAAATTTTCACAGCATGCTCTTGTCCTTCGGCTCAGATCATGTAACACTTGCAATGGGTGACTGGTGGTGATAAGTAAAGCGTGAACTACATTCTGTGCTGGAATGAACGAGGATGTCTGTGACTGTCAGTTTAGGTAAACTCAATCATCACTTTTGACCGAAACTGATACATCTGACCTATACACCGCAGGGATCTAACATGCGCGCAATGTACTCACGTTCTAGGCGCAAATCAAACAGGCCATAGAAAAGTGAATATCGTGATTTATAAGAATGAAAACAAACAAACAGAGAAAATGTATAATACATTCAGACATGAACCAGGCACACAGTAACATGCAATACACAATACAGCACAAGGACCGCTTGTTTCTAGAAGCAAAAAGATAGCTCTCTTACAATAGGAACCAGTATCAACCAACAAGAATAATAGGAAGATTCCTAGTAACAGAAACATAAACACGGCCATAATTCAGTGTTACACATCAAGAAACAGCACAGTCGAGACCACAATTTCCAGTAAACAAGACTTCAACGTCCGGAAAGATTAGTACCAAGGCTAGACATTCAGATTTATATTCAAAGCTTCGAACAGACAACAGGAATACATTGTTTCAGGGGGGAAGAACAACATTGAATACATTAGTGAGTAGTTGGACGCTTTTGTCACTATTTGGACTATTATTTCAATGATTTGGTCATTTGCTTCAGTCACATTCAGTCATATATAGTTATACTGAAATGCTCAGATTATATTTTTTTCTTCTTATGTGTCCTTTGCTATCGATCGACGAAGCAGCAAATGACTATCACACCTGAGGACTTTATGTGTGACATCAAAAAGGCTCCCTCTGCTTGGTCTGCTGCCATCATTTGTATGATGTCACATAAAAAAACACGTTACTGCCCGTGGTACCGCTTTTTAGGACAGTGTAGGACAGGTAGAACGTGAGCCTGAGGAATGTAATGGCCGCATGGCTAGTGCAGTCGCCGTGAAGCTGTTCAAGTTATGATTTTACTTTTATGCTCACAACTTGCCCTTACCGTGTATTGAACACGGGTCTCCCACATGGGAGCCTCGCTCTAATCCATTCGACCAGACGCTCCTTAGGAGATGTCACGTAACCTGTTCAAAATTGTCATCTCATTTTGCCCAATCTTCCACCAAATTGTATTTGGTTGCTTCTTTTTTCTCCATTTCTCCCGAGTCTATATATTACTACTTGTGGAAGAAATTCACGGTCATCCCAGAAATCAGATCGATAACATATCCAAGCACAATTGATGATATACGAGTATTATATAACACAAACTAGTTCTTTTATCTCCCCAACATATAGCATTTCTATTTGTTTGTTTGTGTCATGTCCTATTGTTACTGAACACCCATTCTTGTTGTTCTGGTCTGGTTGTCAACCATATGTTCATTTGTCCCTGACTATCGGCCTAATTCGGCCGATAAAATTGGTTTTGTGTAGAATGTCTCGCCCACACAACAATTTTACAATTACAGTTGGGTGTAACATCAACCCATGCATTCGTTGCATCGGCTTTTGTTGCAATGTGACGTCAGAACATATAGTTACTGTTTGCAATCTGGTCTTTTTTCTTCTCCCACCTTTCTACCCACCCCCCACACCATACCATTTCCTCTCTAGGATCGCGCAGGCACTTCCGTTGTATCTGTTCATGTTGTTAAAACCCTACGCGGCTCCACACTTAACAAAACAAAACAGTTTTATTGCTAGGAATGTGCATTCAAATCTCAGATCAACAAGCTAACCCTATAGGTCATGGATATTCCACAATCAAGGTTGTAGCAAAAGTTCCAAATCCAGTATAAATGAATATACTGTGACCTTATTTCAGTTTCATAAACCCTGAATTCTCTTCAGATATTATTTTTTAATGTTTGTATGGTCAACATGCCCTGATATAACCAATACTAGCTCTTAGGTTAAAGTGTACGTGACTCGATTTAAGTAAGCTTTAATCCCTATTGATTGATTGATTGATTGATTATACCATGATAATTGCACTTCGGTGAATAACCGTCTGTACTCCAATCTCTTTCTTATACAGGAAGTTCTCAACTGCATTGCACAATTCCTTAGCACCGACAAGGGTTCATGATGCAATTTGAGGATGGTAAAATTGTGTAGGAATTTCACTTAATTTGTAATTGTTGTGTGTTAGTTTGATGTATTTTGCAGAGACCCACAGTCAAAATAAAGAGATGTTTAGTTTCAACTACTGTACATCTAACTATGGTTTCCCTGCTAAATTCATCAACATCATAAAATCCTTCTACGGTGAATCGCGCTGCAGTGTAAGAACAGATTTCGGTAACTCTGACTGGTTCCCAGTGGAAACAGGAGTGAAACAAGGCTGCGTCTTATCGCCAATGCTCTTTGGAATAGCAATTGACTGGGTCATGCGAAAATGCACCAATAACGCAAATATGGGCATCAAGTGGGTTGATAAAATTTTAGAAGACCTTGATTTTGCCGACGATATAGCCCTTTGAGTTCATCACATCAAGATATTCAAATGAAAACAAACCTTCTCCAAAATATCTCAGGACAAATTGGTCTCCAAATAAACACCACAAAAACAAAAATTGTTGACCTTACCAGCAGTCCAGAAAATATTCAACTAAAAACTACACTCTTGAAAAAGTCAAAAGTTTTACATACCTAGGGTGTATGATGACATCTACGGGGATACAGCGCCAGAAATTCCACACAGAATCGCATTGGCATCAAGTGCTTTTAACAAATTGTCAAATATATGGAAGTCCAATTCACTCAGCAAGCACTTAAAATTAAAGATCTTTAACTCTTGTGTGATTCCAGTATTAACTTATGGATGCGAGAGTTGGAAAGCAACAAAAGCTCTAGAAAGAAAATTAGATAACTTTGAGAATAAATGTCTTAGAAGAATATTGAACCTCAAATGGTCAGATTTCAGACCCAATACACAAATAAGACAAGAGACCAAGCAAGAAAATGTATCAAATTTTATAAGAAAGCGCCGCTGGAACTACATCGGCCACACACTTAGAATGGATGAGAGAAGACTCCTTACCAATCCCTCATATGGACACCAGAGGGAAAAAGAAAACGAGGAAGACCAAGAGAGACTCTGTGAGAACCATCACCAGAGAAGGCTCAACGATGGGCCTAGTAAACATTAAAGACCTAAAACAGATAGCAACGAACCGCGAGACATGGAGAACTATGACCTCTGCCCTATGCGCCGCCCACAGGCCCAAGAGGAAAGACTAACTGTACATCTGACATATGTATATTTGATCTGGATATATCAACTTTATGTTACTCAAACAACGAATTGAAAAATAAGAAAATATATCCTACCTCAATTAGTTCTTCTTCTTCTTCTTTACCTTTCAACTCTCAACGGAATACAGGTTTATAACAAACTTCTTCCAGCTCTTCCTCTCTTGCCATCCCTTCCAACTCTTTCCATGTTTTACCTATCCTTTTAATATCAGCCTCCATCTCACGTCTTCAGGTCTGTCTAGGCCTTCCCTACTTCTCTTTCCTGCGGGTTCCAAAACAGTGCATGTCTTGCAATGCTTCCGGTCGGTTCCCTCAGTTAGTTGATCACTCATAACTATTAGATAAAAATAAAGAAATATTGTAACAACAAAAAACGTCAGTATGTGAGATCGTTCTCCTTAATGGTTTTATATTTTTTAATTTTACAATTTTAATTTTTTTAATTTAAAATGTTTATAATTTCTTGAATTATCAAATAATTCTGGAAAGTTTAAGTGCATTGATTTTTGACGTTTGTTATTCGCATGTCTATGAAACATTGATACTAACAGTGGTATGTTCATACAACTATATATACTAGAATTCTTAACACTATTCTTCAAGAAGCTGTAGCTTGAAGAGGGTAAAAAAAAGACATCAAGAAATGGATTGACAGTATACAAGAATAAACATGCTTCAGTAAAAACGACGTTTAGATGAAAGTTTAAAACAGATAAACATGGACATGGATATCTTTCTTATCAGTGTCTCCAGCGACATTAGATGCAACAGATTATCAACTGTTTACACATCATCATCTTATTCTTCTTCATCGATCGTTCCATATCGACCACTAGTTATCCACTCTTTAGGATGTGTATGTGATCCTAGCCTAAAGGCGATTGTAAGTTGTGCCTGTTATGCGCCTAGAAGTAGGCCATCACATCCGATTTCTGCGATGCTTATTTACTAGGGTAGCTTCTCTAGGCAACTACCTTAGTCGCCTCTTACGACATACCTTGTAGGTCGCAGTGTTACAATTCTGTGTCCCCCTTTGTGGGATCCGGCGACACATCATCATGAAATTGTTGACCACCATTTCTTCGAGTGTCAGGTGTTAGATGATGCCAGGTAGATATTTCTTCATCCATGATCAGAACAGTGCACATTTGAAAGAGAAAACAAAAGCAGCAATAACATAGAAAATAAATGCAATAAACTACTACAAGGCAGTAGTAGATCTAAGGACAAGTACCACTGCGAATATGCATTATTGAAAAAAAGAAGAGGCCATTCAGATTCATGTCACAGCGCCGTTTGGGTACGGTAGACCTTATCGTCTTCATGTCTTTCCTACAGAATGCGCACTCTTGAAAAGAACCTGGTTTTTCCATCTACAGATAATTTAACTGACTATTAGCGTCTTGCAAATATGACATATTATAGTACATCTGAAAGTTGTTTGTTATAACATCAGTGCAATTGTTTGCGACAGAAAACGATAAATGTCAAGGATACGATGATCAGCTATTAAGAGGCGTGGTGTATTTGAACACACGTAATATGGGACAGTGGGCTGCCGCTCTAAGTACACACATATAACAAAAAAGTCGATGAGTCGACGTAGCACAGTGTCGGCAACATTAATCACCAACGTATAGAGGTTTAAATCCTGCTATGGTTTATTGTCTAGCGTACCGAGCTGATAATCCTACCCGGACTTTTTGTTTAGTTAGAACTTCGGAAGCTACATCACAATTTGGTGTAGGTTTCTGTGATAAATGCATCTAACTAGACAGTTATTGCGACAAATTGATTGCACAGAACTGAAGGTCTAAAGACGAGTGATTTACTTAAATGCAGCGGGTTTCACTCGTTATAGCTTGGTTCCTTTTCGTAGTAACGGCACCCCTTGCCGAAATTATTTCACAAAGAATGAACTCCGTCATCATCAAATAGCTTGTCCTGAGCAGAACTTTGCCACCTCAACAGTCCTCCGGAATTTCTCTCTCTCATAGGACAGATGCCCTGCCTCTGCAGCCGTCATGTTGAAACCATCAGTTGCATCCTGAATTCATCTTCTCCGTGATCGGATGAACTCCGTAGATTCCGCAAAATCATAGGGATCTGTGAAAAAAATGCTCTCGTGAACAGAACGGGGCGGTCTGGGTTCGAACCCAGGACACTCGAAACGCACGGCAACGGTATAGCCACTTAGCTACATCACATACTTCGATTCTAACCAGTTTTCCAGTTGTTTGTTACACACAGTAGCCGCTGATCATAAAGTATCAGAGGGGAGATCACGACACGTCAGTGCCGATGGTCATTCTTCCTCTTCTTCGAATGCTCAATATCGACCACTCTTTGTGATTTGTGTGTGATCTGAGCCTAAGAGCGATTGTATGTTGTGCCAGTTATGCGCCTACAAGTAGGCCAGCACATCCGATTTCTGCGACGCTTGTTATTTACTAGGGTGGCTTCCCTAAGCCTCTACCTCAGTCGCTTTCAACGACATGCCTTGTAAGTCGCAGTGTTACTATTCTTTTCTTCTCTTGTGGAGTCCCGACAACACACAGGCGGGACACCAGTTAAATGATCATGAAGAGAAATGAGACTACACTTGTTATCTTGTAACAAGGAAAGAAATATTCTGATTTTTTATTTCATAATCACATAATATAATACAAGATTGATGTTTCTGTCATTAAAATGAGAAGGTAGATGAATGATAAATAAATATGTTTATACACTGTATATGACAGTAGCAAATTGTAAAGCTATTAGGTTTCAGGTTTGCTTTTAAGGGAACACCCAGTGAACTTCGTGTACGCCATGCAGTTATGTCTTTTTAATACGGTTCTTTTATGTACTTTGAAATTCCTTTATTGAATAGGTTTTGCAATTCAGAAATTTAAATATAGCAACTATCGGGCGTGGAGAGCGACGCAACAGGAAGTAATCACTAAAGTAGTCGCCTCTGTGATGTCTTTCAGCCTGTGTTTATTGATAGAAATATTCTATTATGTTCATGTAAGCATGTGCGTGCATATATTTTATATTCTTCTTCTTCTGCGTTCTCACTAGATTGGAATTTCGGATTCTCTAATAAAGGCAGCCATCTGCCTCAGATTATCAGCCACGCCAAACAGTTTGTCTTGGACGCTTGTGTAAGTGGGCCACCTCTTTCTTCTCAGGTCTGCATACTGGGGCAGTTCTGTAGGATATGTTCTGTTGTCATATATATATATATATATATATATATATATATATATATATATATATATAAGAGAGAGAGAGAGAGAGAGAGAGAGAGAGAGAAAGAAAGAGAAGGAAGAGGGGATGGCATGGTTCATTCATCAAATAGCTTTCCCTGAGCAGAACTTTGTCACTCTAACATCCCTTCGGAATGTATCTCTCTCATAGACCAGATGTCCTGCCTCTGCAGCTGTCATGCTCAAATCATCAGTTACATCTTGAATCCATTCTATCTGCATTGGAGGATGAATCACGTTCAAACATATCCGATGTGTGAGGTTGTCGATCAGAAGAACTAAACTTTTTTTCCCCGATCCAGAAGCACTTGAGCTTTCAGCTCTTCGGCTCGGTGCCATAGACATCGTAACCCTTCGGTTCGGTGCCAGGAACACCGTGAATCTGGGGAATCTGTGGCTTTTCTGCCAGCCCGCGGAATTGAACCCGCACACACAGAGAGCTAGTCACCCGCAGTTCAACGCGCTACGAACACGCTGGGCAGGCGGGTAAGAACTAAACTTAATGACTATGGTTACGCGAATAGGGATCGTAGAAGAAAAAACGTATCAGAAATGTCTTACTGGAAATTGATATATGTTGTATCGAAAGTTTCATATATAGCAATCTCACTCTAAAGTGCGATACAATATAGCTAATGCAATTTTCATGACGAACGAAGAAAATATTATTGAAATATGTACAGGTTTCTATCCTTGCGATCCTTGACCTTCTTTTCCAGTCATCTTGTCTGCTGACAACTTATATCATACGCTTATATGATATGATTATCTTATATTTCGTAAGATCTTGAGTAACGAACCTTTTTGTAATTTATGCATTACAATAGATGCCAATGAAACGTACTGTACCTACACAACCGATCCAATGCAAGATCAAGAGTTCACAGTTCTAATAAGAGGTTTATATCAAAGAAGATGAACAGGTCACACTAATGGAGTCGATATGAATTTCTACCATACAGTCACGAGTAAATCTATTTGCACCAAGTTGCTTGGTCGTGATGTAATTTGAGTAAGATGATATAGCTGTTTGTCTTATGAACTTATATTGTGTAAGAAGTTAGTCCTACTGACGATCCCACTGACTTGACATAAGTTAAACAAAATTCTTTGAACTGGAGTCGCAATATATCAAGTTGATGGTCTCTGTGGCTAAGTGGTTAAACCCTTGCCTTGTGTTCCGCCGAAGGTTGTTGGTTCGAATCCGGACAGTGCCGTTCAGCTCACGAGTGCATTTTTTCCAGTAACCTCTAGGATTGTTGCTGGAGATTTGTGCAATACTCTCGGCAGGTGGTGTGCCATTTCTGCGGAGAGGGTCCGAGCAATATGGGTAAATCCCGGTGCAATGAAGTTAATCCTTCGGCTTAAAACCTTTTAAGACATTATACTGATTACATTTGCAGACCAATTTTTGGTTATCTTTGAACGGTGAGTCGCAATAAATCAAGTTGAAAAAAGTCACCGCACATTTCATAATACAAGATTTGCAGTATCAGCTAGAATATCAGATCTGTCCTCCCGATATCAAGAGCATACTGGTTGACACGCCTAACATTTATTGGTAAGTCGTTGAGATAACCTCCTGCAACGCCAGCTTCCTGTTCTTATAGACAACTGAGATTTGAGCTGGTGAAGGGTTTGCCAAACATAAGCATTAAAAATCTCCAGCTGTCTGACAATGCATTGCTGCATACTGGTTACTAGGGAGAATCTACGTTCATTTGGTGATGCACATTCATAGTGAAGATGGGATTTGTAACTAAGCAATAGAAGCATAGTTCATTGTCTTTAATTACAGAGAGAACCATAACTACGGCAAAATGTCCAGAAATACTGAGTTTATTGGGGTTTTTTTTTGGTTTATTTAATTCATTCATTGTTATTAATATTGTGTTTGGGGAGGGAGGGAGGGGGGTTATGGGCCTAAGTGATTATAGCTAGTCGTACTTATAGAGAATAGCTGTGTGCAACTTGTCTTATCACTAAATGATATCGTTAAGAGATTGCACAATATAATCACAAACATGAAACAATGAATGGTATCATAGACTGTGTAATGTCGCATGTGTGTGAGGGGGAACTTGTCCGTTGCCAAGATGTCAGTACCGCCAAACCAAATTTGACCACTAGCATATCTCCTTATCCAAGTTAAGGATAAGGAGTTTAAAGAGTCACAGTAGAAGCGCCGCAGCCAATGAATATGATCAATAAATAGACAGCGAACAAGTATTTGGGGCATTGGTAAAAAAAAAAACAATTTACCGAACACATGATTCGAACCACAAACTCTTATTTTTTACATCACCAATTGCTTAGCCCTACAGATTAGCGTTTTTAAGAACACAGACAGCTAGCTCTCCAACAAAGAGTTTTACTAAGTCGTGCCTTTTATAAACAGGGCAATCTGTTGAACACAGAATAATCAGGTCAGGTTCGATCGAACAGTGGGGGCGTAATAGGTTGCATCATTGCAGTCTAGTTAAGCGAATTGGGATCCAATAGGGAAGACAAATATGTTCCAAAAATAATGCGCTGAAAATAGATGTTGTGCCGAAATGTATCTTGCTTGAATGAGTTAGTCCACAGCCAACTTTAGATAACTAGGCCAGACAACTGACTGGGAATCCCTGACCTAGATCAGAGAAGGGGGATGGAATGTATATATGTTTGATAGAACACTGCAAGCTTTTTTGCAATTGTATTCAATTATCTAAGTCTATGGTTATTTATTGGTGAAAAATATTCATAATATTGATATTCCTTATTGTTAATCGTAACTTGTTGCATAATATAACTTCGATTTAGCATTTTGTGTTGATTTTAAAATGAATTCGTCTATATACAACACTACTGGAATGCTAGGTCACGTGGTGTAGTTGTGGTCTGATTTCCCATAATTCTTACCTGAGTCCGAAGGCCCATAAGTTTATAGTTGGCTCTGGTTAGTCCCACATCTTGTTGTTATCTTCCCACGGTTAAAGCGTGTTTTCCCGTATCGTGAAGCATTCCTTCTTGCATTGGTTTGAGCTGCCTGTAATGAAAGTGTCAGCACTAGACCATTTGGTGACGTTTCCAAATTTCCCCCAACTTATTACTTTGTTGTCTTTCTTTTCTCCAATCCTGTTTTGCCTCACAGCTTCAGGGTAAGAAGATATTTCTAGAACGAGCCCTTGTGTGCGCTTCAGAAATGGTGTCTTTCGTCGCCTCCGTTATCTCTGAGGTCCATCTTTTGCGTTGCCGACTTTTTGCTTTGTATCCATTGTATCGGAGCAACATCGCTCTTTGAGGTGCACTGTCTGTTGGTATTTTGCTTTTGTGACCGATCTATTTAATTTGTTGTTTCTTGATGAAGCTTGTTACTTATGTTGTACGCACTTTTCCCCCGGTAATGTTTATGTTTAAAAGAGAAGACTATCTTTAATGTTTTATGACTCTTCACTGTTCAGTGTTACCACTTATTTGCACTAATTAGATTAAAATACACGATGTAAGACTAACGAAGCATTCAAACATTGCATTAACTACGCATATCTTTCTCTATTTCTGCTTTAGTTGTAATTATCGTTTTTATAGCATCCAGAAGTTATGCTTCACATCCGAACCTATAGTCTGTCCATTAATTCGTGAGCACGTTTGAAATTGATTTTCTCGAAAACTACCTGTTGGATCTCAGTGATTTTTGCAAGCAGCCTTAGAATATCCATGACGCTAGAGAAATATTTTTGTCCAAGAAAATTTGATGTAGTTTGAAATATTTCTTCTTCAGGTTATATTAAAATCAACGTCACCGGATTGTACACAATAGTAACAGATTTACGGTACACAGACGCGTTGTTCTAAAATACATTATGGTAACATTGAAATATCGTGAGTTTCACGAATTCCCGTGCACCTAACCCAATCGACTTTGAAAGCGGAAAGCATATGACGTTATAATTTGGATACCGTTGTATAGTCATAGGTGTATCTCGCTATTTTTATGAAGCTATTGTATCATATTTGTTGGCTTATCAAAACTGACATTGATATCACATTCATAATGAAGTGCACATTTATAACAATGAAGAAGGTTACAGTTTTACTATACCAACACTTCCGTAGGGAATCTAAGAGAGGTCATCTATATTGCGATATTCATAATCCTGAGAAACGAACGCAACTGGCGCTTGGTCTGAATAGAGAATCCTTTTCCCGATGGATTAAACAGGACACAAAGTGCACTAATGTCAAACAAGGAAGGAAAAGAACAATTGACAACTTGTTACTCTCAGGAAACTGAAATTAAAACTGCAATCAGATTGCAGCATAGACATTTCTAAAAGTACTCTATGGAAAATTGTAAGAGCCGCCGGCTTCACCTTCAGAAAAACTATAGGCGGCAGGAATATTATTTGTGAAAAGCCACATTTAATTGCTGCCCGAAGTAAATACCTGAGGCAGATCCGTGAGCGGCGGAGGCAAGGCTATGATATTGTATATTTGGACGAATCCTGGGTCAATGCTCACCACACCAATGCTAAAGAATGGCAATCAGTAGACGGTGAACAGTAAAGAAAAATACCAAGCAGCAAAGGCCAGCGTATTATACTAACACATGCAGGAAGCAGTGAAGAAGGTCTTGTCCATGACGCTGGACTTATTTTCCAATCAAAAGTACCGACGGTAGGGACTACCACACAGAAATGAATGGACATATTTTCAGGCACTGGATGGAGAAAGATCTACTTCCAATTCTAAACAGACCATCATGCTTGGTAATGGATAATGCATCCTATCACAACGCAGTATCAGCGGAAGACAAAGTACCAACTGCATCAAATACAAAAGATCAAATTAGGACTTGGCTTGCTAAGGAAAATGTCAGCTTCGATGATACATATTTGAAACCCGAGTTGTTGCACCTGGTGAGGATGACAAATAAGACAAAGGTGTTTCATATTGACAAAATCATTGCGGAATACGGCCACACGTCTTTGCGACTACCTCCATATCATGCTCACCTCAATCCGACAGAGCTTGTCTGGGCTAAAGTAAAAGGGCAAGTTGCCGAACAGAACAGGACGTTTAATATGTGTGATGTTGAAGTTCTGACACGTGAGTCCCTCTCAATGATACACATGCAGTTCTGGAAGAAGTGTGTTGAACATGTGCTCCGAGAGGAAGACGAGTACTGGCGCCGAGATGGATTACAATTTGTCCAGCTAGTAACAATTATCAACCTCATGGAATCGTCATATTCGGGATGATACAAATCATATTTTGATTACAGACTGAGAAATAGCAACGTATACATTTCCATATCCAAATGCGTCTACCATCATACAATTTGTGGTGAAGTTAAGACACCCTGGGGTCTAATGGTGACCGAAGGGAGGACTAACTGTTGCATATTGTATCCAAGTTCACGATTGCACATAAAGGGCAACACACTTAATTACTTGACCTATCAAGTTAATATGGAGATACACCTATGAATAGAATTGACATGGACAAATTCTAGGGATACTGTAAAATCTAAAATTTGAGCCCCCGTATTTGCAATTGTCATAAAAGATCAAAGGAATTCGCCGATGTGCAAAATCCGTAGCATCTATGGACTACTGGTTAGCTTTATTTTAGCGTCATGGATATTCTAAGGCTGCATGCAAAAATCACTGAGATCCAACAGGTAGTTTTCGAGAAAATAAATTTCAAACGTGCTCACGAATTAATGGACAGACTATAGAAGTTAAACCAGCTTTATTTGAGAATATGTTTGTAGCTGACGTGTCCTTGTGAGTCGTTTTGAGAATAATATAAGTTTTGTTATATACAGACTCTTCTCCCGATGAACATTCTGACAGATTGGAAGACGTACATACTTGCTTTGCCCTTCGATGTGACAGCCACCTCAATGCTCCCACGTTCACTGTCCCCAAGTGATCTTAGTTTTCACATCTCTCTCTCTCTTTCTCTCCCGCACAAACATCACAGCACAAGATATGTATATAGTTTAACAGTGATATACAGTACCCTACAGCTCTACCGCCGTTCTTCATATTAACTTCACTTGAATTCATTGATGATTTTACTGGTTATTTATACTGATAGTAGATGTCGTTTTGTGCTGAGTACATTAATATGATTGTATTTTTCCATTCACGACATCTTCTAGCATGTTTCTGGTAGTCAGTGAGGTACGTAGGTAAAATAGAAAATACATGCTATGTGTACCGATCCTACGTGCTCATATAAGTTAGAGCGCTGCTGGCTGGGTTAATCGATAGAGGACTGTGTGACTTTCCTCAATGTGCCGATAATCTATTCTACAGTCTACCCAGCTGTAATGGAAGAGAAATTAATGGTAGTGTTGAAGGAAACCCGCATCAGTCACATGTAGCAAGATCCAGTACTGTAGTGTATCCTAGCACCTAACAATCCTACATCAATGTATAATTTATAAGTATCATTGCCTATTGCTATCAGATTGTTTTCTGTGTGTATACGCCTTTTCACTGCAACATGTGTGCTGGTATAGTTGACGAGTAAGTGAAATGAGAACTTGTGTAGTATTCAACGCAGCTACAGTAGACCCAGATATTGATCACACAGGAGCACACACACCTTGATAGGCAGACAGCCTATCAATTTTAATTGTAGTAGAATACTACCACTCGAAAGGTGACAGTCTCTACCTGCACACAACTAATCCGTTGTATACTCATCCCACAGCGCGAAGGAATCCATCTGCTAGACCAGTGGTTCTCAACCTTCCTAATGCCGCGACTCTTTAATACAGTTTCTCGTGTTGTGGTGACCCCCAACCATAAAATTATTTATGTTGCTACTTCATAACTGTAATTTTGCTACTGTTATGAATCGTAATGTAAATATCTGATATGCAGGATATATTTTCATTGTTACAAATTGAAGAAAATTAAAGCGTATTGATTAATCACAAAAACAATATGTAATTATATATTGTGAAATATTTATTTCTAATTATGATAAATATGCATGTTCAGATGGTCTTAGACGACCCTATGAAATGGTCGTTTGACCCTAAAGGGTCGCGACCCACAGGCTGAGAACCACTGTGCTAGACAGTGTCTTTTACTTATGTTCTTCTGGGTTAGTTTTGCATTCATTAAACGTGTTCTATTCCACTGTAGTCCTATATATTAAGACCTACACATACCATTACGAAATCTCGTATCCTTGTTTGTTCTTTAGATGCTTGGGATTTTTTTTATCCCCATGAATATATATGCTTTTTCCTGACACGCTTTATTTCAGCAATCTGTTTGTGTGTGACTTCATCAGAACCTGCTTTAAGCTGGACCTGTCCCTGGCAAGTTTTTCACAGTTTGTTGTACTCATATCCAGAGTCGTCAATTCTCGATTGTAGCAAAGAAAACGCCGTTCCGCAATGTGTTAACCACAAGTGAATCTCTAAAACAGATCTCTGTAAAGGGTGCCTTTTTGGGTATCATGATGGTGACTCCTCTGCTCCATGTATCAAGTATTATTTGAGTATTCCATATAGATGTAGACAAGGGTAATAGTATATTAGCTGAGAGTCATGTGTCTGTTTAAAATAATTCAGCGTTTAAATTTTCATACACCGATGCCTTGCTATCCTTAAGAGATTTAATGGCTGTAATGATCTCATGTCGCCTGGGTGTTTCAATGTCAATTGTTAGTTCCTCTGTTGGTTCTGGTATGTATGTAGCTACTGTTGGTTCTGGTATGTATGTAGCTACTGTTGGTTCTGGTATGTATGTAGCTACTGTTGGTTCTGGTATGTATGTAGCTACTGTTGGTGGTGGTATGTATGTAGCTACAGTTGGTTCTGGTATGTATGTAGCTACTGTTGGTTCTGGTATGTATATAGCTACTGTTGGTTCTGGTATGTATGTAGCTACTGTTGGTTCTGGTATGTATGTAGCTACTGTTGGTTCTGGTATGTTTAATTAATAAAACACACATTTTGATATTATGGTTTAATGGTCGAAAATGCAGTAAATGAGATAAGTCAGAATCAGCGATCTGTTGCTGACCAAGACCCTATTTGAATTTGTACATAATGGCCCTGGAAGCAACTACATTGTTAAAGTGTGGGAAAGCAAGTATGGATCAACGTTGAAACTACTAATGATAGTCAAAGTATCAACTATGTGTAATATCATACCAGATGCACAACTCTTTCATAATGACATCGCCTATGTGACTTTTTCTCACTAACAAAAAGATATTGGTCAAAAACGATTATGATGGTAACACCATACCCTAAATACTTTCCCAGAGAAAGCCGCTCAGCTCTCGGCATTACTTCTGTAATCCTGCTAAATTACTCTGGAAGTCTCTGTAGCGAAGTGGTCAAGACTTTCGTTCGAAAGGTCAGGTGGTTCGAATACCGACCTCGTCGTTTGGTTCACGCGTGTATCCCCCGGACTACCTAGGATTGCTTATAGGACTACGGAGTTCGTGCTTTGTGTAATACTCTCGGCAGGTGGCGTACAATTTATGCGTAGAGGGGCCGAGCCATATGTAGAAACCCAGTGCAATGAAATCAATCCTTTGCCATCAAACGCCTTATTAAAGTATGAATCAAATCTACTTAGTATTGACCTGTGCTTGCGTGATTTCAGGACCTTCATGGTTTAATATGCTTGCCTGTTTTATAAGTTACCTTAAGTGGACAGAGTTCATAAATGTTACAGGTAACGAGTAAACACACGAAAAGTTAACAGACTTGTATCAAATGATCGATAACAGGTGTGACGCATTTACTTGATTTAGTACTATGGATCAAAATCAGCCAGTAGCAAGGAAATGATCATAACGATTATCTTCAAGCTTTTTGTAGTTCATGCCTCGTTGAATAAGGAATGGGTGTATGTTACATATAAAAAAAAACTACAGGTGCCAGCTTAAAATTACTTCAGTTTAGATTTCTGTAATACAGGGAATGTTAGCACAATAACTTTTACTTCGCCTGCACACGCAGACACAAGTGATCTCTTTCCCCGGCACTCTTGATCTCTTTCGCTCTCCCTCTGGGGTATCTCTTCTTATAATAGATGGATGGCTACCTCACCCCGTAGAAAATGTAAGTCAAAAAATCGTCAACAAACATGGATAGTACAACAATAAGAAATAACATAACTCGACTATCTGAACTAAGGAAGATCCCCAACAGGGAAGCAAATGACGTATCGCCCGGAAAGCCGAATGGATACGGTAATGCCAACTAACATTCTTTCCTGTCGGAAAACTACCAGCATTGGTTGCTGGAAAGTGATAACGTTGCTTGAGCATGGCAAAACAGCTCAGCTTGCAACAGAGATGAGGTAAAATGTGGAAAGAATTGGAAGGGATGGCAAGAGAGAGGAAGAGCTGGAAAGGTTTGTTGAAGACCTGTGCTCCGTTGGGAGTTGAAAGGTGAAGAAGAAGAAATGCAAGAAAGTCACCACAATGTGCCTGTCATGCAATGTTTGTGACTATTCTTCTGCCATACTTCTTTGAATGTCATCAGCCACTGACAGTCTACGCGCACATTTCATTGTATCTCATACTTTTACTATTTCTACCATTTGAATAAAACAAGTGCACATATAACATGGTTTCTCTATATCTTCAACGTCCCACTGCCACCTACTCTTTTATACAAAATAAAATTATGTTATCATTTAGATAGACAGATATACGGACGGACGGAGATAGAAAGATATATAGATAGATGGGTGGATGGATGGTTGGGTGGGAGGGTGGGTTTGAGTGGATGGATAAGATACGATAGAATGAGAGAGATAGAGTGAGAGAGATTAACGTAGTGTAGAAAAGAAAGAAATGCAGCTAATAAACTGTGTTACTAGCTTTCTTGAGCGGTCCAGCTATTAGATTGTGGGCAGCAGTCCAGCGAAAGATGGCGATCGATACTTAACCGACACTGCCTAATAAAATGAAGTGGTGACACTAGACACTCAGACACTGATCGAAAGAGTGCGGATGACTTGATAGAGATAAATTTGAGAAGTCAACTCAGTCTTGGTGACTTCAACGAAAGATAGAGGATCAGAACGTAATAAAACACTAGAACAGTATATATAATACTGATATTACACCTTTGTGGTGCCGGGGTCTGGAAGGGAAGCTAAGAATAGTACCACTGCCACCTACAAGATATTTCGTAAGAGGCCACTGATGTATGACCTAGGGAATCTACCCTAGTAAATAAAAAGCATGGCAGACATCGGATGTGCTGACCTGCTTCTAGGGGCATAACTGGCACAACGCATAATCAGTCTTAGGCTCAGATCACATACAAATCTCAAAGAGTGGTTAACAAGTAGTCAACATCAAACGTTCGAAGAAGAAGATACTAATATTAAACGTCAGGGATTCATCTACACCTGGGATCTCTCAATTTTGTTTATCTTACTGTTTTCTTCCTTCCTCCTTCCTTTCGTTCGCTTGAAATATTGTCTCTTGTATAAACTTCACTGTCTTTTGCAATTCACACAGAGGTCCGTGTAACTGTTTTCTTGTATAAACTTCACTGTCTTTTGCAGCTCATACAGAGGTCCGTGTAACTGTTTTCTTGTATAAACTTCACTGTCTTTTGCAACTCATACAGAGGTCCGTGTAACTGTTTTCTTGTATAAACTTCACTGTCTTTTGCAGCTCATACAGAGGTCCGTGTAACTGTTTTCTTGTATAAACTTCACTGTCTTTTGCAACTCACACAGAGGTCCGTGTAACTGTTTTCTTGTATAAACTTCACTGTCTTTTGCAGCTCATACAGAGGTCCGTGTAACTGTTTTCTTGTATAAACTTCACTGTCTTTTGCAACTCATACAGAGGTCCGTGTAACTGTTTTCTTGTATAAACTTCACTGTCTTTTGCAGCTCATACAGAGGTCCGTGTAACTGTTTTCTTGTATAAACTTCACTGTCTTTTGCAACTCACACAGAGGTCCGTGTAACTGTTTTCTTGTATAAACTTCACTGTCTTTTGCAACTCATACAGAGGTCCGTGTAACTGTTTTCTTATTTTAATTGTTAACACTTTTCCCAATAATTTTTTTTTTTTTTTTTAAATCTGTTTTTCTTCATCTTCTGCTTCTTCGAACACTCCATATCAAGCACTTGTTAAACCACTCTTGCTAAGCATAAGAGAGATTGTACGTTGCGCCAGTTATGCGCATACAAGTAGGCCAGCACATCCGATTTCTGCGAAAAATCGTTTTTAAATTCTGTTTACTGTATTTATATTTTTTTGTCATCCGTCATTTCAAAAAAGTAATAATGTTATTATTGAGTTTTTGTTGCGTTGTATATACTATTTGTTGTGTTGTATATATTATTTGTTGTGTTGTATATATTATTTGTTATGTTGTATATACCATTTGTTGTATATATTATTTGTTGTGTTGTATATATTATTTGTTGTGTTGTATATATTATTTCTCCTTCCCTGTGGTTTTTTAAAAATTATTTGTTGTTATTGCTTTGTTTTCTCATTGATCTTAAATCCGAATGTTGCAGAACTAAAACAGAATCTGATCTGCAAGCAGTTAGAAAACGTGATTCATGTGCTTGACTTTTTGATCTTCCTCTTTGCGAGCTCTCAATTAAGCACTTTAGTTGCTCTCTCTTCATCATTTAGGTCTGTCTCAATTCTGACTGTTCACCATCTAACTTCATCAGAAAGGATTGATGAGAACCTTATAGCTGTTCACCTGCTTCACTTACTTGACTAGTTAAACTCATCTTGCTTCCTGTTGGAACACGAAACTACAACTGTCACATTCAATGTTTTGTTATCTGATGTATTATTCAACTTCGCTAGTCAAGATGAGGTATCGGTGTCTTGTGCCTCGTTTTCTCTGTTATTTTTCAGGCTATTTCTGAGTTCTCTTATATTGATTGATATATTGATTATCATCATCAGCAGGTGTCGTGCCGGCTGGCGTAGACGATCATGGATCTCCACAAATTATCTTTGGTGTTTGCTATCAACTCAGATGTTGACGTTCTACCGTGCCATGAAGTCAGGCTATCCACAATTTTCTCTCTCTGTCTTCCTTTGTCTCGTCTACCCTAGATTTTACCAGTTGTCACAATGTGCACTAAATCTCCCTCCTTATCACATGCCCGAAAAATGATGACTGCCTCTTTTTTATATTGATGATAAACTTTATCTGTGTCTTGATCTCATTCAACACCTCAACATTAGTCATTTTAGCAGTCCATGGGATTCTCATCATTCTTCTGTCATTCTTAGGTTGATTAATAGGGTATCACAATTGCACTTCGGTTAGCAACCATGTGTGCTTCCATCTCTTTCTTACACAGGAAGACCTCACTGACAGTGCACTAACTCCGTTGCACCAGCGACGGTCACTTTTTAATTTTAGAAGATGGGGAAAATGTTTTGTAGGAATTTTATTATTTATTTTTTAAATTTGTCCGGGCAGCGGCTTTCCATCCTGCTTTTCTCGATTTTAAACTGTCAATGGTTCTTTTATATGCTGAACTTGAACACGCTTTATTGTCCGTCTTCGATAGGAACTCGATCAGGGATCTCTGGAAAAATATCCCACTGGCTCTACGAAGAAGCGAATCGAGTACCTTTGGAATGAAAGGCGAGCACCTAACCTCTACCCCACATAGATCCATTTTATATTGTTGTCAATCAATTTCATATTTCAGTTATATTTTTGTCTTTTCATCTTCACTTTCCTATTTTGATTTCACAACTGTCGGGTTTTGTCGTCTTCTCGTAGACAATGATGTGTGTTCTAGCATCTGATCGCCCGGTTCGAAGAATTGCAACGGAGACATATGATGATGAATGACCATGTTCGCAAGAGTAGAAATCACAACAGTTGAACTTTACTAGAGGAAATACTAAAAGTTGTTGTCTCTGTTCTATTCATTCATAATTGTTGTGTTGATTATCGTGTCCTTGTGGAGACAATAATCGCAAACTGTCACAACTAATCATTGTATAGTCTTCGAAATGATTGACGTTCTGTTCTCCAGATACTGTCCAACACCAATAAGTGACCAGTGATTGACTTTATTTAATTCTTTGTTTTTTGGACCGATCTCTTGTACTCTTTTTTTTTTTTTTTTTTTGGTCTCTGTTACCTTCCATCACTTTAGACGAGGACCCTTCATATTGAAAATTAAATTGTAATAAATGCACACCATTTCCAGCTTATTAGCGTATAACGACTTTTAATAAATTTTCTTGCTTGTATTTTTTGTTTAAATACTTCCCTCTCTCTAATTTTGACTACTGTGCCTCTCTTATATATCCGATGTCAGCTATTACATTCCTTATTTATTTCCAGTAAATATTGAAGACATCATCATGTCCCGGAAAATAAAGTATTTCGGTCATGTTAAGCGATACAGTGGTTTGGAGAGAACATTAATAGAAGGCATGGTTCATGGGGGTAGAAGAAGAGGAAGACCAAGACGAAGGTGGCAGCAGGACATCAAATAAATATTGAACATGACGTTAGAAGAGGCGGGACAACTTACTAGAGACAAGAGTTTTTTTTCCGGCAGGCTGTGATGAAAGCGACTTTCTGCAAGGGACATACTATTTGATAATGATTTAAAACATAAATATCGAAACTGTATAATTTGTTTGATCTTGCATCATTATTACTCTTGTCATCTTTTTTGTTATGTAAAATGCCATTATCGTTTCTTACTCATACTAATGTCCAATATTAGTTTCACTTGCAGCAGACTGTATGAAGCACATTATTCTTAATTGTCTGTGTATCGGTGTGTATAAACATGCGCTGATATCAGATAAGTACTGATGAGACGCTACATTGCATATCGTCGACTCCTGACTTCACACTTAATTCTACTCAAATACTACATAACTCAATATATAATATTACATTCATCAGTCCTTGTTGCGCTTAAGAGCATTTAAGGTGGAGACCCAAAAATGTTAGCTCAATTATATCGTGTGCCTTTCTTTCCATCTCAAACCTAGTCCTATGCATGTCTTTGAGCTCGTCCTCAAAGACCTTTTCCATGTTTCCCTAGGTATCACCCTTCTTCCGATGTCTCTGCGGTGTTCAATGGATTGCCTGTCTTCGCAGCCATTCTTTTCTCATCACGAGAACACGTCCAATTCATAACATCTTTAATATTACATTACTTAATATCTAATGCTACATTACGCAATATCTAATAGTACATTATTCAATCTGTATTACTGCATTATTGTATTAGCAACATCAGCTTTTAAAAGTCTAAATAAAATATGGAACTGCAAGTTATATAGTATTAAAACTAAATTACGAATTGTCAATTCAAATTTTGTATCAATCCTAACATATGCCAGCGAGAGTTGGAAAATGACTAAAGATATAAAAACAAGTTGAATGCATTTGAAAATAGATGTCAGCGAAAAATAATGAAAAAAAAATGAATCGGAATTCAGGAGTTGATGAAATCAGAGACATGTCTGGTCAACCACTAGTAACAACTGCGATAAGAAGGAGAAGATGGAGTTATGTTGGACACACCTTGACAAGAAATGATCAAAGAATATCAAAGCAGGCATTGAAGTGGGATGCAAAGGGTTCAAGAAAGAGAGGACGCCCTAGGGATACCCTGAAACAAACTTTGCTGAAAGAGGCAAGAAATATCGGTCTATTTTCCATGGAGGAGATTGAGCGAGTTGCCCAGGATAGAGCGATATGGAGAAATTGCTTGCAGATCCTATGTAACGTATAACGGTACGAGAGAAATTATTATTGTTATTATTACTGCATTGCCCAGTTTCTCATATTACAATACTAAGTAAGTAACATTATATAACGTGACGTATAAATATATATTTCTAGTCAAATACCAGAACAAACTAGGAGCTTTTGAAACGGACAAACTGTGCATCAATGGAGACCATCATTAAGAGACGAAGATGTAGGTGGTTTGGACATGTGTGTCGTATGCCAGAGGGGGCATTGGCTAGGACAGCTCTCAGATGGACAGCGGATGAGAAGAGAAGGCTTGGACGTCCAAATGAAACATGGAGAAGAACGGTGGAGAGAGAGTTGAAGGAGTGCGGCCTGGCGTGGAAGACAGTTGGTAGAAAGGCAGCAGAACGGCAACAGTGGAAGTCTCTTGTAGAAGCCTTATTTGTCAATAAAGAGAATATAGTTAGATAAATACATAGTTCATTATTCAGTAGTATTATATGATAATGGTATATTATTCATAGCTAATATTACTGTTTGCAAGATAAAATAAAGGAGAAAATATTGTTTTTATGTCAACAAGAAAACTCAAAATACTTGTAGATTATTGTTGTGTATAGTATATGTACTTTGAAGTTCTCATTAATATGACATTTACATTTTGTACGGCACGCACTTGCATCAAATGCATGCAACCATTTTGTGTTTAATGGCAATCATATTTGAAAGCATTCGATACTACAAAACCCATAATGCTATTCCTCCAGGTTCTTAACCAGCCACTAGAAATCTACTTCACAGAATGTGATTTGCGTACAATCATTTCATCTGTTTCGGTAGACCGCAGAACAATTTAGCATTTAAAATATATTGTAGTTTTTATTGATAGAAAGCTATTTGGTACTGAGAATCGTTGACGCTCTGGTCGCATAGAATTGTTCCCCAGTCGCCCTTGTTCGTGAGTCGAAACTGTTACCTGGAAGAGAGATTTGACATTACAGTAGTACTTGAGACTACCGATCTAAACTATACCTGTCTACGGGGATGAGGAGAGGGCGAGCGATTAGTGGAGTGACTGTCAGACATGGAGTTTCAGCTGTGATTTTACCTCTGAAGTCGGAGACTTGCCTGTATGGCGGGGGACACTGATAATAAGGAACGCATGCTTTCACAAAAAATATCAGTCAGAGGCGCCATAGCAGGCTCCCTGAGTACGCATGAATTCATAGCTGACGAACGCAAGAAGAAGAAGAAGCTGTGATTTAAGTCAGTTTCTTGCAGGACGAATTAGCAGTCGCGGACTAAACGACGATACTTTCGTAACATGATGGGATTGTACAAAAGGTAGCAGTAATGTTCACAACGAACTACCACGTACTTATAGTGGACGGAAACACCAAGCAAACAAGAGTCGCTATATGATCTAGTCACAGAGACGAAAAATGCGATATGCAAGCAACACTACTGCCCTTACAGCCTCCTTCGAGATATGGACATTGTAGTACAGACCATTATCAAGGTGCATATCCTTTATAGGACGTTGCCTCTTTTGCAGCGCATCTGAAATTCACTCTGTCTCTACACTCTTGTCTGTTCACCCACTTCGTCGATGGTCATATTGATGATTTCTTTAATATCTTGTAGTCATCTGCCTCTGCGTCCTGGGACCCTGCCCTCTAATATTGTTCTTTCCAGGCCATCGTGACGCTTAATGTGACCAAAGTATCTAATTTTTCTTTATAGTATGTTGTTTATCAGCCAATTCTCTTTAACATTTAGTTCTTTCAGGACATCAGTTTTCTTTCTAGTGCAGACCACCCAGACATAATTCTCTCTTATTTCTAAGCTCAAAGAGCAAACTCTCAGTTGACAGCTCAAAGAGCAAACTCTCAGTTGACAGCTCAAAGAGCAAACTCTCAGTTGACAGCTCAAAGAGCAAACTCTCAGTTGACTGCTCAAAGAGCAAACTCTCAGTTGACAGCTGAAAGAGCAAACTCTCAGTTGACAGCTGAAAGAGCAAACTCTCAGTTGACAGCTGAAAGAGCAAACTCTCAGTTGACAGCTCAAAGAGCAAACTCTCAGTTGACAGCTCAAAGAGCAAACTCTCAGTTGACAGCTGAAAGAGCAAACTCTCAGTTGACAGCTGAAAGAGCAAACTCTCAGTTGACAACTGAAAGAGCAAACTCTCAGTTGACAGCTGAAAGAGCAAACTCTCAGTTGACAGCTGAAAGAGCAAACTCTCAGTTGACAGCTGAAAGAGCAAACTCTCAGTTGACAACTGAAAGAGCAAACTCTCAGTTGACTGCTAGATTAGAAAACTGAACAGAACGTACAATTCAGTCTGTTGAAAACCGTGTGTGTGTGTATTTGTGTGTATATGCAATGGTACTGAAAGCGGAATAAATGAGTGCACACACACGCACATAATCATGAACATGCAACAATCTAATATATCGCTATCCTCATTTAAAATCAAGGTGGGTTGAAGCCGGGAAGTCCTTCTTTACCGGGCTGCTACCTGAACCTGTGGAAGAATGCCGACTTTGTTCTGACAACATGCTTGATGATCCAGCTTTACTAATTACCTGATCAAATGAGAGAGCATTTCTCATTTTTACTTCTGTTCCTAATGCTTTCATAATATTCTTGTTTTTTTTTTTTTATGTTATTGTGCAATTTCTGTTTTCGTTACTGCTTTATTTATTGTCTGTGGTTTAATGCACAGTTTGAACATTTTGATTGCATGCAGACAAATAATAGTAATGCTTTCAATACATGAAGAGAAATGTGTTAGATAACTCTAGAATACACGCACACGGCAAGGATATGAAACGTACTGAATAGTCTTGTTATAGTTACTTACACAGATCACGTAATCTTCCACCTGTGACTAAAACTTGACTTGTAGTACTTGGTGACAACAATTTAATATATTCATATATATACGAGTGTGTATTTTAGGGAGCTCTGTGGCGTAGAGATTATGTGCTCGTCTCTGTACCAAAGCTACCAGGTTCGCTCCAAAGTGGAGCCATCTGGATATTTTTTCAGCGATCCCTGATCTCAGTGTAGGTGAGATCGATTTCCTAGTCCTATTGGAGACGGGCGATAAAACGAAGGTCCCGTGTTCAATTTGAGCACGTAAAAGAACACTTGGCAGTACAAATTCGATAAGAGCAGGCTGGAAAAAATTCATTAGAAAAGATTAAAAATAAAATTCCTGCAAAATATCTTCACCATCTTCAAAATTATATCGGGCACCCTCGCCGGTGCTATGGAGTTCGTGCACTGCAGCTGAGATCTTCCTTTGTAAGAAAGAGATCGAAGCACACATGTTTACTCACCTAAATGCAATGATGATGGTCCTATCAAATATATATATATATATAAAACATAAGGACATAAAGAAAAGACAATTAACAACTTAACATCGTAGCATGTAGGAAAGTTAACAACATATCTAATTTAGCATCTATTGGGACATAATGTTATGCAGGGGTACGACAGCCAACAAAGAACTGAAGAAGAAGGAAGTCGGACAGAAAAGTGTAGAGCTGCTTGGTCGCCTGGACCAGCAAACATGGCACATGAGGATGATGATTAGAATGTATATATACAATTTCATAACCGCGCACGTTCGTTTTCATTAGCTGACAGTCACGAGTAATGCCTGGTCATCCCACCTAGAATAAGACCTTCTCAATGTTAATATGCTTCTGTCTGTCACACATGACAACCGTCTTGATTCCCATGACGTCCGGGCTCTTGTATTATCCTTAATGTCTTGCCCAGAGACACATATGGTACTAAAAATATCCCAGATTGTTTATTCTCGTACCGGCTAAAACTAGAAAGAAAATTAAAAGAGATGCAGAAAATAATATTTCTAATTTGACTGCGACCTTTTAACGCCCACCGGGTCCAGAGATCTTATCAGTCAGCTTTGCTTCTCTTGTTCTTCTCTACCTGGTCGGTCTGTCATTCCCAAGCGGTGTCAAATGTGCAGAATTAAGTGTTTGTGCGTCACATTGCTGCGTCACGGCCGATCACTTAATTCAGTTTTTGTCCCTAGTGACCATATTCAACAACAAACTTCCTGAAAGAATGGACTGTAATTTGTCATACCCCCTCAACTGACACGGCTCACCACGGTACAGAGTCGGATATGAGCACAGAGTCGGATATGTATAATACTAGAGGCAGTCTGATTGTATAAAAAGATTATAGTAATTTTAACTATTTATATATTTATATAGGCATGAGTCACCGTTGACAGCCAACTCTATAGTCAATCATATCTGTCATGGTGCAACATTATAACTCAGTAGATGTGATGTTATAAAAATGGAGGTTTATGTTTACTAATTTATCTCCGCTCCTCGTGAAGTATACCGCATCAACGGTTGTCTTCCGCTTTTCCCGGTTTTTGCCATTTTATTTTAGACTTTCAGAATAATACAGCATCATTTAGTTCCATAAAAATACTTCGTCTCCATGTCTATTTCCAGCGTCTCCAGGTCTGTTTCCATCCTTGTCAGTTTCCCTTTTGGATCCCACTCAAGTGCTTGTCTAGAGAAACTTGACTGTGTCTTCCGCAGTGTATACCCGACCCGTCGCTATTTTTTCTTCGTGACCTGTGTCATCATGGGTTCCTACCCAATGCTCAAACTTGTTTCCTGTTGAACAATATCCCCTAATATTTGAGAAGTTGTGTTAAAACTAACATCCTCATTTATGTGGGTTTTTTCATCAATGACTATGTTACAGAAACTACAATGAAAAACTGACATTTGTTTTAGAACCACAGAATTGGAATAACTAATATAAATGTTACTGATAAGTTCATTGGCAACGAAAGTAAGAAGAGATGAAGCTTTTTGTACCGATCAGGAAGCCAGCTCTATCTTCACATTTTTCCCGCACAATTTTTAATGCAATTCATACCATTATATTATTATCATTATAATGTAATTCAAAGTCTTATCGCCCGCATATTACAGACAGTAACGATAGTTTTTTTTATTATTACCCGCATATTTATCTTTCAAATATTTTACATTTTAGTTGTACAGCTATTCAGTATATCTGCGCTAGTCATTGGTTATACAGTTATTTCATTTCTGCTGCTTTTTAAATATTTTTTCCAGTTGAGAAATATCATATCGACATACAATTATAGGTTAACAAAACGTAACAGAGTGAAGATATGGGGGGAAAAACAAGGAAAAATGTATAAATAAATCTCACATTTGATTTTAACCCCCCAAAAAGTCACAAATAAAAAAAAAATTCCTTATTGTGGTTAGTGGTTCCCTTCAGTGGACACACCATTACCAAGAAGCGCCATAGCACCCCTTGTCTGCCAGTAAAAGGCTTATCACCAGCGGCGGAGACAATCCGACTTGTGAATGAATCCATTTTCGTCCCACGATCGACACTTGGCGTTATTTTCGTCCTCGCGACCGGCGTCAATAGTGAACTTACACTACTCCATTGATCTTCTTTTTACAACAGGCGTCCCATTTTACCAGTTGCGTGCGTCATCGGCTGCGTCCGTATCTCTTCAGAATTGCAAGATCAATGACTGCTGCTGGTCGTGATAATATTTCCCCCTCTTCTCCTCACACTTTACTCCACCGAGGAATCACTGCTTACAGTCGCTGCTCACTCCAGATGATGCTTTTCTACACTAAAAATTGATACTCAAAACACCTTGTCATATTGTTACTAGATTCGAAAACTTCTAGAAAATTGTCGTTATTTTGATTTGTGTTTTCTCATTATGCACCACCACTATAATCGGACACCCTTACTATTTTCTTCACTTTTCTTACATGCCCGTCCATTTTATTCGTGGAATATAAAACACTACAACTTATTTACAAGATGGTTAATTATTCACACAGATGGCTCTCATTGTCCGTAACATGTTTGTTGTTGTTTGTTTGTGTTCATTCTTATCAATCAAGTTTACCATTTTTTTGGGGGTTTGATCTGTGTGGTTTGCACCGAGTGCGTGAGTACGTTGCATTTTTCGTAGGCCCATATGGCATGTAAAACAGGTAAATCGAGTTAGGTAAACCAATCGCTTGAAAATGACACCGGCCTTTAATATTTATTTTTTCGTGAAATTCGCTTGCTATTTCAAGCCTCTTATATTTCTGTATTTTGTGAAATGGTATGATAATGGTCAGTACTGCGTTTACGCATAACTGGGACCTGTTTATACATATTTGAGGTTGGATGAGCACAAAATTTGAATAACAGTAAATCCTAACCAACCGATATGTTCACACACAGTGAACTGGTGACAGTTGGGAGACAAACATGTGGTTTGCGAAGCTTTCTCGGGCGTGGCACGCCAAGTTTAAACTTTACGTTTCCACTAGAGATTGATTTTTAAACACCATATATATATATATATATATATATATATATTATTCCTCTCGCATCGTTATACGTTATATGGGAGCCTGTAAGTAATTTTTCCATACCTCTCTATACCGGGTAACTCGCCCAATCTCTTCCATGGAATTGAGTCCGATATTTCTTGCCTCTCTCAGAAAAGTTCGTTTAAGACCTTTCCCTATGATGTCTTCACGTTCTTGAATCTTTTGCCTCCCACTTCAATGCCTGCTTTTGGTATTCTTTGATCGTTTCTATACAACATATGATTAACCACATATGCTGTATTTTAATTTAAAATAAATTGTTGCCGGTTGTTTGAGAGTGCCGGTTGCTTGAGGTTCCGATTAACTGAGATATAATCTTGACAGTTGCTATTGTCAAAGATTTCACTTTATTGTGAAATAATTATTTCTATAGTTCCTATTTGTTTAGTCATCTCTTGTTTTGTTTCAAACTTTTCTTGTATTTCATGTTCCTCATGACATTTCTTATACATTTTGCTGTTGTTGTTTGTAATTGTTGACGTCTATGTTATTTTTCTTGCTCAAATCTCACCAAAACAAGATTATTTTATGTTATTGCATTCTGTGTAATATTATAACATATTTATTTTTCAATGACAATATTTAGCATAACAGTAATACCAAGGCTTTAATTTGTTTATATCTGACCGCATGAAACGCCGACATTGATCGACTAAGTCAACTAAACAACATTGAAATCTTTGCACTTTCAAAATACATTTTTTGACATTTAAAACAAAATTTTTTTCTAAGAAACGGTGAAAAACATTTCGATCTGACGTTCTATTATTGTTGTATAGAAATTTATCTAGGTGTAAGTTGAATAAAAAGCCACTTTTACAGGTGAACATAAATAGATATAATATGTTAACAGGTAATAGAACACTTTATATCTATCTAGATGTATTTTTAGTTTCTGTTTGAAGAAAATATCCCTTCAAGTCGTCGCATTGATTGTTTCCCGATGGGGAGATAATATCCGTCTGTGCTAGTCAGCACTTTTAGCAAGTCACCACAAGTGCCCTATTCCCCACTCTTGCTGTCCTATTTACGTGTATTCTAATATTCTTTTTTTTCCTGTAATCGCCGCTTGAGTTTCTTTCCACAACAGATTTGATCTTCTGTGTATGGTTTTTCTTTTCCCCCTTCTCATTTTTCACATTTGTAAGTGTAGTAGCGTCACCACAATATTTTCAGATCACAATGAAATATTGATCTCTTGCACACGCCCGAACATATCTTGCCATCTCATTGGTTGTCTCCAGACACAGTGGCCTATATCTGGGCTGTTGGTCACGAGGCAGGAATTATCGAACGGTACTGCGTCACTGCGGACGTCACATCCAGAACGGAAAGACGTGGACTGACGTCACAACTCCGCGCGGATTCCCGCGCGCGCACTTAAATCAAACTCGCGTTGCTATCTTTAGCATCGAGTAGCGGACATGAGAATTGAAAACAGAGATCCTCAATGAGGAAGCGGAGAAAAAAATAATATTTTTAAAAAATCGTTTAGAAATTGGTATCTCAGTTTAGAGTAATTGATTTCTAGCGAGTTTCCGCTGTCAACACGTTCTTGACGTAAACACTTTAATCAAAAGAGTTTACACTTTTGTACATCTCATCCCTCCACCCGCTTCTAAAGTCAGTTGTTACGTAGATTTGTTTGTCTTACCTTGGCATGTTTTGTCGCGTCAATTATCCTAGGCTCTACCATTGTTTTCGTGTCATGTTTGCTGTTGTTGTTGTTGTTGTCACATGTCATTGATAGTTTACCTGCTATAAACACTGAGCAACAGCACCTACAGTTACTAGTCACTTCTCATTTGCCGAGAAGTGCGGACTACTACTGCTTGTGTTAGTGTTAAGTACTGTCTGCTGGCATAGTTGTGTTAGGATAATACTACATTTCTGTTCACAATCTATATGCCCACTCTGCGTTAGGTGACATTCTGTTAGAAACTTCAGGTAAGGAGGATCGTTCAATCGCGCAGTATTCTTCACATTTGCTTTTTCAATAGCTTATTTTCCTTACTGTGATATTGTATTTTACTGTTATTTAGCTGTGTATCTTTTGCTTGATAGCGATTATTTAGTGTGATGTTGTACTTTGTAATATTAGTTTACTTTGTGTTTTGATACTTCTCTGTATTTATATATTTTTTGGTGGTTTATGTGATTTTTTTGGGCTATTGTTGGGTGTTGTTTTTTCGTTGACCCGCTGTGAATACAGGTGTAGTCATGGCGATTAATTTGTTACTCTTCTTCTTTCTTCTTTGTGTTCGTTCTTTACGACCAATTTTAATCACTCTTTGTGATATGTTTGATCTTTGCCAAGAACGTGTGTATGTTGCACATTGGTTTGGTAGGCCCCTAAACGCATAGGCTTCTACACCTTTAGGACCTGTGCATCCGATTTCAGCCAAACCTCCTTAGTCGCCTCTTACGACATGCGTGGCAGGAAACAGTGGTTCTATTATGTACACCTCAAATTTGGGCCCCGGTAACCACTCATGCGGAAAATTTGTTACAAATTTGTGCGTGAATGCTGGCTTTTCTTGTCATCTGTGCTCCTCCCCATTAAGACCAACTTTACTCCGACTTCCGATGTACTTGTAATTTAGATCTCTAAGTACAGGATCAGAGTTTCCTT
This sequence comes from Arion vulgaris, assembly GCA_020796225.1. Lineage (NCBI taxonomy): Eukaryota > Metazoa > Mollusca > Gastropoda > Stylommatophora > Arionidae > Arion > Arion vulgaris. The sequence continues at coordinate 50,081,097 of CM036760.1, read as the reverse complement.
TAGTACAGCCACGTAACGTAACGTGTGCACACCGAGAAGTGCTTTTGTAACCCAAGCTGGTCTCTAAACTTGCAATTTCCACGACACGTTTACACTAGCGCAGCGTGTTATCAATGTAGCTACCGGTGTCTTCCTGTTTATGTGGTTGAACCGGTCACATTGCGTTCTGAAGGTCGTGGGTTCGAATCCGGACTGCGCCGTTCTGTTCACGAGTGCTTTTTTCCGGAGACTCATAGAATTGTTTTTTGGAGCTGCGAAGTTTGTGCTTTGTTTAATACTACTCTCCGCAGGTGGTGTCCGAGAGTGACCAAGTCATATGGGGAATACCCGATGGTGCGATATAAGTCAATCCTTGCTCTTTATACTGTTAGATATGTCGCCTTCTTCTTTAAGGTTTGACTGCAGTCTGCACATTTATCAACGATAGTCGGCAAATAATGAGCACAGTTAACCTTACCTTGACTATTGTATCATTAAGCAGCATCGTGAACACTTCCGTTCTAAAGTATTAGATCATTCATTTTGTGACTCCTGTCTGTGGTTGGTAGAACATCAATGCTCTTCAATGCTGCTGCGTGTATGTACAATGTAAATACTACATGATAGTGTGCTAAAGGACAAGAGTCCAAACGCTGCTGTATCATAGAAGAAGACGAAGAAGAAGTGTTGACATGTACTTCTAGAATGTTAAGCTCTATTGAGAATAGTCATCTCACATAATTTGTTGTGTTCTGTAACTAGGCTCACTCATAACCTCATCTACATGTAGTAGAATGGGTATTCCATTCTGTCGTTTAATTCTTCGGTGATATTAGTAGTTTGCGAATGTCGAGCCTAATGGTAGTTGATACAGCATAGGTAGATGGTAATTATCATGGTGTAAGATGTTAATGACACACTCAAACACATCCCTTGCGATTAGATCATGTTTAATGATGGTATGCCAAGACAGTGTTTACAAACATGTCCATTCAAGTTCAGTGATTATATCGTTCTTGTTTGTTGTCACTACGTCGCTAAGCAGTGCTAACTAATCTACGTCAAACTAGTCTTATTCTAGTGCTGCTATTCTTCGGTAGTGTGCAGCTTTGGTGTGCATACCCTACAGTCTTTACCTACCTCGTTTCTACTAACTATCCTATCTACTTGTCTAGTATGAGGCTCTCTGCCCTGGGGACATGGCTGTATGCCCCTGGCATAGCCATTCCCTCCAACATACACCATGTCTATTGTAAGTCTTGATTTACCTGTGTTCAGTCTCGATGGTGAAACAAAATTTGTTAGTACTCTCCTGGATAGTACTTTCTTTAATAGTACTCTTCTTGGTAGTACCCTAATAGTACTCGTCTTGATAGTACCCTTATAGTGATAGCCTTGATAGTACCTCAATAATACTCTTCTTGGTAGTAGTACCCTTATAGTGATATCCTTGGTAGTACCCTAATAGTACTCGTCTTGATAGTACCCTTATAGTGCTAACGTTGATAGTATCCAAGCAGTAATATTCTTCATAGTGCCATAACAGTACTCTCCTTAATAGTATCCTGCTTGTTAGTAGTCTCCATATCATGGTGTACTTGAGTGTTCAGAATGACATTTTTTTTTATCTCAGCAGTATTTTCCCATTATAACTGCTCACATTCTAGCCTAGATACTGTGTACCATTATGTAGATTCCCATTACACACATAGTCCTTGATTCCTGGTCTAGTCGGATCAAGTAAACTGATATATTTGCATTAATTAAGACATTCGACACGTGTGACATAGTAACACATTAAAAAAAATTGTTGACGCTACATTAAGTAGTAGCCAGCTGGTGGTGTGCTTAAGCTAAGGTCATGCCTTCGAGTTGTGAAACAATACATCAACCTGTAACTGAAGTTGGTGAGCATACTTGTTTAAGCTTTGTTAGTGTTAGGTAATGGTTCAGGTATTACTTGCATTCTTTATGCTGTTGAATCTTTGCACAACTTTGGTGTTTATCGTTTTTCTGTATAACAATTGTAGACAGATTTGAGAAATATACAATTCGTTCCACATGATCAAATTATAATGTATAGTTTTCTAATGTATGGTTGATAACAAGAAAGTGAGGAAATAACATAGTGTATATAAATGTGTGAAAGAATGAAGTTTAGAACCTATATTTGCAGGATCTAGTTTATGAACAAGACATTGCAAATGATAGTTACCAACTTTATCTTTAAAATGTTAGGAAAAATTCAAATTAAAAAAAATGATTATTGATGAAAGTACTCTGACAGCTTACTTTTGCAAATAGGTATTGGAAGTCTGACATGGAGTTGCAGGCTACCGATCCTAACACGTTTTATTTGTCTTGTGTAAATGATATTTGTCTTTGTTCTTCTTCTTCAAACTCTCCATATCGACTACATGTTAGCCACACTTTGTGATTTGTATGTGATCTAAGCCTAAGAGCGATTGTACGTTGTGCCAGTTATGCACCTACAAGTAGACAAGCACATCCGATTTCTGCGACGCTTTTTATTTACTAGGATAGCTTCTCATGGCCCATACCTTAGTCGACTCTTATTGCATGCATTGTAGGTCGCAGTGTTACTATTCGTTGCTTCACTTGAGGGTTCCGGCAACACATGGGAGATTTGTCTTTGTAATAAAATATACTTGCCCAATTATACGTTTTGACATATCATAATTTGTTATATTCATCATGATGTTTGAATTGTATCGTTAGAAGCTTGAAGTGTTTCCTAATTTATAGTTGTTTTATATGAAGTTTTTATTTGTAATGAGTTTTTACTTGTCTCTAATTAAGTTTGATTACCTGGCAATTTGTTATAATATTCACGCGAATTGCCCTGCCGTCCTTAAAAATACTAGCTTTCAGGAGGGCATGGATGCAATGAAATAAAGGGACAAAACAGTGTCAGTGAGCTAGCACTGACCAAGACCCTACTACACATCCACAGGGTTGCCGTTAAAACAGGTTGCAGCAATGTAGTCTGTCAAAGAGAGTAGGGGTCGAGCGGTAACTACCACAAGGTTATGTAGTTGAGTGACTGCTCCTACAAAAATCTCCTGACCGACGTTTAGAGGTTGATATTGGGCACAGAAGCGTGCAAGCTACTAAGATAATACTTCCAGCAATCGCACAAAAAACCGTATGTATGTTTAAAGTCATACCACTTAAGTCAAGCTAGTTGGTCGTACCAGAATTGTCCGTCTCTTTAAAAAAAAAAACCCGTTATTGACTGCTTTTCCGGTACTGCTACCTGTAACGCAGTTTAACCACTCCATAAAAGAGGTGGGTATATGGCAAGAAAAGGCCACCTGGGGTTCAAATACTTGATATCACGTATCATTTAGTGCTATGTATGTCAACCCGTTGTTGTACATTTGCATGCCAGAACTGCTAATTCCTGACCGATTTGACTCACACATGATGCCAGTCACGTGCACCTTATTTGAACATGGTTTCTGTGACTTGTTCTATAATAGATACACGTACGGGTCGTGACACCATTGATAATATGTTACTTGGTCACAGACATCATTTATAACAGTGTCACTATCTCCTTTTCTTTCTTGCCATTGTTACCATCAGACGTAGATGCAAATCTCACACGAATAAGTACAGTGACAAACGACGTTGATAATTAAAACAACATTAGCAATATGTATTATTCTCCATAGGGAAGCTACCCTAGTAAATAAATAGCCTCGCAGAAGTCGGATGTGCTGCATAACTAGCCGAACGTGCAATCGCTCTTAGGCTCAGATGACATACAAATCACAAAGAGTGGTTAAGAAGTGGTGGATATGGAGCGTTCGAAGAAAAAGAAGTACAATAAGAGTATATATCATATCTACTTCTATCATATATCATATCTTTGTATCGGCTTCCCAATCTTTTATCGCCTTTGTCTATTTGTTAGTATTCTTTTTCGAACACTCCCTATGTGATTTATATGTCATCTGAGCCTAAGAGCGATTGTACGTTGTGCCAGTTATGCGCCTACAAATAGGCCAGCACATCCGATTTCCGCGATTATTTTTATTTACTAGGGTAGCTTCCCTAAGTCCTACATCAGTCGCCTCCCACGACATGCCTTGTATGTCGCAGTGGTACTATTCTTTGCTTCCTTGCGGGCCCCGGAGCCACACGGGTGGTATTTGTTAGTGAAGTAGCATACATGCATTAAATCACAATACAATAGATAACGTGATAAATAACTGAAGCACCTATTAGTTGTAGTTAATCACTATATGTTATCAATACAACATTGACGCAAAGACAAACTACAGTGGCAGCTGAGAACAAAAATCACTCAATCATAGTCAGCAAAACAAAGAAATGAATGATACATAATAGACAAGCAGATACCGTCAAGATTAATTGTCGGATAATTAAAGCACGTCACTTTGACGTTTATAACTAAAGCCCCGATAGAGAAGGCGGACCTCCCCATAAAGCTAATACCTCGGGGGCATTTACTAGGTGGCCTCCTAGGTCCTACATCATTCGCCTCTTACGACATGCCTTGTAGATCACCATAGTACTATTCTTTGCTTCCTTGCGGGCCCCGGCACCACACGGGCGTGGTATTCCATTGAGAATGGGGGTCCACTTGAGAATATTTACGGTCGGGGGGGGAAAATTCCGCTCCAATTGGGGAAACAAATCCAGGGACAATGCTCCTATGTAGCAAGTGCAATAACTGTTATCGCGGCTATCTATTTCATGCTAGCTGTGTCATTAATATCTGTGTAATCTTTCCAGTTCTCTCTATCCTTGACCCTGATGACCTCTTGGCAGTTTACTATTAACAAGTTCTGGTTCTTGTTCGTTGGCTCTAGTATAACCATGTTAAACACCACTGTTTGTGATTTGTGCGATAAGTACTTGATGATGTGTTTACAATATAGCTGCGATATTTGTTCATTTCGTTCAGATTCTCTCTCCTGTTGGTTTCAAAATGGTAGATTTGCTACAGAAGTTGAATTGTAATTGTAATTTCTCTTACGGTCGTTCATTATAACGATGGATTTTTAACATGCGCAATTTTGCACACAGGATCTCAGTGTTTTTCGCCCACCTGTGATAGATAGAAACTTGCCCTCATCTAACCTGTGGTCAGGATTCACTGTGAGTAGTTTGTATGCATTTGTTTTGTTCACCTAGAAGTTGAAACATATTCAGAAACATTAGTGCCTATGAACAACGTCTAACCTCCTCGTTAGGACTACCCTTAGTTCAGGTTTGAGTGATTCCCACGAGAGGGGAGGAAAACGCATACACTGACGTAGCTAGGGTTTAGAGACTGGTGTTATATTAGAAATGACAGATATCAGTGGTTAGTGCAGATATAGTCCATCCAGCTGTGATTGAGTACCAGTCTCATTAAGTTAGAGGAGTATTCATCATCATCAAAAAGCTTGTCCTGAGCAGAACTTTGCCACCTTAATAGTCTTTCGGAATTTCTCTCTCCCGTAGACCAGATGTCCCGTCTATGCAGCCGTCATGTTCAAACCATCAGTTACATTCTGAATTCATCTTCTCCGTGGTCTTCCTCTTCTCCTCTTTGCTGAGATGCCTCCTTTCACGATAGTATTCTCCAGCCCTTCGTGTCTGTTGATATGTCCAAAATACTTCAATTTTCTCAGAGAAGTATTACTGAAGGTAATTGATTTCCCTACCTGCAAATTAGAAGGTTTTTCTACGGTATTGTCACGTATATGTAATAATAAGTTAGTGTCACGGTAATGCAAAATGTCCAAAGTGGAGTATTTTTCCAACCGTAACTGCTCTCAGGTCGAACAGAAAAATAACATTGGTACTAAAATGCGGCCAACGTGATGTTGACCACATAATCCATCGTGTGCCTAAAGTTCAATGAAAAATACGGGCCTAACGCCCTATTACTCAATATACCTCAAAGTATGAAAAAGTGTTCCTTTACTTTTACATTTCCCTAACAGTAATGAGAGGTTATTCACCTTACCAAATGTATTGATATTTGTCATTGCTGTTTGAAAATGTATTATTTTCATCCTATGTTTAAGGCTGGGGATCAAACTTTAATTATCTACTCAATCAGTCAATCATTCATTTTAAAAACAACGCAACATGCTAAATTAAGGTTATATTATATTACAAGTTCAGTTTAACACTAAGGAATATCAGTATTATGAATATTTGTCATGAATAAATAACCACGGACTCATAGAATTGAGTAACAATACAAAAAAGCTTACAGTGTTCTATCAAAAATACAAAAGGAAGATCCCCCTCCCATTAAACTGGAATTTTGGTTTTCCCGCCTGAGCTAGTCGATCTTATGTTGCCGGGGACTACGCCGTACACTACCAGACTATTGCATGTCCATTTCCTGATGTTGTCTTCCTAGTTGTTTCTCACTCTCCACCTTGCTCTCCTGTCTTATACCTTCCCTTCTAAGTTGGTTTTAACAGGATATCATGTCCTGTAATAGTAGCCACTATATTTAATCTATTCTTCTTCTTCTTCAATGATCCAGTGGTACTTGAGCTTGTGCCCTTCGGCCCAATGCAATGTGGTGGTATCTGCATGTGTTTGTAAGTTGTTCTTTGTTCTGTATAATGTGTTCCATTTATCTGGCCTTGGAGGAAGGAGGGTCTTTCTGATGTCATCTAATGCTTGACACTTGAAGAGGTGGTGGTGAACAGTTTCATGATGATGTGCACACAGTTGGCACTCTGGAGTGTGTTGTTGATGAATTCTGTTCAAGTGATTATTAAGTGTTATGTGTTGGGTTCGAAGTCTAAAAATGGTGCTATGATCTCTTCTTGTAAGGTGGTTGATATTGTCATTAAGGTTAGGGCTGGCCATATGGCTGTACACCTCTCTTCCTGTGTCTCGCATGGCCCAAAACCTATTCAAAATGGATCATTGAGTATGGTAGAGCATTGCCCCTTACCAAACATATGGTAAGAGACAACAACAATTAGATCGGAGACAGAGAGTAACAACTTTATCAATGACATGAAATGTATTATGTAAACCATCATTGCGAGATCGAATAAAGAACTTTTGTGTGTAAGCTCACAAACATTGAAGACATTATCGTTCAGCTTGGTTCACTTCCTAATGATGTTTAGATTCTACTCAAAAGAGTCACCACTAGACACCCTTTATTGCCTTGGGTTCCGAATTTCGTGGGTTCGAATCCGGACCGCGCCGTTCTGTTCACGAGTGTATTTTCCACTATATACTCCGAGGATTATTGCCGGAACTTAGGAGCTCGTGCTTTGTGCAATACTTTCGGCAGGTGGCGTGCCATTTCTGCGGAGAGGTGCCGAGCCATGTGGGGTAAAACCCGATGCAATGAAGTTAATCCTTCGGCTTTAGACCCTATATTGCACTACATAACGACAAGGAGATATTGACTGATCGTTTCATCAGATGTGCTGTGAGTTTCAATGAACTCTCTGTGATATGAAGTAAAATATCGCCTGTGTCAAACTTGTTATCTTCATGCTTATAACGGCATGAATAGAAATAGTTTATCAGATTGTATATCACATGAACTGTCACATTCCCAAATGATTGTTTCGTCTGAGACGTGTTTTAGTAGTAATCGAACTTTGAATTGAGGCTGTGCCCAGTCTATATTACCTATCAGTACAACTCCAAGACTTGTTATAATCTTCTATATTACGTTCAGAATTGGTTAGTATTCAACTGGGATTCTTCTACTTCTACGTTCGCCACTATGAATTCAGGCATATTCAGGGCGCATTGTATGGGGCTTCTGACTGATTTTTGCGTGAAGACATGCTTTCCTTATTATCAGTGTTCTTCTTTCTTCTCTTCCTCCCTCCCCATACAGGCGTGCCTTCTCCGACTTCAGAGGTTCAGCAAGGATAACTTCAGCTTCTAGGTTAGTTCGTTCCAGCCGTCGCAAAAACAACGTATTACAGTCATCACACAATCATCATTAGAAAATCATTGGTCCATCATAAAAGAAAAATACAGTTCAATAAATCAAGAAAATTGAGTGAAAAATAAACTATGCTCTTTGTGTGGTATTTTGTGGTTGCACCATAGAAACATCTCTATAGACGCCCTCCCCTTTTCAGCACATTGAGAACCGCTTAAAATATAGTATTCAATTGTTGGTATTAGAACAGGACAGTTAGAAGACACACACACACATATATATATATATTGAGAACCGCTTAAAATATGGTATTCAATTGTTGGTATTAGAACAGGACAGTTAGAAGACACACACACACATATATATATATATTGAGAACCGCTTAAAATATGGTATTCAATTGTTGGTATTAGAACAGGACAGTTAGAAGACACACACACACACACACACACACATATATATATATTGAGAACCGCTTAAAATATGGTATTCAATTGTTGGTATTAGAACAGGACAGTTAGAAGACACACACACACATATATATATATATTGAGAACCGCTTAAAATATAGTATTCAATTGTTGGTATTAGAACAGGACAGTTAGAAGACACACACACACACACACACACACATATATATATATATTGAGAACCGCTTAAAATATGGTATTCAATTGTTGGTATTAGAACAGGACAGTTAGAAGACACACACACACACACATATATATATATTGAGAACCGCTTAAAATATAGTATTCAATTGTTGGTATTAGAACAGGACAGTTAGAAGACACACACACACACACACACACACATATATATATATATTGAGAACCGCTTAAAATATAGTATTCAATTGTTGGTATTAGAACAGGACAGTTAGAAGACACACACACACACATATATATATATTGAGAACCGCTTAAAATATAGTATTCAATTGTTGGTATTAGAACAGGACAGTTAGAAGACACACACACACACATATATATATATTGAGAACCGCTTAAAATATAGTATTCAATTGTTGGTATTAGAACAGGACAGTTAGAAGACACACACACATACATATATATATATATATATATGAGAGCGAGAGAGAGAGATAATAGGAGAGATAGAGTATGGGATAAAAGAAAGCTCGTGAACACGATGATAGTCAGATAGATAAGAAAGGGTATGGTTACTAGCAAGGATTTCCGAAAGCACTTGTACTAAATGAGTCATTCAAACATCATGTCCTTCACATAACAATCTATATGTCCTATCTTTACCTCTGTTGTTATTGTTGTTTTTTCAATAATCTATTATTGAGATGTATTTTTCTAGCGCGACGTTCATTCAGATAACCCAGTCATTTCTTTTATTAGATATCTATGTCCTTGTTTAGATTTCGAATGACTTGTTCACATGACTAGTGTATCTTTGATTGACTAAAGTACTTTCAGGGGTCACAAGTTCTTCTTCGAACACTCCATATCAACCACTTGTTAACCACTCTTTGTGATTTGTATGTGATCCAAGCCTAAGAGCGATTGTACATTGTGCCAGTTATGCGCCTAAAAGTAGATCAATACATCCGATTTTCGCATCGCTTTTTTATTTACTATGGAAGCTTCCCTAGGTCCCTATCTCAGTCGTCTCTTACGACATGCCTTGTAGGTAGCAATGTTACTATTCTTTGCTCTCCTTGTGGGCCCCGGCAACACACGGGCGAGGGTCACAAAATAATGTGGGAGATGGTGACAGAGACTGGTGACCCTGTAGTTTGTATCTCTCTTATTTCTGGATATGGTCTGTTGATGATAGCACGTAAGAATATGAGTTATTTATATATAAATGATCATACCAGAAGATCACAATGGGTAGTCATAGTTTATTTGTTTAATCTTCGGAGCTGAGTGAGGTAATTGTACAAGGTAGGCTAATCATTCAGATCTGGAATAAGCAATCATAGCTTTTCATGCATTTGAGGATAAAACTATGGTTTTAGACGTCACGACTGGCAAATTAATGGGGAAAATACACTTGAGGACAAATAGAAGATGATAACCTTTGACCTCCAAGTCTTACAACCTTAGTTAGTAGAAACCCTTCCGTGCCTCCTTCACCTTGTGCCCTTTACATTGTTGTCTTACCACCATGTTCTCATCTACCACATTGTTGCCTCTTTACCACCATGTTCCTCATCTACACATTGTTGCCTCCTTTACCACCATTTGCTCATCTACCACATTGTTGCCTCCTTACCACCATGTTGCCTCATCTACCACATTGTGCCTCTTTACCACTTGTTGCCTTCCTTTACCATTGTTGCCTCCTTTACCACCTTGTTGCTCTTTAACATGTTGCCTCCTATACCTAGTTTATCTCATTGTTCTCTTCTACTACTTGTTGCCCCTTACCACCTTGTTGCCTCATCTACTCACATTGTTGCACCTAACATTGTTGCCTCTTACCACATGTTGCCTCATCTACACATTGTGCCTCCTTTACACATTGTTGCCTCTTACCACCATGTTGCTCTTACCATTATGTTGCTCCTTACCACATTGTTGCCTCCTTTACCACATTGTTGCCTCCTTTACCACATTGTTGCCTCTTACCACATGTTGCCTCATTACCACATTTTGCCTCCTTTACCACCATGTTGCCTCATCTACCACATTGTTGCCTCCTTTACCACATTGTTGCCTCTTTACCACATTGTTGCCTTCCTCTTCCTACATTGTTGCCTCCTTTACCACATTGTTGCCTCCTTTACCACCATTGTTGCCTCCTTTACCACATTGTTGCCTCCTTTACCACATTGTTGCCTCATCTACCACCTTGTTGCCTCCTTACCACATTGTTGCCTCCTTTACCACATTGTTGCCTCATCTACCACATTGTTGCCTCATCTACCACATTGTTGCCTCCTTTACCACATTGTTGCCTCCTTTACCACATTGTTGCCTCTTACCACATTGTTGCCTCCTTTACCACATTGTTGCCTCCTTTACCACATTGTTGCCTCTTACCACTTGTTGCTCCTTTACCACATTGTTGCCTCCTTTACCACCTTGTTGCCTCCTTTACCACCTTGTTGCCTCCTTACCACATTGTTGCCTCCATTCTACCACATTGTTGCCTCCTTTACCACATTGTTGCCTCCTTTACCACCTTGTTGCCTCATCTACCACATTGTTGCCTCCTTTACCACATTGTTGCCTCCTTTACCACCTTGTTGCCTCCTTTACCACCTTGTTGCCTCCTTACCACATTGTTGCCTCCTTTACCACCTTTATGTTGCCTCCTTACCACTTGTTGCCTCCTACCACATTGTCCTACCATTGTTGCCTTTACCACCTTGTTGCCTCTTACCACATTGTTGCCTCCTTTACCACATTGTTGCCTCCTTTACCACATGTTGCCTCATCTACCACATTGTTGCCTCCTTTACCACATTGATGCCTCCTTTACCATGCCCTTTACGATTGCCTCATCTACCACATTGTTGCCTCCTTTACCACATTGTTGCCTCCTTTACCACATTGTTGCCTCCTCTACCACATTGTTGCCTCATCTACCACATTGTTGCCTCCTTTACCACCATGTTGCCTCCTTTACCACTTTGTTGCCTCCTTTACCACATTGTTGCCTCCTTTACCACCTTGTTGCCTCCTTTACCACATTGTTGCCTCTCTACCACATTGTTGCCTCCTTTACCACATTGTTGCCTCCTTTACCACCTTGTTGCCTTCTCTACCACATTGTTGCCTCCTTTACCACATTGTTGCCTCCTACCATTTGCCTCATTACCACTTGTTGCCTCCTTTACCACATTGTTGCCTCCTTTACCACCATTGTTGCCTCATCTACCACATTGTTGCCTCCTTTACCACATTGTTGCCTCCTTTACCACATTGTTGCCTCCTTTACCACATTGTTGCCTCTCTACCACATTGTTGCCTCCATTCTACCACATTGTTGCCTCCTTTACCACATTGTTGCCTCCTTTACCACATTGTTGCCTCCTTTACCACATTGTTGCCTCCTTTACCACATTGTTGCCTCCTTTACCACATTGTTGCCTCCTCTACCACCTTGTTGCCTCCTTTACCACCATGTTGCCTCATCTACCACATTGTTGCCTCCTTTACCACATTGTTGCCCACCTCCCCTTTACCACTTTGTTGCCTCATTTACCACATTGTTGCCTTCTTTACCACATTGTTGCCTCCTTTACCACATTGTTGCCTCCTTTACCACATTGTTGCCTCCTTTACCACATTGTTGCCTCCTTTACCACATTGTTGCCTCCTTACCACATTGTTGCCTCCTTTACCACCATTGTTGCCTCCTTTACCACATTGTTGCCTCCTTTACCACATTGTTGCCTCCTTTCACCCATGTTGCCTCACTACCACATTGTTGCCTCCTTTACCACCTTGTTGCCTCCTTTACCACCTTGTTGCCTCCTTACCACATTGTTGCCTCCTTTACCACATTGTTGCCTCCTTTACCACCATGTTGCCTCATCTACCACATTGTTGCCTCCTTTACCACATTGTTGCCTCCTTACCACATTGTTGCCTTCTTTACCACCTTCTTGCCTCCTTTACCACATTGTTGCCTCCTTTACCATTCCTTACCTTGCCTCCTTTACCACATTGTTGCCTCCTTTACCACATTGTTGCCTCCTTTACCACCATGTTGCCTCATCTACCACATTGTTGCCTCCTTTACCACTTGTTGCCTCCTTTACCACATTGTTGCCTCCTTTACCACCTTCTTGCCTCCTTTACCACTTGTTGCCTCTTTACCACATTGTTGCCTCTTACCACCTTGTTGCCTCCTTTACCACTTGTTGCCTTCTTTACCACATTGTTGCCTCCTTTACACCTTCCTTGTGCCTCCTTTACCACATTGTTGCCTCCTTTACCACCTTGTTGCCTCATCTACCACATTGTTGCCTCCTTTACCACCTTGTTGCCTCCTTTACCACCTTGTTGCCTCATCTACCACATTGTTGCCTCCTTTACCACATTGTTGCCTCTTCCATTTTACCACCCATGTCTGCCTCCACTTGCCCTACATTGTTGCCTCCTTTACCACATTGTTGCTTCCGTTCCTTTACCACCATTGTTGCCTCATCTACCACATTGTTGCCTCCTTTACCACATTGTTGCCTCTTACCACATTGTTGCCTCCTTTACCACCATGTTGCCTCATCTACCACATTGTTGCCTCCTTTACCACCTTTGTTGCCTCCTTTACCACCACTGTTGCCTCCTTTACCACATTGTTGCCTCCTTTACCACATTGTTGCCTCTTACCACATTGTTGCCTCCTTTACCACATTGTTGCCTCCTTTACCACATTGTTGCCTCCTTTACCACCTTGTTGCCTCCTTTACCACATTGTTGCCTCCTTTACCACATTGTTGCCTCCACCCATTCCTATTCCACATTGTTGCCTCCTTTACCACATTGTTGCCTCCTTTACCACATTGTTGCCTCATCTACCACATTGTTGCCTCCTTTACCACATTGTTGCCTCCTTTACCACTTGTTGCCTCCTTTACCACATTGTTGCCTCCTTTACCACATTGTTGCCTCATCTCATCTCACATTGTTGCCTCCTTTACCACATTGTTGCCTCCTTTACCACCTTGTTGCCTCCTTTACCACATTGTTGCCTCCTTTACCACCTTGTTGCCTCCTTTACCACCTTGTTGCCTCCTTTACCACCTTGTTGCCTCATCTACCACATTGTTGCCTCCTTTACCACATTGTTGCCTCCTTTACCACCTTGTTGCCTCTGCCCCCTTTACCACTTGTTGCCTCCTTTACCACATTGTTGCCTCCTTTACACACCCTTGTTGCCTCCTTTACCACCTTGTTGCCTCATCTACCACATTGTTGCCTCCTTTACCACCTTGTTGCCTCCTTTACCACCTTGTTGCCTCATCTTGCCACATTGTTGCCTCCTTTACCACATTGTTGCCTCCTTTACCACCATTGTTGCCTCATCTACCACATTGTTGCCTCCTTTACCACATTGTTGCCTCCTTTACCACCATGTTGCCTCATCTACCACATTGTTGCCTCCTTTACCACATTGTTGCCTCCTTTACCACCATGTTGCTCTCATCTACCACATTGTTGCCTCTTCTACCACATTGTTGCCTCCTTACTACCATGTTGCCTCCTTTACCACCATGTTGCCTCCTTTACCACATTGTTGCCTCCTTTACCACATGTTGCCTCCTTTACCACCATGTTGCCTCCTTTACCACATTGTTGCCTCCTTTACCACATTGTTGCCTCCTTTACCACATTGTTGCCTCCTTTACCACATTGTTGCCTCCTTTTTTACCACTTGTTGCCTCTTACCACATTGTTGCCTCCTTTATTCCTCATTAGTTGCCTCCTTTACCACATTGTTGCCTCATCTACCACATTGTTGCCTCCTTTACCACATTGTTGCCTCCTTTACCACATTGTTGCCTCCTTTACCACATTGTTGCCTCCTTTACCACATTGTTGCCTTATCTACCACATTGTTGCCTCCTTTACCACATTGTTGCCTCCTTTACCACATTGTTGCCTCCTTTACCACATTGTTGCCTCCTTTACCACATTGTTGCCTCCTTTACCACCATGTTGCCTCATCTACCACCTTGTTGCCTCCTTTACCACCATGTTGCCTCATCTACCACATTGTTGCCTCCTTTACCACATTGTTGCCTCCTTTACCACCATGTTGCCTCATCTACCACATTGTTGCCTCCTTTACCACATTGTTGCCTCCTTTACCACATTGTTGCCTCCTTTACCACCTTGTTGCCTCCTTTACCACCTTGTTGCCTCCTTTACCACATTGTTGCCTCCTTTACCACATTGTTGCCTCCTTTACCACCTTGTTGCCTCCTTTACCACATTGTTGCCTCCTTTACCACATTGTTGCCTCCTTTACCACCATGTTGCCTCATCTACCACATTGTTGCCTCCTTTACCACCTTGTTGCCTCCTTTACCACCTTGTTGCCTCCTTTACCACATTGTTGCCTCCTTTACCACATTGTTGCCTCCTTTACCACCATGTTGCCTCATCTACCACATTGTTGCCTCCTTTACCACATTGTTGCCTCCTTTACCACATTGTTGCCTTCTTTACCACCTTCTTGCCTCCTTTACCACATTGTTGCCTCCTTTACCACCTTGTTGCCTCCTTTACCACATTGTTGCCTCCTTTACCACATTGTTGCCTCCTTTACCACCATGTTGCCTCATCTACCACATTGTTGCCTCCTTTACCACATTGTTGCCTCCTTTACCACATTGTTGCCTTCTTTACCACCTTCTTGCCTCCTTTACCACCTTGTTGCCTTCTTTACCACATTGTTGCCTCCTTTACCACCTTGTTGCCTCCTTTACCACCTTGTTGCCTTCTTTACCACATTGTTGCCTCCTTTATCCTCCGTGGTGGTATTTAACCCTGTCGAATGTAGTTTAAACTCCTATGCTGATGTTGATGACTCTGAAAAGTTACCAACAAACAACACCAGAAAAGACAGAGCCACCAACATCACATAAGAAAGAAAGTTGGCACATAATCTTGCTTGAATTATATTGAGAAAGAAAGAATTAAGTGGTTTGGCCACTTAAAAAGAATGCATCCAAACTCAACAGTATACATACAGAGGCTTTTGCAACAGAATATCAGGAAAGAAGGCGAGAAGACCACGAAAAATATGGTTATAGGGCATAGCAGAATCCTGTCAAAAAGCAAAAATAGCAATCACCCACGCCACCAGAACAGCGCAAGACAAAAATAGAAAACCAGGACACTGGGAAACAACCTGGTAGCAGTGTGACGACAAAAGAAGAATAAGCTGATAACAAAGCCTGGCAGCAGTTGGAACGAACTTGATAATGTCTTGACCTTGTCAAATAAGATCCGCTGAATTTGTGTCTTCATTCACGACATCTTTCAGTGCGTTGTAGAAATATATATTGAATGGCTAACAAAGTATTGCAATAATCTTGGTGTGTGCATATCTAACATTGTCATTTAATTAGTATGTGGGCTCAACGACAGGCCAATTAGTGCATGATGTATGAGTCATAGATAAGCGTTGCATGCAACGGTCAAACATGAGCTGTTTGTCTTACATAGAGTATGCTGGATGTTATCCTAATATCAGTTATCAGGGAAAATATTATCACGATAGTCGTGTGTAGACGTAAATTATGTGAACATGACAATACAGTAATACACAAATGTACTTGGAAGTCTCAATGGCGAAGTGGTTAAGTCGTTTGATTGTCGTACTGAAGGCTGTGTGTTCCAATCCGGACCGAGACACATGTGCAATTTTTTCACGAGATCCCTAGAATTGTTGTCAGAGCTACGTCATTTGGGATTTGTGCAATGCTCTCGGCAGATGGCATGCCATCTCTGCCGATAGGGACCGAGCCATATGGGGAAATTCGGTGCAATGAAGTCAAACCTTTGGACACATCTGTACTAGATAGCGTGACTAGACAGATATTTAGAATGGCCAAAATGTGGGGTTTGTAACGCTTGCCATCTATCTATCTATCTATCTATCTATCTATCTATCTATCTATCTATCTATCTATCTATCTATCTATCTATCTATCTATCTATCTATCTATCTCTCAATCTCTCTCTCGCTCTGTGTGTGTGTATGTGTGTGTGTGTGTTTTCAAAGACAAAGAGACGCGAAATGTATATTAGTATTTCTTATGTCTACTTGACTAATATGTTTCTCACTCTGATGTATGTTAGTGTAGTGTAGATGTCTGTTGACGTGAATGCGTAGACAAAAGAGAGTGTACGATATCATGTATCCCCAGACCAACGATATTATATATTTGCATGAGCTGAACCATGCTATACTACTACTCAACGGATGACTGTTTTAGCTTTCATAGTTGCGCCAACTATACAATTTCACTGTAACGTATCCCAGCACGCTGTGATATCCAAGGAAATGAGGCAGGCAACTGACAGACTGACGATCGCAGGCACTAACAATGAACAATGTCACCATCTTGCATTCTCTGCAATGAGTTCTTATATTTCATGTTTGTTGGCCTACACGCTCTGATATAACCAAAAAAGGCTCGTCCTTAGGTTGAAAAGGGCGTGCATCGCATTAAAGAGGCTTTAATCCCTTACATAACAAACAGGAATCTCACGAAGGGAAGCACACATTTGTATCACATGGAAATGCAAATAGACATGGACACATAGAACATGTAACTATTACCCACAAAAGTCATCATTTCATGCGTTAAGCATGTACGAAGTGTTTTAACAACAATAATTTCTTAATAATCCATAATTATAATAACATAGAGTTAATTACGCAATATTCATAACTAACTAAGAAAGTAGGCCCTAGAATAAAACTAGTAGTTTATCAATACTGATTTACTCTCTCTCTCTCTCCTTTTTTAACCCGGATTGGGAACATATGCCCTCAACTAACTCATATCAAGTCTTCCTATCTCTATCTATCTCCTGCAGCTCCCTCCAGCTCTTATTTATATCTGATTCTGTCATGACATTATATTTCAGATTGTGTCTACGGAATAAGTGACTTTTTCCCGAGGGAGCGTTTCTAAAGTTTTGTAACACATTTGCATGTCAGCTTGTATACGCTTATACGTGCCTGGTGTCTTTTGTTTTGCTGTCGGTCGTCAATCTTCCTTAGCAATGTAGCATCTGTTTGTTCTAGCAAAACTGAGCGCATATCGTAAATGGTTAGGTAACTCTGAACTGACACGACTCTGCTGTTAGCAATACCTTTTCGATGTTGCTTAACTTGATGTTCAACTGGAAAATATTTACATGCTAGCAGAAAACCGCTCATCAAATCGCTAACACAGGAACACACAGCTTACTTCATATAGAAACACATACAAACTTGAACTCTTGCATAAAAATATTCAACATTAACCCTTAAATAAACGCATACAGCATTGGCTCTTGCGTAAACGCATACAGCATTGGCTCTTGCATAAACAGAGATTTAGCTCTGACGGAAACACATACATTTTTATCTCTTACATAAACAATTACAGCTTTAGCTTTTCCAGAAGCACATACAGCTTTAGCTCTTACAGAAACACATGCAGCTGTAGCGCTCGCACTTTTACATAAACACATTGAGCTCTTGCACAAACAAATACAGCTTGAGCTCTTAGAGAAACACATACACCATGAGCTCTTATACAAACATTTACAACGTACACTCTTACAGAGAGGCACGATAGTCTAATTGTTAGTGCAATCGCTTCTTAAATGCGTGGTCCAAGTTCTAATCCTCATCCACAGTGGGAGTGGAATTTTATTAACTGCTCTCATGTCGAGCCAGAGTCAATTGTGTACCAGAAAAACCCCATGAAAGGCAGCGAGGCGATGTTGACCACATCACCCATCGTGTGCCGATAGTAAAATAAAAATACGGACTTAACACCTATTCCCCAATACACCTCGAGGTATGAAAAGGGGTTTCTTTACTTTACTTATATAGTAACTCAAACCAACATTTCTGCATTCACGACCATTCTATCTAAGTCACATGTTTTTACAGATAGGTTACTTATAATATTTACAGAACATCAAACCCAACTTTATACTACTACGTGTACTGAGTTATGTTGTAGAATTATGCAAGATCTGATTGTCTATAGTGAAGGCCGTCAGAGCTGACGCATGTCCGTCAGTACGAGAACCTTGTGTGTTGTAGATCGGAAATTTCATTTAATGAAACTCATTCGATTAATTTGTCTTAAGTGAATTTACAACATATGTGTGTTATTATTATTTTTTTAAAATCCGTATTCGAATTATTTATTTTCATGTTTAAAAATAGTATTTATTTTGCCAATCTAATTTTCACATTTTTCTTTTTTCATTTACCGAGATATTTTAGGTTACTTATATTATTGTTCACTGTATTATTGTATTTTTTTAAAATGTGTATGCTCTATTAGCTTTATTATATTGTAACTTTGGCTCTGGTTACAAACCGACAACCAATTATTGATTTGTTTCTCAATGCGTCTTGCTCTGCTTATCAGATTAAATGTCTATTCCTATGTATTTTGCTTTATAAGTAAAAATAATTTAATTTAGTGATGTATGGATATATTTCTTACATTGTAGATAGAATAAACTACCCTTTTCATACTAAGGTTTGCATCATTAGTAGTTATGAATGACCTGCCTCTGTTGCTGTTATGTCATAGTCAGGGCGTTGTAGTACTTAGATTAAGTTCATCACATATCTTTGGTGAACTGGTTCGGAACATGTGTTCAAATAAATCATTTTCCTTTTTTCCCGATCCAGAAGCACTTGAGCTTTCAGCTCTTCGGCTCTGTGCCATGGACATCGTAACCCTTCGGTTCGGTGCCACTAACACCGTGAATCTGGGGAACCTGTGGCTTTTCTGCCAGCCGCGGAATTGAACCCGCACCCACAGAGGTCTACCTTTTGTTTGCATGTGCAGAGCACAAGATGGTTTTTTTTGTGTCGTCGATTTTGAACAAGGTCTGAAACCAGTTGTAATATTTTTATTTTAAACTTATAATTTTTATCTCTGTGGTAAATTATTTTTTTAAAATTTAATTTATGGATGAACTTATAGGTCACTCTAAATTGTTTCCCTTTAACTATTGTTTTACAAGTCCTCACTTCGATCTCTCTGTCATTTCATTAGTTTACTAAATCGTTATGTCGATTTCTCTGTTGGTCATTTTATTGGTTTACTAAATCCTTGATCTCTCTGTATGTCATTTTATTGGTTTACTAAATCCTTATGTCGATCTCTCTGTAGGTCATTTTATTGGTTTACTAACTCCCTTTTGTCGATCTCTCTGTAGGTCATTTTATTGGTTTACTAACTCCTTGATCTCTCTGTAGGTCATTTTATTGGTTTACTAAATCCTTATGTCGATCTCTCTGTAGGTCATTTTATTGGTTTACTAACTCCTTGATCTCTCTGTAGGTCATTTTATTGGTTTACTAAATCATTATGTCGATCTCTCTGTAGGTCATTTTATTGGTTTACTAAATCCTTGATCTCTCTGTAGGTCATTTTATTGGTTTATTAAATCCTTGATCTCTCTGTAGGTCATTTTATTGGTTTACTAAATCTTATGTCGATCTCTCTGTATGTCATTTTATTGGTTTGCTAAATCCTTATGTTGATCTCTCTGTATGTCATTTTATTGGTTTGCTAAATCCTTATGTTGATCTCTCTGTATGTCATTTTATTGGTTTACTAAATCATTATGTTGTACTCTCTGTATGTCACTCTGTTGGTTTACTATATCCTTATTTCGATTTCACTGTCACCGACTTTGGTGAAGCATACTTCATAGTCGAAATTGCTTACGAGAGTACATTGCTTACTCATGAGTCACTGTGTTAAAATACTCGGCTTGTGTCTGCATGCATAATTTTCACACTCTCTCTCTCTCTCTCTCTCTCTCTCTCTCTCTCCCTCCCTCCCTCCCTTCTCTACTCAACTCTCACTGTCCCTCATTTGTGTATGTATGTCTCTTCCCAAATCATCGATAGTTTCTCTCACACTCATATAGCTACTATATTTCGTTCCATAATTCGTGATCACACTAAGGTTTAATTTGTACGAAATCTACCTGATGCATACCAGTGATTATTTGCAAGCATTCTCATATATCTCACGACCTTACGAATACATGTTTAACTAATTGATAGGTAGCTTAGTTGATGCAAAAACGTTTTTTGTTATATAATTTTGCATAAGCACAACAAAATGATCATCAAAGTTTAGAACTTACAGTAATACACAAAATGGTGGCGAATGATTGCAAATTCGTATTCCTATTACATATTATAAAAAGAAAGGACACATAGTGAACAAATGATACCTTCCACTTCTATAAATGAAAGTAAATGCTGCGTGCATACGCCAATGACAGTCGGTAGGATACATTGTGAACTGATTAATTCCACGGGATTTCCGATTTTGACCTGCACTGGAATTGCAAGGGGAACACGGAAATGCTTAGTTATAGACAAACTTGACAATCGTACTGTAAAATTTCGATAAGTATACCCAACATCGCTGCAATTTTAGTAATAATATATAATAAAAATCTTACAGAACTAAAGGTTTGGGTGGGCAAACAATACTTTTGGAAGGTCGTTACTGTTACCTATATAAAAATGAAAAAATCAAGAATTTCTGTCAAGTGGATGATTTTATATCGGTCGGTAAAGATGATCACGAATTTTGGAACGAACTATACCAACAACAACGTCAGTATCGCATCCCTCCGTGTAACAGTTTGTGATAATACCATTGTATAAATAAGCCGTTTGCTGAATGAAGCTGGTATGAATGGCCGAATGTAAAGCACTATCTACAGTTATCACTAACAGTATCTCAGTCTTGTTGTAAACTCTATAACATAACTTATTAACCCTTTAGCTGCTAAGGACGTATATATACGTTTTTCCCATTCACTTCTAAAGACGCATTAACACGTCTGTTATTATATCTCCTCTGTGGGCTAGAGACGTGTTAACACGCTATACATTGCTACTGTCACTGCCATAGGCTTACATTCACGTTTGTGACCTAGAAACAAGGAGTAGCTATTTTTAGCTCAGCCTTCGGAAAGTATGTAGCAGCGAAGGGGTTAAATTTCATTTTCAAAGCGAACGGACACGATTTAAAAAAAAATGAAAGAATGATAAAAATGTCCAGTTTTTGTAAGACATACAGAGCTAGAGACAAGATACTTTTGACCTATCACATAGGTACATGTAGAACTGAATATCTGAGGGGCATAGTGATGTATTTAACCAGCGAGCTTCGGGAACCATCAGTATGCATACTCTTCGATATCTGTTTGGGGGAGAAGAGATTGAGCACCTATGGGTCTGGCCAGAGTGCAGTGCCGTCAGCTTAGTAACCAATACCCTAACTCCTTGATACTGCCTCTGCCAGTATCTCGATCACTTCCTTAATCGAAGCTGTTTCAATAAGATGAAACCCACAGTCATATCTTTCTTAGATTGCTGACAGAGCATGTGCTGTGTTTCGTAGCAATCATTTACAAATGCATTTGTTGGTGTACCAACGTTACAACACTGTATGTCCTCCTGCTTTCATCTTCCGTAACATTTTCTGCTGCAGTCTTCAAGGCAGGTAGATTGTACCGTTAATTTCATGAAAGAAGCGACATAGAATGACATCGCCACACATCCATCTCTTATCAAACACAACATTGTTCGATTTATATGTAGAAGTTTGTTGAGACCACATCACCTCAGTGTTGTTATCGGCATTTCTTCACTCAGTATTTGCAACATCAAGTGCTGCATGAAGTGGTATTGAAATGTTCCATGTCGAAATGTATTAGTGTGCAATACAGTTTCTGCCAGTAGTATCATGTTTAGAAGAGACTATGATTAAAGGGATAACTTAGCATATGACGTATTACACACGTTGGGGAACGCCTGGCCGAATGGATTAGAGCGCGGGCTCCCATTCGAGAGACCTGTGTTTAATCCCCGGTAAGACTAGTGAGTTTTTTTCTGTCGGGGGAAAAATGCTAACCTGAACAGTTTCGTTGCGACTGCACTAGCCATGCGGACATTAAATTCCACATGCGCATATTCCCTCTGTCCTACACCGTCCTAAAAAGAGATATTATAGGCAGTAACAACACATGTTTTACTTGTTTAGTTGTTTGTCTTGAAAATATCCACAACTTTGGCGCAGTGTTCTTGTCGTCTTTTCACAATCTCTTTTCTTTCAGTAAAAACAAAGAAGATTTAATGGGGGAAAAGATACATCTTCAAAGTTGTTGAAACTTTACAAACTATGAAACGTTTTATACGTAAGTGTCTACGAATAGAAATATAAAACTAAAGTGCTGATAACAAATAATAATTAATTATCCCTCCCAGGATGTACCACATTGGAATTGGACATGTTGGTGAAATAGAATTAAGTTAGATTTGGTCTACGAGATTGACATTTGTTAAAGAAAATATGAACAGAATGCATATAGTCGGATATTGGTATAATTGTACATACGAGCATATTGAGCATTTGTTGCTTTATATATATATTAGGGTGGGGGTGGGGTGTCTGAGAATCCATCATGTTTTAGATGCTGTGTAGCAGTCGCCTCTAACGACATATCTTGTAGGTCGCAGTGTTACTATCCTTTGCTCCCCTTGCAAGCCCTGGCAACAATCGGGCGTATATATATATATATATATATATATCCTGAGTATATGTGGAATTATTCACCTGTTTTTAAGGGATGCCTGCTGTTATGTTATGGAGTGTAGTTTATACACATGTTGTAGAGGGGTGAGAGATATACACAGTGGACAGATAGAGAGGACTGGAGGGATAGAAGTGCAATTTAAACCAGCTTCGTACTTCTGAATAGATGTACATATTTATCGATATATTAACGGACTACAGAGAGAATGGTGGAAAAATAATTGCATACAACGTTAATACTTTGGTAGGAAATGTACATAAATAGATAGACGATCTAACTGAAGGCGAAGAATGATTAGAAAAACAGTTGCCTATAACTTAATTCTTATACAGAAGATGTATCACGTAATGGTTATCGTATAGGTTATTAAAAAAAAAACTTTGTGTCATGAGGGCAGAGGAGTATGTTACTGAGAAGGTCAGGAAATCAGGAATGTCCCTTTCTGTCACGTTGACTGCTGGAAAAGGAGTCGGTGCCGCCGGCTCGTAGAACTGTGACCGGGGTTGTCAAATATTCATTCTAGTAACGCCTTGTACAAGAACCCACCCAACCTGTGTAAAGTGATTCACCCTCTTGACAGACGTGAACTTATGTCACGAAACGGCTGCACGTATTTACTACGAGAATGAGGAATTTCATAATTCCGAAGTTGAAGATTACACTGCACATTTTTGAAATTCTTGTCATTAAGCTTTGCCGAAGAGGTACGTCAGATGTCCTCTATATGTTGCTGTGACGTGTTGACGTTTAATACTACTTCAACTTACAGTTCAAGCTAGACTGGTTGATATCAGCGAAGAGAGTGTATGTGTGTGTGTGTTTGATAGAGAGAGAAACCATCAAAGCTAAACTGGTTGATATCAGCGAAGAGAGTGTATGTGTGTGTGTGTTTGATAGAGAGAGAAACCATCGTCATCAATATTGAATATATTTTCTTCCATTGTCATAAAAAAACTGTCTTCTGAATGTATATCGCTATTTAGGGCGGTGTAGAACAGCGGGAACATGAGATTGAGGAATTTAATGACAGCATTGCTAGTGCGTCTGTAGCTTAATCGGTAGTGAGCTCGATCACAACCCAAACATACCAAGTTCAAACACCGCGACTAGCAACTTGGAAGCAAATTTGTATGGCTTGGATTTTTACGATTCAAACACCGCGACTGGCATCTTGGAAGCAAATTTGTTTGGCTTGGATTTTTACAAACTGTAAAAATTAATTTCACCGTTTAGAAAGCAATGGCAAACTACAGAACGTATAAGTGGTGGCTAGATAATCTAAGACTCGTTTACTATGGTTGATGCCAAAGTTCTGGAAAAGATATGCAAGGATTTCTATTTTCATGGCGGGTACAGTCACCACGAAACTGTTCAGATTATGATTTTTTCTTTATGCCACCACCAGAAAATAAACTCCTTCACCTTACCGGGGATTGAACCCGCGTCTCCCGAATGGGAGCCCGCACCCTAACCCATTCAGCCAGACGCTCCACTTCCATTGTCATAATGAGCCAAAAGTATCATCAGTAAATTGTGGTTATTGATTAGAACATATGCACTGAATAACAGTGATGAATAAATAACAAACACCAAATATAACATGGCATTGTTACAACTCTACAGTAACACGCAAGATGGCGTTTCGACTAAAGGTGTTTTCATCAAGAAACGGGCAACCAAACTAGTATCACAATCAATATGTAACTTCACGTGATGATGTAATACTAATTAGAGCAATGACGGAGAGTAATCACACACCAAATAGTACAAACTACAATATACACATTTTACAAACTATAATATAATACACGCTTTAGGCTCAGAGGTTGACTATGTTGCTCTACTTAGTCAAACCGGTATGATTCATGTATTTCTTGATATTTTCTGTTGATGACGGGTAATTCCCACTTAAACAGAAATGATGACATGACACCTTAGCCTGTTTGTGTTTTTATTTTTTGTTTATCCAGTTTAATGCCGTTTTGTATTGTTGTTTTTTTTTGGTACACTATACTCGATAAAAACATTTATGTTGAAATGTGAACTCTTTCATTGTACTATGATCTGATTATGATCTGGGTTAGTTATGTTTTAGCTATGTGCTTTCTATTGTAGTTTACTTAGTTAACTATGGATCTATGTGGCGTGGATGTACAGTTTACGCATCTCACACCAAAAGTACTCGGTTCGCTTCCTGCGTAAAGGTATCAGATTATTTTTCCCTGATCACAATGTAGGTAAAATTGAGTTCCTATTTTTGTCAGAGACTGACAATTCTTCTTCGATCAATTTCTGCTATGTGACTGCTCCAGTATGAGTCATAAACATGGCGGTGCGCTTGAGATCTTTGCCGGTCCCCCATAGTTTGTTTCTCTTCTTGTTGGATGTGCGCTGGAAACTGCTTTTGTACTCCACAGATACAGATCTGTTCTACGTCCGAAAACTGTGGTCTACGCTTTGCTGCTTAATATATTTATGTGGTTGTGCTCTGTGTTGTATCCTCCGTTTGTTGTCCTCCACTTGTTGTCCTCCACTTGTTGTCCTCCACTTAATTTTTCTGGACTTGTTCCTTGAATGTCTTTGCTTCAGTGAAGCTTTGTGTTGGGTGAGGCTTCGCTTGGCTCCCTCCAACCCTTGCCAGCTTGTTGGCCTTTCCATTTTATGGGATGCCACAGTAAGCTGGTATCCACTGTATAACTAGTTCTGATTTCTTGTGCAGCAATCTGATTTTACGCCTTTTATCTTGAATAAGCTTGTCTTGTTCGAGACATGAGATGGCCTGGAGAACGAATCTTGTGAGACTGTAATTTTATTTTGCTGGCACCTGTTGAGAATCTGTACGACTGTAAGAAGAACTGTTGCCTCTGCTCTGAAGTTGGTGCATGTTTCTCCTGCTGCTAGAGAATATGTTTTTGAATTTCCCTGAGGGTGTGTAATGTAGGGAGATTGACAATAAAACTAATGGCCCCGTGATCAAGCTGATCACAAATAAGCAAGTCTTTCCGGAGCCGAAAGACAAAAGAAGAGACCATACTTTAAGATTACGCAATGATCACACCAGACTGATGACTTACCTTCAGTAGTTTATATCGTTTTTTCCTTCTTCTTCTTCGAACTCTCCATATCGACCACTTGTTAAACTAGGCTGTGTGATTTGTATGTGATCTGAACCTAAGAGCAATTGTACGTTGTACCAGTTATGCGCCTACAAGTAGGCCAGCACATCCGATTTCTTCGTCGCTTTTTGAGGTAGTTTCCCTAGGCGCCTAGCTCATTCACCTCTTACGACATGCCTTGTAGGTGGCAGTGTTACTACTATTTGCTTCCCTGGAGAGCCCTGACAACACACAGGCTCAATATTTTATATAAAGATATGAACTTCTGATAACGCGTCGCCCGAGTGGTTACCGGGGCCCAAATTTGGGGTGTAAAGAATAGAACCACGGTTACCTGCCATGCATGTCGTAAGAGGCGACTAAGGAGGTTTGGCTGAAATCGGATGCATGTGTCCTAAACGTGTAGAAGTCTATGCGTTTAGGGGCCTACAAACCAATGTGCAACGTATACACGTTCTTGGCAAAGATCAAACATATCACAAAAAGTGATTAAAATTGGTCGTAAAGAACGAACGCAAAGAAGAAGAAGAACTTCTGATAAGCGTGACTGTGAAACATACAAAATTACTTCTGAACATCTTACTGTAAAAGTACCCAAGACACAAAGAACAAAAAACGTTGTCCATCACTTGTCTTATCAGTTTCCTGATTGAAATTTGTGGACAGGGTTTGTATTCTCAATTCAATCCTTGCTCTGTTAACAATATACGGTGTTAATTCTTGTTAGATAACCACATGTGGAGATTGGATCAGCTCGTGTTCACTGATTCTGACTTCATAATTCTAGCATCCATTTCTCTCTCGCGATCGTATTCTAGCGTCCATTTAAAGACGTTATGTTTTGTACACAGAAGCTTTGTTTATACACTGTCAAGCACTCCTGTTCGACATGTGACTCAAGGTCAGCTGAGGTTAGCACCGCAGGGGGAAAAAAGTGTTATATGGGGCTGTCTGCTGTACAGGTCGGAAGAACTGTGCCAAGCAGGGTGTTCTTTATTTCGAGGCTACATTCGTTCTGTAGGCGAGTCTGTCTGTGACTTTTCTACCCTCGGAGACGGATATAGGTCGTGGGGATTTAAAAAAAAAAAGCTTCTTAAGTTCTATGCTTATTTGAAAATAAAAGATGTAAAATTGGGCGATTACACTGTGGGTATTATAGAATAGTGAGGGTGATAGTAGGGCAGGCATTTGTTGTGTCTGAGAAGAGGAAATATAGAGGTGCAAGCTTTTACCTGGTATGTGTTCGTTAGAATATTTGAACAAGCATATGGGGAAGTGTATGGGCATCTACAAGAAAGAGATATGTGAAGAAGTGTGCAAGCAGTGCTACAGGGGTGGGAGGAGCGAGAGAAAGAGTGATAAAGAGAAGATTATGTATTGAGGTGTGAAGTGTCTGGCCGAATGGATTAGAGCGCGTCTTAAATGCGGGAGACCCGGGTTCAATCCACGGTACGGCCAAGGAGTTTTTTTCTGCTTAAAAAAATCCTAACCTGAACATTTTCGCAGTAGTGCCGTACTAGCCATGCGGCCTTTAAAATTTTTACAGGTATATGTTCCTCTATGTCTTACACCGCCTAAATAGTGATATTACAAGCAGTAAAGACAGTTTGTTTTTTGATCTATTAGGTAGGAGAAGAACAGTTTGGTTTATAACGAACAAAGTAACAAGAGACGTGATAATTAATCTCAGAATACTAACTTATAAATACAGTGGCGGTTCGTCATTAAGGGCCAGTGGGGCTCCACCAAAAATAAGGTGTAATGTGTATTTATTATTTTATACATTAAAATATATCCTAACCGAAACCATGATTTTCCGAAAATTTCTGTCTGGCCCCACCAACAAAAGTGATCACGAACCGCCACTGGATAAATATATGGAAATCCAGAAATGTATATACCATTGTTTCATTGACTACAGTAAATCTTGTATGTCTCAGCCCAACACGAAAAGCTAATCATATGCATGCAAGAAATATTTAACATTCAATAGATAACAAAATTCCCGTAAACTTTTCAGACCTTAGGGTATGAAGTGCCTGTCGCTTCACATCTGACTAGGCGCAGGCGCATCTGACTGTGGGTGAGCGGGCGTCATGTGGCAATTGCAATAATACTACTACTAAGAATAATACAGTAATATTAATAATAATATAATAATAATAATTCCTCTCGTACCGTTATACGTTACATAGGGCCTGCAAGTAATTTCTTCATACCGCTCTATCCTGGGCAACTCGCTCAATCTCCTCCATGGAACTGAGACCTATATTTCCTGCCTCTCTCCGTAAAGTTCGTTTCAGGGTATCTTTAGGTCGACCTCTCTTTCTTGAACCCTTTGCATCCCACTTGCACCGACGGCCACCGTGTTGAACAGCGCCACACCAGACTTATGTATCATTCCCTACTCTGTTGACTAGATTGGTATGTTTCTACTTAGAAATCACATTTAAACTTACCCTCATTAATATTCTTGTGCTTTATTTAAATCGAAGACAGACTGAGAATATTCTTATTATTCTGATTCGTCATCAGTTCTCGCATCTTGTATAATAAAACACCTTGATATTGCGCGGTGTCGTACACCTCCATCACTCTTATATAATAATAATGCTTGAATAATCAAATATAATACATGCTGTTTTATCTAACTGCTTGTTAAAACTATTGATAGACGTTTAATTATTTCTAGATCTCTGTGCATTTTGATTAGTCCGACGTACCTTCTAAATTGCTCGACGCGGGTTCTAGAAATAGCCCGATATTGTGACCCAAATTAGCAACGCCTTTTACGTGTATCGCTGCTGCCATGGTAGTATAGACGTGACGTCATTGCAGCCATTATTCAGTGGCTAGCTGAAAGCGTCCGCTAGGAGCGCATTAATTTCAGGTTTCTTCCGTTTAACGTCGGGACGAAGCCTATTGAGTAATTGTGTGAGCAAGTTGTTAACTGCTGTCAGTGAAGCGGAGAGATGCTGCATCATCTTTTGCGTCATTCATGCAGATTTAACTTGATTTGGATTCTGTTTGTGGGATCAAGTCTATGTTGTCGTATGGATATTTTAATAGTGTGTCTGTCTCTATATGTTTCTGTATTAGTGAAATTGTGGAGAAGAAAAAGAGATGGGTTCATGTCCTCGTGTTAGTACTGTCCTCATGTTATCACTGTCCTCGTGTTATCACTGTCCTCGTGTTAGTACTGTCCTCATGTTATCACTGTCCTCGTGTTATCACTGTCCTCGTGTTAGTACTGTCCTCGTGTTAGTACTGTCCTCATGTTAGTACTGTCCTCATGTTATCACTGTCCTCATGTTATCACTGTCCTCGTGTTAGTACTGTCCTCGTGTTAGTACTGTCCTCATGTTATCACTGTCCTCGTGTTAGTACTGTCCTCATGTTATCACTGTCCTCGTGTTAGTACTGTCCTCGTGTTAGTACTGTCCTCATGTTATCACTGTCCTCGTGTTAGTACTGTCCTCATGTTATCACTGTCCTCGTGTTAGTACTGTCCTCATGTTATCACTGTCCTCGTGTTAGTACTGTCCTCATGTTAGTACTGTCCTCATGTTATCACTGTCCTCGTGTTAGTACTGTCCTCGTGTTAGTACTGTCCTCATGTTATCACTGTCCTCGTGTTAGTACTGTCCTCGTGTTAGTACTGTCATCATGTTATCACTGTCCTCGTGTTAGTACTGTCCTCATGTTAGTACTGTCCTCGTGTTAGTACTGTCCTCATGTTATCACTGTCCTCGTGTTAGTACTGTCCTCATGTTAGTACTGTCCTCATGTTATCACTGTCCTCGTGTTAGTACTGTCCTCATGATATCACTGTCCTCGTGTTAGCACTGTCCTCATGTTATCACTGTCCTCGTGTTAGTACTGTCCTCATGTTATCACTGTCCTCGTGTTAGTACTGTCCTCGTGTTAGCACTGTCGATATGCCAGTAATGTCCTCATGTTAGCACTGTCCTCATGTTAGCACTGTCCTCGTGTTAGTACTGTCCTCGTGTTAGCACTGTCGTTGTGCCAGTAATGTCCTCGTGTTAGTACTGTCCTCATGTTATCACTGTCCTCATGTTATCACTGTCCTCGTGTTAGCACTGTCCTTATGTTAGCACTGTCCTCGTGTTAGCACTGTCGTTGTGCCAGTAATGTCCTCGTGTTAGTACTGTCCTCATGTTGGTACTGTTCTCTTATTAGTACTATCCTCGTGTTAGTGAGGTCCTCATGTTAGTACCGTCCTCATGTTGCTAGCGTCCTCATGGTGGTACCTTTCCCATATTGGTACCGTCCTCATGTTGGTACCGTCCTCATGTTGGTACCGTCTTCATGTTGGTACCGTCTTCATGTTGGTACCGTCTTCATATTGGTACCGTCTTCATGTTGGTACCGTCTTCATATTGGTACCGTCCTAATATTGGTACCGTCTTCATATTGGTACCGTCTTCATATTGGTACCGTCTTCATGTTGGTAGCGTCCTCATGGTGGTACCTTTCCCATATTGGTACCGTCCTCATGTTGGTACCGTCCTCATGTTGGTACCGTCTTCATGGTGGTACCGTCCTCATGTTGGTACCGTCTTCATGTTGGTACCGTCTTCATGTTGGTACCGTCCTCATGTTGCTAGCGTCCTCATATTGGTACCGTCCTCATGTTGGTACCGTCTTCATGTTGGTACCGTCTCCATATTGGTACCGTCCTCATGTTGGTACCGTCTTCATGTTGGTACCGTCTTCATATTGGTACCGTCTTCATATTGGTACCGTCTTCATGTTGGTACCGTCTTCATGTTGGTACCGTCTTCATGTTGGTACCGTCTTCATATTGGTAGCGTCCTCATGGTGGTACATTTCCCATATTGGTACCGTCCTCATGTTGGTACCGTCCTCATGTTGGTACCGTCCTCATGTTATTACCGTCTTCATATTGGTAGCATCCTCATGTTGGTACCGTCCTCATGTTGGTACCGTCTTCATGGTGGTACCGTCCTCACGTTGCTAGCGTCCTCATTTGGTACCGTTCCCATGTTGGTACCGTTCCCATGTTGGTACCGTCCTCATGGTGGTACCTTTCTCATGTTGGTACCGTCCTCACGTTGGTAACGTCCTCATGGTGGTACCGTCCTCATGTTGGTACCGTCCTCATGTTGCTAGCGTCCTCATGGTGGTACCTTTCCCATATTGGTAGCGTCCCCATGTTGGTACCGTCCCCATGTTGGTACCGTCTCCATATTGGTACCGTCCTCATGTTGGTACCGTCTTCATGTTGGTACCGTCTTCATATTGGTACCGTCTTCATATTGGTACCGTCTTCATGTTGGTACCGTCTTCATGTTGGTACCGTCTTCATGTTGGTACCGTCTTCATATTGGTAGCGTCCTCATGATGGTACATTTCCCATATTGGTACCGTCCTCATGTTGGTACCGTCCTCATGTTGGTACCGTCCTCATGTTATTACCGTCTTCATATTGGTAGCATCCTCATGTTGGTACCGTCCTCATGTTGGTACCGTCTTCATGGTGGTACCGTCCTCACGTTGCTAGCGTCCTCATTTGGTACCGTTCCCATGTTGGTACCGTTCCCATGTTGGTACCGTCCTCATGGTGGTACCTTTCTCATGTTGGTACCGTCCTCACGTTGGTAACGTCCTCATGGTGGTACCGTCCTCATGTTGGTACCGTCCTCATGTTGCTAGCGTCCTCATGGTGGTACCTTTCCCATATTGGTAGCGTCCCCATGTTGGTACCGTCCCCATGTTGGTACCGTTCCCATGTTGGTAGCGTCCTCATGTTGGTACCTTTCTCATGTTGGTACCGTTCCCATGTTGGTGCCGTCCTCATGGTGGTACCTTTCTCATGTTGGTACCGTTCCCATATTGGTACCGTCCTCATGGTGGTACCTTTCTCATGGTGGTAGCGTTCCCATGTTGGTAGCGTCCTCATCTTATGACTTCGCACAGATTACAATAGGTAGAAGTGACATCTCATCCACAAGCAAAATATGTCAGCTTCTGGTGAGTATGTATGTGACACTGACACAATGATTACAGAACATCTATTGTAAACGTGACCCAGATATGAACAACAGAGAAAACGTATGTGATATTCTGCGATACCATTCCTGGTCAAATTCTTTGCCAATGCTAGTAGCATCTTCATATTGACTACTTTCTTTGAACATATTCAAGTTAGCATCTGAGAGTGTAACCAGAAGAAGAAGAAGAGATGGGAGATGTAGATTGAGTGACATGAATTCAAGGACCCATCTTATAGTTCAATAGCTTACCTGTCTGCTCCGCTTCTGTTCAAAGTGAAAGAACGTACCTGTCTACTTCTACTCCGCCTCTGTTTCTGTGAATGGATACGCGTTACTCACCGCCAGCGGTTTGTCTATTTTTGTAACAGTCATAACACAAACTGTTTGCGGATCCCCAAAATAATGAGTCGTCACTGCCATTGCTACTCCGGCTTTCTCCCTCTTGCATGCTCTTGTATGTCTATAGTCTAGTAATGTAGCAAGTTATGTGAGTAGAAGATAGGCTAGGGAGGAGACAGTTCAACATCATATTAACTCAATTGATCATTTGGAGCATGACATTTTTGTTGAGACTTGATGGCATGTGTCTATCACCATAGCACTTGGATTTAGTTGTTGATGGTGGTACGGATAAAATACGCGGTGATGGTGATGAAGATGATAATGGTGGTGAGGGTGGGGGTGGGGTGGATGATGGGGGACGATAAGGGTGGGGTGGGTGATGATGATGGTGGTGGTGGGGGTGATGATGGTGGTGGTGGGGGTGATGATGGTGGTGGTCTGGGGTGGTGGTGGTGGATTGGTGACGATGAGGATGGTGGTGGTGGGTGATGATGATTATGATGGTGATGGTGTTGGTGCTGATGATAACAATGATATATAGACAGGTAGGATTGATGCCTAGTACCACGAAATTGTAATCAAAACTGGCCTGTGGACATTGTAAACGTAGTGGTCCACATTCAATCATTGCATACAAATTGACCTATAGTACGCTCGCAGATGATCTCTCTCTCTACCTCTCTCTCTCTCTCACATATACACTCACACACACTTTCTGGAATGTACCCATTCACTCCCAACTGATTCACAGATTGGAATGTACGTCTGACTACTCGCACCCGAGACGCGACGCGGCTTGCTCGCGCTCCCGACCGCTCGTAAAGTTTGGCGATGAGTGAAACAAACCTAGTGCGTGTGTGTAGCAGCGTGAGAGAGAGAGAGAGAGAGAGAGATGGGGGTTCCCATCCTGGAATTGCGGGTATTGTTGAACAATTGAGACGAGCGTTGCCGTGGCACTACAACCTCCATGGTTGAGGTTAAGTTCGTTATGACGTGTGAGTGGTTGAGCGAGCATACAGCCAGATCGAGCGTTGGAAAGACAAGCGACGTTTACAAAATGCTGAGACTAACTGTATGTGTATGTCCGTGACACTAAGATTATGTCAAGTGGATAGACGTGGTTTGGCTGATTTGCTGCAACAGTAAGTTGATTTCATTAATTATTGTTACAAATCATCACTCATTTATTGATAAATGTAGGGAATATTTAGATATGTCTTAATTACAACTTTTGTTTTTAATAGACTCATTAAGTTTATATTCTCCAGATCTGTTACTAGATTTATGTGTTAGTTAATTAATTTATGTGTTAATTCTTCAGATCTTATTATACCAGATTTATGTGTTTAGTTAGTTAATTTCTGTGTTAATTCTTCAGATCTTATTATACCAGATTTATGTGTTAATAGTTAATTTCTGTGTCAATTCTTCAGATCTTATTATACCAGATTTATGTGTTAATAGTTAATTTCTGTGTTAATTCTTCAGATCTTCTTATACCAGATTTATGTGTAAAAAAAGTAAAGGAACCCTTTCATACCTCGTGGTATATAGGTCTGTGGGCCTATATTTCAGTGTTAGACCTGTATTTTTTCATTGCCCATCGGCACACAATAGGTGATGTGGTCAGCATCACGCCGGCCGCCTTTACTTTCCCAGAGCTTGAATATGTGTTAATTAATTTCTGTGTTAATTCTTCAGATCTTCTTATACCAGATTTATGTGTTAATTAATTTCTGTGTTAATTCTTCAGATCTTCTTATACCAGATGTATGTGTTAATTAATTTCTGTGTTAATTCTTCAGTGAATGTGCTACTTTGTTTGTTAACATGTTAAATTACATTTACTTGTCATTTCTTCTTCTTCTTGTGTTCGACCGCTATACATTCATTCTTAGTTAGGGCGCCTGGTATAGCGCGCCTTATATCGCTTCTGGCTGATTTTTGCGTGAGTGCCTGCTTTCCTTATTATCAGTGTCCCCCGCCATACAGACATGCTTTCTCCGACTTGAGATGTGCTTGTCATTTCTTAACTACTCTATAAATTGATTATTAAGTCAACCAACATATAAGCTCTCAATGCAGACAAATAGCTGCTCAATATCCACTAACAGAGGGGAACGAGTATGTATGCTGATGATTTCTCGCTGCATGCTACAAAAGAACTCAATTTGAACCCCGTGTGCAACGATCTGGGAATTTTTCAATGATCCCTGATTTCAAGATTAGATTATATCGAGTTCCTAGTACTATGGAAGACAGACTATAAAACGTAGTTCTTGTGTTCAAGTTGAGTTTGTATAACACCATGTTCACGCGGTTGAAGAGATATATGAGTCAACTGAAAAGTCATTGTCCGTGCTAAATATTTAATTAGCACCAATTACAGAAATAAATATCCACAAATTTTTACCATCCTCAAGATTACACCGGGGATCCTACGTTTGTTCTACAGAACACGTGCTCTGCCGCTGAGATCTTCCCGTGTAACAAAGAGATAGATGCACACGCGGTTATTCATCAACGTGCAAGAATGATGGCTCTGTCAATCAGTCGGTTTTTGTTACTCGATTTTCGTTGTTTTCATATTTATGTAAAATTTGTATAACCATTTTGAAAGATTATGACTTAGAAGAGTAGAAAAAGGTTAGTTTACACAAAAACATCAAAGCGTTGCCATGGAAACAATACAAAATGGCCTTCAAACACAAAATTTCAAATCCCTAAGACTCTGAATCTAATGAATGTAAATTAATTCTGTTTTCACTCTAAGGTGAGCAATTGTAATACCTAAAATATTGCACATGCTTTTTAGGATATATTAAATATTATATTTTAAAATAAATTTTGGGGTAAAATACCTCAAAAGTAGGTCAAAAAGCTATTTTGGGATTTGTGTTTACCCAAAAATTCATAAAAATGTAATATTTAATATATCCTAAAAGCTTGCTTAACATTTTAGATATTACAATTGCTCAACTTAGAGTAGAAACAGAATTAATTTATATTCATTAGATTCAAAGCTTTAGGGCTTTGAAATTTTGTGTTTGGTGGCCATTTTGTATTGTTTCCATGGCAACGCGATGACATATTTTTGTAAACTAAACTATTTCTACTCTTTTAATTCAAAATCTTTCAAAAATTGTTATACAAATTTTACATTAATATGAAAGCAACGAAAAAAGTGTCCAGGCCAGAATCCCCCTCCTCATTTATTTCCAAAGACCCCCATAAGATTACAACTTTGGATTTCCAAATATCTTCACTCATAGTATAAATACGCCATACATGCCTTTGTTCTCATCGAACAGATAGTCGCTACCCAACTACCATTATGCCCCTCCTCTCCCCCTTATCCATCTTCAACTCTCCGACTACATATATACTTTGAATGTAAATCTATCAGTTTTTACTTTCATTGCACTGAACAGTATGTATGTTTAGATCAATAGTGTCAATTGATTCAAATCAGTGTTCTACCTCTCTTGTTTGTTTTCACACTAAAACATAATGACATTAAACATTGTTTTTTTTAAATTATTATTAATGTCTGGTCTTGTCAAATTGAGCTTGACATTATTATGAGAAATTGTATGAGTTTAAACGGACAGGTGTAGCAACGGAACAAGTAGTATGTTATCGGAGGCCACGTTTTAGTGTACTTACCTCGTAGACGCGTGACCGCAGGATCAAAATCCCCAGTTGAATTAGGATTTCTTCTAACCGTAACTGCTCTTAGGTCGACTCAGCCACTGTTGGGTACCAGAGAGATATTTGAACATAAAGGCAATCGGTCTGATGCTAACCACATTACACATCATGGGCCGATTGTCAAAGAAAAATATGAACCGAATATTCCCTAATATATTATATAATATCAAAACCGGTTTTTAATTTACTTTTTTCCCCACTAAGTATTTGTCTAGTTACTGAAAAATGTATGTGTGCATGATGTAGATGTTAATCTTATATAAAACTCTCTTAGATTATCTTTGACAACATGCTTGGTAGTAGGGTGTGGTGACTATTTTCTGTCATTTCAAATAATGAACCCCTTGACATACATGGGGAATTTAGTTCAGGATGTTGCTTTTTTTTTATTATGTACTCCTCTTCGTTTATTATTTTTCAGCTACAATGTTTTTTTAAAAAAAGAATGATGATAAGATTAAGCGACTGGCTTTGGTTAGCTCGTACCACATTGTACGGATGTCCCGTTATATACAGCTCTTAAAAAGCTATCGCTCTTCCCGGCTATTACTGTCGTCAGCAAAAATTCACATCTCTCAGAAAGCAACAACAAAACCACTATTGAAAATGTATTATTATAAGCGATGTTTATATTTTTGTTTATCTTTGTTCGAATGAAGTATCTCTCTCTCTC
The DNA here is from genome assembly GCA_020796225.1 of Arion vulgaris. Lineage (NCBI taxonomy): Eukaryota > Metazoa > Mollusca > Gastropoda > Stylommatophora > Arionidae > Arion > Arion vulgaris. Next base: position 50,044,000 of record CM036760.1, on the reverse strand, counting down.
TCTCTCTCTCTCTCTCTCTCTATCACTTTCTGATACTTTCAAATGCTGTGCAAGTATTATTATCCATTTATTTTCAAGAAGATTTCTTGCTGATGTATATTTTGTTAGTTTTCACCAGAACATCCTTTTATCTGTAGTGTTATACATTAGAAAGTTGGATTTATGACACTTGAGCTTCTGAAGTTTATTTCTATTGGCAGAATCCTTATTCTTTTCTGTATCTTTAGTTGAAGTGTTGGTATAATTAAGTGGCCTGCTTCGCTATCGAAAGAAACTGACATCTTTTCCCGGTTTAGACACTATCCAGTGTACCCAGTGTAAGTCGATAACTTGTTCACTAAATTAGAGACGAAGTAAACTGCACAAGAAGAGAATTTGTTGCTTCATCTTCAAATGCTAAGAGCAAATATTGTGAGGTCTGGAATACTTCACGTACCTAAAATCAATATATTCTTTTGGATTCGATGTATTGTGCTGTTCTTCTTTCATGTCATTGGTTTTGCCGATGGTGGCGAACCCGAACAAACGCACACTGAAATCGGATTTGCTGGAGCGAAAAATGCAAAATATTTCAGCTTATATACCACAGTCATTTTATACCACAGAACAATGTATTAACGTGTTTTGACTCAAATCACAAAGTGGTTTATAAATAGCTTTAATAGAGCGAACACAAATAAGCAGCAAGCAACAGTTAAGTCATGTTAGATAGTCAAGCTGGTCACCAAGTTTGTTTTCAGGTCCAGAAGACAGTCTCATGATGAAGACTTTCTTTTGCACGGTTGTAGCTGATAATAGCAACTCATTGACTATGTACATAGCCACATGTTCATATTCCAGTTTTTGCTTGTGTCTGCATCTATCGATTTATGTGCCATAGGTGACACGTTATGTTTTCAAGAAATATTTATTTTTAAAATATCATTCTTGGCTGTCTCCCATACGTTTTGCATGGCTACTATGCAGCAGGTTTGATTACTGAGGTTTCCTTCTCCGCAGCTAGAGCTTCTATCGTCCCTTGTTTTCTTGATTTTCCCGCTATATTAGCATTATTGAGGAGAGATATGGGTTGGGACTACAGTGCTACCTGTTACACCACACCATCCTGCATGGAATGCATCGCCTTTGTGTCAACTACTTACTTGTATTTGTCCAGTGTGAAATGGCGTAGATCACAGATTATACTCTATATTTGAAAGCTGTCCCACTGGTCATCCATTCTGACAAGACATTTACTTTATATCTAACCTATGGTAGTTGTTGTATGTCTCTGCCATAGATCGGTAGTCTTTTCATCATTAGTGTCTCGACATCAACATGTATGAGTAAGAGTTACCAGTCACAAGCAACCTTGTGAATATCAAAAGTAAAAGTCAGTTTAAAAAATATGTTTTCATTTCATAACAGTGTTCATCATCACCAGTCCTCGTCGCGCCCAAGACAGAGACAAACAATTGTTCCACTCAATTTCATTTTGTATTTTTTCTTATTACCCCAAACCTGGTTCTGTACATGTCTTTGAGCTTTGCTTCAAACATTCGCCTCAATGTGTGCTCCTATGCCTCCCTATTTTTCACTGTCACATCGGTGTCCATTGCATCAGCAAATCTTGAATGTGATGCTAGACATGTATTTTTCTTTGACCAACAGCATACAAGAGGTGTTATGATCATTATAACGATTATTGCCTGTACTTTTCAATATTTTTCTGCTATTCATATGGGCGTCTGTAGCTTAAGCAGTACTGAGCTCGACCACAACCCAAGCGTACCTGGTTCAAACTCCGCGGCAGGCAGTTTGGAAGCAAATTCGTTTCCATGGGATTTTAACAAAAGGATAAAAATAGACCTCACCGTTCAGAAAGCAATAGCAAACTACTGAACGTATAAGTGGTGCCTAGAAAATCAACGACTAATTTACTGTGTTTGATGGATACGCCCTGTAAAGGATATACCACGATTTTTGATCCATATGGATTCTTGGTAGCCTTGAGCTGTTACGATCAGAAAAACTCTACCCCAACTGTGAATTTGATCCTCCCATCACGTGCCTACAACCCAAGATAAATATCAATCGCTCATATTAATAATTTCGATTAATTTGTTGTACTCTCTCAGACGTATATATCCTCTATTTTAGCCGAACCATTTAGAAATTCCACAAACACCACAACTTCCAACACCATTAGCATAGCTTGATTAGTATTGACAGTACTTAGTAGTAGCTTCCATTACTCATGTAATTGACGTAATTTGTCACGACCTTAGTCACGTTGGCATTGTAGACAGTCGAAACCACTGGTTGTCCTTTGACACAGTGGTTCTAACATTGAAGCACTCGAGGCTACTTAGTACTGATTCCATGGTACATAACAAATACAAAATAGTACATTAAACCTTAATATTTATATTTGATTGGTTGATTAAATACTATCACTGCATGAAAGGTCGGCTGTAATGGATCTCCGACACGTCCTTGTCGTTGTCACGATGGTACATTCTGCCACACTGGGCTTTGTCTATCTCTTTAATGTTTTTTTTTGGGGGTATTTTGCTGTCGAGTACTTCAGATTTAAAACGTATCATTCTTCCTATCTAGTACTTCAGACTTAAAACGTATCATTCTTCCTATCTAGTACTTCAGACTTAAAACGTATCATTCTTCCTATCTAGTACTTCAGACTTAAAACGTATCATTCTTCCTATCTAGTACTTCAGACTTAAAACGTATCATTCTTCCTATCTAGTACTTCAGACTTAAAACGTATCATTCTTCCTATCTAGTACTTCAGACTTAAAACGTATCATTCTTCCTATCTAGTACTTCAGACTTAAAACGTATCATTCTTCCTATCTAGTACTTCAGACTTAAAACGTATCATTCTTCCTATCTAGTACTTCAGACTTAAAACGTATCATTCTTCCTATCTAGTACTTCAGACTTAAAACGTATCATTCTTCCTATCTAGTACTTCAGACTTAAAACGTATCATTCTTCCTATCTAGTACTTCAGACTTAAAACGTATCATTCTTCCTATCTAGTACTTCAGACTTAAAACGTATCATTCTTCCTATCTAGTACTTCAGACTTAAAACGTATCATTCTTCCTATCTAGTACTTCAGACTTAAAACGTATCATTCTTCCTATCTAGTACTTCAGACTTAAAACGTATCATTCTTCCTATCTAGTACTTCAGACTTAAAACGTATCATTCTTCCTATCTAGTACTTCAGACTTAAAACGTATCATTCTTCCTATCTAGTACTTCAGACTTAAAACGTATCATTCTTCCTATCTAGTACTTCAGACTTAAAACGTATCATTCTTCCTATCTAGTACTTCAGACTTAAAACGTATCATTCTTCCTATCTAGTACTTCAGACTTAAAACGTATCATTCTTCCTATCTAGTACTTCAGACTTAAAACGTATCATTCTTCCTATCTAGTACTTCAGACTTAAAACGTATCATTCTTCCTATCTAGTACTTCAGACTTAAAACGTATCATTCTTCCTATCTAGTACTTCAGACTTAAAACGTATCATTCTTCCTATCTAGTACTTCAGACTTAAAACGTATCATTCTTCCTATCTAGTACTTCAGACTTAAAACGTATCATTCTTCCTATCTAGTACTTCAGACTTAAAACGTATCATTCTTCCTATCTAGTACTTCAGACTTAAAACGTATCATTCTTCCTATCTAGTACTTCAGACTTAAAACGTATCATTCTTCCTATCTAGTACTTCAGACTTAAAACGTATCATTCTTCCTATCTAGTACTTCAGACTTAAAACGTATCATTCTTCCTATCTAGTACTTCAGACTTAAAACGTATCATTCTTCCTATCTAGTACTTCAGACTTAAAACGTATCATTCTTCCTATCTAGTACTTCAGACTTAAAACGTATCATTCTTCCTATCTAGTACTTCAGACTTAAAACGTATCATTCTTCCTATCTAGTACTTCAGACTTAAAACGTATCATTCTTCCTATCTAGTACTTCAGACTTAAAACGTATCATTCTTCCTATCTAGTACTTCAGACTTAAAACGTATCATTCTTCCTATCTAGTACTTCAGACTTAAAACGTATCATTCTTCCTATCTAGTACTTCAGACTTAAAACGTATCATTCTTCCTATCTAGTACTTCAGACTTAAAACGTATCATTCTTCCTATCTAGTACTTCAGACTTAAAACGTATCATTCTTCCTATCTAGTACTTCAGACTTAAAACGTATCATTCTTCCTATCTAGTACTTCAGACTTAAAACGTATCATTCTTCCTATCTAGTACTTCAGACTTAAAACGTATCATTCTTCCTATCTAGTACTTCAGACTTAAAACGTATCATTCTTCCTATCTAGTACTTCAGACTTAAAACGTATCATTCTTCCTATCTAGTACTTCAGACTTAAAACGTATCATTCTTCCTATCTAGTACTTCAGACTTAAAACGTATCATTCTTCCTATCTAGTACTTCAGACTTAAAACGTATCATTCTTCCTATCTAGTACTTCAGACTTAAAACGTATCATTCTTCCTATCTAGTACTTCAGACTTAAAACGTATCATTCTTCCTATCTAGTACTTCAGACTTAAAACGTATCATTCTTCCTATCTAGTACTTCAGACTTAAAACGTATCATTCTTCCTATCTAGTACTTCAGACTTAAAACGTATCATTCTTCCTATCTAGTACTTCAGACTTAAAACGTATCATTCTTCCTATCTAGTACTTCAGACTTAAAACGTATCATTCTTCCTATCTAGTACTTCAGACTTAAAACGTATCATTCTTCCTATCTAGTACTTCAGACTTAAAACGTATCATTCTTCCTATCTAGTACTTCAGACTTAAAACGTATCATTCTTCCTATCTAGTACTTCAGACTTAAAACGTATCATTCTTCCTATCTAGTACTTCAGACTTAAAACGTATCATTCTTCCTATCTAGTACTTCAGACTTAAAACGTATCATTCTTCCTATCTAGTACTTCAGACTTAAAACGTATCATTCTTCCTATCTAGTACTTCAGACTTAAAACGTATCATTCTTCCTATCTAGTACTTCAGACTTAAAACGTATCATTCTTCCTATCTAGTACTTCAGACTTAAAACGTATCATTCTTCCTATCTAGTACTTCAGACTTAAAACGTATCATTCTTCCTATCTAGTACTTCAGACTTAAAACGTATCATTCTTCCTATCTAGTACTTCAGACTTAAAACGTATCATTCTTCCTATCTAGTACTTCAGACTTAAAACGTATCATTCTTCCTATCTAGTACTTCAGACTTAAAACGTATCATTCTTCCTATCTAGTACTTCAGACTTAAAACGTATCATTCTTCCTATCTAGTACTTCAGACTTAAAACGTATCATTCTTCCTATCTAGTACTTCAGACTTAAAACGTATCATTCTTCCTATCTAGTACTTCAGACTTAAAACGTATCATTCTTCCTATCTAGTACTTCAGACTTAAAACGTATCATTCTTCCTATCTAGTACTTCAGACTTAAAACGTATCATTCTTCCTATCTAGTACTTCAGACTTAAAACGTATCATTCTTCCTATCTAGTACTTTCTTCTTCGAACGTTCCGTATCGATCACTTGTTAACAGCTCTGTGTGATTTGTATGTGATCTGAGCCTAAGAGCGATTGTACGTTGTGCCAGTTATGCGCCTACAAGTAGGCCAGCGCATCCGATTTATGTGGCGTTTTATATTTACTAGGTATCTTCCTAAGCCCCTATCTCAGCCACCTCTTACGACATGTCTTGTAGGTAGCAGTGTTATTATTCTTTGCTCCCCTTGAGAGACCCGGTAACACACGGGTGATACTGGTACTTTCGGAATGTCGCTATCTCTCTCTCTCTCTCTATGTAAATGACTCTTCTTCTTCTGCGATCAACTTTTGCTATGCAACTACTCGGTATGTGTCATAAACAGGGCGGTGCAATTGAGGTCTTCACCGGTTCCCATAGTTTGTCTTGTAGTGTTGTTTCTGTTGGCCAGATCTCCAATCTCTCACCACTGAAACCAGGGAAGTCTTGCAGGATGTGCTCTGGGGACTGCTTTAGTGCTCCACAGGTGCAGGCCGCCGAGTCCCTGAGACCCATTCTGTGGAGGTGTGCTCTGAGACTGCAGTGTCCTGTTCTAAGTCTGAAGACTGTGGTCTGTGCTTTTCTGTTTAGTGTATCCACACCGTCGCGCTCTGGGCCGCATCCTCCATCTGCTTTTCTCCAGATCACCCTCCTAGACTGCCCCAGGAGAGCCCCCTGCTTCTGTAAAACTCTGTGTTGGGTGGTGTTGTGTTAGGCTCCCCCCAACCCTTGCGAGCTTATCAGCCCCTTCGTTTCCTGGTATGCCACAGTGAGGTGAATAACTCAATTTCGAATCGTTATCGTTTGTTTTGTTTGCTTGTTAAGGGATTAAAGCTCCGTTAAGCCGAGATAATCTCCTGTCAACCTAAAAACTGTTCTTCTGGATTATAACAGGGCGTGTTAGGCTACCAAACATAACAAATATCATTAATTCCTTACGTAGAACTCGAAGTTGCCTACGTTTCGCTCTATATAAATAAGTTCTGTACCGAACCTATAGTCACTCTGCTTTTTATACATTATGAACTCAGAAATCCAAGTCATAAGTATCGCACGCTTCATGTTCTTTGTGTCATCGGTTCTATGTTTCTGACAATATTGTCGACACTGCAAGATTTGTCTTAGTTCTGTCCTTTAATTCACAATTGTAATTTGTCACTTGATTTGCAAATATTTCATCTGCAACTATTTATTTATTTAAACTTCCTGTAATAAATTAAAGAATAAAACTGTCACCATTGCTAATTGACTGCTCTGGAATTATAGTACACTGCATCGGTAAACAACGTGCACCTTCCTCTGACAGTTTCCATTCGAAATCAACCACTCCCTGCTAGTACTTACCTCATTGAAATGTCCACGGAGTTGCAGGACATCCACTGGTCATCCACTGCCTTGTCTTTCAAACAACCATACCCTCTATTATTGTTGTCTCTAAGCCACTGTGACGTTTGATGTGAGCAAAATATTTCAGTTTCTGAGACATCATATTGTTTATAAGCCAATGTTCCCCCATTGTTCATGCTATGTAGGATGTCTATAAATGTAATCTTCTATGTCTAGTGCATTCTTAGAATGTTTATGTAGCACTTTGCTTCAAACGATTTGATTGTGTTCTTGGACTATGGTCATTACTCGCATTCATTTTTCTTGCCATTTGAAAAATGCATGTCCTCATGAATTTTACCTTTGCTTATTTGCTTGTGCAATTTTAAATTGCCATTTTTTTTGTCTTTACAGACAGACGGTCAATTGGCAAGTGTGTTACTGTTACGGCTTCTGAGTTTGCGCTTGCCTCTCTTGCCTTCAAGCTCATCCCTAATTATCTTTCCTAAATATTATGCACCTTTGCGTGATGTTGTTTTCCACATAACTCTCATCAGCTATTTTTTTCCTATTTGCTAGGACCGATCAAAAAATCTTCCATTGCGGTCTTACAAATATCCTTATATCTGAAGAGTGGTCTGCTGCCTTGGAAGCTCTTCCTTTCTGAAAGCTCACAGAACTATATTATTCGACTCTTCATACTAATTACTTTCTTGAGTTGTCATGGATAGTCTCCTAATTTCTTTTCTGCTATCTCCACTGTTATTTTACAAGAGTCAAGATACTCCAGATTTGTAACATTTTTCATGTTTTCATTATTTGATGGTCATTTTAGGTGGACAATTTATTTTGTCATTGGATATAATCTTAGTTTGTTTTTAATTCAGAAAGATGTTCTGGTCTTCATTGTGCTTTTACACATACCAGATTAGTTATTCCAGTCGATTGATAGATATTACATCAAATGAGAACTGAGCCGTTAGTGTAGGTTTGCTCCAGAATCATATTTCCATCAATTGTATTTAAGTTAATTGCATATCCTTTACAGGACTTTGCGAATCAACCCCAGCTTTTTAACGCTGTTTGTGCTTTTTAAAAGCATTATTACGTTCAGTAGTTTGCCATTGCTTTCTGAACGGGTGGGGCGAAACAAATTGCAACCATACTGTCCGCAGCGTGATTCGAACCCAGAACGTCGGGATTAATAGACCGAGTCTCTATCCCTTAAGCCACAGACGCCACCATCAGTTGTATACTGATCAAAATGTTTGTGATTTTGGTCATTTTTGTAATTCTCAGTACATGTACTACGTCGAGTGTTATCATCTTTCATATTTAATCATTAATGTTTCCTAGCTTATGTAATACTATCTTCTTTGTGATCGCTATTTTCATGATTATACAGTTAGATGTGTTCTTATGATGAAGTCGACTGTTGTCTGGAGCTCATCTCTGGTACCATGTAGTTTTGAATGTAGTGTTGGGTTGTAAGACCAGCATTCCTTACTAGGGAAGATATGCGGGAAAAAAGTCTTGCAGGACATGTTCTGTGGTTTGATCAGCGGTGCCACAGGGACACAGAGGGGATGGAGACAATCGTAGCCTCATTTAATAATGTAATATACATGTCTTTGTCTAATACGTCCGTTTGTCCAGTATTATCGCAGCCTCCCTACGGTTTTGTCCAGATCTGATCTAATCCTGTCTGATCACCTCGGATCTGTATGTTTCCGTACATCGACATATAAATATATGAAATAATTATGGGGAGAAGATTGCACTTTATCTGACTTCTCTTTGCTCCTGAAACTATTCTCATATTTCACCAGCTACTTGAACAGCTGTTTGCTAGTTCATGATACAATATTTCCATTAGATGTATGCAATGTGATGGAAACCCTATGTCCCTCATGTTGCAATCATTTCTGATGTTGTTTGTAGGTTGTCCTTGGTCTTGGGTTTAATCTCTAAAACAGGTAAAGAGATACACATTGTACTCTCTGTATTTCTCGAAGATGCTTCTTATAATCAATTTTGCTGGTGTGTTGCTTGGGCTCGCAGTGCCAGACAAGAATAGTAACACTGCGACCTACATGGCATGTCGTAAGAAGCGACTGATGTAGGGGCCTAGGGAAGCTTCCCTATTTAATAAAAAACGTTGCAGAAATCGGATGTGCTGGCCTACCTGTAGGAGCATAACTCTTCTTCTTCTTCTTTTTGTTCGTTCTTTACGACCAATTTTTATCACTCTTTGTGATATGTTTGATCTTTGCCAAGAACGTGTATACGTTGCACATTGGTTTGTAGGCCCCTAAACGCATAGACTTCTACACGTTTAGGACACATGCATCCGATTTCAGCCAAACCTCCTTAGTCGCCTCTTACAACATGCATGGCAGGTAACAGTGGTTCTATTCTTTACACCCCAAATGTGGGCCCCGGTAACCACTCGGGCGAGGAGCATAACTGGCACAACGTACAATCGCCCTTAGGCTCAGATGATATATATATATATTACAAAGAGTTATTTAGCAAGTGGTCGATATAGAGCGTTCGAAGAAGAAGAAGATAATAAATATGTGATCCCTGATGCCTCTGCCATGTCTAAAAACCTCTTGCATTTCATGTATTTCGTATTTTAACTGTATTTCAATCATCATTATGATAATCCACAGTAGAATATTGCTGGCAAGACTTCATTAAAACAATAGTACGGTAGTTGATGCATATCTTAATAATTATTGTCTTTGTTTGAATGAGAACGTTTACTGATCTTTTGGATCAGGCTGCACCATTCCAAAACTTCGCGCGTATTGTTTGATAAGTATGAATGCCAACTTCCAAAAGATTGAAAGCAAAAACGTTGACCATCTTCAAAATTACATCGGGGACCCTCTTGGTGCTACGGAGTTTGTGCACTGCCGCTGAGATCTTCCTGTATATGAAAATGTTTGAAGCACTTATGGTTTTTCACTGTAGTATAATGATCATGGTCATATCAGTCAATCAATCAAACACCCCTGCTTGTAAGCATAACAAGTTAATAAACACAATGATAGAAACACACAATTTCAGCAATTCAGCTTGGGCTAGACAGTAGAATATGACATGTGTGTGCCATGCGGGTTTGAGTAAACAAATACGGGTCTGAACAATAATAGGAACAAAACAGATTACCGGGAAAATCAACTATTCTGAACACAAAAAGAGACGCAATACTGTTTTTTTTAAAAAGCATACTATAAAGAAAGGTTGAGGTCGAGCAGACAATAGGAAGAGGGCACTGTAAGTGAGATTGAAACACGAAGAAGTGGTCTGTCAGAATGTATCCCTATGGAAAGAACAGAAAAAAACTAGTGACCAATTTGTGATACGTCTCAAAAGGGAGATGGTACTTTATCTGATCCGATTAATAGTTTGTTTTAAATTTATGGTACTTTGTCATTAGCCGGCCACAACTGACAGGAAGACCTATTTTTAGAAATTGTCGGAAAGTGTCATCTATTTTTAGATATGTTGTAAATAGTCGTGGACAGTCCACTGTGGGACCCAGGTAGGTCAAGCATTAGTATGTGGATACATATACAGTGATAACAACACAGGAACAATTATATTATAGGAAAAAAAAACAGAAATTGCCTAACCCTAACCCTGCCACAAAATATATGTAGTATGTCAATATAGTATGTCGATACATATACAGTGATAACAACACAAATACAGCGAGGAAAGGAGGAACAATTATATTATAGGAAAAAAACACAGAAATTGCCTAACCCTAACCCTGCCACAAAATATAAAATCTTGCGATTGTTTGTTACTACTTAATTTTTTTTTTAAAAGCCGAAAACGAAAGGTTTTTCAACATGAAACCCCTAAAAACGCAAATGGAATAAACCGCGCAGACTGTTCGACCTTTGAAACCACTGGACAATCCCGACACGCCTACGGGATACCGGGGTTTACCCGGAACTCGTTGTTCAGGTCTTTTTGCGGTCGGCTAATGACAAAGTACCAAATTTATAACTAAACATTGTATAGGGTGGTATAAGTACCCTCTTTTAGACTATGTCATGCTTAATGTGTGATAGGGCTGCGGAAAATAATTATTAAACAGGAGTCTGCGTAAGCATAGCTTGGGAACCACTGCTCTTGGCTGTGTTAATGTTGGTGGTGTGTAGTGTAGAACAAATGAGAGTTGTTTTAATTAACGTGAGCCAGGCCTTACAAACTTCACACCGCATGACTCCGTGAGTTGTAAGTTATCATTCTCGTTTTATTTGATCTGAATGCATATGATTTCATTCTTATAGTATCTATATTTCTCTAGGTACTACTATTACTACTACTGCTACTACTACTGTTACTGTTACTGTTACTATTATTACTACTACTACTACTACTACTACTACTACTACTGTTACTACTGTTACTACTACTACTGTTACTACTATTACTACTACTGTTACTGTTACACTACTACTACTACTACTACTACTACTACTGTTACTACTGTTACTACTACTACTGTTACTACTATTACTACTACTGTTACTGTTACTACTACTACTACTACTACTACTACTACTACTGTTACTGTTACTACTACTACTGTTACTGTTACTATTATTACTACTACTGTTACTACTATTACTACTACTGTTACTGTTACTACTACTCTTACTGTTACTACTACTACTACTGTTACTACTACTACTACCACTGTTACTACAACTACTGCCACTGTTACTACTACTACTACAACCACTGCTTCTACTACTGCTATTACTACTAACACTACCATGTTTACTGCTACTACCACAACTATCGCTGCTACACTACCTAGTACCGTTACTACTACTACTACTACTACTGTTTCTGCTACAACATCCACTGCTTCTACTACTGCTATTACTACTACCGCTACCATGTCTGTTACTACTACTACTACTACTGTTACTACTACTACTACTACCACTGCTTCTACTACTGCTATTACTACTACCGCTACCATGTCTGTTACTACTACTACTACTACTACTACTACTACTACTACCACTGCTTCTACTACTGCTATTACTACTACCGCTACCATGTCTGTTACTACTACTACTACTACTACTACTACTACTACTACTACTACTACTACTACTACTACTACCACTGCTTCTACTACTGCTATTACTACTACCGCTACCATGTCTGTTACTACTACTATTACTACTACTCTTAGTTTTACAATGTTCTATCTAAAACTTTAGCACTACTAAACCCCCCTAGCGTTGCCCAAACTATAATTATCATTTACGCGGTGTGTTCGACCCACGTTATTATTGCATTGATTTGTGTAGATACATGTACCTACTGATCGATTTACCTCATGGAGATGTCAGATTTTCCTGCGCACGCAATTTTAATTGTTGTTGCTTTTTAAAAATAAGAAACTTGGTGGTTAAGTAAGCATGTTTATAACAGTAGCGCATCGTAGTAGCACAGTGGCAGTCTCAACCACGTTTACAGACCAGTAGACAGTAGTTCAAATCCCATCACAGCAAATTGTATATGAAAAGTCACCGGAATTACTGTGTAAGTACTCCGACGCTGAGACTTTTAGCTAACACTCGACTATCTAAATGGGACCGAGCACTAATCGAGGCGTGAGTAGATTAACATTAACATCCATTATATCCAGTGAAGGATATCACTAGATAGTTTATTTCATTTCCTTGTTATTTGTGGCGTACATAATTTCCACAAAGTAGAATAGAAAGGTTATGTCAGTGCTGCTGTGTGGCTCGGAGACATGGAGGACAACATAAGAAACCACCAGAAAACTACAGACCTTCTCCAATGAATATTTACGTAGAATAGAAGAACTGAGATGATATGATAAGATTACCAACGATGAATTCAGAGAAATAAATAAGCAGATACAGGTGGAAAAAAAGTTGAAGAAGAAACGCTAGCGATGGATTCAACACACATTGAGAAGAAGACCGACCAGAAGCATTACAAGAAAGTCACTGTTTTGGAACCAGCATGGAAAGAGGATTAGGTCACGGCCTAGAAATACCTGTAGAAGAGAGCTAGAGACTGATATTAAAAGGATAGGCAAGACGTGCAAAGAAGTGTAAGGGGTGGCAGAAGAGAAGAAGTGCTGTGCTGGAAGAAACTTATTAAACACATGTACTCCGTTGGGAGCTAACATGTGAAGGAGAAGATTAGACAGATCTACCATCTCATTACCAATTATTTGGGGAAGACAAATTAATATCGCTGCACTATCCTACATAACAAGTAAACATCGAATAAGAATAGTTTAAATATATTACTACAGAAGCTACCACTGAACTCCGTGGTCGTTGGTCTACTCAGTTGAATTAGAAAATTGCCAGACTGCTGCTGAGCATATTCTTCAAGACTGCCGAATATGATATATTCATGCTTGCATATTGCCCCAGTTTAACAACACTGGAAGTCATACAATTAATGACTGACTATGCTTCAGAAAGCTTACATCGAATAGAGTTGTCACTATAGATCATAGCTGGATTCATGGAGCTGACTCATATGTCTTTTAAGATTTGAGCATGGAAAATTAATTACAGAAGAAGAATAAGTGACACTACGAGATTATGTGAGTGAAAGAGAAATGGTAGTAATACTAAGATAGATAACAAGTAGTGGAGTGTGGGAGTTATTGTTATATATATATATATATATATATATATATATATATATATATATATATATATATATATATATATATATATATATATATAATATGTTGGACTTTGTCCTGTGTTTGTTGTGTACGTGAAGTCGATGAACTGAGTTATCTAATCCTTTATTGAACGTTGTCATATCTTGGCAAAGTAACAGCAGTAAGCTAACGAGGACCACACGAGTGCAGTTTGGAGATGGTATGCTTCCGTATATCACGTACATAAACTAGAGCAAGATGTGCTGTGTACTACTTATGTAACGTGTTGTTTTGTCGTAGGTTATCGTTACGTGAGTGTATATTGTGGATTTTACTTCACATTTCTAGCTGGTACGGAAGTCTTAACATTGTGCAGTTTGCTCCAGGTCCTTTAATTATACATGTTCGTTCACACACTGGGTCACTTTAAACTCTAACCTCTGACACGGTGGTAAGTAGTGCACGGTGTTTAACACGTAAGTACACAAGTGCTGACACTTGACAGTGCGACCTAAGGTCTCGGACTGAATTGCTTTTACGTCAAGCTTGTCTAAATGTTGTTTACTTTATAATACACAACTTTCTGAACGTAGATTAAATCATATCCGTTGTTATTATCTTCCTTATCTGTCGTCGTCTTTGCAACAATTAATCTCTTGTTTGGTTGTCAGAAACACATATGTTAAACATTCTGTAGGAGTTCCTGTTTGTAGTTACTATTATCTTCTTCTTATAACGCTCCATATCCACCATTCAATCGTTACGGTCCCATTCACTCTTTACGATTTATGTGATCTGAGCCTAAGAGTGATTGTGCGTTATGCCAGTTATGCGCCTACAAGTAGGCCAGCGCATCCGATTTCTGTGACGCTTTTTATTTACTAGGTAGCTTCCCTAGGTTTCTACCTCAGTCGCCTCTTACGACATGCCTTGTATGTAGGTCGCAGTATTACTATTTTTTGCACACCTTGAGGGCCCGGCAACACACGGGCGCTTATCCAGCAAGGGCGCGTATCCAGCAAAGATGCTTGTTACGGCCATATCAGTTTTCTCTGCTCCTCTTGCGCTGGGTACACTTGTGACATATTGTATTTTCAGACGTCATTTATCAATCAGTGACAGTCATACCTGTTAGGTTATGTACAACAGCTGAAGATTAAGACTTGCTGTTTTCTGTTGAGCTGGTACAGTCGGTCCCATGTCCGTCAAGTAAAGGTTTTATATCATGTATCATGTTTCTCTGGCCTATATGTTAGGTGCTCGCCTCTCGTTACAAAGCTACTCGGTTCGCCCCCTCGTGGAGCCATCTGGATATTTTTCTCGAGATCCATGATCTCAGTGTAGGTAAGATCAAGTTCCTAGTTCTTTCCGAGACGGACAATAATACGTAGGTTCAGTGTTGAAGTTGAACACCTTCAAGAAGCATTGATATTTCAAAATCAAGAAGAGCAACCTGATTTGCCGCTGTGCCGGCAAACTTCATTTGCAAAGAAAATTTGATTAGAGAAACAAAATTGCTGCAAAATATTTTCACCATCTTCTAAATGACATCAGTGACTCTCGCACGAAGTTCCGTCCTGCACGTAGTACGTCCTGCGCGTAGTTCGTCCAGCACGGCCACTGATATCATCCTGTGTAAGTAAGAAATGGGAGCACACATCTCACCCAAGTGTAATGATGATGTAATCAAATCTATATTTGGGAATACAGTATTATTTCCGTATTATTCTTTGACCAACAGCACGCAAAGGGGGAGGCCATCACGTTTCTCAGAGTTGCTCAGCTACACACAATTGAGGCCTTTGTCGGCCCTCAGCCATATGCGGTTGTTCAGTTCAGTCTGAGATTTGAATCATCCGTCTAAGAGGTCAGTACAGTAACCATTGATCCACCGTTGCTGACATCCTTTGTTTTGTGACCCGATTATCTGTTTGCTACGAGATCGTATATTGTATTATTACAAATGAGATGAGCAGTTCATCATCAATGTTTATATCTGGGGTTGTTTTTTTTTTGTAGAACAGGGGTGCCGTGTGTTGTCGAGGCTCACAAGGGGAGCAAAGAATAGTAACAATGCAACTGCAAGGCATGTCGTAAGTGGCGACTGATGTAGGGACCTAGGGAAGCTACCCCAGTAAATAAAAAGCATCACATAAATCGGATGTGCTCGCCTACTTGTAGGTGAATAACTTTCACAACGTACAATCGCTCTTACGCTCAGATCACATACGAACTGCAAAGAGTAGTTTGACAAGGGGTCGATATGGAGCGTTGGAAGAATAAGATGATGTAGAACGTCCATAGCGCCCAATTGTGTGCTTTTTTAATTGGGCACTACCCGGAAGTACCACAACGGGTGGACACAGTACAAGTGAACGAGAAAATGTGTAAAACATCGTCTCAAACCACTTGACGACTGCACGAGCACCTAACCATTATATTTTGCCAGCTCTCATTAAATATTCTTCATGTTCAAACGTGATTAAGATACCCGATTGAGAACATTACGTGTGGGGCAGTAAACGATTACGCCGATATAAGTCCCCGTGATTACGGTCAGCCGCGTCACGTAACCTTCGTTTCATGACGTCACCGAGTCCATATTAAGGTCGCGCGTGACAGCAGTGCACATTAACCGGTCGCCTTCAGAAGTGAAATCTGGTCACAATATCAAACTTTAATCTCCGCCGCCCACGTCTGGCTGCTGACGTCGCGTGTTTTGTGGGGAAACAAACAAATTCCTCCTTTGAATTATCTCGCCTGGCCGCCGTGAGTATATTTGCCTGCCATAAATACCTGCTTTTGTTTTTTTTCTTTAATTTCTAATCCTGAAATAGAGCGTTGGTGTCGTCAAGCGGTTGAAACGTTTTGTTTTATTATCTGCAAAGACAATGTTTTACTTCCTGTTGTACACTGGCATCAGTTGACCAATTTATAAAAGTGACACTGACTTGTTGAGGTTAAATAGAAAGGTAATTAGTCACTGAAACCTCGTTATGTCTTCTTTTTCTTCTTGCGTTCGCCCGCTATGAATTCAGGCGTAGTCAAGGCGCCTGATATGGCGCCTCTGACTGATTTTTGTGTGAAGGCAAGTTTTCCTTATTATCAGTGTCCCACGTCATATTTACATGTAAAAGTCCAGTACTTTGAGGGCAGTTTTTTTTCTTTCTTTCGTCCGCTTTCAACTCAGACGAAGTTCCATCTCTGAAACTGATTTTTGCGTGAAAATCTGTTTTTTCAAATTTCTTACAATGGCAGCAGTGTGCACATTGTAAATTACTTTACACTGGCAGCCGTGTGCTCAATGTACTCGTAATTAGTATTCCTCGCCATACAGGCAGATTTTCTCCGACTTCAGAGGTACTCACGTTATCGTCCTGAGTAAGACCAGGGGACTCGAACAAATGCCGGACAGTAGGTTCGAACCCGAGCTATGAGGCGTCTCACAGCTAGCAGGCCGAGCTACTATCAACTACTCTAGGCAGTCCCCCTTTGAGGGCAGTAAATCTACACAGTGCTATAGTATTATGTTATTGTGATTACAGTAAGCATGTATTAAATTCAGTGTGTTATGCAATAGAGGGAGGGAGGGAGGGGGAGAGGGTTGGTGGTACCATTAAGTACTCGTTTACACTGTAGTATGTATTCATATTTCGATACGGAAAGTAGCATTCAATATCCGGTTGTTGTTGGGATTTTTTTGGGGTGGGGGTCTTTGTGGCGTAGAAGTAAGGTGCTGGCATCTGGTTCCAAAGATAATCGTTTCTTTTCCCGCGTAGAGCGAACGGTATATTTTTCTAGAGATCCCTGATCTGAATGTAGGTTAGATCGAGTTCTTAGTCCTATCGGAGAGATGGAGGATAAAACTGATGTGTCCCGTGTTCAAGTTGAGCCATATAAAAGCAGTATATTCAGTAGAAAATCAATCAAACTAGGCTGCAAAGTCATCGACCAAACACAAACATTTATGTTCAACAAAATAGATTAAAACAACATTCCTACAAAATGTCTACCTTCACAAATTACATCTTGTACTCTCGCCGATGCTACGTAGTTCGTGTACTTCCGCTGAGATATTCCTGTGTAAGAAAGAGATCGGAACACATGGTTGTTCATCGAAGTGCAATGATGATTGTCCAATCAATCAAACAATCAGGTTTTTGTTTCCTCATTCATGACATTCTGGTATTTATTCATTTCTAGGTCAGCACATCTGATTTCCGCGACGTTTTTTATTTACTAGGTAGCTTCCTAAGCCCCTACCTCACTCGCCTCCTACGTCATGCCTTGTAGGTCGCAGTGCTACTATTCTTTGCTCTCCTTGCTAGCCCCGACAACACAAGGATGGTTCGATATGTCTGTTACCTCACCCTCAACAATTGCCTCTTCATTCCTCACTTTCTTTGTTTCACAACTGCTTCATTTATTTGTGTCAGTTTCAATAATATCACTTCATTAAGTAACTGTTTAGTTGCATTTTTGACAGTTGAAGGAAGTCTTGTTTTACATCCTCCACCTCCGCCCACCACTTAATTAGTGCTATCCTTCCGTAACATTTCTTCCTTACTTGTAATAATCATGTAGATTTGTTATTGCTTTCTGCTATTTCTGGATGTTTTTCGTTATAATATTAAAAAGAATGGATTATTCACTGTTTTTAATGTACTTGTTTTGCCTGGTCAATAATAAACAGGGGAGAGGGTGGAGATATTCAACTTTTGTCGTGTTTACAAGTTTTACATAACGATGGACACCTTTCTGACGCAGATATCACGTTAAATGCCGCCATCAACCACAGGTCTTTCCCCCTTCCCTACCTTTCCCATCTCATGCTTTGCCCAAGGCCAGCACCCGTTTCCTGTGCGGTCAAAAAATAGCCGACAGATCAATGAAAGTCTGCTATTAGTGACACCGTCGTGATGGAGGCCGGGTATTTGTGGCTGCCTGATGACGTACGCTGGTGCTCAGCTCATTCACCAAGATAATAAACGGAGTCGGTTGGCTGGCGCGCGTGCGCTGGAGGTCACAAGAAAGGTGCGGGTGAGAATGAGCAAGAGGCCAACTTGTAGTATAGGTGAGCTGCCACCGTTTGATGCTTCTGTAAGGAGGGGGAAGAAGACTGGGAAATACATGAAATAGAATGGGTAAGATGGGAAAGATCCTGAAGTCTGTCATAAAAGGGCGCACGAGTGCAGTTAGTTGGTCTAAGAATAGTTGTTAGTGGAGCATTAACTATAATAGCAGCAGACGACACTATGCTATTATGTTAGTAGAAGCGACACGCAGGCCAGAATGATTGTTTCCCTTGAGGATACAAATCGTGTCAAGTGCTTGCACAAACTGACGATTCTGTTGCCACATAGTATTATTGCAGAGTCGGCTTACTTTAGTGACACTCAGCTAGATTTGCTGACTACTCGCCGGTGTTCAATGCCAGATACAGTCTTCTTCTTCTTTCTTTTCTCTAATCCTGTTTTGCCTCACAGCATCAGGATAAGAAGAGAGTTCTAGAACGGGCTTTTGTGTGCGCTTCGTAATAGTTTTTTAACCGCCTCTGTTATCTCTGAGGTCCACCTTTACGTGGACGCCTTTTGCTTTGTATCCACTGTTTCGGAGTAACATTGCTCTTTATGGCGCACTGTCTGTTAGTTCAGCTGTAATTGAGTGGGTAGTTTAAGACAGTGAGCGTCTGTAGCTCAAGCGATAGTGAGCTCGATCACGAACCCAAGCGTACCTGGTTCAAACCCCACGGTGGGCAAGTTTGGAAGCAAATTCGTTTCCGTGGGATTTTACAAAAGGTAAAAATAAACCTCACCGTTCAGAAAGCAATGATAAACTACTGAACGTATAAGTGGTGCCTATAAAATCAATTACGTTTACTGTGGTTGATGCCTATGTCCTTTAGGATATGCCACGATTTTCATATTTTTTTTCAGTTTAAGACAAGGTGAGAACTAAGTTAGCTACCTCTCTTCTAAATTCTAAGTGCGAAGTATCAATTTTTTGTACACTGCAACATTATATATGAAATTACTTTCAGCTTACTTGGCGGTAGCTTCCTAGAGAAGATTGAAAACTGTTAAATGGAGTTTGTAATATGAATTGTTTGTGAATAGTCCCAATGAAATACAAGTTTTTATTCTTTTCTTGTCTACAGCTGGACATATGTTTCTACAACTGGTTTTCTTTTCCTATTCAGGAGATGAGTAGTAAATGGGTCATGAGACATATAGTTTTCAGTTGACTTATCTTTGTTCACTCTTAAACATCAACTTTAACATCTTCAATGAAAGCAGTGTCTTTCATATGTTGTTGACATCTCCAAAGTGCATGTCCTGCATTGGCACTAGTGAAGACTATAGAAATAATATATGTTTCTCATACAATGAAAATCTATGTCAAATATCTTCAGAAGTCTTATTATCATATTCATAGTTATACTTACGAGAAGTTCGTTACTGTCTCTATTTTGTTGAAACAAATATGCTATCTCACTCTATTGTGACCAGAGAGGATTCTGAATATTACAGCTTGCTCTTTTATGTTTTCCGTAGATAACATGAATTGTGCTTCTGTTGACCAGGATGTTGTATGTTCCACTTCATCGTGTATTTTCTTATTATTGACAAACATCATAGTTTATGTTTATATCAGATTCAAGTATGTGTGCACTCGCCCTTTGTCACTCTATGTCTTCAGTAAATACCCAACAAACACGGCCATATTTCGTTATTAGAATATACCAACCTCATGAACGTCCATTACTATGCGGCATTGGCAGAGAACATTGGGTGCATTTGGCTAAAGACAGGCATGGCGAGCGACAGTGAGGGATGGTGTTAAGAGTGGAGAATAGAAACGCAATCGTATATCAACGCAAAAAACGATGGATGAAGACCCAAATCGACCTGGAGGAGAGAACTGAAAGAAAGACTGATAGTACAACAAGAACTGAAAGAAATGAATCACAGCTCGCCCGAGTGGCTACCGGGACCCAAATTTGGGGTGTAAAGAATAGAACCACTGTTACCTGCCATGCATATCGTAAGAGGCGACTAAGGAGGTTTGGCTGAAATCGGATGCATGTGTCCTAAGCCGGTAGAAGTCTATGCGTGTAGGTGCCTACCAAACCAATGTGCAACGTATACACGTTCTTAGTAAAGATCAAACATCACAAGAGTGATTAAAATTGGTCGTAAAGAACGAACGCAAAGAAGAAGAATCACAGCTGGAACACAATACAGAGCACGACCAAGAATAGAGAAGAATGATGTGCATGTGTTGCTGCTCTAAGCGCCATATGCGTCACTGTCTAGAGAGGGATAGGGTGAGAGAGATATCAAGGCAAAAGATAGCAGAGGCAAAGAAACTACTTTCTTCATCAGCTCCAGACACTGAATTTATGTGTAGTAACCGTTGCAAAGACATGGCATTCCAAAATAGGTCTGTATAGCTACAATATGCAATGTGATCCAGCACAGAGCACATTACATGACGCAAAACCTATTGTCTCCTGGGACAGATAGTTCGATGATGATGATGATGAGTATATGTCGGTCCTCTTGAGTTATCACTGTTCTCCTTATAGGACAAGAAGTAAAACAAACGTATATGACAAGTAGTAAAACAAACGTATAGGACAAGAAGTCAAACAAACGTATAGGACAAGAAGTAAAACAAACGTATAGGACAAGAAGTAAAACAAACGTATAGACAAGAGTAAAACAAACGTATATGACAAGAAGTAAAACAAACGTATATGACAAGAAGTAAAACAAACGTATAGGACAAGAAGTAAAACAAACGTATAGGACAAGAAGTAAAACAAACGTATAGGACAAGAAGTAAAACAAACGTATAGACAAGAAGTCAAACAAACGTATAGGACAAGAAGTAAAACAAACGTATAGGACAAGAAGTAAAACAAACGTATATGACAAGTAGTAAAACAAACGTATAGGACAAGAAGTCAAACAAACGTATAGGACAAGAAGTTAAACAAACGTATAGGACAAGAAGTAAAACAAACGTATAGGACAAGAAGTAAAACAAACGTATATGACAAGAAGTAAAACAAACGTATATGACAAGAAGTTAAACAAACGTATAGGACAAGAAGTAAAACAAACGTATAGGACAAGAAGTAAAACAAACGTATAGGACAAGAAGTAAAACAAACGTATAGGACAAGAAGTGAAACAAACGTATAGGACAAGAAGTGAAACAAACGTATAGGACAAGAAGTAAAACAAACGTATAGGACAAGAAGTAAAACAAACGTATAGGACAAGAAGTAAAACAAACGTATAGGACAAGTAGTGAAACAAACGTATAGGACAAGAAGTAAAACAAACGTATAGGACAAGAAGTAAAACAAACGTATAGGACAAGTAGTGAAACAAACGTATAGGACAAGAAGTAAAACAAACGTATAGGACAAGAAGTAAAACAAACGTATAGGACAAGAAGTAAAACAAACGTATAGGACAAGAAGTAAAACAAACGTATAGGACAAGAAGTAAAACAAACGTATAGGACAAGAAGTAAAATAAACGTATAGGACAAGAAGTGAAACAAACGTATAGGACAAGAAGTAAAACAAACGTATAGGACAAGTAGTGAAACAAACGTATAGGACAAGAAGTAAAACAAACGTATAGGACAAGTAGTGAAACAAACGTATAGGACAAGAAGTAAAACAAACGTATATGACAAGTAGTAAAACAAACGTATAGGACAAGAAGTAAAACAAACGTATAGGACAAGAAGTAAAACAAACGTATAGGACAAGAAGTAAAACAAACGTATAGGACAAGAAGTAAAACAAACGTATATGACAAGTAGTGAAACAAACGTATAGGACAAGAAGTAAAACAAACGTATATGACAAGAAGTAAAACAAACGTATAGGACAAGAAGTAAAACAAACGTATAGGACAAGAAGTAAAACAAACGTATAGGACAAGAAGTAAAACAAACGTATAGGACAAGAAGTAAAACAAACGTATAGGACAAGAAGTAAAACAAACGTATAGGACAAGAAGTAAAACAAACGTATAGGACAAGAAGTAAAACAAACGTATATGACAAGAAGTAAAACAAACGTATAGGACAAGAAGTAAAACAAACGTATAGTACAAGAAGTAAAACAAACGTATAGGACAAGAAGTAAAACAAACGTATAGGACAAGAAGTAAAACAAACGTATAGGACAAGAAGTAAAACAAACGTATAGGACAAGAAGTAAAACAAACGTATATGACAAGTAGTGAAACAAACATATAGGACAAGAAGTCTTCTTCTTCGCGTTCGTTCTTTACAACCAATTTTAATCACTCTTTGTGATATGTTTGATCTTTACCAAGAACGTGTATACGTTGCACATTGGTTTGGTAGGCCCCTAAACGCATATATTTCTACACGTTTAGGACATGTGCATCCGATTTCAGCCAAACCTCCTTAGTCGCCTCTTACGGCATGCGTGGAAGGTAACAGTGGTTCTATTCTTTACACCCCAAATTTAGTCCCCGGTAACCACTCGAGCGTGAACCTAGCTTTCATTGGATGTGTTGGTATATTCTTGTATTTTTCTGCCTGTATGAAGGTCTTTGTGTCTCGTTTGTCTTATAGAGATGGAGTAAGAACAACATCGTGACGTATACACAACGTTCATCGACTTGACCAAGGCGTTTGATACGGTCAGTAGAGAAGGTCTCTGGAAGATCATGGCTAAATATGGCTGTACTGAAAAATTCAAAAGATTGTGCAGCAACTGCATAGAGGATGCAGTCCAGAGTGCAGGACCAAGGCGAGCTGTCAGAGCCTTTTCCTGTCCTGAATGGAGTCAAACAAGGCTGTGTGATTGCACCAACTCTGTTTAGCATTATATTTTCTGCCATGCTGATAGATGCATTCAGAGATCGTAACATAGGTGTCGACATCAAGTATCGTACAGATGGAAAACTCTTCAATCCAAGGAGACTTCATGCAAAAACAAAATAAAAGTCTGATACCATCAGAGATTTCTTATTTGCTGACGACTGCGCCCTCACTGCCAACACTGAGGCGGATCTCCAGACTAGCATGAACAGATTCTCACAAGTCTGCTCCAACTTTGGTCTTACCATCAATACCGAGAAATCTGAAGTCATGTACCAACTAGCTCCTGGAAAAGTATATGCCGAACCAAATATTACAACAAGCGGCAGGAAACTGAAAGTAGTGGACAGATTTACTTATCTTGGAAGCACACTGTCCCAAAATGTCACCATAGATGATGAAATAAATACCAGAATCTCTAAAGCTAGCAGCACCTTTAGCAGACTACATAGAAATGTCTCAATAACCAACTACTCCAAGATACAAGACAAGAGGCAATGAATGACATACTCAAAAGAGAAGATGGAAATGGCTCGGACATGTTATGAGAATGAGACAAGAAATGCCTGCAAGGGTAGCCCTCACTTGGACACCAGAAGGAAAGAGAAAGAAAGGCAGACCACGGACAACATAGAGGCGCATGATGGAAGAGGAACTGGACACCGCATCTCTGACGTGGGGCTCTGCGCTGAAGGTTGCACCGGACAGGAGAACATGGAAAGTCCTTTCTGAAGCCCCATGTGTCACTAGGCATGACGGGATTAAGTAAGTAAATAGAAATGTCTGGCACAGATGTGGTATTGGCCAAGCCACAAAACTGAAAGTATATCGAGCTGTCGTGCTCCCAGTCCTTCTTCACACCTGCGAAACTTGGACAGTATATCAGAGACATGCAAGGAAGCTAAACCACTTTCACAGTCTGCCTTAGAAAAATAATGAACATCAAATGGCAGGATATGATCCCAGATACAGAGGTCCTGAAAAGAGCTGCTCTTCCCAGCATCTACACAATCTTGATGCAGTCCCAGACAAGATGGGCAGGACATGTGGCTCGAATGCCAGATTGCAGAATACCCAAACGACTCTTTTATGGTGAGCTGCATAGCGGTAAACGCTCACAGGGAGGCCAGAAAAAGCGATTCAAAGATACACTCAAGAACTCGATTAAATCTGTTGGCATAGATGTCAACAACTGGGAGAATGCTGCTCAAGACAGATCAGCCTGGCGCACACTTCTTCGACACGGTTCCTCGGCCTGCGAGGCAGATAGAACAGCACAGATGGAGCAAAAACATCGAAACAGAAAGGCAGTAAAACTTCCCATAAGTGCAAGTATACCTTGCCCACACTGTACAAGAACATTTCAAGCCCGTATCGGGCTCACTAGTCATCTACGCACACACAGACAAACATAGCGCAACTACATTCCCTTGGATGAAAATTTGTGTGGTCATCATCACCCGTGATGGACGAGCATCATCATCATCAGAGATGGAATGTATGTGATTTTTTTCCATCTCGTCAATTGGAGTGGTCTTCATAACACCTGTAATCAACCGGAGGGCTTGGTTCTGCACTTTATCAAGGATGTGAAGATTTGATTTGGCTGCTGTTGACCAAGATGATGATCCATACTCTAATATTGGTCTTATTAGTTCAGTGTATACTCTCTTTAGTGTCTTTTCATTAGCTCCTCAACAGTCCAGCTAGTTTCCTCAGGATAGGTAACTTCCTTCTTGCTTTTGCCTCTGTTCTCTCCAATTGGGGCTTCCATGTCATTCTTTTATCTAATGTGAAGACCAGTAGTAAAACAAACGTATAGGACAAGAAGTAAAACAAACGTATAGGACAAGAAGTAAAACAAACGTATAGGACAAGAAGTAAAACAAACGTATAGGACAAGAAGTAAAACAAACGTATAGGACAAGAAGTAAAACAAACGTATAGGACAAGAAGTGAAACAAACGTATAGGACAAGAAGTGAAACAAACGTATAGGACAAGAAGTAAAACAAACGTATAGGACAAGAAGTGAAACAAACGTATAGGACAAGAAGTAAAACAAACGTATAGGACAAGAAGTAAAACAAACGTATAGGACAAGAAGTAAAACAAACGTATAGGACAAGTAGTGAAACAAACGTATAGGACAAGAAGTGAAACAAACGTATAGGACAAGAAGTAAAACAAACGTATAGGACAAGAAGTAAAACAAACGTATAGGACAAGAAGTAAAACAAACGTATAGGACAAGTAGTTAAACAAACGTATAGGACAAGAAGTAAAACAAACGTATAGGACAAGAAGTAAAACAAACGTATAGGACAAGAAGTGAAACAAACGTATAGGACAAGAAGTAAAACAAACGTATAGGACAAGAAGTGAAACAAACGTATAGGACAAGAAGTAAAACAAACGTATAGGACAAGAAGTAAAACAAACGTATAGGACAATAAGTAAAACAAACGTATAGGACAAGAAGTAAAACAAACGTATAGGACAATAAGTAAAACAAACGTATAGGACAAGAAGTAAAACAAACGTATAGGACAATAAGTAAAACAAACGTATAGGACAAGAAGTAAAACAAACGTATAGGACAAGTAGTAAAACAAACGTATAGGACAAGAAGTAAAACAAACGTATATGACAAGAAGTAAAACAAACGTATAGGACAAGAAGTAAAACAAACGTATAGGACAAGAAGTAAAACAAACGTATAGGACAAGTAGTGAAACAAACGTATAGGACAAGAAGTAAAACAAACGTATAGTACAAAGTAAAACAAACGTATAGTACAAGAGTAAACAAACGTATAGGACAAGAAGTAAAACAAACGTATAGGACAAGAAGTAAAACAAACGTATAGGACAAGAAGTAAAATAAACGTATAGGACAAGTAGTGAAACAAACGTATAGGACAAGAAGTAAAACAAACGTATAGGACAAGTAGTGAAACAAACGTATAGGACAAGAAGTAAAACAAACGTATAGGACAAGAAGTAAAACAAACGTATAGGACAAGAAGTGAAACAAACGTATAGGACAAGAAGTGAAACAAACGTATAGGACAAGAAGTAAAACAAACGTATAGGACAAGAAGTGAAACAAACGTATAGGACAAGAAGTCAAACAAACGTATAGGACAAGAAGTAAAACAAACGTATAGTACAAGAAGTAAAATAAACGTATAGGACAAGAAGTAAAACAAACGTATAGGACAAGAAGTCAAACAAACATATAGGACAAGAAGTCAAACAAACGTATAGGACAAGAAGTCAAACAAACGTATATGACAAGTAGTGAAACAAACGTATAGGACAAGAAGTCAAACAAACGTATATGACAAGAAGTCAAACAAACGTATAGGACAAGAAGTCAAACAAACGTATATGACAAGAAGTCAAACAAACGTATATGACAAGAAGTCAAACAAACGTATAGTACAAGAAGTCAAACAAACGTATAGGACAAGAAGTCAAACAAACGTATATGACAAGAAGTCAAACAAACGTATAGGACAAGAAGTCAAACAAACGTATATGACAAGAAGTCAAACAAACGTATAGGACAAGAAGTCAAACAAACGTATATGACAAGAAGTCAAACAAACGTATAGGACAAGAAACATGAATAGTACACAGAAAGTTGTTACTAAATACATGGTCTGAGTACACATAAAGAGAGGTTAATAAATGTGTACACATGTTGCATATATGTATGGCAGGTCTCACTCGATCTGATATTTTATTAGCGGTGAGCGAGCGGGTTGTGCACTGACGGGCAGCCAATTGTTTAACTCGCTTGGCTGCTGCTGCTGCTGCTGTCGTCGTCGTCGTGTAGCAGTTCCACGACATATATACATATATAAAACGGCTCATTCTTTTTAGCAGCATTTTTTTATATCATTTATAATCTCACAACACATTCTTCTAGCCGATCGTCCGACCGACCGTCTGGAAGGGACCGATCATGGTAAGTGACTGGTCAGATTCACATGTTTTAGCAGCATTCGCTTCAACTAGGAAGGACACTGTACGTCTGTCTACTTGATCTCGCCAGTTTCTATTGTTATATTTTAATGATTGCTGCACTGTGGGTATTTGGTGATTACGCTCAAATGTATTTAAGACTTGCTTAGTTAATGTACTGTAATGTGTAATAGACGTGTGTAATGTGGTATACATGGCGTGTGTAATGTGGTGTTACATTGCGTGTGTAATGTACTATACATGACGTGTGTAATTTAGTATACATGACGTGTGTAATGTGGTATATACATGACGTGTGTAATGGTGTATTTACATGACGTGTGTAATGTGGTATATACATGACGTGTGTAATGTGATATACATGACATGTGTAATGTGATATACATGACATATTTACTGAGCTATATACGATATGTGTATATAGATATTGATATATGTGCTGGGATATACATGATGTATGTACTGGGATATATACGATTCGTATAGTGAGATATTCATGATTGATGTACTGTGATATATAATTGTTTACGATCCAGGTGTACACTGGAATGTTACACATCAGTCCAAAACCGAGTTCAAGTATGTGCATGTGCTCTTGTGTTGTCCTGTTCTGACGCAAGTCAAATGAGTTTGTAAGCAATGAACAGCTAAAGTTGAACCTAAAAATCTGCTGTTGCATACGCTACTTATTGTGATGTTCATTTCAGTAATATTTTCATTCATGTTAAGATGAAGTAACTTTTTTGATGGTGTTCCATCACGTTTTCATGCATCACGTCTTAGCTAGTGCCAGACCACAGGTTTTTTCCCGGATTTCGTGAATACCAGCTCAGTTTATCTGCATTGTGGCCTCGCCCCTGTCCTGAAGTCCGATCGTTTAGTAGTAACTGACATATTGAACATAGAAAATGTGATAATTAGCACTGATATATTATGATCATCCACTACAATACAATTTGGGCTGTTTAGACCAGTTCAGTGAAATGCTTTAATCTTATGATTATTTTCTGTTCTGTATTATATTATTGCTAATTGGTACAGAAATTTGATTAGGTGGCAGGAACGTCTATAGTATTCTGATCTTCTCAAACATGTCTTAAGATTTTAAATGTTGATTATTTTTTTTCTCCAGATTTTGATGGCCAGTCCTTGTATTGCAGCGAAGTTCTTCCTAGTGTGTCCCCTCCCAGTCAACCAGTCACAGTTGAGGGGGGTGGGACTAATAGACGTGGCCAAGTGTCTGTCAATGGAGGAGTTCGTAGTCAACCAGTGCAATACACCATCATTATCACAGATCCTCAGCTTCAACGAGCAAGCAACGGCGGCAGTAACAACAGCGGCAGTAACAACAGCAGCACATCTGGCGCAACCAGTATCTTGCTGAACACACTAGTACATCAGCAGCAACAGCGGCAGCAGCTTCAGCTACAGCAACAACATCTGCAGCAACAGTTAGCTACTATATCCGAAGCTAACAGCAGCATTTGTAACGTGATAACTGGAGCAACCAACGCTAATTTACTTGTAAACAATAACAATGGCAACAGTAAATTCGGTAGTTTGTTAATTTGCAATAACAACAACAACATTCTCACAAGCAGCGACGGTGACATCGTCAACAGCGCATCAACATTCCCGGCAAACTTGATCGCAAACAACCAAAGCAATCTTTTCTCAGACGGCAAAGGTATTCACTTTACCAAAGTGACTCTTTCAGCCAACAACAAATTGACCCCAGCACTCGTAGATAATCGGGGCATCGAAGGGGGCTTTGTCATTTTGAATTACTCAGATCTGCAGCCCAAAGATGGTTTAGTAAATATAAACAACATTAACCAGCTGGTCAGTGTCAATAATAAAGTTCCTGTCAGTGCTGATTTAGTTACTCAGTGTAACCCCCACCACCTCATCAAGGCTGTCAGTGATACTAACGCTGTTGTCAGTGTCTATAGCAACAGAGGTGTGCCAGCCACTACTAGCAAAACACAACATTCGTGTAACCATTCTGATCTGCCTCAAGCAGATTTCAGAGGCAGAGCATGTGATGTAGACTCTGTGCCTTATAATGGACATGTGTTCGTAGACAAGGAAGATTCAGGGGACACAGACAGCAACGAGAATAACATCTCACATATCAGTCAACCACTGTCATTCTCAGACGAGCAGCAGCTATTAGAATCAACTTCTTCCAGTAACAGGGTGTCCGGGGGCATGCACAGTGGGCGCACGGGATCAGGGTCAGGTCAAGCTCACAGCAGTCATTCACAGCAGCAGCGGCGTAGTCCGCTCAGCAGCAGCCCATCTTTCACAACATCCGCCACTACATCCAGCCAATCAACCATGTTATCGGCTGGGCAACCTGCAGTACCTTCAGGTATATTCAGGACGGGGGCAGATGGCACCTCCTCATCTCAAAGACTATCTACTTCAGGAAACTCCAGTTATGTCCCTCCACAGTACCCGCCTATTTATGGTATTCACAGCCAAGCGACAGGTCATCTGACCACACTCCAACCATACTCTACATTTTTCCCTGGCTACGGAGGAACATCTTCTTCAGGGCACACATTCTCTCATGGATCAATTATGTCCGGAGCATCTCAAGGTCACTACCCGCACATAGAGTCGTATTCTGCCATGCTGGCTAGCATGGGTAGTCATGCTCAACACCGAGGCTCACAAATAGACAGGTAAGTTATACCAGGCTTTTCTTGTGATCTCTTAAATAGTCGCCACCATTACACATAAGATTATATATATATATATAAAACAATTACCATAGATACAGTCTAGCAAAATGGACTACTTAGTCAACAGTTAAAACGAGAGTTTCTTCTTTTTCTTCGTTCGGTCTCATACTCCAGCTGGTTATAGCAGGATGCAATCAGAAGAACGGAATGCGTTTTGTCGCATTTTTCAGTGTGAGCTGTGGTATCTGCACCTTATAAGCACATTCGATTTTTTGGGGACCGGATAAGTTTCTCCCTCTTCCATCTCCATAAACTTGCCAGACATCTTGGTAGTCGTCTGTTTCCGGGCCTGCCACGGGAAGGTGGAATCGGAGTCTTGGTCAGCTTTGTTCGTACACTGACGCTAGAATTCAGCAATGAGTCGCTGACTCCTACAAGCCTCCTACAAGCTCATGCGGATTGCATGTAGTTACCCCGTAGGGAGACGGAGAGTCTGGCCCCAAAAAAGAGAATTATATTTTCTAAATGTTTATGCATATCTGGAAGATCTGCAAGTTCAGGGTAACAGTGGGAAAAGTATTTAGAAAATGCTAGTTTGTGAACACTTAGACTTACAGCCTTATTAGTTATAAATGCCCCTTCTCTTTTCTGTTGCTGTCATGTCCTAGTTAAAAGGATCATAGTCACTTGGATCGCCTGAGTGGTTACCGGGGCCCAAATTTGGGGTGTAAAGAATAGAATTACTGTTACCTTCCACGCATGTCGTAAGAGGCGACTAAGGAGGTTTGTCTGAAATCGGATGCACGTGTCTTAAACGTGTAGAGGTCTATGCCTACCAAACCAATGTGCAACGTATACACGTTCTTGACAAAGATCAAACATATCACAAAGAGTGATTAAAATTGGTCGTAAAGAACGAACGTAAAGAAGAAGATAGTCACTTGGATGAATATATTCAATACAAAGCTATCTTTGATGAACTGGTTCGGTGTTGATTTCTTGTGCGTCAAATGTTGGTAGTATCACAAACACAGTAAGAACATTTTCAACTTCACATGTCCAGTATATTTAGCCAGTGAACATGTGACCTAATCTCGATACTGAATTGTTGACGAACATAGCACTGATCTTATACAGCTTGAACTTTTGACTGCAGTGTCGTAGGCTGTTTGAGAACAATATCTAACCCCTCATGGAATAGGTGGGCTTGGCAACCGTATAGTGCAGATTTAGACATGTTCATGTTGTGTGCTTGGCAAATTGATTACACGTCCTTAATGAAATTACATTGGCGACTTTGATCTATAGATACTTAGTATTATAAGATTAATACATGTCTGTATATAAATGGTTTACTGCTATCCAGAGTAGCATGTAGAACATAAGAAAGGACAAAAATATAAATAATGATAGTTTAAAATAACGATGTTGCTACCTTGATTATAAAAAAAACAAAATCGTTATTGAAAAGAGTAAGATTGTGTTGTTCAAAGAAGTAAAACTAGCATTGATTGATTAATGCAAACATCACTATTGCTATCATCCGTCTCAAATAGGAACTATGCACTGTATCTCACCTACATTGAGATGTGAGAAGTCATTGAAGAATAGCGTGATTGTTCCACACGGTACGTGAACCTGGCGCTTTCGAAACGTAAGACGAGCACCGTACCTCAGCGCCACAGAGACACAGGAATGTAGTATATCTTCTTCTACTTTGAACCCCTAGGAAATATGAGTTTTCATCATTTTTCCTAATTTTGCGTGGGGGAGGCTTTCTTGCAGACCACTAAACCTCCAGCAACTCTATGCGTGTAGTGCTATGCTTAGTGCTGCAGAGACTCCTACTCATGTATGATCTGAATGTAGTATATAAACTGGTACCATTTATATAAGTTTAGGGAAATAGAAATGGACTCATATTCTACTGATATGAGCTCAAGTGTTAGATTGCTAAGCTGGACACTAAAGCACCTCCAAGGGATGCAAGTCAATAACGGAAATCTTCAGTTATTGTACTGTCTGGTCAATATATAGAGATCGGGTAACTGCACCAGAATGACCCAGTTCTGATTGTTATTGTGTTGCAACCTGCTGAAAACCCAGCATTACACATTGAACTGGGTGAAATAACCTGAACTTCAGACTTAATTTTGGTTTCCAGCTAGCATACTGTGCACAGAAGGATCCACAATGGCTTTTAAAATGTAGGGAGAGTTGAGAGACAGTATACTTTGAGATGTCATCTTGAATATTTTTGTTTGGGCATACTTCTTCAGTGATCTATGGCCATGTACTAAGTCTAATGTGGACCACAAACTGGACAGTCAGCTTGAGTTATGCCAGGTTTCTCCAAAGCTAGAGGTGACTGGGTGTGGCACATGGATGTTCCTTCTCAGCTCCCTCAGAAAAGGACAGTTTTGCAAGACATGCTTCAGTGTCTATCCCACCTGTTGACGCTTGTAAAGAGCTGTTTGACGTATTCTTGTGTGCATGCAATTTCAGATGTACACATGACTATTTGAAAAGAATATTACCACTGTTCAGCTTTTTTCTGTTAATATCTACATAGAACGTTTTCTATAATTATACTGGCGAATGCAATACAAGCTTTCCTTAGTTCTAATTTAGTGGACATTTTTGTAACAAATACTTAGTTGACATTTTATCAGTGCCACAATTGTGACATTTCAGAAGTTTCTTTCTTGAGATTGTTGAACATGTGGTAGAAATGAATACTTTTGTAGAATTTGTGGAGTAAAAAACAAATGTGGAAATATCTTGGTCAAAGTTGAGATTAATAAGTCACTGAAAGAAAAATGGATTTCAATATTTTTGCTAATCACCGAATGTTACGTACATTTCACAGTATCATTCTTTTATGTATATCTTCTTCTTTGTTCATCCTGAAAAGATTATCTGTTGTGTTGTGTCTTAGTTTACAGCGAGGATGTGATATCTCCACCTCTCTGCCTGACACATTCGTTTTAAACATAGTATTTTTGCTACCGGATTTACCGTAGCCCTTTGATCATCATCATTAAATAGCTTATCCCGAACAGAACTTTGCTACTCTAACAGTCCTTCGGAATTTCGCTGTCTCATATGCCAGGTGCCTCTGCAGCCGTCATGCTCAAACCATCAATTATATCCTGAATTCATCTTCTCCATGGTTTTCCTCTTCTCTTTGCTGGGTTGCCTCCTTCCATGATGGTCTTCTTCAACGCTTCGTGTCTCTTTATTTGTCCAAAATACTTCAATTTTCTCATTCCTATTTGTAGCATCAGCAAGTTTTCATTGATTTCGAGTTCTTTCTAGATAGATATATTTGTTCTCTTTTCTGTCCATGATATACGGATGACTCTTCTGTAACACATATATTTAAAAGCACATATATGTTTTTTTTGTGATCACTACTCGTAAATCTAGATTGCAGTTATGCATCCTATTACTAGGACCATCACTTAATGCTTTAGTAGGATCGTGGTCAGTTCTTATTAGCTGCTATATGTAACCACATTTACTAGATCTTAAGGCATAAAGGAAATATCTATAAATACAATCTAGAAATCACCAGGGCAGAGATAGGAAAAATATGATCAATTCCATGCATTCTATGGAGATGTAGCTATATAATAAATGATCCCATCTGGAAATAGCTGAGATAAGGGACCTCTATTGCGAATTGGTTAAGTCGATTTTTGTAGGCTCGAATCCGGACCGAGTCACATGTTATTTTTTCTTGAGATCCCTATGAATGTTGATGGTGCTACGGAGTTCGTCCTTTGTACATCACTCTCGGTAGATGGCGTGCCATTTCTGTCAACAGGGGCGGAACCATATAGGTATAACCCGATGCAATGAAGTCATCCCTTTGCATTTAGACCTTCTAGCTATGATAGATATATATTTGGAATATTGTTTGATAACATTTAAAACTGTTATCCCATCTGGAACTAGCAGAGATAGCTGGATGCGATCATTTTATGTACAGTACAGATCATGACATCCTCATGATAGCTACAGTTGATGCAGTGTATGTATCAAAAGAATTTTAGTGTGAAGATAGAAACAGATTGACAATAGTATTTTCTTTTTCCTGGTGTCAAATTTATAGAAACTTAATGTCTCTGATTTGTCTATGTTTAAGATTATTTATCATTGTTTTGTTCTTCTAGTAAATTTACGTTTATATTCATGTTTCTTTTCTCTCTTTTTTCTACAAATAAAAACAGGACACCTAGAGTTCAAGCACCTGGGATATCTGTCACTCAACATGCTAGTCCTTTTCTCCAATCTACAGCACATATGGCAGCACCAGGGGTGCAATATCCCAGCATGTCATCCACTTCTCACCGCCGTCCATCTGGTAGTAGTTCACCCAGTACTGGGCCAGTAGCTACCACCCATGCCCCTTTATCTGCTAGTACACATATGGACACATTGTCTTCTCATCACTTAGAAAAAATGGTTTCTAGCAAAGGAGGCAGCAGCCATCAAGTCAGAGAGGGAGATGTGTCCAGGGAGATCAGACTTTATGGAGATTCTTCAAATTTACTAGAAGACAAGCCTAGATTGTCTCCATCTAATACATATTCGCCCGGCAGCCATATTCCTAAGGTTTCCTTTGATACAGTTGTCAAAGAGTATGGAGGAGGAAGAGACTCTCCAACAGGAAGAGGTGATCTCTATGTCCGAACTTCATTGAGTGGGAAAGAGGGCAGTCTAAAACACAGGATCCTGACTCGCCCCTCAGACTCTGATGTGCCTGATGACCTCTCCAGAGTAAGCGGAGTTCATGGACTTAAGGACGAGCCTTTAGTGAAGAGACAGAAAATGACTATTGTGGGATCTGCTTATGGTGCCCAAACTTCTCAGGGGCACCACGGTGATAATCAGAGGCCCAGCGGGCGTTACCACCATGTAACACATACAACGTCCCACCATTCTCAACCAAATAACAGCATCACTTTGGATAGTAGGGGAACTGCTGCCAGACACCACACAGATAACAATATGCTTGGGCGTGAGACTCAGCAGCTCTCTCCCTACCAGCAACAGCACAGTGATGACAGCAACGCCGACATCAGATATCAGCAGTCATTCTATCACTCCTCTCCAGCCTCAACACCTCCTTCCCTCTCACCTTCTTCTGATCGTCCTCCTTCCCACCTCCAATACCCTACTCACTTTATGAAAGGCTCAATCATTCAGTTGGCTAACGGAACCCTCAAGCGAGTGGAAGATCTTCAGACTGAAGACTTTGTCAACAGCGCTGAGATCTCCTCAGACCTCAAAGTGGATTCCAGCACAGTTGTCAGGATTGAGGAGCAGCCAGAGCGAGGCACAGCCATGCTCAGCTTCTCAGTTGGAGAACATCGTGTACAAGTAAGTAATCATATCCCAACTTGACATTCATAATTAAGTATCAGTGAGGCAGGCAGTGACATTGACTATTCTTCTTCGAACGCCCCATATCGACCACTTGTTAACTACTCTGTGATTTGTATGAGATCCCTCTCTCTCTCTCTCTCTCCTCTCTCTCTCTCTCTCTCTCTCTCTCTCTCTCTCTCTCTCTCTCTCTCTCCCTCTCTCCTCGTGGTCGTTCTTTTGGCCATTTTGATCATTCTTATTGTGATATATAAACCGCCTTTGCCAAGAACCGAATTATAGTGCTTATCCTTCGGTGACCTGTCCGGTTTAAATCAGCGTTACTGGTTCGCTCTCCGTCAGTCTTTAGCTGTCCCCAGCCTACCTGCAAGGCAGCATGTTGCTATTTTCTTTTAGGGTAGCGACCCTTAGACAACTTGCCTTCCCGGGTTGTTGAGCGTCATCTGCCCAGGTTACCTGTCTTTTTGGACTACTTGGTTTGCCTACCGTCCAGTTTTGTGTCGGTTTGCTCCCTAGTCTTTGATTGTCCCAAATATAACTACAAGGCAATAATATGATCCAAGTCTAAGTGCGATTGTACCTTGTGCCAGTTATGCACCTACAAGAAGGCCAGCACATCTTATTTCTCGACGCTTTTATTTACTAGGGTAGCTTTCCTAGGCCCATACCTCAGTCGCCTCTTACGACATGCCTTGTAGGTCGCAGTGGTACTATTCTTTCCTCCCCTTGAGAGCACCGGCAACACACGGGCGTCAAGACAATTTGATTATATGAAGTTTCTGTTACTCTCGTTGATTATATCTTTGTTTGGTGGTTTCATATTGTGCCATCTCTATTTTACTTTAATATATTTTGTTATATCTTTTTGAAAACTTGCTGGAATCAATGTCTGAGAGCTGAGGACGTACTAATATATGCTCAGTCTCATTCACATTATTGAAAGTGCCAGCAGTAGAACACTTACATAGTAGTTCTGGATAAAAATCTGAATGTTCTGTCAAATTCTGTGCACCCATTTTTCAGCTGAATTAGTGGAGAGCCACCTGCTTCTGGAATGGAACAAATTTCTTGACACCATAAATACAGCTCACTTTCACTGCTTTGCTGACTTGTATAATTAATCTGTTTGATAATGGCCTTTTAGTCGAAACATCGATTTTTCCTATTATTGTACATTGTAAAAATACCATACATTATGTTGAAATCTGTCACCAACATTTATGTCAGTGTATTTGTCATTGTTTAATGTACAACTGTCCGTTATGTGATTTCTATCTCTGCTGGACAAAACTGCACCTCTTCACACCCTATACAACAATAGACGCTTACATTGTTGTGTAATGTTTGTCTTCTCTTCACAACCTATGCAACAATAGACGCTTACATTGTTGTGTAATGTTTGCCAGCTCTTCACAGCCTATGCAACAATAGACGCTTACATTGTTGTGTTATGTTTGCCAGCTTTTCACAACCTATGCAACAATAGACGATCATTGTTGTGTTATGTTTGCCAGCTCTTCACAGCCTATGCAACAATAGACGCTTACATTGTTGTGTTATGTTTGCCAGCTCTTCACAGCCTATGCAACAATAGACGCTTACATTGTTGTGTTATGTTTGCCAGCTCTTCACAGTCTATGCAACAATAGACGCTTACATTGTTGTGTAATGTTTGCCAGCTCTTCACAGTCTATGCAACAATAGACGCTTACATTGTTGTGTAATGTTTGCCAGCTCTTCACAGCCTATGCAACAATAGACGCTTACATTGTTGTGTTATGTTTGCCAGCTTTTCACAACCTATGCAACAATAGACGATCATTGTTGTGTTATGTTTGCCAGCTCTTCACAGCCTATGCAACAATAGACGCTTACATTGTTGTGTTATGTTTGCCAGCTCTTCACAGCCTATGCAACAATAGACGCTTACATTGTTGTGTTATGTTTGCCAGCTCTTCACAGTCTATGCAACAATAGACGCTTACATTGTTGTGTAATGTTTGCCAGCTCTTCACAGTCTATGCAACAATAGACGCTTACATTGTTGTGTAATGTTTGCCAGCTCTTCACAGCCTATG
This sequence comes from Arion vulgaris, assembly GCA_020796225.1. Classification (NCBI taxonomy): domain Eukaryota; kingdom Metazoa; phylum Mollusca; class Gastropoda; order Stylommatophora; family Arionidae; genus Arion; species Arion vulgaris. The sequence goes on along the minus strand of CM036760.1, from coordinate 50,006,322 downwards.
CAACAATAGACGCTTACATTGTTGTGTTATGTTTGCCAGCTCTTCACAGCCTATGCAACAATAGACGCTTACATTGTTGTGTAATGTTTGCCAGCTCTTCACAGTCTATGCAACAATAGACGCTTACATTGTTGTGTAATGTTTGCCAGCTCTTCACAGCCTATGCAACAATAGACGCTTACATTGTTGTGTTATGTTTGCCAGCTCTTCACAACCTATGCAACAATAGACGCTCATTGTTGTGTTATGTTTGCCAGCTCTTCACAGCCTATGCAACAATAGACGCTTACATTGTTGTGTTATGTTTGCCAGCTCTTCACAGCCTATGCAACAATAGACGCTTACATTGTTGTGTAATGTTCGCCAACTCTTCACAGCCTATATAACAATAGACGCTTACATTGTTGTGTAATGTTTGCCAGCTCTTCACAGCCTATATAACAATAGACGCTTACATTGTTGTGTAATGTTTGCCAGCTCTTCACAGCCTATATAACAATAGACGCTTACATTGTTAAGCCTTGTTCTACAACTTTTCAGTCTATGCTCATTGTTGTGGTAAACGTTAGAATACGTCTGTTTCACTCTTACATGACAAAGAGGAAGGGGGAGTCAGCTAAAAACAAAACCTGCTCTCGACAGGCTAGGAAAGCTGGCTTTAATCCTCAGCTTAGAATAAGTTTGTGAACAGAACGTTTCAGACTGAGACGTTATGCGTACAAGATGCTTAACATTGGCGAGACATATTTCTACACTTGTGGATTGAGCCAAGAAACTACAGAACACATCCTTACACGCATGTGGGCTCTACGTGGAAAACTGGGAAATATTGAAGGGCATTTGTTAATTTGTGTCTCAGTCATGGTAGGGGCAACCAAAGACTGATCAAAGATTACCTGAAAAAATGATGGCGGAAATCGGATGCACTTTGTCATAATGAATTGAACAAAATGCAACTTGACTTATGAAGAGTGAAATACAGAATTGTAGATATTGTTCTCTAAATGAGGAGTTACACCCACCTCCAAGGCTGGCAGAGTGCTGGACCCATGTCTCGAATGAGTACACTCCAAATTCCTAGTGGTCACTCTGTCCCGTGGAGAGCTAGGAAACAAGAACAGTGAAAAACGAACACTTGCTAACCTCCATTAGAGCCAAAACGGTTCAACATAAGACAATGGAATTCAGAATAAATATTTTACAAAAAACAGGTGCTATCAGTGAGATAAGTGAAAATGAAGATAGACTTTGCGTGCATCCAAAAAACTCACGTGCATCCAAGAAACTCACGTGCATCCAAGAAACTCATGTTAACTCTGAGCACAGATTCTCTGATTTTATGAATGTTATGTTTGCCATCGTCGTTGCATGCCCATTCCTCGAAAAACAATATGGTATGTTGACAATGCATGTCAGGAGTTTGAAGGCACAGATAATGTCATCGACACTATGTTCAGGACTATTGAAGAGGCAGAAGTATATATAATGTAGTTCTCAGGCTATGTATACACCCCAACAACTGTGTTGGTGTTTTTTTTGCAGAGAATGCGTTCCCAGAGAATAAGGTTCAGTGCCCAGGATACACAGCAGAAATTATATAGAGATAACTACTATATGTAATAATAAAATTTCAAGTAGCCTTTTCAGACCTTACAGTAGGAATTCACTTCACATTTCTAGTTTTTAGTGTACAGGAGGTATGAAGGCCAATTCCTTTCCTCATGTGTGGAATGTCAAGTGTGGGATTAAACCACAACCCTTTTGTGTCCGAGTCAACAGGCGAACGCTTATGCATTACACTAATCTGTTCCACTACTACTATACTTAGTTCCACAAAATGTAGATTTGTCCATTGATGCGAGCATTGTCTGACCTGAATGACGTGGGTAGTGATCTACTAATCTGGGACACTTTCCCAGAGTTAACAGTGAAATGCTTATGGTACAGCAGCAACCACATCTGAAGTAGGAGCCTTCCCATCTCATAATATTGCACACATCACACCAAGAGTTTTGAAGTCTCCTGTATATAAGGGGAGCTTTCCAAACACTTTCCCATAGCTACATAAGAAAAGAAAGAAAATTACCACAGAACCTTGCTTGAATTACATTAAGAAACAAAAATGAAATGGTTTGGTCACTTAATAAGAATGCATCCAAACTCCACAGTATACAATCTTCTACAGCAGAACATCAGGAAAGAAGGCAAGAGGAAGACCACGAAAAAGATGGTTAGATGGCATAGCAGAATCCAGTCAAACAGCAAAAATAACAATCACCCAAGCCACAAGAAAAGCGCAAGACAAAAACAGAAAACCACAACACTGGGCAACATCCGGGTAGCAGTGTGACAACAAAAGAAGACATAAGAAAAATTAGTGAAAACTTGCAACAAGTCCTTGAAGTTATGAGAAATGGATTATTTATAATAACATAGACACTTTCTTGATATGACTGTGTTGATAATCGTAGTCTTCTTCTTTGCGATCGCTATTCTGATGATTTTACCGTCAGACACATTCTTATGATGAAGTCGCCTGTTGTCTGGAGCTCATTTTTGGTGCCATATTGTGTTGTAGAGCCAGCATTCCTTTTTAGGGAGGACATACAGGGAACAGTCTTGCAGGACATGTTCTGTATTTTGATCATCGGTGCCACTCTGACTTAGAGAGGATGGAGACAATCGTATAATCTTACCCTCCACAGAGTTTGAACCAGGTATGCTTGGGTTGTGATCAAGCTCACTAGCACTTAAGCTACAGACGTTCACCGTATTTGATTATACTTTGTATCATTATTATCAATTCTGAATGTCTACTATAGATTAGATATGTTTACATATTTTTGTTCTTCATTACAGGTAACAGTGGAAGCTACATTGGAACATCCATTCTTTGTGTTTGGACAAGGGTGGTCGTCCTGTTCCGTGTCCAGAACACTGGCTCGTTATGGCCTTGATTGTCAGAAGCTTAGTGTGGGTGATGTCTGTATATCTCTCACACATAAGGATGTTCACCTTAAGGCTGCGGAGATAGGACAACAACAAGATCAGAGTTATTTAACTGACACACATAATAAACTAGCCATGACCACATCTGGTTCTGTGTCTACGGAGCACCAAATTCCTTCACCTCAATTTACATCATCTCCAGCATTACCCTTCTCCACCTCTACCTCATCATCCTCTTCAATTCCTTCCAAATCTTCAATGTCAGCTCTAAAATCAGAAAATACAGATGCCAGTTTTCTTCTACCGCTCCCATCATCAGCATCAACCTCCACTAGCAAGCGACGACTTTCCCAAACAGAGCTGCCTCCACCGTTATCTAACATAGTCCTGGTCAAGAAAGAGAACAACAATGGCCACAACTCACGGAGAAGAATTTCACAGAGGGTTGAGGATGAGTTGCAGGAAGAAAAGGTATTTGAGGAGGATGATGACTCAGACTCAACTTTATCTTTGCGTAAGAGAAGATGGTCTGCTCCTGATCCTGGCTCAGTGAAAGCTGACCAGGAACGAGAGAAGGATAGACAGAACCTAACCAGTGAGTCTGAGGAAATAGAAGAGTCAATGCAGACAAGTAGTGGTGATAATGTCAGACAGTGACAATATTCTTGTCACAAAAGTTCTCCTAAAGGCATCAACTTGTAGAATTTCATGAACATTTGGCTACCATCATTTGTCTGCTATGGCTTTCAATTAGTTTGATGTTGATGATACATTAGTTCTGTTTAGTTTATTGTAAATACCAAGATGTTAGTTTTGTGCCATTTATTGTGCTATTATTTCAGTGGTTAGTTGTTTTTTTTTTTTGCTTGTTAACTGTATGTAGTCGGCAATATATCGGCTGGTCAACTAGGTATTGGCTGGTCAACTAGATATCGGCTGGTCAATTAGGTATCGGATGGTCAATTAGATATTGACTGGTCAGCTAGTTAATGACTTGTCAACTAGATAATAGCCTAGATCATCTCAAGCATTTGATGACAACAGTCTCAGACATGTGTTGTTGCCCCTCTCTGGTTTGTGTGGAGGTACGGATAGTCCAATTCTGGACATGATCAGGGCTGGACATATGGGTGTTGTGTCTTCTGTCTTTTTCTTCAGCTAGTTTTCTCTATGTCTCAGCAGTAAAACAGTTCTCAGCTTTTCGAGTTCCTTCTGCATTGCTACAGTGTCACATTTGGCAATCTTGCACAAGGGATTATGTGATGTCTATACCGTAGTTTTTAGAGGCAATTTAAGAGTACCTTTGAGAAAACAAAATTATGTCACCATCACCGAATTATAACCACCATCAGGTCATTTGCCCCTGTCTACTTTATCATACATCAGCTGTTTTGGTATGTGGTTATCAGCTATCTGCACAACATGACCAGACCATCTCACCTGAGCCTTCTATGATAGCATTTGCATACTTGGAATATTGGCTCTTCTTCTTCTTTGTGATTGCTATTTTGATCGCTATTATACAGTTAGATGTGTTCTTATGATGAAGTCGACTGTTGTCTGGAGCTTATCTCTGGTACCATGTAGTTTTGAATGTAGTGTTGAGTTGTAGGGTCAGCATTCCTTTCTAGGGAGGACATACAGGGAACAGTCTTGCAGGACATGTTTTGTCGTTTGAACAGAGCAAATGGGGACAATTTTACCCTCTGTAGATGAATCTTGGCTCTCATGAGGACTTCGATTTTAGGGATTTGTCCTGCCTTTTTATTTTGAGCAACCTGCAGAGACAACTTGTGTGGACATGATTTAGTTTTTCTTGTGTGTCTACTATACACTGTCCATGTCTCACTGATGTACAACAGGGTGGGGAGCACTATGGCCTGGTAAACTTTCAGCTTTATGATATCCCCCTTTACTCCCACACAGTGGCACGCAGTCTTCCAAATGCAACACTGGCTTTGGATATTCTATTGTTGACATCATAGAGTCTTGTTTGCTGCTCTGATAGGATGCTACCAAGATAAGAAAAGTTGTCAGCAGACACAAGACGCTGATGGTCAGTTAACTATTGATAGGTGGATTAAATATTGACAAGTCAGTTGGACACTCATTTGACCATTTTCTAGAAACTATTAACCAGACATTATCTGGTCAACTTAATACTGGTCAGTCAACTAGTTATCTTTTCTTCTTCTTCTTCCAACGTTCCATATCGACCACTTGTTAAACCACTCTTTGTGATTTTTATGTGATCTGAGCCTAAGAGTGCTTGTACGTTGCACCAGTTATACGCTTACAAGTAGGCCAAGACATTTGATTTCTGTGATGCTTGTTATTTAATAGGTTATCTTCCCTAGGCCCCTACCTCAGTTGCCTCTTACGACATGCGTTGTAGGTGGCAGTGTTATTATTCTTTGCTCCCCTTGTGAGCCCTGGTAACACATGGACACAAAATGATATAATGTTGGTTGTGTTAACTAACTATAACGTAGAAGTCTGTTGACACATTCTTGAGTTTCCATGTATGTATCTTCAAAGTTAGATTGTTCTTTTGTTATTGAGATTTCCTATTCACACACTAAGCTCCAACATATGGTATGTGATTAAGTAGCTATGCAAGTGTTGTGTTCCAAATATCCCAAGTATACTCATGATCATGGATCAAGCCTGCATGTAGTTGGTTTTATTCTTGATCCTGCTGTAACTGAGTTTATCGTATTCTTTTCTCATTCTATAAGGTGTGTTCAGAATGTGTTCATGCCTACTTTGTGTTACCAGAGTCAAACATGGACAATAAGCAAAGCAAAGTTGTGGGCCCCAACACCACACTGGCGGGTGAATCTCCATCAAATGTCTGTCCTGACTATCGGTTTCAATACTGACATTTTTCCTTACCTTGAAGTTGTGCTGTCCAGAACTGTCGACCTCTGTCTCTTTCCCTGTTGAGTTTTCTCGCTGCACAATATGCTCCAAGTGTCCAACTCTTATGAAGTGTTCAAGAAATGATGATTGCCTATATATGATGTTGATAATGACTTTCCTTTGTGTTTTTGTTTACTTCCTTTTTCTTGCAATCACTATTTTGATGATTATACGATTGGGAGCGTTCTTATGAAGAAGTCGACAGTTATCTGGAGCTCACCACTGGTGCCATCTAGTTTTGAATGTAGTGTTGTGTTGTAGGTTCAGCATCCTTTTCTAGAAGGACATGTACTGTGGTTTGATCAGAGATGCCACAGGGACACAGAGATGATGGAGACAGTCGTAGCTTGTGCAAGTTTTTATACAGTCTATTATTCCTTGTCCTGAGACGTAAGATGATGGTCTGTCAAGCGTGTGTGTGTGATGGTCATTGCTGGATAGTTTAGGCTCTTTTCTATGTCTTCCTCCTCACTGACCTCTTTCAGCACATCAACTTTAATATTTTAGCAGTCATCTCATGAGATTCTCAACATTCTTCAATAAGTGGAAGGAGAAAAATAAAGATCACTTATACTAAACAAGTTAACAAAATTAACAGTTGAACTATCAGCCATACTTGTTGTGCAAGTTAAATGAGACAGACAAGAAACTGATGTAGAAATGAAATAGATATCGTCTGTATGCATTCTTCTCACTTGTTTCTTCCATTAGTTTGGTTCAAATTGTGTACACAACAAAAACCTTGTAAGTAGTAGCTCTTCTCTTGTTTCAAGGTTCCAAATAATGAAGTTTTAGTTGAACTTATATGCTTTCTACAAGAATGAAGCCATGTAAGATTTTGTTTAGATTATGCTAAAAAAAAAAAGAAGTGACGACTTTGAGAGAAAACAAAATACATGTATAGTGAACACTATGCCATTTTTTGGTAAAACTTTCTTATCTAAATCAGATAATTATCTAAATTATTTTGCGCCTTTCCCAAATTAAGGTGATGTTACTAATTTAGTTATAGGGTATTCTCAGTTTTGTTGTGGCTTGGAAATGTTTAGCTTGCTAGCCCACACAGTTTACAATTTTATTTTTAATATCTTTTCTTCATCTCAACCTTTCCCCCAAGGAAGGCATAGGTCCACAACCAAGGCCCTCCTTTTCAAGTCTCTCCACTCTCTCTCCATCCTCTTGCACTCCGTCTTTCGAATTTCATCGAATCACTTCATGAGTCCCTCCTTGTGGGATCCTTCTTCTACCTCTTGTGGCGAGCTATGAATTTTCTTGGTTGTGGTTTCTGTAGCTATCTAGTGTTTTTTATGTATTTGCATAGCTAGCCCTACTCCCATCCTCCTTAGCCGCCTCTTACAACATGTATGGCAGGTAACAGTGGTTCTATTCTTTACACCCCTAAATTGGGTCTGGTAACCACTCAGGCAGTCTAATATCTTCCCACATCCTTAATGTTTGAGAGACCGGTACCATAATCACTTGATAGCCTGCTCATCAAAAGTTATGTTGTTACTTAGGTACACCCCATTTTTGTTTTACTTTGTCTTCACTGTTACCACAGAACATCAGTTTTTATGACCATGTTTTCACTGCCTTCTAAATTACATCGGGTACCCTCATCGGTGCTACAAAGTTTGTGCACTGCCACTGAGATCTTCCTGTGTAAAGAAGAGATTGGAGCACACGTGGTTACTCACTGAAGTACAATCTTCTTCTTCTTTGCGCTCGCTCTTTACAACCAATTTTAATCACTCTTTGTGATATGTTTGATCTTTGCCAAGAACGTGTATCGTTGCACATTGGTTTGGTAGGCCCCTAAACGCATAGACGTCTACACGTTTAGGACACGTGCACCCGATTTCAGCCAAACCTTCTTAGTCACCTCTTACGACATGTGTGGCAGGTAACAGTGGTTCTATTCTATACACCCAAAATTTGGGCCCTGATAACCACTCGGGCGGCTGAAGTACAATGATGATAGTCCTATCAATCAAACTATAGGGATGCTAGAGACAGACAAACAAGATGTTTGTAGACTATCAATGTTTCATCAGTCATGTCTGTCTAATATAAAAAGAAAGAGTCTGGCCAAATAAATTATCAAATAGTAAATGTCTTCTAGATGTTAGTTTATACTAAAATTATCTTGAAGAAAAGGATGTGGATTGTTATTGGTTATTAGTTACTAAACTGACGTCATTGCACTCCCGCAGACCCATAGGTGCTCAGTCTCCCCCAACAGATATCGAAGAGTATGCATACTGATGGTTCCTGTGGCTCGCTGATTAAACACACCTCAATCTGCCTCTCAAGCATCCAGTTCGACTTGAACAACAGGTAACTCCAAACTGCCTAAATCGCTTGATCGATTCAACATCGATTTTAGTGTCCTCATCCAACAGACAGTCGCAAATAGACCGAAGAATATCCCCTTATCCATCTTCAACTCCCCAACAATCGATGCTGTTGATGCTAGCCTGCCCGCTCTCTCATTACCGTAAACACCCGCATGCCCTGGACAGTATATCCACGTATGCCGCTGGAGGTTAGAAACTTCTATAGACGACATCCACTCATACCGAAACCTGCCCTTCTGGATCTTGTGAAGCATCGACTGAGAGTCAGATACAACTGCCCCAGTAAATGAAGTCCCAGAAATCCAATGGAGGGCAGCAGTAACGCCTCAACCTCCATCCTCATACTAGAAGTAGTTGTCCTGTATGCCCCACTTCGCTCTGCAACAACCCTACCATGCGCATTAGTCAAGAAACCCCAGCCAGACTTCTCACCACGTTGAACCGACCCATCGGTATATACAACAACATCATCATCCCTTGCATTATCTACTATCAGCTGCTTAACTGCGAGATCAGCCTTCATGTTGCCCCAATCTCTACATTCTCTTCCAAAGATGTGGAAAGGACTAGGATATGTTATGAGAATAACCACCTGACATACCTGCATGAACAGTCATCACCTAAACATCGAAGAGGAGAAGAAACAGAACTTGGAGACACAAGATGGATGAAGAAATGCATCAAGAATCTCTGGCATGAATCTGAGCCTAAGAGCGATTGTATGGTGTGCCAGTTATGTGCCTAAAATTTGACCAGCACATCTGATTTTGCAACGCTTTTTATTTACTAGTGTAGCTTCCTAGGCTCTACCTTTGTCACCTCTTACAACATGCCTTGTAGGTGACAGTGTTACTATTCTTTGCTCCCATTGAGGGACCCAGCAACACATGAGCATTTCTTGAAGTAAGGACACTTATCTCAGTTTATCTATAGAACATACTAACAAATGTAATGTATTTAGTAGTAGTAGCAGTAGTAGGTGGTTGTTTGTTTTCAATGGTGAAAATTCAGTGAGAGATGTTATTGTCATTTGTTGGATGGTAAAGAGAGAGTTTGTTTGAGAGCAAAAAGTATCTCCTATATTTTGTTGGATATTTAGTGAGATATTATCTTCTATTAGTCTGTTGTTGGATATATAGTATTTTGTTGTATTTATGTGTTTGTTGGGTATATTTATCTGTTGGGTATATACATCTAGATATTTTGTTGCATTTATCTGTTTGTTGGGTATGTCTATATAGATATTTTATTGTATTTAATTGTTGTTGGGTATATAGTGAGATATTTTGTTGGAGTGAACCCAGTAAAAGCTGGCTGAAACTGGACACGTCACGGAAAGGATAAGCACTAGAGCTCCAAATGGCGCTGAACATGCGACGAAAAATACGTTTTGGCAAAGGCTGTTTATATATCACAATAAGAATGATAAAAATGGCGAAAAAAGAGAGAGAGAGATATTTTGTTGTATTTATCTGTTTGTTTGTATTTATCCGTTTGTTATATATATATATATATATATATATATATAGTGAGATATTTTGTTGTATTTATCTGTTTGTTTGTATTTATCCATTTGTTATATATATAGTGAGGTATTATGTTGTATTTATCGGTTTGTTAGACATATAGTGAGATATTTTGTTGTATTTATCAATTTGTTGGATATGCCATCATTAAGATAATGTGCTGTATCGGCTGGTGTACAAGATCATGGATCTCCACAAATGTCTGTACCAAGTATTGACTATCAGTTTGGACATTTACATATATCTATGTCAGGAAGCTCAGCATCTGGATTAGAGCACAGGCTCCCATGCTGGAGACCCGGGTTCAATTCCCGGTAAGGCAAATGAGTTTTATTATGTAGGGGCATAAAGAAAAATCCTAACCTCAACAGTTTCACGTCGACTGGACTAGCAATGAGGCCACTAAATTCCACAGGCACATGTGCCCCGTCTTAGACCGCTCTAAAAAGCAGTATTCCAGTCAGTAACTAAAGTTTTTTTAATAGTTTGTTTTATGAAGTTCAACTTTCTAATATGTTCTCTCTTAGTCATCCTTTGTCTCTTGCAACAATTGATCCAGTCAGTAACTAAAGTTTTTTTAATAGTTTGTTTTATGAAGTTCAACTTTCTAATATGTTCTCTCTTAGTCATCCTTTGTCTCTTGCAACAATTGATCCAGTCAGTAACTAAAGTTTTTTTTTATAGTTTGTTTTATGAAGTTCAACTTTCTAATATGTTCTCTCTTAGTCATCCTTTGTCTCTTGCAACAATTGATCCAGTCAGTAACTAAAGTTTTTTTAATAGTTTGTTTTATGAAGTTCAACTTTCTAATATGTTCTCTCTTAGTCATCCTTTGTCTCTTGCAACAATTGATCCAGTCAGTAACTAAAGTTTTTTTAATAGTTTGTTTTGAAGTTCAACTTTCTAATATGTTCTCTCTTAGTCATCCTTTGTCTCTTGCAACAATTGATCCAGTCAGTAACTAAAGTTTTTTTTAATAGTTTGTTTTATGAAGTTCAACTTTCTAATATGTTCTCTCTTAGTCATCCTTTGTCTCTTGCAACAATTGATCCAGTCAGTAACTAAAGTTTTTTTAATAGTTTGTTTTATGAAGTTCAACTTTCTAATATGTTCTCTCTTAGTCATCCTTTGTCTCTTGCAACAATTGATCCAGTCAGTAACTAAAGTTTTTTTAATAGTTTGTTTTATGAAGTTCAACTTTCTAATATGTTCTCTCTTAGTCATCCTTTGTCTCTTGCAACAATTGATCCAGTCAGTAACTAAAGTTTTTTTAATAGTTTGTTTTATGAAGTTCAACTTTCTAATATGTTCTCTCTTAGTCATCCTTTGTCTCTTGCAACAATTGATCCAGTCAGTAACTAAAGTTTTTTTTAATAGTTTGTTTTATGAAGTTCAACTTTCTAATATGTTCTCTCTTAGTCATCCTTTGTCTCTTGCAACAATTGATTTGATTGGTTGTCACCGTGTATTCTTCTTCTTCGAACGCTCCATATCGATCACTTGTTAATCACTCTGTGTGATTTGTATGTGATCTGAGCATAAGAGCGAATGTATGTTGTACCAGTTATGCTCCTACAAGTATGCTCCCCAATGCTTTACTAGGGTAGCGTCCCTATGTCCTTCATCAGCCGCCTCCTACGACATGCCTTGTAGATTGCAGTGGTACTATTCTTTGTTTCCCTTGTGGGCCCCAGCACCACATGGGCGAAAACCGTGTATTCTAAATTTCCTACTTACATCACATTCCCTTCTCCCCCTCCCTCCCTCCCAAATGATAATTATCGCTTTCTGATGTTAATACTGAGCTTTCTCTGTGCCTTGATCTCTTCCATCACATCAACATTAGTCATTTGAGAGCAGTCCATGGTATTATCAGCATTCTTTTATTCAATCACAGGACAGTGCTGTATATTTTCTCAGTATGATGCAAGTCTTCAAATGCCCCTTAAATGTTTTTCCTTAAAATAACCTTCGATTGTGATTTTTTTTTAAACTGCACAAAATGTACGAATACTATTTTTATTTTGAAAATATAAATTACTTTAAAATAATTTTATTATTCTTCTTTGCGTTTGTTCTTTACGACCAATTTTAATCACTCTTTGTGATATGTGTGATCTTTGCCAATAACGTGTATACGTTGCACATTGGTTTGGTAGGCCCCTAAACGCATAGACTACTACATGTTTAGGACACGTGCCTCCAATTTCAGCCAAACCTCCTTATTGCCTCCTACGACATGTGTGGCAGGTAACAGTGGTTCTATTCTTTACACCCCAAATTTGGACCCGGTAACCACTCGGGATAAGTAATGCAAAGAGATTTTTTTAATAGTTATTTGTTGTTGTATATAGTGAGAGATATAAGATTGTCTGGCATTTCTATACTGGCAAGATCGTTTAGAGAAGATAGTTTTGAAGGGAATGATTCCTGGAAGAAGAATGAGGGGAAGAACTAGAAGACGATGAGTACAAGATGTCATTGATGATCTGAGAATGACTACTGCTGACGCCGGTCATCTTGTACAGAATAGAGAGTTTTTCAGGACTGCTGTCATGGGAGCCAAGTTCGGAAGGGACAAGCTACTTGATGATGATGATGAAGATTGTTTCTGCTGTAGTATTGTGTGTTGTATATGTTTAAATATACTATGTTTAAGTATCCAATAATTACAGTGCCCTTGTTGATGTACAGTGACTGGAGTAGCAGCAAGAAGTTGTAAAATATTGAAAGTTGATTTTTTTTATTGATTACGGTGCAACGTTTCCAGGTGGAAATTTATTATTGAAAGTTATAGGTGGACCTCAGAGATAACAGAGGTGACACTGTTTATGAAGCGCACACAAAAACCTGTTGTAGAAGTCTCTTCTTATCCAAACTCTGTGAAGCAAAACAGGATTGGAGAAAAGAAAGAAAGTAACTACACCATTGAAGTCGGAGACGGCACACCTGTATGGTGGGTGACACTGATAAAAAGTAAAGCAGGTCTTCATGCAAAAATCAGTAAGGAGAGCCATACCAGACACCCTAACACATGCCTGAATTTATAGCGGGTGAATGCAAGAAGAAGAAGAAGTAGAATGATGTAAGTGATATTTGGAAGGTAGCCTGTAAGGGTACTGCTGTAAACTGTTGGACATCCAATACTGTGTTCTGTAAGGTAAACATGCTTGAACTCTCAATGAGTCTCTGGCTGGATTACTTGCCCTGTACAAACTAATCAAATTATTCACTGGATAAACTACTCGTATGTTTGACATTGATTATATTATTTTCACAGTAAAAAATGAACCATTTAAATGTATTATTTTGAATATATTTACAAAGAACTATTTAAACCCGTATAACATGTGTACAGTGTGAATAATTGCAGATAATTGACTATTTTTGTTTCCTCAATTAATAATGTACAAAATGATATGTGGATATATTTTTTTGTTTGTGCTGGCAATTCTAGGGCCTTTGTTTTAAAAGTAAACAAAAACATGAATATCAAGAATGTGATACTTTACTTGTTATTTTCTCTCTCTAAATTGTCATTGAAAGTTTTTTTGGTGTCAATATTTGGATGTTCTCATGCTGCTTCCTAGATGTATTCATTTGCTTGTTTCTGACATTTATAATATCATTGATGTTGTCCTAGTTTTATTTGTTTCATCAAATCTTGTGTAACTTGAAGAAAACTAACAGAGTTTATGTCTATGCATTCAGGCCTAGCAGTAAGGTGCTTGGTCCCTTTCAGTGAGCTGACTGTGTCAGCGACAGAGCTCTTAATAGTAACTCTGCCAAACCTTTTTGTTCTAAGCTCAGAAAGTCCTGGCACCTATTTTCAACTGGGTTACTGAAGAATTGACTTTACTAAGAATTGAACACCATTCTACTGGTGTAGAAATCATGAAAGACCTGTGATAAGAACAGGACAGAAAGCCATGATGACCCAGGTTAAGAGGAGAAAATTGTGATGGGCTGGACATTCACTGTGGAAGACATAGTTGAGTGTCACGAGACAAACACTTGAGTGGAACATGCAAGGAAATCGGAAAAGAATACTACCCAAACAGAAGTGAAGATGGAGTCTTTTTGAAAAACTAAAGAATGCTGGAACTATCCTTGGAAGCCATAAAGAAAACTGACAGAGACTGGAAAAGTGTTGAACAACTGTTGAGACCCTATGCTCCACGCGGAGCAGAAGAAGAAGATAAATCAGGAAATGATGTCCTTAGTATAGACAACAAGACAGAGGTGGTTATTAGCTCTTGATTTTATACACAGATAATTTAAATTGCAAACATTTGAGTCAATGTCATCAATTGTTTACTTTCAATCAAAATTTTATAAAATAGTAATAATTAGATATATTACTGTTAGTAAAATAATTGACAAGAATAAGAAGAAAAATAGGAAGACTCGTCAAGATGCTAAATAATGCATAGTCAACATATATTCATTCACATAAGGAAGTGTTTTTAGGCTGTTATGTGGACCACCTTCTTGGTCTTCTTCTTTCTCTTGGGCGCAGACCAACAAAGTCAGTGGTCGGCATGGCCTAATGGGACTACAACAAAATCTATCCACCCTGCTCTGTCCATGATTGACCCCATATTGTGACCATGCTTATGCTCCTCTACTGATCTAGTTAAGATATTTGCTTTGGTACCAGTGGTTTCCTAGCAGCTTTCACCGCGGACAGTCATGCGAGCTTTAAACTTCAGATTGCCATCCATGGGAACTAAAGAGTTTTTTATAGGCGGTTTATGGTATCACTAATAGAGGTTTCTTCTGTTTTTATGTGGTTATTATTATTTATTTATATAGGATCATTAAGTAAGTATTATAGACATTAATGGGTTCATTAAGTAAGTATTATAGACATTTCTATATATATATACAATTAACTAAGAGAGTTTTAGGCTTCTGTATCACTAATGGAAGTTTCTTAAATCTTTTACTGGGGGCCGCTAATTAAATTTTGAACAATTTATTAATGGAATCGTTTAGCAAGTATTTGTTTATCCTAGTATGCTTAGGCAGCTATTCACCCCTATAGTTCATACTTTTAAAAAAGTCAACAACAGAATTGTCAACAAACAAAACTAAGGACAGACAGAAAGTTATTGAAAGATTTGTTCACATATGGACACACATCTCTGAATAATATGTTCAATATTAGAATTCTTCCCACTCCTTCCCCACCTCCCTTCCTTCCTTTCTGTATCTGTTGATATAGTATTTTGTGTTTCCATGACCTTCTGTTTCTTTTAATGAAATATTCTCTCAGTAACAGAGAACAGTTTGGATGTGATTCATTTCATATTTGTTTTCCTTGTAAATAAAATTCATATTTTTATTCAGTTGTTGTTGTTTGATAGTTGAGTATTTATTTATGCTATCAACTGCATTACTTGTCATTCTTTGAATGTGCTCATTTTTGGTGTCAGTGTGTGTCTCATTCTGCCATTACTACTTGTCTCTTGAGTGTACCATACACAAAGATCTATATATGTAAATGTATACATAAAGTCTTTTGCTAATCACCTCACATTGGATTCTGTTGTTGATTTTTACATTTTTTTAAAAGAAAAATAGTCAAATTAAAGAATCATTTTCATACTATGTGATCTCCCATATGTTTCTGGGGTTTGCAAGGGGAGCAAAAATAGTACCACTGCCACCTACAAGGCATGTCATAAGAGGTGACTGTTGTAGGAACTAAGGAAGCTGCCCTAGTAAATAAAAAAGCATAGCAGAAATCATATTGCTGGCCTACTTGTAGGCGCTTAACTGGCACAACGTACAATCGCTCTTAGGCTCAGATCACATAGAAATCACAAAGAGTAGTTAACAAGTGGAAGGTTCGAAGAAGAAATACTATGTGATATTTTGGAAAATATGACGTTAGGCCCATTTGTTTGTTTCACGACAAACGATGGAGGATGGAGTTAACATTTCTTCGGCAGCCTTTACTCCTAAGGCGGACGGATGATGTCATGGCTGCTGCCTTATGCAGTAGTGCGGGCTGTTGGTTCTTGTCGGGACTGCTGTTTCCTTCGTCATGAATTCAAATTAAAGTGACGGACGGTTGGTTTTGGCCCTTCAGCGACTGCCTTATGTATTAAATGTGCAGGCTGCTAGTTTTTGTTGGAGTCGCTGTTTCCTTCACAAGTTCACACGTGACAATAATGCGCATTTTGTGTAGTTTTTACCCAGCACAGGAACGGACAAATTATGAGGAACACGTTGCTGTGACGTTGGAACTTTGACTTCTTCAAACGCTCCATATCAATCACTGTGTGATTTGTATCTTATCTGAGCCTAAGAGCGATTGTGCGTTGTGCCAGTTAGGCGCCTACAAGTAGGCCAGCACATCCGATTTCTGCGACGCATTTTATTTACTAAGGTAGATTCCTAGGCCCCTACCTCAATCGTCTCTTACGACATGCCTTGTAGGTCGCAGTGTTACTATTCTTTGCGGTCCCTGGCAACACACAGCCGTTTCAATGACTCAACGTCAGTATGTTGGTTAATTCAATATACATTTCAATATAACTGCGTCCGGTCGTTAAAAAAAGTTACGGAGTGAACGAGTTAATTAACTAACAGATGTCTCCACTGCTTTACTCTGTATAAGATGGCTAAAAATGATATGAAATACAGACTTGTGTGAGAGAACTTTATTGCCAACCTACAACTGTGGCAGGTTCTTCTTCTTTGAGCGCTCCATATCGACGACCACTCGTTAACCACTCTGTGTGATTTGTATGTGATCTGAGCCTAAGTGCGATTGTACGTTGTGTCAGTTATGCGCCTTCAAGTACACATCCGATTTCTGCGCTGCTTTTTATTTACTAGGGTAGCATACCTAGGGCCTACACCAGTCGTCTCTTACGACATGCCTTGTAGGTTGAAGTGCTACTATTCTTTGCTTTCCTTGCGGGTCCCGGTACCACACGGGCGACTGAGGCATGTGAAAGATTTCGCCTATTTTGGATGCTCGAATATTAGCAGATGGACAAATATAAAGATTCAACGAAGCAAGCCAAATCCTATGCCACTGGTACTCACATGCAAACAGGTATCTTTACAGAACGAGCCTTATACAGGGCGTTCAAGATAATTGCAGCCCCATTGACAAATCGAAAGTTGCCAGATAACCTAACGCGTTGTGTTTATTTACTATTTAAACCGGTTCTGACTAGCTCGTCCTACGTCACATTTGTGCATCGCCCCTTCCCGCACTACAATTATAACCATCACACAACCTTGACCTATGCTACGTCATAACTAAACCTTCTCATTTCCATACATATATGCCAGATTAGCTCCATTCATAGGCTGCTTTTAAGTTGAACACACTGTAGAATAGGATTTTCATCTCTATGCTACCAGTGTTAAAATTGGAATCTTAGTGGACGTCCCAAAGGTCGTGGGTTTGAATCCGGACCTGACGTCCGAGTGGTTACCAGGGCCCAAATTGGGGTGTAAATAATAGAACCACTGTTACCTGCCATGTATGTCGTAAGAGGTGACTAAGGAGGTTGGGATAACTACCCCACACCGTAAAAAATAATAGATGGCTACAGAACGGAGAGCGAACCGAGTAAACGCTGGCTGAAACTGGACACATCGCCGAAAGATAAGCACCAGAGCTCCGAATGGCGCTGAAGATGTGACGTAAAACACACCAATGCTAAGGCTGCATGAATCATATTTCCACATGAATAGAATTTATGGGGAGCTCTGGTACATCGGTCTGGACGGTGATCGCGAGAGAGAAAATCCGAACCGCGCCGTTATGTTCACAAGTGAATTTTTCCAGAGACCCCTAGGATTGTTGCCGAAACTACGGAGTTCATACTTTGTCTAATACTCTTGACAGATGACGTACCATTTTTGCGGAGAGGGCCGAGCCATATGAGGTAAAACCCGGTGCAATGAAGTCAATCCTTCGGCAAAGAAAAAACAAACCAAATGGTTCGGCATGTAATACGATTACCATTCAACAGGACACCACATCAAGCACTACTATTCAGATATAATACGTTCAAATGATGCATCTCAGAAATATCAGAGGCTCACTCGAGAGCACTTGCTAAAACTATTCACATACCCAGAAAGCTGAAACAGGAATAGAGGGCAGAAAAAAACGAACGATAAGAACAAGTCAGAATCCAATACAACTGGATACTCAAGTTATAAATATGGTCGCCGATAGCTTCTTCTTTGAACGCTCTATATCGACCACTTATTAGCCTAAGAGCGATTGTACGTTATGCTAGTTATGCGCCTACAAGTAGGCCAGCAGATCCAATTTCTGCGACTCTTTTTATTTACTAGGATAGCTTCCATTGACCCCTACCTCTGTCGCCTCTAGCGACATGTCTTGTAGGTCGCAGTGTTACTATTCTTTGCTCCCCTGTGAGTCCTGGCAACACACGGGCGGTCGCCGATATCAAAGTTGGTAATACGCTCCGTTAGTGACCACTAGTCGTGAAAATGTCGGGGTTTGATGCCAGCTGGGGTCAAAGAATGCTCGGTGTGAACGCAATATGTTGTTTGACTACAGGAACGCCTGATCCTTTACTTGGGGATCTTCATTCATAAATTAGCAAAGACTCGCATAAATGGCATGGAACACTGATGCAGAGGATTTCAAACTTTCACACCAAAAATCAGTCGGATGTGTTACATTAGGCGCCATGATTACGCTTGAAATCATAACGAGCGAACCGCCCGTCTGTTGCTGGGGCTCGTAAGGGAGCAAAGAATAGTACCACTGCGACCTACAAGGCATGCTGTAAGAGACGACAGATGCAGGACCTAGGAAACTACCCTAGTAAATAAAAAGCGTCACAGAAATCGGATGCGCTGGCCTAATTGTAGGCGCATAACTGGCATAACGTACAATCGCTCTTATGCTCAGATCACATACAAATCACACAGGAGAGGACAGTCTTGCAGGACATGCTCTGGTGTCTTTTCCAACTGCTGACACTGGCTGAGAGCTTGTTTGACTTATTCCTAGTCTATGTAAATGTTTGTTGAGTCTACAGTGTCCGGTACGTAGGCGAAATATAATGACCTGGTCTGTTCTGCTTAGGTCTTTGAGGAAGTCTTTTCCATAATCATATCCAGTGTTTGTCTTCAGATTTTCTCTGTATGTGGGTTTTGACCTCCTGAAAAGACAGGGGTTGGTAAATGTGTTCTTTGGCACTGCCCTCCTTAGCTAAGACATCAGCACTCTCATTGCCTGCAATGTCACAGTGAGATGGAATCAACTGCAAGTGAATTTCTGTCTTTTCTGAAAGATGAGCAATTTATCTTTTTAGGCTCTGTACTGTGCTGTCAGGACAGAAATAAAATGTTGCTATTTTAGACAATGGAAGTGTTGTAGTCACGGGTGGTGTCGTGGTGGTTGCTTACAGGAGGCATAAATGTATTGAAGAGGATGTATTATAAACGCCTTCATATATCTCTTTCTTGTAGTATTAGTATCACAATGTCCTATCTTGCAATCTGGTAGTACAATGTCCTTGGCGACAGAACCCTGTCCTTTTTTGTGTTCCAATGTGGTTCTTTGATTTTATAGATGGTGTCCCTTGCATACTAAACTCGAGACAATACGATATAGCGAACAAACAGGATTCAATTAAGTTCCTTCATCTTTATTGAGGTTTATAACGACAGACACATTAATACACGTCTGTCCGTGTCCATTGTTTATCTTTCTTCTTTCGTTACTTACGCCGTCACTACCCCTTGGTTTTGCTACGTCAGGTCTCGTCCAGTATTGCCACTCTTGCTTATGTTGAACACATGCATATTTAATGCGCAATACTACTGTCTGCTAATAAAGTATATAAGCTACACTAAGCTAAACTGTCTGGTCAAGATATAAACATACTTACCGTATATTCTTGGATTCTCCGAAAGGAGTTAATTCTTATTTTTCATGTTTGTTGGCCTACACGCTCTGATATAACCAATAAAAGGTTCGCCTTAGGTTGAAAGGGCGTGCCTCGGCTTAAAGAGGCTTTAATCCCCTAATAAACAAACAAACAAACTGTCTGGTCAGCCACCTGGGGGCTGAGGGACTGGCTGCATGCCTTATGCCTTCTACAGAAGACTCACGGGCTAGGGAGAGTAAACCCAGCCAAAAGCACATGTCGAAATTGGATGTACTGGATCAAAAAAGTTGCAAATAGGTCAGATTCGCATTAAACACAACATAAAAATGTATACGCTGAAATTATAAAAATCGCAATCACTGGGTTATTAAATAGCTATACTAGGGCGAACGAAGAAGACATACGTTGTCAATCTTTCTAATTTCGTGTTGTGTTCTCGATTCTTTGTCTATGCAGATCCTGCTTCACAACATTAACGCGATCCCATATGACTCAGAAATAGAATGCGTAATGCTAAAGAAGTAAGGGAAGACATTGAGAATGGAGTCGAAATGTTGACATGAAACAGAAGAAGCTGAAAATGAACTAAATTGACTTGTTGGACAAATCTGTTTGGGGGAAATATGACGATGGCTTATTCTTTAAATTTTGTCTATGATGAAAATAAATATTGCAGTAAATGGGAATTAACTGCGATATATTTATAGAAAGTGACGAATAGTAGTAGTTATCTCCCATTAACGGGGTGTTGGGTGAGAAGGTAGGGGTAGTCATCATCATCAGGTGCCGTCTCCACATCGAAGATTGGCTGCAATGAATCTCCAGCATCCATCCTCTGTCTTTCGTCTTGGTGTTGCACACTGCCAGACTGTAACCTGTCCATTTCTTAAAGTTTCCTCCCACTTATCTCTCGGTCTTCCTCTTGCTCTTCCCCTCAACTTTTCCCTCTAGTAAATGTTTTATCATGGTGTCATGTCTTTTTATGTGCCCAAAATACTTGTCTGAATTTTATTTCTCTTAATAATTGTTTCTTCATGCCTATTTTCCTAAAACTTGTTTATTTGTCTGTTTTTCTGTCCATGAAACTCTGCCTATTCTTCTATATATCCACATCTCAAATGCATCAATTCTGTCTTCTAACTGCTTGTTCATTGTCCATGTTTCGAGCCATACATTAATATAGGATATATATAGCATTTGATCATTCTCATTTTTAGCCTGTTTGTAATTTGTTTGGATGTCAGTAACTTTCTCATACTATTGAAATTATAGGGGTAGTACCTCACGTAAAATGACAGCCGTATCCTGGTCGTACCCATGGATAGTCATTATCCTACTTGGTCCCTACTTCTCACCTAGCTCATGTTTGGCTCCACGTGCCACACCCCGGGCAACAGTCTCGGCTGACTGGCTAAACAACATGAGTGGGCGGGAGTAATCCTGCTTAACCCTCGCACTTCCCTCCTTTCTTTCCCCTACCCACGTCCCCTTTTCCCCCTCCAACATTCTTGACCACAGTGAGAGCTCTAATGGCCTCTCATGTGACCATTCAGATCTGGCACAGCACTACAGCATAACTGAGTAGATGTGGTAAACATTTGTATAATATTTGACAATGTACATGCACCCTCTGTGGTTGGAAAGAAGTCAGAGGGGTACTAACTAGATCTGAGGATAGAGAACCAATGTGTGCTGCTTTCTGACGGCTGACATCCATCGTAGAGGCGCAGTGACTCAGGATTTGATGATCCTCTTACCTTGAACATTTGGACACAAGCCTAGAGTATAACAGAGCTCGGCGTGACCAGTAGGCAATCTGGTGGCGGGGAATGAGAACAGCGAACCCTACCTTGGCTGCAGTATCATTAAGCGACACAGAAAGCCCCTCATCCACTAGTGCTAAGGCGGTATTATTCTGGCTCCTGTCCGGGGTGGGTAGGAAATCCACAGACTCCCCAGCTTGTCAATGCTATGTACAACAATAATCTCCCATTAACACTTATCAAGTTCATTAAATTAAATTATATACAATAGTAGTAGTAATCACGATCCCAGCCTCACGGCAATGGGTTGTTCCAAAATCGCTTTTCTTGTGTGCCAGCGAACACCACTCAAATACTCATCATTGCCCCTTTGAAATTTGTGAAGCAAATAAAAGTTCCGACACAAACCCGCAGATTGTACACTTAAGGAAGCCGCTAGAGCGCCAACAAAATAATCAGCTCCTTGAGTTTGCAGTTCTCGCCGAAGGTAACAGCTGTTACGATAAAGAATAGCAGAGTCTGCGCAGTCATTACTGCATAAGGCCTACGCGTAAACGCCGGCCTCTGGCTATCCGCTATTTTCTGAATATGTAGTTCACAACCATCGTGGACACAAATAACAAGCATTGATAATAAAATTCACAACTCACAATGTTACTCTAAGCACAAACTCAGTAGCTTGGCGACGAACTGGGTCCTTTAATTCCAAACATGAGGAAACGTGTGATAGCAACCGCATCCAGAAACAAAATTTCCAAGGTTTTAACGGCTTACGCCTTTCCTCCATGTTGGTGAACTTACTATCTTCATCCTCTTACGATCGATATTTGGACGATATACCGTCAGATGTGTTCGTACAAAGAAGTTAATCGTTGTCTAGAGTCCATCTTTAATGTTGTATAGTTTCGAATGTAGCGACTTAACTAAGCGACGTTCGGTAGGTCGATCAACAACATAAGTTGTACATGACGGTACAATCATCATATATAATTGTTAGATGCACAATATTATTGTTTCTGGTGAGCCTTATAGACTAATATCGCCGACTGCAGCACCCTTGCAAAGGGAGAAAGTGCTCATCTCGGAACCTCCTTATTCAAGCTATCTCAAACACGGCAAGTCGGCAACGGTCAGCGGCGAAATATCGTACGCCATCCCACTCTTGCATGTAAGTCAGCTTAGATCGCACTTCCCGAATCACTGTCACCCTTATATATGACAACGGGAGTCGCCCGTGTATTGCTGGGGCCCGAAAGAGGAGCAAAGAATAGTAACACTGCGACCTACAAGGCATGTCGTAAGAGGCGACTGAGGTAAGGGTCTAGGGAAGCTACCTAGTAAATAAAAAGCGTCGCAGAAATCGAACGTGCTGGTCTACTTGTAGGCGCATAACTGGCATAACGTACAATCGCTCTTAGGCTCAGATCATATAGAGTGGTTAACAAGTGGTCGATATGAAGCGTTCGAAGAAGAAGAAAACAACGGAAGCTGGGCGAGTGTACTTATCAATTAGGTTCCTTATCTCTGCGACTGTAATATTATTGTAATGTCAATAGAACAGTTAAGTCAGCAGCTGGTCAAAACTTAAATTTTAGCACAGTGCATGAGGTATTGCGAACAATTGACAGACTAATTGACAAAACAGCAGGCACCAAAAATGAACAATTTTACAAACTGATCTTATTGAGGGAAAGAAATGAACTTATCAAAGGGAAATACAAACGCGCAAGGTTCTTCAGAACAAGCAGCAATCGCACATAAAACCACATACTCCAGTAAAAACAAGCATATTTAAGTTTCGCACAGGACACTGTTAATTTAATACACATCTCTACAAAATGAAAGGTGCACAAAATAACAAGTGCTTATGCCAAAAATATAACAAAAAATATGAACACATCATGCAAATGTTTTCTCTTCAGTGACACGAGCCGCGAGGTACCCAACCTGACCTCGGTGCACAAAATTTAGGAGAAGCTGTTGGGCATCCACGATGACCTCCTGCTGAGAAATGAATTCATGGACGTAACATATCTATCTCTGTTTAGATATCTGAGCATGACAAACTGTTCGCATTTCAAGAATATATTTACTGCGTATTCTTCTTTTAATTGTATAAATCTCTCTTTGATTTTCTTGTCACAACACAATTTTTTTCGTATCTTTCTATCTTTCCAGAGAGCTGTTAGGTGAAACCTGGAGACATACAATAGAATCAAGAAGCAAAGTAATTAGGTTTTTTTGGAAACAGAATAATATTAAATAGTAGTTTAACTTAATTAAAAGTAACAATTGTATGTATCATATAATCCTGGTATTTGTTTTCTGTTCCTTCAAGTGGGATACTTTTTAAAAAAATCCAATGCTAGCTTCGGTAGACAAAGTTCTTTTACTGCGCATGCCCAATGACATGAAATAAGGACTTAGACGTAGTTTCTGTCAGCCATATCAGCTTTCAGTGGTGTCGAGTTATTATTTTATCAAAATGTCTTCTATCAGCGAGAACAAGTCGTTTCAAACCCTTATTGTAAGTAGAATTTCATCATATATTGCTTTTATTAGTGTTTCTTTCTTATTTTAATGCTTGTGTTTCACAGTTTGCTCGGGTTGAACATGAAGCTGAAATACTTCAATTTTCGGCTAAGTCCCAAGATGGCTGAAAATTTTTCTAAGTCCAAACGCACCATGTTTGACTTTCTTGTCAGTATTTTACTTGTGTTCGGGAGTGTATCTTATTAATATTATCTCGAATTATAATTCATTACATTTTGTTGTTAAAACTGATAATCAATTTAAACTGATAATCTTGTTTTATTTAAGATTTTGACACATTTTACCCCACGCCTCTTTGTTTTGCAGGAAGGTGGGAATAATGGCCTAAAGGACGTGAAGTCCGGTAAGACATTTAACTTGTTGTTTGTGCGAGTAAAGTACTTTTATTACTGCATGTACTTGATTAGAAATATGGCAACAGTAAAAACAGAAACAATATACATGTATAATAAGACTAAGGCACAATTTTCGTTAGTTTTAGTAATATTTATTAATAATTTATTACATTTTATACTTTTTTTTCTGACACCTGACTTGAAAAAAAATTAAGTTGTCCACGCAGTATAATGCAGAGTATGCTACTTTACAACCATATAGAAATAAAGCACAATTCTTTATCAAACTACTTTTGTCTGTAGTTGGAATACAGCATGCCCCAAGGAGATATAATCCCTCCTAGTAAAGTAAAGAATACTTATACTATACATTTTCAATTTTATCAACATAGAAATAATTTAATTTATATATTTCTACTTATTTATTCATAAATATTTCAAATTGTAAATACATGAATTACAGTAATACTAAAACTACTAATAGTTGTAAAAAAAAACAACTCGATTACAATATTTGATAATTTTCAAATTGTTATTTGTTTGAAATATTTTCCTCTATCTTAAATTTGTAATTTAGAAAAATTTTATAATTATTTTATTTACAACTGACTATGAAAATTATTTGTTTTACATGATAAGAACGGCTATATATAATCTATGGTTGTTCAGTTTGTCATAGGATTTCAATATTATAACAATTTAAAAAGTAAACGATATTGTTGCACTTTAAGCTGTTGCATTATCATTTTATCTTTTGAAACTATTTCTAATATAACCTAAGTTAAATACAAATAATTAATTGAGTTGGAAAAAGCAGGTTGTTATTTTTCAGCTACGGACAAGGCACAATAGTCTGAGGTACCATCTGTTTAACAAGTGCAAAATTGGCCCTTCTGATATATGCACATGTGGCACCAGTGAGCTGACAGAGACACCCATACTGCAAGAATGTCCAACATACATTGAACAGAGTGCCCGTGTGTTGCAGGGACCCGCAAAGGTAGCAAAGAATAGTGACACTACAAGCCGTAAGGCGACTGATGTAGGGCCTAGGGAAGCTACCCTAGTAAATAAAAAGTCACAGAAATCAGATGTGCTTGCCTACTTGTCGCTTAACGTAGTCGCTCTTAGGCTCGGATCATATAAAAATCAGAGTGGTTAACAAGTGGTTGGTATGGAGAGTTAGAAGAAGACATTGAACAGAGAGAAAACATGTGACAAATCCCCATGTCAGTCTAAGACAAGCTATATGGAGATGTACATGGACTCCGGTTGACCACTAACTACTTTAGATGTATACAAATCGATGCCTGAAAACGTTGGAAGAAGAAGAAGCAGTGTTAAAAATAGTAAATAAAAACCAAATAAATTTCAGTATTTATTATTTATCGTTCCTGTCTTTATTTCAATACAGTTGAAATAAATTCCTTAGTTAATGCCAATGCTATAAGCTTTTAAATAAAAATATTTTTGTACAAGCAAAGCTGGATGCTTGAGGAGCAGAGAAAAGTTTGATTTAACTTTTGTCTGTGATAAAAATTAACAGATATTGTCATATGTAGATATTTCAATGTGAATTGTTCTTTTATATGTTTGAAAATGTCACTGTTTAATATTTGCTCCCAGCATGAAACACTTGAAATGATATTTTACATGTTTGCAGCTGAGGATTTCAAAGCCAAACTGAATGGATTGAGCGAGGGCGCCATTGATTCCATCTCTCATTTTGGTGAGGGAGCCAAGGAAAATGGATTGGATAATCATAAGATTTCATCAAAGTCTGACCAAAAGCACGGAGACGGACATCACAAGTCTTCATCCTCAAAGAGTAGTAGCTCAGACAAGCATAAAGAACAGAGCTCATCTAGCTCATCCAAACATACTAGTTCAAGCTCTAAGTCAAACCATAGCTCAAGCTCTTCTTCATCAAAACCAAGAGATGGTCATAGTTCCTCTTCCTCCTCAAAGCACAGGGAAGGAAGTAGCTCAAAACACAGTTCCTCTAGCTCCTCATCCAAGCACAAGGAAGGGAGCAGCTCATCATCAGCACACCCAGACAAGGACAAAAGTAGTAGTTCAAGCTCAAAGCCAAAAACTGATGCATCTTCATCTTCTCCTGAGAAGCACAGCAGCAGCAGCAATGGAAAACATAAGGATAGCAGCAGTGACAGAAAGTACAAAGAAAGCAGTAGCTCAAAGCCAAAAGATAGTCACAGCAGCAGTAGTAGTAAAGTTAAGGAAGGAAGCAGTAGTAGCAAAGACAAAAGCAGCAGTTCATCAAGTTCAGACAAAACAAAAGACAAGGTTAGCTCTTCTTCCAGTAAACCAAACAGCAAAGAAGCTATTAGCAGCAGTGACAAGTCTAAATCATCATCATCATCAAAGCACAATGAAAGTGATAAAAACAAATCTGTACATAGCAGTAAACATAAACCCCAGTCATCATCATCGTCTAAAAGAGAAGGTAGCGACAGTAAAGATAAACATTCTTTGTCCTCTAAAAGTGAGGCACCGTCCGATGATATAAAAATAAAAAAGGAAAGTGGGGATGGAGAACCAGAGCTGCCTTCAGCAGCAATACAAAAAGAGGAAGAAAATTCCAAAATCAAGACAGAAAAGAAGATTACGTCTCCCATCAGTCACCAGGTCATTAAGTCAGAAGATGATTCTGAAGATGATAATGACGACAAACCATTGGTATGTAGCATTCTGTTTTATATTTTATTGTTTAGGAATACTTGCTATACTTATTGCATGTTCAATAATAGCTAGGTGCTCTGATGGACTCTTTGAAGCTCTGGCTCAATGTTTCAAAAAGAGCAAAATCCCAAATTTGGGAACTAACCCATTGCAACGTTCCAATATGTTAAGAGATAGACAACTGTACACCAATATTAACGCAGGACGGCAACCGAAACAGGAGCTGATCCTTCTATACCTCAGAACAGGGCATATTAGACTCCACAGCCACATGTATACAAAATTATTCTTCTGCATTCTCACTAAATTGGGATTTCAAATTCTCTAATAAAGGCAGTCATCTGCCTCAGATTATCAGCCACGCCATACTTTGTCTTCTGCGTTCTCACTAGATTGGTATTTTAGATTCTCTAATAAAGACAGCTGTCTGCCTTAGATTATCAGCCAAGCCATACAGTTTGTCTTGGACTGTAGTGTAAGTGGGCCATGTGGGGACAGTTCTGTAGGATATAATTCCTATGATTTCTGCTTCCTCGTTTGTGCCGACCTCCTCCAGAAGTAAGTTTTGGCCACCCTCATGATGGTGGGTATGACATTCTTACTGCGTGGTTAAATCTTCGAGGCAGATTGACGACCGTAGAATCCGTTATCCCATTCCTCATTGTGAGGGATCATTGCACCATGTTATGCGCCTTACGGCCTGGTGCATCCGTTATCTGCAAGTATTTGTTTCGGGTTAGCATTCCATAGCGGACACATGCATCCGATTTCAGTCAAACCTCCTTAGTCGCCTCTTACGACATGCGTGGCAGGTAACAGTGTTTCTATTCTTTACACCCCAAATTTGGACCCTGGTAACCACTCGTGCGATACAAAATTCAAGATTGACAATTCAGCCATGTGTACATGGGCACAGGCACCCAAGACTGCAGAGCATATAAGATTATACAAGAGTTATTGGTTACTAAACTGACATCATTGCACTCCGGGCAGACCCATTGGTGTTCAGTCTCCCCCAACAGATATCGAAGAGTATGCATACTGATGGTTCCTGTGGCTCACTGATTAAACACACCTCTCACTCTGCCTCTCAGGCATCCAGTTCGACTTGAACAACGGGTAACTCTAAACTGCCTAAATCGCTTCATCGATTCAACATTGATTTTAGTGTCCTCATCCAACAGGCAGTCGCAAAGAGACCGAAGAATATCCCCCTTATCCATCCTCAACTCCCCAACAATTGATGCTGTTGATGCAAGCCTGTCCGCTCTCTCATTACCGTAAACACCCACATGTCCAGTACAGTATATCCACGTAAGCTGCTGGAGGTTAGAAACTTCTATAGAAGACATCCACTCATACCGAAACCTGCCCTTCTGGATCTTGTGCAGCATCAACTGAGAGTCAGATACAACAACTGCCCCAGTAAATGAAGTCCCAGAGATCCAATGGAGGGCAGCAGTACGGCCTCAACCTCCATCCTCATACTAGAAGTAGTTGTCCTGTATGCCCTACTTCGCTCTGCAAAAACTATACAAGAGACAACATACATAAGATTATACAAGAGACAACATTGAATATTTATACAGTATTTGAAGTGAAAGGAAGGAAGACAAACCAAATAGGTTGACTTTGCAAGAAAATAATATAAAGTTTGGCCATTTGGTCATAGTCAGATCAAGCTGGAAAAGAGACCTCACAGATAATGTAAATAATATATGTATATGGCATGAGTCCTGTGGTACCTGAAAATTTGTTGAAAGTTTACTGTACATATGATGGTGAATAAAGTAACACATGGTATACTCCGTCTTGTTTCATAAAAAAAGGAGATCTGCAATGTTGGGAGCCTAGAGCTAACTGCATTGTTTGTCAATCATTAACAAAGTCTGCAAGCGAACAAAGATTTATTGCTTCCAGAAAAGTTTGTTCATATTTTTCTTCCTTTTTCGCTTGAAATATTGTCTATATATTCAACATTGCCCCTAATATAAACTTCACTGTATTTTGTAAAAGTTATGCAGGCCCGTCTGCCCAGTGTATTTATAGCGCGTTGGATGACGGGTGACAAGTCCTCTGTGTGCGTGCAGGTTCAATTCCGCGGACTGGCAGAAAATCCACGTTTTCCAGATTTATGTTGTTCGTGGCACCAAACCGAAGGGTTACGATGTCCATGGTCACGAGCCGAAGAGCTGAAAGCTCAAGTGCTTCTGGATCGGAAAAAAAAGTGGTGCTGCAATATTGTGTTCAGCGGTTTCTGTTCATGTCTTTGGTCATGCTAAATCATCAAACTCATTGCCAAGATGAAGTCTTTAGATGATTTCCGCAACATTTTTGTGAGAGTGTTTTATTTACCATCTGATCTCTTATTTTTATTTTAGTCTGTACGTAAAAAAGAATCTCAACCAGTAAAGCGAGCTGCAGGAAGACCTGATTATGCTGATTATGAATCGGATGTCAAAGTTGAATCTGATGATGAAGATGAAGACAGTGATGTACCATTATCAGTAAGGTAGGTGTAACCCATGGTTTGCATTTGAGGGTAGAATAAGATTCTATTTTTTAAATGATCAAAGAATATCAAAGCAGATAGATATTGACCAAATGTTCCTACCTTTCGTTTGCTTGAAATATTGTCTATATATTCAATATTGTCTTTTGTATAAACTTGTAGCTCATACAGAGGTCTGTGTAGTTTGCTGTCAAGTGTTGTTTCATTAGGCCAGTGAGTTTGCCTCAGTATATCACGCTCGGGGCAGTCTTGAAGTATGTGCTCAGCAATCTGATGTGCCTGTACACGTGTACACATGTATGAATTGCCAATCTTGAATTTTGTATACTTGTTGTGGCTGCGGAGTCGATTGTGTCCTGTTCTAAGGCACAGAATGACAACTTGTTCCAATCTGCTCATATTATAGTGACCATATGTTGAAATGTTAGTCTTGATAACAAAATATGTTGTAGTATTATGTCATTAAAGAAATATCTTTAATAATTTTCATTATCGCTTTGGGGTTACTGATTACCACACTGCATTAGTAACATTGTGCCATAGAAACTTTGAGGATCAAGGCCGGTTTGGTGGCACATAGGATGCTGCTGACTGATTCTTGCGTGCACCAGAATGATTTTTACCTTACCTTCTTTCCTGATGTTCTGTTATAGAAGACTATCTACAGTTGAATTTAGTTCCACTTTTATTAAGTAGACGAACCACTTCATTATTTCTCAATCTTTGTTTCTCAATGTAATTCAAGCAAAGTTCTGTCCCAGCTTTCTTTCTTATTGTGATGTTATATTGATGTCAGTATATATATTGTTTTCGTTGTGTTTAGAAAAATAAACTATTGAATAAGTTGCTTTGAGATCTTCCAATAGAAATCTGGTATGGTGGATTTTCTTATTTTCAGAAATAAAGCAAAAAAACAGAAATTGGAGAAGAAATTGGTTAAAAAAGAACCTGTTAAACATGTGGAACCAGTAAAAAAGACAGCATCACCAGTCAAGACTACACCAGCAGTCAAGAAGAAGGCAGTAAGTGTTTTAAGTAATTAGATAGAGAAAAAGCAATATGTATAGGTTCAAGTGTTTTCAGCAATATTGATTCATTTGTCTGGAGTCCTAGGTCCCATCTTGAGAGCAAAGACACTAGAACACATTGACACCTCATACCCCCATCCCGAGTGGACCCATATATACACAGACGGATCATCAGACACGACAGCGAGGAAAGGAGGGGGCGGAACCATCATCATACTCCAAGATGGCACTACACTAACAAATTCAAGTGCCACTGGAGAACTATCAACAAATTTTAGAGCCGAACAACAGGCAATTGTGGATGCCTCAAAATACTGCAGCAAAGAAACATCCAAAACAACAAACTTTTCCTTTGCGACTGCTTGTCAGTCCTGCAGGCCACACAAAGGGAACCACAAGATAACATGGAAAGAGAGCTGATACTACATCTAAACAAGCTCTCAGAACACAACAAAATTATTCTCCAGTGGATACCAGCCCACTGTGGAGTTCCAGGAAATGAGAGAGCAGACATGCTGGCTAAGGAGGGAACAAAACTTACACAACAGAAACACCCAGTATCACTACCAGAAATCAAGACACATATCAAAAGAAAGTACAAAGAGGTATGGAGGCAACAAACCCACAGCAAACACCCACAAGATCCCATCAGCAGACTAAACAGAAAACAGCACACAACAATCTTTCGCCTAAGAACAGGTCTCTGCAGGCTCAACCTCCACATGCACAGAATAAAGCCTGCTCAGACTGCACAGTGTGCATGCCAGACAGAAACACAGACTCCAGAGCACATCCTGCAGTCATGTCCATCATACATACACCAACGAAATGAAACATGGCCTCATGAACAAAGCTTACAGACCAAGCTATGGGGAACTCTCGAAGAACTCCAACTGACATGCAGCTTCATAGAGGCAACCCATCTCATGATTTAGACGAGCATACGAAACCGAACGCAAAGAAGAAGAAGAAGAAGTCTGGAGTCCCAATCCTACTTCGATACATTGGATACAAAGCAAAAAGTGGACCACAGAAATAACAGGCAATGAAAAACACTATTTATGAAATGCACACAATACCCTGTTCTAGAAATCTCTTCTTATCAGGATGCTGTAAGGCAAAACAGGATTAGAGAAAAGGAAGTTGGTGTGCAATGCAGAAAGTTGGGCTGAAGCTCATATTAGTAGTCTTCATACAAAATTGTGTTTCAGATTTTCAGAAAAAAATAATGTAGATTGGATCTCACATTAGCCTTTATACTAGTTTTACAGCAAAAAAGTAGGATTAGATCTTGTATGAGTCTACATACAAGATTGAGATTTTTTTCCATTACTTAGTTGCTGCTCGTCTCCACTTGCCTGTAGAGATTTAAATAAAGGAGGGAAAAATAAACACTTTTTCATACATGTTTACGTGTTAACGAAGTATGTGGGTAATACTGTGTTAGGTCATTATTTTCTCGGCACAGGATGCTTTTTTTCTGATACGAATTGAGGCTGGGTCGACCTGAGAGCCACGACGATCGGAAAAATATTCCACACAAGTTGTGGAATTGAACGTGTCTTCTGTTTTTGATTGCTCAATATTAACTGTTTCATTGATTGTTTTAGCTGAATATGATTATTCCCTGTTCTGTCTCTTGTTGTTTTAACCCTTTAGCTGCTAAGGACGTATGTATATGTTTTTCCCATTTACTTCTAAAGACACATTAACATGTCTGTTATTATCTCGGACATTCACATTTGTGACCTAGAAACAAAGAGTAGCTATTTTTAGCTCAGCCTTCATAAAGTATGTAGCAGCGAAAGGGTTAAATTGCTCCAAATATTATATACTGGCATAGCGAAACAACACTTGGCAGAAAACGACATGGACCTTTGTGTGAGCTACTAAAGACTGAAGTTTATACAAGAGACAACATTGAATACATAGGCAGTATTGCAAGCAAATGAAAGGAAGAAAATTGCTCCACATGTTGTAGCACCTCTTAATGCTTCTTATGCTAGATGTTAATCTGTCTTTGTTTTTAGGCTGTCAAGAACAAAAATGTCAAAATGGAAACCTCTGATGAGCCTGTCAAGAAGAAAAAGAAAGGTGAACAAGAAGAACAAGAGGTGTGGAAATGGTGAGTGCCATTAACTTTTGGTAATTACACAAACCTTTTACTGTTTAAAACAATTTTCATGAACATTTTTTCTTATGCATTTGGTGCTGAGTATTGGAACAAATGGCTTTGTTTATTTGCAAGGAAAGTAAGGATTGCTGTGTGTTATCATTAATCCTGTAGAAACATTTGCTGTCATTATTTCTATTTAAGTATTTGTTGTTAGTGTTTTATATAAACATTTGTTGTCAGTGTTTCTATATAAACATTTGTTGTTAGTGTTCCTTTATAAACATTTGTTGTTAGTGTTCCTTTATAAACATTTGTTGTTAGTGTTCCTTTATGAACATTTGTTGTTAGTGTTCCTTTATAAACATTTGTTGTTAGTGTTCCTTTATGAACATTTGTTGTTAGTGTTTCTATATAAACATTTGTTGTTAGTGTTCCTTTATGAACATTTGTTGTTAGTGTTCCTTTATAAACATTTGTTGTCAGTGTTTTATATAAACATTTGTTGTTAGTGTTCCTTTATGAACATTTGTTGTTAGTGTTCCTTTATAAACATTTGTTGTTAGTGTTCCTTTATGAACATTTGTTGTTAGTGTTCCTTTATAAACATTTGTTGTTAGTGTTCCTTTATGAACATTTGTTGTTAGTGTTTCTATATAAACATTTGTTGTTAGTGTTCCTTTATAAACATTTGTTGTTAGTGTTCCTTTATAAACATTTATCAAATTATTACACCGAATAGAATCCTGTCACTGCATTTCAGGGCCCCATTAGAGAGCTCATTTCTTTTCAGCTACCTAACATTGTTATCCTTTTGTTATACACAATATGATCACTTGTCTGTTAACAGGTGGGAAGAAAAGCAAGAAGACACAGGTGTCAAATGGTCATTCCTGGAACATAAGGGTCCAATGTTTGCTCCTGCATATGAACCTTTGCCAAAAATGTTCGTTTTATTATGATGGTAAGTAATAGTGTTTATACATTTCATTACAGAATTCCTGTACACAAAAGTCAAATGTTCGTACTGCATCTGGACATTTGACAAGAAACGTTCATTTAAATTTAGATAAGATCAAAGAATAGTAAAACTGTGACGTACAAGGCATATCGTAAGAGGTGACTGAGGTTGGGGACTAGGAAGATACCTAGTAAATAAAAGTGGCACAGAAATCGGATTGCAAGCCTACTTGTAGCATAACTGGCACAATGTACAATCGCTCTTATGCTCAGATCACATACAAATTACAAAGAGTGGTTTACGAGTGGTCGATATTTGGTGTTAGAAGAAGAATAATATGTAATGAACGTAATTATATAATGAGCGAGCTGATAGTTTGGCTGGCATTGCTATAATATCAGAGGGAGCTGCAATGGACCGAAATGACATTCTTAACGCATTGAGTCTTCCGAACAGAGGAGTTTCAGGGCTGTGAATCCCAGTCGCTGACCAGATTGAAAGAGATGCGTGTCTTTATTGGTACAGCCTGAAAAGAACAATATACCAAATATGTAAAAAGATTGCTTAATCAACACCGAACTGTCTTGTTGGGCCGCTGGATTTGTTGAGACGAAGATCGAAGGACATATGTGCATGTCCAGTCCTTTGATGATAGTCCTCATATAACTGATAATAAGATGTGTATAGGGTATTACAAACACCTCACTGCAGCCATATTTCCCCCCACATTCATATCTCATCCATATTAAAGTATGAGTCAGCTCTGACATACTCTACTGTAACCTGATCTGACATATGCTATACAGTAAACCCTCGTTAACACGAACTCGAAGGGACCAAAAATCACGAGTTCGTGTTAAAAAATTCGTGTAATCGGGGACTCAAATTTTGGCATTGCAATGCAGCACAGTATTAACCATATTAAACACTACTACAGTAATTAACTTTTAAAGAAGTACTCACGTATTATTTTCTGCAGAAAAATTCCTGTATATTGCGCTGTCGAGAGGAAGCGAAAGTGCATAGTAACTTCACGGCCAACTGTGTGTATAGCTTCCGTAAACCTAGCGGTCATTTCAGCTGTTGTAGCAAACCGTTCTAAAGTGTCCAAGGTCGTTAACACTTCCTGGCGGGTGGGCGGTATACTATTGTCTTCATCACTTTCTTCTGATGATATATTTCTTGCACCTCACACACAACTGATTGTACATGTACATCAGATTCCTCTGGAGAACACACGTCAACATCGTCATCTGCACTAATGAATTCCTCAAAACTAACTCCAGGGTTTGCAACGTCTTGAAGAATATCCCATTCGTCATGAGAGGTGGTGTCGATGTCACCATCTAACTCTTCGATAGGATTAGTGTTGCTATGTCTCCAGGCTCTGCTTAAGCAGTTCTGCAAGTGTTTTGATGGCACAGATTCCCAGGAGACAGCGATAGCTTTATTGCATCGAGCACACTCCAACTTGGGGTTATCGTGTTGTTTTCAACAGCGCGAAGTGCAGCTCTCACAAGTCGCTTGCGATAAGCTCTCTTCATAAGAGCAATAATGCCTTGATCTAAAGGCTGAAGACGACTTGTTGCATTTGGGGGGGAAAAATTGAACCTTTACGTTTGTTAAGTTCAGATCATGTATTTTATGGGTCGTACACCTGTCCATTGTCAGAAGAACATGCCTATTCTGAGCCACCATTCGACTGTTGAAATGAAGAAGCCACTTACGAAATGATGTGCTGTCGATCCAAGCTTTCTTATGGTGAGAGTAGATGCAAGGTAGAGTATCCATGTTCATGTTTTTAAAACAACGTGGTTTCTTGGACTTGCCTATCACCCATGGGAGGTGTTTATCACTGCCGTCTGCATTACATACAAGGACAATAGTTAGGCGTTGTTTACTCGCGCTCCACCATGGCACTTGTCACCTTTTATTCCGGGTATGACTTGGAAAAGATTGTAAAAAGTCCAGTTTCGTCCATATTGTACACGTCACACGAGGCATACTTTTCTCTCACTCCGTAAAATCCATGCAACCAGTTGTTTGCTTCTTCTTCATCAACTTTATTTGCTTCACCACAAATCACTACTGATGAAATTGAGTGTCTCTTTTGGAACCGGTACAGCCAACCAGCGGAACAGCTGAAATCTTGAATATCCAAATTTTTGGTAATCTCATTTGCTTTTGACTGAATTATAGGTCCACTTAAAGGTACATTGGAAGTGCGCATATGGTTGAACCATTCTAGAAGTAGCGTTTCGATATCTTCATACTTAGCACTACGAAGTCGCTTAGATTTGTTACCGGAACCTAATGCAACAGCATTAAGAATTTTTTTCCGGTCTTTAAGTACTGTGGATAAGGTAGACTTGGCAATTCCATACTGTTCAGCAATTGTCTTTTTCTTCAATGCACCACGGTCTACTTCATTTAGAATTCTTAGTTTTGTTTCCAGATCTATACATGTCTGCTTCCTCTTAGACATGACTCTTCAACTGACTCTATCTAACTTTCCCTCCTATCTGAACATTTTCTCACCAGATTTTTATCAACTGGAATTTCACTTTTATTTTCACTTTCTGCTCCTCCCTCTCTCCTTCCTCCCCCTCCCCCTCCTCCTCCTGCCCAAAACCATACTTTACTTCTAATTGGGTGTTCTGGCTATAAAATTCTCGTACCTGTAATAAAAATACAGTACCCAGAGCTTCTACGATGTAACCGAATCCTGGAAGCAGCAATTTACTTCCGACAGATCTGCTATCGCACCTTCCGGGGACGCATTAATCTTTTTTCCCGCTGTCCGAAAATGCTTTGTGTACATATTAATGTCTTCACCTATCTCGCCCATCTATCTCAAACTCAAGGGCATCCCACAGGTAAATGAAACTGTTAGTGTTACCTTTCCGATCACTAACAATGAAAGGCTTTAAGGTGACAACAAACATTGTGAAGCTTTGGAAGTTCGGCTTAAATGAGATAAAATTGGCGGAGGGACTAAAATACAGTTCGTGATTCGTGTACACAGAAATTCGTATTTTACTGATAAGAAATAGACATTTATGCGGACCACATTTTTGTTCTTGTTAACCGGTGTTCGTGTTAAGCGAGTTCGTGTTAACGAGGGTTTACTGTATTATAACCTAGAATATGGGGTATTATAAAATGACGTTTTATTCTCATAAAATTTAACCAGTAACCCATCTGTTATGTTCCTGTTATATGTGATTATGTTCCTGTTATATGTGAGGTTGGTTGACTGTTGGCAGTGATTATAATAAGGGTTCATAAATCCTGTATGTGTTAATCAATGAAAAGGAATATATTGTTTCAATTGTTAAAGATTTATATAAGAATAACCATGTTTCTTTTAGTTTGGGACAAGTTGCTAGAGATTTATATTAGAATAATCTGTTTGTTTTAGTTTGGGACAAGTTGCTAGAGATTTGTATTAGAATAATCATGTTTGTTTTAGTTTGGGACAAGTTGCTAGAGATTTTTAATAGAATCGCCCGTTTGGTGCGGGCCTGCAAGGAAGCAAAGAATAGTACCACTGCGACCTACAATGCATGTCGTAAGAAGCGACTGATGTAGGCCCTAGGGATGCTACCTAGTAAATAAAAAGCAGCGCAGAAATCGGATATGCTGGCCTACTTGTAGGCACCGAACTGGCACAATGTACAATCACTCTTAGACTCACATCACATACAAATCAAGATCACATACAAATCACACAGAGTGGTTGACAAGCGATCGATATGGAGCGGTCGAAGAAGTATTAGAATAGTCATGTTTGCTTTAGTTTGGGACACGGTGCTAGAGATTTATAGTAAAATAATGTTTTATTTAGTTTGGGACAAGTTGCTAGCGATTTGTACTATTATAATGAGAAGACTCTTAGTGAATCCGTGTAATACAATTTAATTATGCACACTTCTTTTGTCAGGGAAACCAATGCAACTGAGTCCAGAAACGGAGGAAGTAGCCACATTCTATGGTCGTATGTTGGATCATGACTACACCACTAGAGATGTCTTTAACACCAACTTTATGAAAGATTGGAGAAAGGTACTAAGACTGTTTTACTTATGATAACCAGCCGCCCGAGTGGTTACGGGCCCAAATTTGGGGTGTAAAGAATAGAACCACTGTTACCTGCCATGCATGTCGTAAGAGGGGACTAAGGAGGTTTGGCTGAAATCGGATGCACATGTCCTAAACGTGTAGAAATATATGCGTTTAGGGGCCTACCAAACCAATGTGCAACGTATACACGTTCTTGGCAAAGATCAAACATATCACAAAGAGTGATTAAAATTGTCGTAAAGAACAGAAGAAGAAGATGATAACCAGATTTCTGCTGCTATCGGATGCTGAGAATAACAATAACCATTAACCAAAAAGATAGTGTGTTTCACAAATGGATACTTGCTCAGAACAGAATGATTGAAATGTTATGATGTGGTTGCTAATAAGGAATTTGCAGAAAGAATTAAATAAACACCTGGGAAATTACTGCTTAAGACCAGATGTTGTCTTTGGATAGGACATACAATACAAAACCTGTTAATAGTATATCCATGTAGATCTTATCAGACACTCAAGGACACATTAAGTGCAAAAAGATAATCTTGTTACATTGCGTGTCAAGCCCACTATTAATTTGCTTACATTCATGTTTACCTACCTCCATAAATATATATATTTCTCTAGTACCATTGTACGTTACATAGGGCCTGCAAGTAATTTCTCCATAACGCCATGTCCTGGTCAGCTCTTCCATGGAATGGAGTCATATATTTCTTGCCTCTCAGTCAGGGTTTGCCTAGGGCATCATCTCTTTTTTGAACCCATTGCCTCCCACTTCAATGCCTGCTTTGGTATTCTTTGATCATTTTTCTCATAGTATATTCAACATATCTCCATCTTCTTATAAAATTTGTTACTAGTGTTTGGCCAGACATTTCTCTGATTTCATCACTTCTCCTGAATTCATCCCATTTTATGTTTTTTTGCAGACATCAGTTTTCAAATATATTCAACTTACATTCTATATCTTTAATCATTTTCCAACTGTAAACCCACGACCATACAATTCTGAAATCTGAATGGTTAACAGAAGGTATGAGTCAGCACTAATGGTCTCCATATGATCAATCACACACAGTGATATTGAATAACTCGGTAGATCTGCTACTTATCATCAAGTAGCTTGTCCCTTCCAGAACTTTGCTCCCATGACAGCAGTACTGAAAAACTCTGTTCTGTGCAAGTTGGCCAGCGTCAGCAGCAGTCATTCTCAGATCATCAATGACATTTTGCACTCATCGTCTTCTGGGTCTTCCTCACGTTTTTCTTCCAGGCTTCATTCCCTCTGAAATTTTCTTCTTTAAGCACTCATGTTTGATGTGTCCGAAATATTTAATTCTCCTTGACGTTACGCTCTTTAATAGCCAACTCTCTCTAATATCAAGCTGTTGCAGAACAGAAGAATTTGTTCTTTTCTCTGTCCATGATATTCTAAGTACTCTTCTGTAGCACTTCCATTCAAAGGCATTAATAATCTTCGACGCTCTGCTACTAGATAGTGGTTTTTATGTTGGTAAAATCTTATTAGTAATCCATCTGTACAAATTTTTATCTTATTGGATAATATTCCCACAGGGTCAACAATCAAATGCTAAAAAAATGACTTTGTTACTGAAACTGCAATGAAAAAACTGACATAGTGTTAGAAACAATTTCTGCACTATTTTCCTTTTTAATAACACTGAATTGAGAAACTAATATGAATGTTAGTGGTAAGTTTAACACTTTTCAAAATGGAAAGGAATTGAGAAAGGAAACTTAACTGCCATCCAGGCAGACTCTTAGTTTTTTTGTCGGATTATGGTTAAGGATATTGTTGTTAACTGGATTGTACAAACTTTTATGCTTTTAGTTCCAATTTCCTGCAGTATTGCTGTACCTGCTATTATCATGTTCTTCTCTCTTTATTCCTCTCTGCTCCTTGTTGAGCATAGGGCCTCAGTTATTCACCAATTTTCCCATTCTCTGTCTGTTTTCTTATGGTCTCCCACTATAGTCGAGCACTCTTCAGTTCCTCAGTACAACTTCATCTCCAGGACCGTTTAGGATGTCCTCTTTTTTCGTGTTCCTTGTAGTTTCCACTTAAGTACTTGTGTCTAGTGATACTCGACTGTGTCTTCCGTAGGGGTATTTCCCACCCAACGTCATTTTCTCCTCTTAGCCTGGGTCATCATGGGGTCCTGTACTTATCTAGGGGTCCTGTACTTATCCACAGGTCTGTGTTTGTAACTATCATACCATTTTAGTCTTGAGAATCCACCAAAGACATCCGTTGACAAAGGTTTGAATCTTATTTGTATTTAACTTGATGACTCACCGTGTTTCTGAGCCATACAGCAACACAGATTTCACATTTCAACTGAATATCCTAGCTTTGTTTTCGTGAAGATGGCAGTAGATTTCCACACTGTGTGCAGGATAGCAAAGACTTGTCTGGTTTTCCTAATCCTGGCATTAATAACTGATCTTACTTCCAAGGTAGAGAAATTCATCATCTTCTATACCCTATCCCTCAATCAATATCGGGTTCTTCTTCAATATATTACAATATAATTTGCTGGTTTATACAATTGTTATTGTGTATATTATGACTTCATGTTGACATGTTTAAATGATTCAAGTAATAGTGGTGAATCTACAACCTAACCAGACTGCAAGAATTCCAAGTCAGATGTGGTGCAGCTAGACAAGAGCACTATACTGGTACCCAAAGAATAATAGTAAACTAACAAAGAACCGGTGTTGTTAGTTGCCACATGCTGAGAGACATACTGAGGAGATCGGATCACTAATGGGCTAATTGGTTCGATGTGCAGTGATGATGATCTGACTACTAAACTAAACTATTCATGTTCTGATCTCTTAACTAAAAATAGTGACAGTATTGCATACAATTCTTCAATAGTGTTCATATATACAAACATCCCAACTAGATGCTATTTTGCATTGTTAAGATATTGATGTTTTTAAACTTTATTATTGAAATTGAATGATGTTACTTCCAAGTAGCTATATGTTTGTCAATCTCGCATACTTGTTTCTGGTTCTATAGGTCATGACTGTAGAAGAAAAGTCTAAAATCACTAATGTGAAGCTGTGCAACTTCCATGAGATTCTAGACTATTTCAAAAAGAAGACGGAGGAGAGGAAGAGCTTATCAAAAGAAGAAAAACAGGTATGAACTACTAATCTTCCATAAACATTATCCCACCAACATAAGCATGTTTATAACCAGCACACTAATAAACTAATTGCCATGGTTGACATTCTAGTTTTACATTTTTCTACAGAATGTGTTAGCTTTACCATGTCCATCATTTTATTTATCCCCTCCTATGGACATGCATGACAGTTTGTAGTATTTGATTCCATTTTGGTCTCTGTCACTAAGTGGTTAAGCCCTTGCCATATGCTTCGAAGGCAGGGGATTCAAAACCCTAATTTCTTTTCCAGAGACTTCTAGGATTATTGTTTTGGCAGTAGAGTTCGTGCTTACTCTGCAGGTGATGAGCCATTTCTGTATAGAGAGAGACTGAGCCATATGGACTAAAACTCAGTGCAATGAAGTCAATCTTTTGGCTTTAGACCCTTTTAGATTCCATTTTAACTGTCATTGTCACACTGAGAAATATGTGGAAAACAAAACAGATACGATACACAACTTTGAATCGAACTCAAATATCATATCAAACAATTTTATGGCCACGAGAGAAGGAGAATGACATTTAAAAAGAAGTAAGCTTTCATAAATTTATGTAGACTCAAAAGATAGTGAAGTTGATAACATCCTAAGCTAGTGACTACATGCAGTGGTAGTTCCCAGTTCGAGGCCAGCCTATGCTAAAAATTCTTGGTTGGACTACCGGAACCTGTATCTTTTACTTAGGGATTTTTTTTTTTTTTTCGTCCGCTTTCAACTCAGACGCCCAAGTTTCATCTCTGAAACTGATTTTTGCGTGAAAATCTGTTTTCCAATTTCTTACAATGGCAGCAGCGTGCACATTGTAAATTACTTTACACTGGCAGCCGTGTGCTCAATGTACTCGTAATTAGTATTCCTCGCCATACAGGCAGATTTTCTCCGACTTCAGAGGTACTCATGTTATCGTCCTGAGTAAGACCAGGGACTCGAACAAATGCCGGACAGTAGGTTCGAACCAGAGCTATGAGGCGTC
This sequence comes from Arion vulgaris, assembly GCA_020796225.1. Classification (NCBI taxonomy): domain Eukaryota; kingdom Metazoa; phylum Mollusca; class Gastropoda; order Stylommatophora; family Arionidae; genus Arion; species Arion vulgaris. Next base: position 49,964,437 of record CM036760.1, on the reverse strand, counting down.
TCACAGCTAGCAGGCCGAGCTACTATCAACTACTCTAGGCAGTCCCCACTTAGGGATTTAAATTACAAGTAGCATCTGAAATGGTATGAGATGGTCATTAATGATCAACTGATAAAAGCATGCATAAGAACAGGAACTAAATAGACGATGCTGCTATTGGACAGAACAGATTTTGAAGATAATAGATGATGATGATGATAATATAGCCAGGATGGTCTTGTTCTGCAATTCATAGGAAAAGAATAACAAGTAGACCAAGAAACTCGTGAAGAAGACAGTTGCAAACATATAGCATAATACATACACCAGAATAACGAAACCCAGCCTCACAAACGAAGCATACATACCAAGCTATGGAGAATCATTGGGAAACCCCAACTGACATGTAGCTTCTTAGAGGCAACCCATCCCATAATCTAGACTGAGCATGTGAAGCCAATCGCAAAGAAGAGGACCAAGAATAAGAAACTATATATCAAAGTAACTATAAAGATTGGGAATGGATATCACAAGAAGAAATCAAAGAATGATGATAATGTCCTATAGCCTTTGCGGACTGTATGGTGTGAAATAGAGATTTTATTGTTATCCCACAAAACATGCTGGCCACTGACTGCTCCATCACTCCAGGTCAAAAACTGTTGGAAAAAATATTTACTTTGGCTTTGATATTCAGTTTTTTTCTACTTCTTTCGTTCCCCGCTATGATTTCAGGGGTATTCAGGGTGGTCAGTATGACGCAGATAATTTGTGTGCGAAAGCTTGCTTTCCTTATAATCGGTGTCCCCTTGCCATTCAGGCGAGCCTTCTCCTACTTCCGAGGTAATTTTCAGCTTTAATACAGCACCCTATATATGCAAGTCAACTTCTAGTATGTTCTCAGTGTTATTTAATAACAGTAGTCTGACTCTGAGATGTCACTATAGTTTATTATATATCACTATGATACAGCTTTAGATATGTCATATCTGCTTCAGTGTGTCACAGTTGCACAGAACACAAATATCATTCACAGAAAATTAAAAAGGAGAATGAGGAAATAGTGAAAGAATATGGATACTGCATAATTGACCACCACAAGGAAAAGATTGGCAACTTTAGGATTGAACCTCCAGGTTTATTCCGTGGTCGAGGTGACCACCCTAAACAGGGCATGTTGAAGAAAAGAACCAACCCAGAAGATGTTATAATCAACTGCAGCAAGTAAGTTTGTTTAACAGGTTACATCATGTTTGCTGTTTCTTTTGTTTTTGTAGTGTATACATGCTATCTCCAGATCTTGAAACATTCAAATAATAGACTACCTATTGCTAGTCTTTTGATCAAACTCTTGCCCATGTGGTGCCGGGGTCAGCAAGGGAAGCAAAGGATAGTACCACTGCAACCTATAAGGCATGTCGTAGAGGCGACTGATGTAAGACCTAGTGAGGCTACCCTAGTAAATAAAAAGCATTGCAGAAATTGGATGTGTAGGTGCATAACCTGCACAACGTACAATCGCTTTTAGGCTCAAATCACATACGAATCACACAGAGTGGTTAACAAGTGGCCGATATGGAGCGTTCGAAGAAGAAGATGATCAAACTCTTGGTACATTTAACTTGACAGACTCATCACCGTGTTTCCCCCCCCTGGATTCTAGTTCTACAAATGTTTCTGCTTCTCCACAATTCAAGAGATACAAATTCTTCCTGCTGCTTACCCATTCATTATGCATGCTTGAGCACCATATAATTATATATATACACATGTAATGTTTCCTATTTTTAGTATTGTTATTTATTTGGTATATTTCTTTCATGTTGTTCAATGTATTTCCGTCATTCCTATGTGTTGTAAGTTTCCCTCAAGGGAGCAAAGAATAGTAACACTGTGATCTACAAGGCATGTCATAAGAGGCGACTGAGGTAGAGGCCTAGGGGAAACTACCCTAGTAAATAAAAAACGTTGCAGGAAGTGGATGTGCTGGCCTACTAGTAGGCACAACGTACATTCGCTCTTAGGCTTGAATAACATACAAATCACAGAGTGGTTAGCAAGTGGTCAATATGGAGCGTTCGAAGAAAAGAAGTTAAAGTTATTCCATAGCAAATAATGTCACATAAGTATTTCACAGCACACTGTAGTCAGTCATAAGGCTGCTGAGATCATGTGAAAATGAATGAAAATCATCCCTCCCACGCTGGTGACCCTTGTATTCCATTATTGCTAGATAAAGACAAATTCATTTAAAAACAACATTCAAAAACAAGTTTATATTATATCACAAAGTAAATTTAGCAGTAAGGAATATCAGTATTAGTAACACTTTTGAGACGCAGATAGCAAAGTCGATAATCTGCTTTGCTAGTAACCACATGGCTAATTCAGGGGTTCGAAACCACCTTGCGATATCAAATATTTTTGTTGTGTACATGATGCGCGGTTGGGGTACAGCTTTCCTGATTCTCTACTTGGGGATTTAAATTACAAGTACCTCAGTTCCAAAGGGATATGCTACTGCTTGAGTCACTACTAAATGAAACTAGTTTAAACATAATTTATTTCAAAAATAGATTTTATGTTTCACATTGAATACCTGAGATTCAACCAGGAAGCAAATCTGTCCATCTGGTGGCAGGAAATACTTATTACTTTGTATTTTATTGTCAGAGACTCCAAGATTCCAGTTCCTCCATCTGGTAGAAAGTGGAAGGAAGTACGTCATGACAATACTGTAACCTGGCTAGCTAGTTGGAATGAGAATATCCAGGGCTCAACCAAATATGTAATGTTGAATGCTGCATCAAAACTGAAGGTAGGCTATGATTTGTACAATAATATGTAGTTAAAAATAAAGATTGTGTTTAACCCATGAGCCACAGGAATCATCAGAATGAATATTTTTCAACATTTGCTTGCGGAAGACTGAACACCTAAGGGCTATGAGGTAGATTCATTAACACCTCAGAAGTCGGAGATGGCACACAAGCCTGTATGGAGGGGGGCACTGTTAATAAACAAAGCAGACCTTCACATAAAAATCAGAAGCGCCAAACCAAATGCTCCCTGAATACACCTGAATTCATAGCGGTCGAACACAGAAGATTCACTGACCCTGAAAATAAAATACAGTACAGTAGATCAAATACTGAAGTTGAGCATGTAAAAGAACCCATAGCAGTTGAAAAATTGAAAAACTGCTACCATAACTTTCACCATCCTAAAACGATATTGTGATCCCTCGTTAACTCTATGGAGTTTGTGCACTGCCGATGAGATCTTCATGTTAGAAAGATATTGAAGTACATATGGTTATTCAATGAAGTGCAGTGATGATGGGTCTTATCAAACCGAGAACGGTATGGGTCACATGGTAAGCATGTACATTATTTTATTTCTATATAAATATATAGTACAAATTCCGTATATGCTTTGAAATAAGTATTGTAAAAAATGTCATGTTGCCGTATCAGATCATAGGTTATAAAGTGGCTTGTCACTTCTCATTCCTATCCCCGGGTGTTATGTTATGCGATTGACGTCATGGCACATTGGGCATTTCCATTCGTGCTCTCTCTTCCTCTGCAGCAGTCATCCCAAAGTCCATTATCTCACCGTGTCCATGAGAAGTCGATAAGTATACTTTATCTCCCTACCATGAAGACGACACTGTCTGGCATGTTGAAACGTAACTCCTAATTCTTGCACTCATTCCAGTATATGCGACTCGCCCATATCACATAAATGAGAGCTTATCGCATTGATATCTGTTCTGTACAAGTGTGTGGTAGCTAGGAGGGCCAATTCAATAAGTATTGTATAACACAGAATGTTGGGTACCAATATTTTTTCAGTTTTCCACAGGAAGAGTGGCAGACGATTGATAGTACAAAGTGCATTGTAGAAGGAGCACATGATGTCTATTGTCTATTCCCAGGTGGAAGATGTAGTTGGCTGTCCACTCTTGCCGTTAGCGTAGGGATGGGAGCTTTAATTGATGTTCTAGGGCTAGATGAGTTGCCCTTGTTGTGTTGTGTGGTCTTGATATTGTCTATCCATCTTTTTCTTGGTCTTCCCTTAGCTCTAGTACCCGATCTCTTTTTATTGTATGCTGTTATTGGTGGTTGGTTGTATTTCATTCTCATTAAATGTCCAAAACCACTGCATTTGTTGTCTTCGATATATTCGGTGCATGAAGTTATGCCCACTCTGCTTCTGATGTCCTCATTTCGTAGTCTGTCTTTCCTGGCACATGATGTACATAGAGAATGCACAAAACTAAAACAGATTTTTGTCTGCCTAGACCTCCTCAGCGACTTCAAGCATTGTCTTCGAGCCCAGCCTGTTCCCATCTTCCTGAGCATACTCATTGAGTCACTGAGAAAACATGCATGGATAAAAGTATGTGATTTAAGCCAGACAATCACATCTAGTTATTGCCAGGATTTCCATAGTACTGCTTGATTTAATTATACCCAACAATCATGACATGTCAAGCTGTCATTTAACATCTTTTTCTGTAATTCAAGGGAGAGAAAGATTGGCAGAAGTATGAGACTGCTCGTAAACTGCACAAATGTGTGGACAAAATCAGAGCTCAATACCAGGAGGATTGGAAGTCTAAGGAGATGCGTGTTCGTCAGCGAGCAGTTGCCTTATACTTTATTGATAAGGTAAATTTTTTCTCTTATCTTTACATATCTTAATTAGTGATGGTAAATGTAAAACAATGTTATGAGATGTGATAGATTGAGAAATTATAACATTAGAAATGTTGGAATTATACCATGCGTTCGCCTGCGTGTTGCAGGGCTCACAAGGGAGCAAAGAATAGTAACACACTGCGACCTACAAGGCATGTCGTAAGAGGTAACTGGGGTAGTGGCTAGCAAAGCTACCTTAGTAATTAAAAAATGTTGCAGAAATCGGATGTGCTAGCCTACTTGTAGGCGTATAACTGGTACAATGTACAATCGCACTTGGGCTTGGATCACATACAAATCACAAGGGAGTGGTTAAGAAGTGGTCGATATGGAGTGTTCGATGAAGAAGAAGATGTTAAGAATGCAGGAATTTGTAATCAAATATAGCACAATTAGGGTGTGATGCATAGAGGGCAGACAAGGTGTGTCTATAACCTAGCAACCTACATGGATAACACATCTGCTGAAAGATATTAAGCACCTATGGCTCATCCTGAAGTGCATTAATCTTGTTCTCATAATTGAAATATATTTGGTAATGTGGGTAACTGCATTTATGTGCTTAATATTTGTGAAATACATCACAAAAAGAACAATTAAATTTATTTATTAACAATGATAAGAAAAAACCAAGCCAAGCTTATTGTTAGTATGGCATTTGCCAGATAAAAGAAACATTAATGAACTATATTTTTACCAGAGGAGATTTACTTGTATTTTGTGTAGCAGCTTAATTATTGTGTGTTGTCAAAGTCTAGTTGGGTAAGTTTAACTCATGGCTGAAACTTTGAAGTGTTGGTAGACATGCTTAAAATATCATGTAGTCTCATTTAGTAAACATCTCGCTAAAACATTTTGTATATGTATATCCTCAGCTTGCTTTGAGAGCTGGTAATGAGAAGGAGGAAGGGGAGACAGCAGATACTGTAGGTTGCTGCTCTTTGAGGGTGGAACATATAACTCTACATAATGAAAAAGATGGCAAACAGTATGTTGTAGAGTTTGATTTCTTGGGCAAGGATTCTATTCGCTATCAGAATGCTATACCTGTAGAGAAGAGAGCGTATAAGAATGTTGAGTTGTTCATGGAGAACAAACAGCCTGAAGATGATCTATTTGACAGACTGAATGTGAGTAGTTTATATTCAACCAACAGTTTAGATATGTTCTTATTTAGCTTTATTGCTGTTTATCATTTCGGCAAGACTTTGATCTGTTTACACTGCCAGGCTTCGGGATCACACACAAGCTGCATGGGGTTGTAGCATAAGAACAATGCTGACCAAGGCGGCCCTGGAAACAGACGACCACCAAGAAGTCTGGCTAAGTTTGTGGAGATCGAAGAGGGAGCACCTAACCTGGTATACAAAAAAGACTATGCTGAAGTCGGTTGTGTTGGACTGAAATTTGCAGATACCACAGGTCATGATAAAAACCGCAGCACAGAACATTGCATTCTCCATACTGCATCTAACCTGCTGCCTTGCAGGTCGGCTGGGGACAGTCAAAGGCCAACGGAGGCGAACCCAGTAACGCTGGTTGAAATCGGACACGTTGCCGAAGGACAAGCACCAGAGCTCCAAATGGTACTGAAGATGTGATGTAAAAATACAGACTTGGCAAATGCCGTTTATATATCACAATAAGAATGATAAAACGGCCGAAAAGAACGATCAAGAGAGAGAGACTGCATCTGCTTTAACCAGCGGAGTATGAGAACAAACAAAGAAGAGATTCTGTTTATAAATAATCCTAGTTTTAATCATGACATTTTGCATATTTAATCTATTGTGTTTTTCCATGTTTTTTTTAATTGTCACTATGACTAGTAATTGCTGATTACTGTTCTGCCATTTTACACACTTTAAGCTAGGGCCATCGAATATAGCATTGATTGGATTCGCATGTTCCGGGAGACAAACACTGGATATGATTATGGAAAAGACTATTGTCAGCAGCGGAATAGACACTGGAGCATATCCTGCAAGACTGTCCTCTCCTGGGTGAGCTGAGAAGCAACATGTGGCCACACCCAGTCGACCTGAAAACTAAGCTTTGGGGAAACCTGACAGGTCTGAGTGAAGCTGATGCCCGTCTGCCCAGCGTGTTCGTAGCGCGTTGGACTACGGGTGGCTATCCCTCTGCGTGTGCTGGTTCAATTCCGCGGGATGGCAGAAAAGGCCACAGATTCCCCAGATTTACGGTGTTTGTGACACCGAACCAAAGGGTTACGATGTCCATGGCACCGAGCCGAAGAGCTGAAAAGCTCAAGTGCTTCTAGATCAGGGGGAAAAAAAATCTGAAGCTGACGCTCGTTTGTGGTCTACATTAAATTAAACGCATGACCAGAGATCGCTGCAGATGAAGAAGGATTTGCATGTTATATTTTGAAATGCCACTTTGTTCTTTGATTTTGTGCATTTCTAAAAAGAGGCCCTTAATTTTTTTTTGTCTTGTAAAATCTTTTAATCTTAAAGACCACCATTTTAAATAAACACCTCCAAGACCTAATGGATGGCCTTACTGCTAAAGTATTCCGTACCTTCAATGCCTCAAAGACGCTGTCGGGAAAAACTTGAGCTGCTAACAAATCGTAAGTGTCTCTCTGTGTGGTTTAATGAATGTGACCTGCAGATTGTCTCCTTGTGAGTGAGAAGTCAACGTTGGGTGTAATTGGCTAATTGTGAAAGAAGTCTGAGTGTGCCTAGTTAATTAGAGGAGAACATCGGTACATAAAGGGTATATTGAAATAGTTTTTAATATAAACATGAACTAAACATATGCAACCATTTGTCTTTTAAAAAAAATTATTTTAAATATCTCCATGTCTATTTTAATATAATTTCTAGTTTTCTATGTCTGTTTTTTTATTCAATCTTTTTATTAAATAGGCTTATTGCCTTGACCTTTGTCATTCATAAACACCTTTATTTCTGAAGTCGGAGAAGGCACGCCTGTATGGTGGGGGACACTGATAATAAGGAAAGCCATCCCTCATAAAAAAATCAGTCAGATGCTCCATACAAGATGCCTAAATTCGTTGTTGGATGGCAAAGAAGAAGAATAAACACATCTGATACATGCAACATGTAAATGTTGTATCAATCCTAACATGCCAGCGACGGTTAGAAAATGACTAAAATATAGTAAGCAAGTTGAATGCATTTGAAAAAAAGATGTGCCAAAAAATCATGAACATAAAATGGGACATATTCAGAAGTGGTGAAATAAGAGAAATGTCTGGTCAACCACAAGTAACAACTGTTATAAGAAGAAGATGGAGATATGTTGGGCATACCTTGAGAAGAAATGATCAAAGAATACCAAAGCAGACATTGAAGTTGCAGTCATGGGGTTCAAGAAAGAGAGGATGCCCAATGGAAACCCTGATACAAACTTTGCTGAGAGAGACAATAAATATCAAACTCAATTCTATGGATGAGATTGTTTGAGTTGCCCAGGACAGAGCAGTATGGAGAAATTATTTGTAGACCCTATGTAACGTATAACAACACGAGGCATTTTTATTGTACATACATTAACTTTCACTTTCTTTGTCCACATTTCAGCTTCTGACTCGCCTGCAGCCAAGTTACTTTCTTACAACAGAGCTAACAGAGCTGTAGCCATCTTGTGTAACCATCAGCGTGCCGTTCCCAAAACATTTGAGAAATCCATGGAAAATCTTATGAAGAAGGTAGTAGGCTTTTGTTATCTCTGAAATATAATTTATTTATTTATATGTGGTAGAATGGTGTCCAGATTAAAAAATAGATAACATTTTATAAAGTGTTCAGTATCTAGAGCTCCCAAATATGCTTGTCTCTTGTAGTAAACCCAAGTCATCACGTTAACAGAACTATGGGAAATCTGGAGATTACCAGATATTAACGTTTCTATTCTGTCAATGTTTCTTGGGTGTTTTCTACTTCTTGCGTTCGACTGGTATGGCGCTTCTGACTTATTTTTGCATGAATGCCTACTTTCCTTTTTATCAGTATCCTCCGCCGTTGAAGTCTCCAACTTCAGAGGTATGAATGTTTTAAAATATGTCAGCTTTGTTCATCTTTAACGGTTACTTGTTATATGGTGTCACAGTTTGTATCGCAGCTGCAATATATGTTTCGCAGCTGCAATATATGTATACCTTCATCTAAACCAATCCACGTCAACTACTAGATTCGAGAACTGGGTTTGAAGATTGGTGTGGCAAGAAAAGAACGGTACAACAGGTATACGAGTAGGCTCATCAATCAAAATAGAACTGGTACGGTCAGTCGCTGGATGCTGATGGAGATATTGCGAAGGAGATCGGAGCACCTATGGACATGTCCGAGTGCAATGAAGATATTCCAAACTGAAACTGAAATATATGTATACATGCACATCATTTTTCATCCCCTCTCAATCCCTATATGGTTGATCAGACTGTAGTAATGTAGCTTGTTACCATAACCATTACTTGAAAGGGAATAGGGTCTTCTTCAGCTCTGGTTCATCTGTGAAGTCGGAGAAAGGCATATCTGTATGGTTAAGGACACTGATGTTAAAGAAAGCAGTAAGCAAACACAGCAGAAGCTGCTCTGGTTCACTGTGTCATCTCATTCGCTGCTTCTTAGAATGCAAATATCTGTCTCTAGTGTTTGTTTTGCTTTTGTGTCGTGATGTTTTTGCGAATTGTTCTTTAGAAAAAAATGCTTTCAAACAGTATTCTTTTGTGCTGGTTTTATTTTTATTTATTGTGTCCTACTCAAGTATTTTTTTGACATCCTGATCATATTCTCTATCTATCTCTCTTTCTCTCTATGCCTTTTAACCCGGATTGGGGTATAGGCCCTCAATAAACGCATGCCAAGTGAAATCCCATTCAGCTCCCTCCAGCTCTTTATATTGTCTATACAGAAAGTCAATTGGTAAGTGCTTGCATGATGACTTATATTGTCACTGTGTTTGTGTTGTTGTCAGATTGATTCCAAGAAAGCTGAAATCAAGCAGGTGAAAAAGGAGATCAAGGATATTAAAGCAGACTTTAAACGAGAAAAGTCTGTCAGAACTAAAACGTATGTATTGTCTTGTTTATTTTCTTGTAAAGGTTTTTTATTTTAATAATATGAAGTTGATGGATTGAGATTTGATCAAGTATCATCTCCGCTTTGGAAGTTAGCTATAATATACCACATACATGCCACGAAGAGGGGTCAACAAGAACGAACGTAGAAGTAGCAGAAGGTATCAACTGATAGTTAGTTAGTTTGTTCCTTTCGTGCCAAAAGCGGCACATAGGGCAGAGGTTTTAGATCTCCATGTGATGCGGTTCGTTGCTAGCAGTTGGAGATCTTGTATGGTTTTACATCCCAATAGTTTACTTTCTTCGTTGGATGGTTCTTCGAAGAGTGGTCTTTGGTCTTCCACGTTTTCTTTTCCCAACTGGTGGCCACATAAGGACTTGTGATTTAGTCTCTTTACGTCTGATCTAAGAACATGACCTAAATATTTCCACCTTCGTTACCTTATAATATTTGATACGGGTTGTTGGTGTGTTCTATCTCTCACTGTGTTGTTAGAAACGAAATCACTCCATTTTACTTTTAATAATTTTCGGAGACATTTATTCTCAAAGCTGTCCAGTTTCTTATAAATTTTCTTTGTTGATTTCCAACTTTCACAACCGTAGGTCAGTACATGAATCACACATGACCTAAATAATTTAACTTTTGTGCATATACTAAGGTCTTGAGATTGCCAGATATTCAACTGATAGAACTAAGAAATTGAGAATCAAATGTTGCACAAGGACTGGTCATATGAGAAGCTGAATGAGGTCTGTGTTTAAACAATGAGTCACAAGAACTTTCAGCATGTGTACCCTTTGATATCTGTTCATGCAGTTTGTGTGCCTATTAGTCTGCTCAGAGTTCAATGAACCAAAGTACTATTTTAGTAAGTATTGTCACTTAATCAAGTAATAAAACCTGGTGGAATAGCTACAACAATGGCTGACCAAGCTTGAACATGTTTACTTATTTTTGATAACTTTAAATTTGTATACCAGTTCAACGTTTACACTAGAAATTCTTCGACTTATGTTTCCAGCTTGTATGAGAAAAAGAAGAAAACTTTGGCACGACTTGAAGAACAGCTAACCAAACAAGAAGTGCAAGCTACAGATAAGGTAAACTTTCTATTTATCTACAATACTTTCCTCACATCAACCATCCTAAAAAGATATTTTACCAATTCACATCAACTTTTGTTGTTTTTTGTACTTCTCCCATCATTTCTATCGCATCCAACGAGACAATTTGTTTTGAAAATTTCAAGAAAATTCTATAAATAATGTTTGTATTCTAATGTTATAAAGAGGTCTGCTTTCATTCAGTGTAATAAATTAGACTAAATAAATATGCACTTCTGAGGATTCTGGTGTCCAGGAACTGGGGAGTAGAGAATAAGTTCACTGACATTACTATGCAACTGATGACGGCACAGATTTGGGAAACGTAACAACAGAGGGTGCTGACATCAACAAAAGGATAAATAAAGCCAGAATTGCTTTTACCAATCTAAACAACATATGGAAATAAAACCAGAATAATACAAAAACAAAATTAAGGATAAATAAGAGCTGTGAACTCTCTGTAGTTTTGGATGGATGTGATTGCTGGAGAACAACAGAAAAGGAAACAACTAGACTCAGTAATATATACATGTCTCAGAAAAATGTTCAGAATAATTTGACAGGACAAAATTAGCAACCAAGAACTGCTCAACTGGAAAGAAGATGGAATAGAAATAGACTAAAGACGGACTTGACTGGGAACAGTTACGGAGAAGATTGTACGATATGGGACAGTCATATGGCTCCATGTCAAAGATGGCTAAAGACTGAATAGTAGAACAGTGTAGAGATTTTGTTGTTACCTACACAATGCCAAATTGCATGAGTCACAAACTACACTCAAGCATACATTCGGAGTGATTCCTTGAGCATGATCTGGAAGGTAGAGGCTGGTTCGGTGTGCAGACAATGGACTGAATCACTACAATCAACAATAATTACCAGAACTACATTCACCTTTGTTTCAGGGTATGTGTTCTTCTCTTCTCCCCCCTCCCCCTCTCAACAGGAACATATAAATCATTTTGACAAACAGCAAGAGGTAGATACCATGCACTGATTGGAGTGGAAAAAAACCCAAACAATAGAATTATAGAGACTAGGTTTAAAAAAATGTCTGGATAGTTTAGTATATATACATTTATTACCTTTTTCAGGATGAGAACAAAGAAATTGCCCTTGGAACATCCAAGTTGAACTATCTGGACCCAAGGATTTCTGTGGCCTGGTGAGTGCAATAAATGGATTTCATCTGGAAATTATGCATTGATTTTATGCCTAAATTCCAAGAGTATTGAATTTGAAAAGCAGGAAATTGGTGACAGTGTATGGTCTCTGAATATATACTGTTGCAGCCACAATATTGTAGGATATTACAGACATGACTTCATCCCTAAAATGATAGGAACACTTTCTGTCTGACTTGGGTGTCAAATCAAATCATGTCCGAATTCTCCAAAAAAAAGAGGAAAATCCAGTTTTTGTTGGATAGCTGTTTTAACATGGTCTTACATTTGCAATCATTCTTGTCAAAATTGTATTATCGGTCGCCCGTGTGGTGCCGAGGCCCGCAAGGGAAGCAAAGAATAGTAACACTGCAACCTAAAAGGCGTGTCGTAAGAGGTGACTGAAGTAGGGGCCTAGGGAAACTATCCTAGTAAATAAAAAGTGTAGCAGAAATCGGATGTGAATGTAGGCGCATAACTGGCACAATGTACAATCACTCTTAGGCACATATCACATACAAATCACAAAGAGTAGTTTAACAAGTGGTCAATATGGAGCGCTCAAAGAAGAAGAAGAATATTGTTCTTTGCACTACTTACAAATGAAAATGACCAATGTTTGTTTAAAATATCTTCCTCAGGTGCAAGAAATATGGAGTTCCATTAGAAAAAGTCTATAACAAAACACAGAGGGACAAGTTCCGATGGGCTATTGACATGGCCACTGAGCACTTCAAATTTTGATGAGACTGAAGTCTTAGACAAACTACAACCCAATTCCTGACAGTAGTTTCAAACATGGGTTCTTTACTTACAGAACATTTTTAACATCAGATCTGTGTTGAGGACATTTGTATTATATTGTCCTATTTATCGTATATAGATACATTAATATTGTCTTAATTGTCATGTATTGATACTAATGATATTTTACTATTTCTCATGTTTATTATAAAATGATTTTTTCCCCTATTTGTCATCTATTAATTGATGTAATAATATGCTAATACAGGGAGTTTGTCAAGTCTCACAACACTTCATATGTAGGTCAGCTTGAAAAAAGAAGTATATGTCATAAAAAAATGTGCTAAAACAAAGTAGTTCAATTAGTCACATAGTTACTGCTATGTTCTACTGTTGTTCTTGGTAAACTAGAGAGAACAAATGAAATATTCGTTATAGCAGATGTTGGAAATATCTACCACGGGCTTCAAGATATGTCTGTACACGCTTCTTCATATTGTCAAATAGTCTCTCTTCAGTTGAAAACATCATTATGGTTTGAGTGAAAAGAATTACCCCACAAGTCATTCACTGCATATTGCATCACAAATGACTATGGAACACATTTTTTTTATGACATCATATACTTTGTTTTCCACATTTGTTCTACATATGAAGTGTTGTGAGACTTTACAAACACCCTGTAGATATTGATGAATTGTAACTATTATTTGCCAAGTATATAAATGTTCGTCGGATATCATTTAACAATATTTTATTTGCTCGGTATTGATAACAATGATAACCATTACACTTGCCATGCATCTTATCTGATATGTAATGATGTTTTATTTGTAATGTAATATTTGTAATGTAATGATTCAATGATACTATTGAATTTGCCCTATATTGATATAATGATAATGTCTGACCTGCCATGTATTGATACAATGGTACTGTCTGATCTGCCATGAGTTGATACAATGTCTGATCTGCGATGTATTACAATAATACTGTCCTATTTGATATATTGATTGTTGTATCAGTATGTATGCACTAAATCGGTGTTGTGTCATCATCATCATCACAAAGGTAAATAAATGCACTCCAGTGAATTTATAGTAATGAATTTTATGTAACTTGTATGTTATTAAACACAAGACTCAATGTTTTTAAAATAGTCATAATGAATAGTATCATATTTGTTCATGTGTGTGACATATAGATGTTTGTGTATACACGTATATAGTAAAGTGCACTTAAATAAAAAACTTGAACTTAATGCAAACATGCCGCCCCCACTACTAAATCTATTTGTTCTGTTCGTGAACATACAAAAATACGAGAATTCAAATTTGAAAGTACTGTTTTCTGCTTAAATTTGAGCTGCTTTTTAAAACTATAAATCCAGCTAGGATAAATTGTCTATAGTCTACCAAAGAAAAACAAAAACTTGTTACTGTCTGTAATACTACTTTTTAGAAGGTGTAGGACGCCGGACGTATGACTGGGGAATTTAATAGCCATATGTCTAGTGCAGTCGCTGCAGAACTGTTCATGTTAGGATTTTTATTTATTCCCCACAGAAAAAAAAACTCCTTGGCCATACTGGGGATTGAACCAGTGTCTCCCGTTTGGAAACCCACGCTAAAATCAATTCATCTAGATGTTCCGCTCTCTATAGTCTACAACAGCTGAAAATGTGTACTTCATGTTTCTGATGGGGGATGACACTAATAAGTTAGTTTCCTATTGTCTTGGTGTTTTCATTAAGCTGCTGAAAAGAACTAGCTACTAATGGCTGAATTCTGAGTTCGGTTAGTTAATTTGAATTCTCATCAAATATTTTAGTACATAGGACTTCTAAAGGGACTTTCCATGCTCCCCTGGTCTTTTGCAACTTTCTGTGTAGTATACCATGTCTGAAGTACTATGTACATTTCATCTTTCATTGTGTGTCTTCAAGTTATTTGTTTCATATGTCATTGTACTGGTTCCATCACCAACATTTGCACGTGGACATACAATCGAACACAGCCTGCAAGATTGAGCCTGCAAGATTGTCATCTGATGAATCAACAGCGGAAAGAACACTGACCAACAGAGACAAACATCCATGCAAAGTTGTTTGGAAGCCTTGATGAACTAACAAACACAGCAAAATACATTCAGAGAACCGGACTCATTGTGTAGACATTGAATAACAGCGAATGAGAAATGTCATTACATGACTTCAAGTTGTACGTTTCATCTGTCATTACATGTCTGCAAGTTGTTTTTAGTCTGTTTTTTTATCTTTTTATTTATTTTATCCTTGTGTGTTCAAGTGATGACTTCTCACAGATTATATCAGGATTCGTTCTCATAATGTGCCCCAGTCATTTCCATAATTTTGTTAAAGGTTATTTTTCAAACTTTCTATACTGGTGTCTAAGAGGTCTACTTGTTTTATATTTTGTTTGCTCTGAAAACTTGTATTTGATGCAGAAATGATTGATGAGAGGTGGGACAGTCTATGAACATCTATCTTAGTCTTTCTCCTGCACTCGGATCCATATAGTAGAACTGGTAACATACAGTCTTAACCTGGTTTTCCTGTTGTATATACATTAAGAGTCTGTGACTAAGTGGTTAAACCCTTGCCATGTCATATGAAGGATGTGGGATTGAACACAGGCTACACTGTTTTGTTGACAAGTGCATTCTTTTCCAGAGACCCCTAGGATTGTTGCCAGAGTTCATGCTTTGTGCAGTACACTTGGCAGGTGGCGTACCATTTCTGCGGTGAGGGGCATAGCCATATGAAGTAAAACCCAGTGCAACGAAGTCAATCCTTTGGCGTAAAAACCCTTTATATTCATCCTTGCAAACACAGTAAAGCAGGCGTTTACGCAAAAATCAGTCAGAAGCACCATATCAGGTGTCATGGCTAATGCCCGAATTCACAGCGGGCGAGCGCAGAAGAAGAAGCTCTGGTCCAAATGTACATCTATTCTTCTGTTCCACAATTGAGTACTGAAAGTGTACACGAGATGTGTGAACTACTCCACATTTTCCAGCGAGTAGTTGGTTCTTGGATACATCGGTCAAATGATTTGGATTAATCAATTTTTTGTGGGTAAGTCTATCCATATGTATGGGGGAAGATAGGTCTTTCAATGATAATGCTATTAAAATCACAATATATACGCCCCCAAATCCTCCGTTGAATTCAGTCATATCCATGGCACCTAATATGGCCCCTCTGACTGATTTTTGCATGAAGGCTTTCTTCCTGCATTACCAGTGACCCTTGCCATTCAAGCAAACTGTACTCTAGCTTAAAAATGCAGTAGAAATGACAGCTAAAGTCTTCAACTATTAGCACCCAAAGTCAAAGGTTGTACCAAAGTTGCCAGCTACGCAGGTCCCTATGAATGTCCTAGATTTCCTGTGTCACGGAGACACGAGGAAAGACTAGTTAACTTTGTATAAGAGACCATGTACAGATAACGGGGTTGGCAGAACGCAAAATAAAAAATTGTGTTCTAGAGTCTAACAAAACTGCCCTCCCTGGAGGACTGGGGCTGGTTACATTGACCGTGCGTAAAAAGTTGCTCTTCTGGCTTGGAAAGGCTGCCCTCCCGGGGAAATCGGGCAGGTGATGTAGGCGGAGCGGAAAACAATAAAAGTTACCTTCTATCATCTGATGAAAACAACCTCCCTGAATGTCTATCAGGAAGCCCAATGTTTCTGCTGCTTGGAAGGGAAAATACAAAGTAGGAACACCAAATTGCCTGGTGATGAGAAAGTCCCAAATCGGTTGAGTGAGATCTTAAATTGGAATGACGTTAAAAAAAGTGACAAATACACTTCTTGGTGCTGATTATATCTCATGATGCAGACATTCGAAGGATGATCAAACGACTGGTTTTCCAGAAAAGACGGCATTGGGAACGTCAGCAATGTCAAACCTAAAAATTCCAAAGATACATGTCCCAAAACGGATGAAATTGTTCCTAATCCTGAACGACCGCACCCAGTCAAGACAGGTTGCAAAGTGTAAGTGTGTTCTTTGGCACAGATCATAAACAAGACCAAATATATGTTTAAAAAATTATAATTAAAGTGTTGAGCGCAAGGGAAAGTGCAAGGGACTGCCATAGAACACAGACCCAAACATTTACAATAAGCCAAAATTTTGGATGTGCCTTCGAGTTGCAAAGTCGTTCTGTGCAAAGACCAAACATATCACAAAGAGTGATCAAATTGGTTGTAAAGAACGAATGCAAACTAACAACAGTTTTAGAGTCATTTATGGAGATGGTCAGTGTTAAAGACTTAGTCATTTATGGAGACGGTCAGTGTTAAAGGCTGTCATTTATAGAGACGGTCAGTGTTAAAGGCTAGTCATTTATGGAGACGGTCAGTGTTAAAGGCTAGTCATTTATAGAGACGGTCAGTGTTAAAGACTTAGTCATTTATGGAGACGGTCAGTGTTAAAGACTTAGTCATTTATGAAGATGGTCAGTGTTAAAGGCTAGTCATTTATAGAGACGGTCAGTGTTAAAGGCTAGTCATTTATAGAGACGGTCAGTGTTAAAGACTAGTCATTTATGGAGATGGTCAGTGTTAAAGACTTAGTCATTTATGAAGATGATCAGTGTTAAAGGCTAGTCATTTATAGAGACGGTCAGTGTTAAAGGCTAGTCATTTATAGAGACGGTCAGTGTTAAAGACTAGTCATTTATGGAGATGGTCAGTGTTAAAGACTTAGTCATTTATGGAGACGGTCAGTGTTAAAGACTTAGTCATTTATGAAGATGGTCAGTGTTAAAGACTAGTCATTTATAGAGACGGTCAGTGTTAAAGACTAGTCATTTATGGAGACGGTCAGTGTTAAAGACTAGTCATTTATAGAGACGGTCAGTGTTAAAGACTAGTCATTTATGGAGATGGTCAGTGTTAAAGACTTAGTCATTTATGGAGATGGTCAGTGTTAAAGACTTAGTCATTTATGAAGATGGTCAGTGTTAAAGACTAGTCATTTATGGAGATGGTCAGTATTAAAGACTAATCATTTATGGAGACGGTCAGTGTTAAAGGCTGTCATTTATAGAGATGGTCAGTGTTAAAGGCTAGTCATTTATGGAGATGGTCAGTGTTAAAGACTTAGTCATTTATGAAGATGGTCAGTGTTAAAGACTAGTCATTTATGGAGATGGTCAGTGTTAAAGACTAGTCATTTATGGAGACGGTCAGTGTTAAAGACTAGTCATTTATGGAGACGGTCAGTGTTAAAGACTAGTCATTTACAGAGACGGTCAGTGTTAAAGGCTAGTCATTTATGGAGACGGCCAGTGTTAAAGACTAGTCATTTATGGAGATGGTCAGTGTTAAAGACTAGTCATTTATGGAGACGGTCAGTGTTAAAGACTAGTCATTTATAGAGACGGTCAGTGTTAAAGGCTGTCATTTATGGAGACGGTCAGTGTTAAAGACTAGTCATTTATGGAGATGGTCAGTGTTAAAGGCTAGTCATTTATAGAGACGGTCAGTGTTAAAGGCTGTCATTTATGGAGACGGTCAGTGTTAAAGACTAGTCATTTATGGAGATGGTCAGTGTTAAAGACTTAGTCATTTATGGAAACGGTCAGTGTTAAAGACTAGTCATTTATGGAGATGGTCAGTGTTAAAGACTTAGTCATTTATGGAGATGGTCAGTGTTAAAGACTAGTCATTTATGGAGATGGTCAGTGTTAAAGACTAGTCATTTATAGAGATGGTCAGTGTTAAAGACTAGTCATTTATGGAGATGGTCAGTGTTAAAGACTAGTCATTTATAGAGATGGTCAGTGTTAAAGACTAATCATTTATGGAGATGGTCAGTGAGACTAGTCATTTATGGAGATGGTCAGTGTTAAAGACTAGTCATTTATGGAGACGGTCAGTGTTAAAGACTAGTCATTTATGGAGACGGTCAGTGTTAAAGACTTAGTCATTTATGGAGAGGGGCAGTGTTAAAGACTTAGTCATTTATGAAGATGGTCAGTGTTAAAGGCTGTGATTTATGGAGACGATCAGTGTTAAAGACTAGTCATTTATGGAGACGGTCAGTGTTAAAGGATATTCATTTATGGAGATGGTCAGTGTTAAAGACTAGTCATTTATGGAGACGGTCAGTGTTAAAGACTTAGTCATTTATGGAGACGGTCAGTGTTAAAGACTTAGTCATTTATGGAGATGGTCAGTGTTAAAGACTAGTCATTTATGGAGACGGTCAGTGTTAAAGACTAGTCATTTATGGAGACAGTCAGTGTTAAAGACTAGTCATTTATGGAGATGGTCAGTGTTAAAGACTAGTCATTTATGGAGATGGTCAGTGTTAAAGGCTAGTCATTTATGGAGACGGTCAGTATTAAAGACTAGTCATTTATGGAGACGGTCAGTGTTAAAGGCTAGTCATTTATGGAGATGTATTATTACACTTGTCAACAAGTATGGCTGACATCAATAAATATTGAGTGTACAAAAAAAAGAGGAAGATGTAGGAAAGATATGGAACCACAAGATAGCAGAGTTAACAAATGTTAAAGTCTAGATAGTTGCAGAAATAAGTCTCATCGAACAAGCGGTCATGACCTCCACCATTAATCTTCAATTGCCTGGCGATCTGTACTGTTGATACAAGCCTATCTACTCTCTCATTACTGCAAGCACTCGCATAATAATGGAGCAAAGATTGTAACATGTCTTCCACATTACATATCCCATCTCTGATGCCCCTGGCGCTTAAAGTAGCAACCAGTACACACTATTCTGGGCTGTCATCTGTATTATGTTCCAGTTATGATTCATTTCTTTCTCTACTGTTCTTCTCCAGGTCATTTTTGGGGTCTTCCATGATTTCATTTACCCTCTGATGTACATCTCAATAGTTTTCTTGACAAGAGTTATCCACCATGCATATCACATGTTCGATCTATCTCCAGCATCTCTTTTGGATGATGGTGCTCATATTCTTGTGTTGGCATTTATGCAAGTAGATCTTGCTTAGAGATTTGGTTAGAACACTCGTAAGACATCTCTCCCTGGATCCCCACATTTGTCTTATTTTAATAATACACACCATTACTTATATTATGTTACCACCTCCGAAGTCGGAAAAGGCTCGCCTGTTTGGCGGGGACACTGATAATAAGGAAATCAGACCTTCACGCAAAAATTAGAAGCGCTATACCAGGGGCCCATACTATATCTGAAGTCATATTGGACGAATGCAGAAGATGATGATTACACTACCATATTACATGTATTTAGTATTTTGTTCACTTTTTGTTAAAAACTACTAGTAAATCAATCGATCAAGTGCCATGCATGCCGGCATAGGTGATCATGTCTCTCCACAGCTTTATTATTGGTGCAATTAATCAATCTTTTGTCGAACCATGATGTCAAACCTTCCAACATATCCCTCTGTCTTCCATGATCTCTCTTTCCCTGAATTTTACCTATCACCACACGTTGTAAACCCTCACTTCACAGTATATGCCAGAAGAACCTTGTTTGTCTGATTCTTAATCTTTTGATGTTTCTTTGTGTGCAGGCCTGTTTTCAAATCTCATCATTTGTTTTCTTTGCTGTCCATGGAATTTTCAGTATTCTTGTGTAAAAGCACATCTGTGTGGTTTGAAGTGATCTTATTGATTTCTTGTTCATTGTCCATGATTCGCAGCCCAAGTAAATACCAACATAAATGAAAAATAGAAAAGAAATAATTGAAGGCAAGATTGACATAAGTCCAACATCAGACAAAATCTGAATGGTTAGTTTAACACATGTCAGACCTGCAGCTTGTTGGTTTCAGTGTGTAGGTGGAGTAAGTACCGCTGGTGATAAGACACTGAGCCAGATAAGGATCACACTCCTTATGGGGACCCATGAGGAAGATGGACTCACTGTTGGGAGGTATATCTGAATGGGTGGAGATGCACGCCAGGATCCAGAACCTAATGATTAAGGCCTGCAAGTTATGACTAGTCGAAATACATTTTAGCCAATGACACTAATGTCACACACATCTGCCTGGAAGTATGATAGGACTTGGACCAAGTAAGAAATCTATCCCTGAGAACCTCTTTATGATGAAAGTGTTGCACTTATATTCCAGACATTCTTTACTGTCAGTTCTGTTTGCTAGGGGTATTTAAGACTTATATGGCTGTCGTCATTGATAGTCAAGCTCATTGAAGGATTCAGCAACTTGAGGTGGACCACTGCACTGTTGGTAAACATGTTCCGTTTGTGTGTTGCTGGAGCCCGCAAGGGAGCAAAGAATAGTAACACTGTGACCTATAAGGCATGTCGTAAGAGGCGACCCTAGTAAATAAAGAGTCACAGAAATCGGATGTGCTGGCCTACTTGTAGGTGCATAAATGGCACAACGTACTATCACTCGTAGGCTCAGATCACATACAGATGACAAAGAGTGGTTTAACTAGTGGTTGATGTGGAGCGTGTGAAGAAGTAAACATGTTCAAGTTGATATTTGAGAGTGAACAAAGATGTTGATTAGAGATAATGTTTAGTATATCACTTGATAGTGTAGAGTATATCATTTATCCAAAGAGTTGTGATATTGTAGTGGCTACTACACTTGATTTTTGGGCATGTGGTATAGTGGGATCTTTTCTGACCAGTAACAGTTCTGTTTTTCTTCCTCTTCAGCAATCTCTGGTCGTGCACTTAATTTACTGTGGACCACAAACTGAGCGGTCAGCTTCAGGTGTCCTCAAAGCTTAGTTTTCAGGTCGACTGGGTGTGGCCACATGTTGCTTCTCAGCTCTCCCAGGAGAGGATAGTTTTGCAGGATATGCTCCAGTGTCTGTTCCGCCTGCTGACACTGGCAGAGAGCTGTTTGACTTATTCCTAGTCTATATAAGTGTTTGTTGAGTCTGTAGTGTCCGGTGCGTAGTCGAAATATAATGACCTGGTCTGTTCTGCTTAGGTCTGAGGGAGTCTTTTCCATAATCATATCTAGTGTTTGTCTTCCAGTCTACTGCATTTCTCATTTCAACCCAAGCTCAATTGGGTATCAGAGAAACAGTGAGAAGCAAAGGCGACAAGCCTTATGCTGAGCACATCAACCATTGTGTGTTGTCATGTGCTGTTTGATCACAGAAAAATATGGCTATAACATCTTATTCCCCAATATACCACATGGGCTAATCGAGTACCTTTGATGGGAGAGATGAGCACTTTACTTCCATACCATACCACAAAGATTTGAGCCACATCAAATCAAAGTGCAAAGAACTATTAAAAGAAATAAAAGGTTATATAGATGGGACATTTTGTTCACATTTTCAAAAACACATTGTTAAAGACTGTATTGGAGGGGACAGTTTAGGCCAAGGGAATACCTCTGAAGGTGGGGGACACTGATGATAAGGAAAGCAGGTCTTCACACAAAAATCAGTCAGAAGCACCATATCAGACCCCCTGACTACATCTGAATTCATAGCTGGTGAATGCAAGAAGAAGACCAAGAGGACAAGAGAAAGATAAGAGATATAATTTGGAGAGAGAAATCAAGAGATGGTCATGACCAGCAGCTTGCCACAGTGTATCACCAGGGCAAGGAACATAATTTATGGTAAATACCTTGCAGTTAATCATCATTGTTGGTATGCCAGTGCAGGCATTGGTTAGGACAGCTCTCAGATGGACAGCGGATGGGAAGAGAAGGCCTGGATGTCCAAAGGAAACATGGAGAAGAACGGTGGAGAGAGAGCTGAAGGAGTGTGGACTGATGGAGATGGTTGGTATAAAGGTAGCAGAACAGCAACAGTGGAAGTCTCTTGTGGAAGCCTTATGTCACTCGGGACACGAAGAGGATATAAATAGAATCATCATTGTGGCGACTGCACATTTTCCCAATTTTTCTTTGTTGAACAGTACAGCCAACATATTTGCCCACTTAAGCAGCACAGTCAACACATTTGTCCACTTGAACAGTACAGCCAACACATTTGTCCACTTGAACAGTACAGCCAGCACATTTGTCACCTCAAAAGCACGCCCAACACATTTGTCCGCTTAAACTCAATCTCTTATGCACATGAATCCATACAAATTTGAGTTGAAAATCTTCATTGCCAGTTTGGTATTCTTAACTCCATACTGTCCGCTGCGCTCCAGCTTATTCCATTGCACAACATTCACATTGTTTTATGCTTATACAAGTCTTTCTAGCTATAAGTCTGCTATTTTTAGATTCTAATTTTATCGTTCTCCACAGTAATAGCATGACTCTTTCTATGGATTTGATTGTTCATTTACCAAAGATTTGGTTCAAGTGTATTTGTGGTTGCTACGGATGCGCTTTTTGTAGACAGTTCAGGATGAAACCAGGCCTTTCATGTAATCAGAGTCCCATGCGTATAACAGGAGAGCAGACACTGATTTTGATACAGAGCTACATGAGGATACGGGTAGTAGCAGTAGTAATACTAGTAGCGATTCAGATTTAGATTTTTAATCAGGCATACGATGATCAAGACCCAGCTGGAACAGCTAGTTGTAAATAGTATTATTCTCATACCGAGCTGTCTGCGCAGCATCATAATTATGTGTCAAATCTTCATTTAACTTGGATATATTTTCATCAAATTTCACCTGGACTTCACAAATTGAATTACAAATTGATCCCTAGAAACACAAAGCGATACATTTTTGGAGATGCTGTTATAATGCAGAGGAAGTGTTGCATACGTCACTGATGTAATTTAGATTTAAAAAAATTTATATTGTCATATTTGCCCCAGTTTCTAAAATACTCCATGTATTGTTTTTTTAACCTTTTTATTCCAATAGGTTGTCCAGTTTTCTTCAAATTAACCTTTTTAAGATGATATACTGGCGTTGGCTGTTTTTAGAATGTCACTAAGCTGATATGTCGACTTTTGCGTGTCCAATGAAATATACAAATGTTTCTTCACACTAACGTTACTGCATTTGATATGTCACACTTCAAAGAAATTATACTTGAATTATTAAGGTCTAAACTACTTGACATTGAAATTATACTTGAATTATTCAAGTGTAAAGTACTTGACATTGAAATTATACTTGAATTATTCAGGTGTAAACTACTTGACATTGAAATTATACTAGTTATTCAGGTGTAAACTACTTGACATTGAAATTATACTTAAATTATTAAGGTCTAAACTACTTGACATTGAAATTATACTTGAATTATTCAGGTGTAAACTACTTGACATTGAAATTATACTAGTTATTCAGGTGTAAACTACTTGACATTGAAGGTTACATTTGCATTACAAAATAGATGCGTCCAGAGGTCGAAATAATTAAGGAGCGAAAGTGTTAATATATAATAAATATATATATATATATATGTTTTATATTTATTGACAAGTAGTATGATTTAAAAAAAAATAATCTGTTGCATTATTTGCCTCCCTTAACCCTTTAGCTGCTAAGGACGTATATATACGTTTTCCCCATTCACTTCTAAAGAAGCATTAACACGTCTGTTATTATCTCTCCTCTGTGGGCTAAAGACGTGTTAACACGATATACATTGCTACTGTCACTGCTATAGGCGTACATTCACGTTTGTGACCTAGAAACAAAGAGTAGCTATTTTTAGCTCAGCCTTCAGAAAGTATTTAGCAGCGAAAGGGTTAAATGAACTGTGTACAACTGAGGAAATAACTGCGCATGGAAAGAGTTAATATAGACATGACTATAGATAGTGTTTTTGGTCAGAGTTTTATATTTTACAATAAAATTGTTGTCTTTCAAGGAGTTCCCTATTTATTTCATACTATATTTAGACATATCTGGGAGCTCCTGCAGCAATTATTTAGTTGTGAAAGTTTGTGATTGTAAAAAAATATACCAGATATACAAGAAATCCTGCTCAATTTATTACAAGAGTTGTTCAAAGTTTTTCCAATCTATATTTTTTTTCTTCACAATTTTAATGGATAAACAGTTGTATTTTAAAGCTGGAATAGCCTAGGTTGCTGGGTTGTGCACCAGTGGACAGTGTTTGAATCCTGGTGCAGTAAATTCTCCAGTTACACATCTGAAGTTGGAGTCTTGGACTTTCTGAGAAAATGGAATCGTCTGTGACTCTTATGTAAGTGATCTGCCGATGACATTTTAAGCTAGCTTCAGCAGAGAGGGACTTGGCACTTATAGGGTCTCTCTGTGTGCATGGATGGGGATTATATCCAGTCTTCAAAGTTTCAGCGATACTTAGCGCTTAGATGTGAACTATATCCTATTTTGCAAGTTAAAGAGAAAGTATCATGCATGACAGACTCAAACATTTGTAGTAGGCTGAACTTTTTGGATGCACCTGCCCTACAAGTGTAGGGACTATGAATCGAGACGTAACATATAGTCATTCTTGACAAAGACCAAAGATGTCACAAAGAGAGATCAAACTGGTCTTAAAGACGAACGTAAACAATGAATGTAAACAAACAGAACCGCATCCAAACGAGATTGTTTATTAACAATTTAATGTCACTTTGGTGCTCTTGTGATGCCACAAGGTGAGCAAAGAATAGTACCACTGCGATCTTCAAGGCATGTCTAAGAGGCGACTGATGTAGGAACTAGGAAGCTACCCTAGTAAATAAAAAGCATTGCAAAAATCGGATGTACTGGCCTACTTGTAGGTGTATAACTGGCACAACGTACAATCATCCTTAGATCACATACAAATCACACAGAGTGGTAACAGTTGGTCGGTATGGAGCGTATGAAGAAGAAGAATGTCACTTTGGTAGTTTGGTGTATCCAAGTAAGAAACTTTCACAAGTCAACTAGTATTCATTATTTTTCAAACCAGCATATTACAACATTTTAAGACATTTTATTTTTGTTAAATTTTACAATTTGCTTGGATATTGCTCAAATTATTGCCTGACTGGCTTATTTGAGTTGTACATTTGGCCTCAAGTCTTGTAAAACATGTTAACATTTTTTTACTCAGATACTGTTCTGATTGGCTTATTTCTGTTTGACTTTTTTGATTGGTTGTCAGCCTTTCTTGATCAGCCTTTCTTGATTGGTTGTCAGCCTTTCTTGATTGGTTGTCAGCTTTTCTTGATCAGCCTTTTTTGATTGGTTGTCAGCCTTTCTTGATTGGTTGTCAGCCTTTCTTGATTGGTTGTCAACTTTTCTTGATCAGCCATTCTTGATTGGTTGTCAGCCTTTCTTGATCGGTTGTCAGCCTTTCTTGATCGGTTGTCAGCCTTTCTTGATTGGTTGTCAGCTTTTCTTGATCAGCCTTTTTTGATTGGTTGTCAGCCTTTCTTGATTGGTTGTCAGCCTTTCTTGATTGGTTGTCAACTTTTCTTGATCAGCCATTCTTGATTGGTTGTCAGCCTTTCTTGATCGGTTGTCAGCCTTTCTTGATCGGTTGTCAGCCTTTCTTGATTGGTTGTCAACCTTTCTTGATCAGCCATTCTTGATTGGTTGTCAGCCTTTCTTGATCAGCCAGTCTTGGTTGGTTGTCAACCTTTCTTGATCAGCCATTCTTGATTGATTGTCATCCTTTCTTGGATGGTTGTCAGCCTTTCTTGATTGGTTGTCAGCCTTTCTTGATTGGTTGTCAGCCTTTCTTGATTGGTTGTCAGCCTTTCTTGATTGGTTGTCAGCCTTTCTTGAGGTCAAGATGTCAACTAATCTAACTCAGACATTGTCTGCTCTACGGGAGGTCAAGAGCTTGACACAGTCAGTAGAAATCCTCTCTTAAGTCAGTTCATATCATTAATCACTATAGTGGCTTATATATTAATCACACCACCAGTCGCTCTAGTGACTTATACATAGAGCATTTTGTTTTCTCTTGATACTTAACTTTGCAAGTTTTATCATTGATATAAATAGTTCAACATATATAATAATTCCTCTTGTACCATTTTACATTATATAGGACCTGTAACTAATTTCTCCATACCGCTCTCTCCAAGGCAACTTGCTGAATCTCCTCCATGGAATTGAGTCCAATATTTCTTGCCTCTCAGCAAAGTTTGTTTCAGGATTTCCGTAGGGCGTATTCTCTTTCTTGAACCCTTTGCCTCCCACTCCAATGCCTGCTTTGATATTCTATATATATATATGGAACTGCAGTAAAACTATTTGATTGGCAAAACACGTAATTACAAGTACTGTAGTTTTACAAATTACAAAAACAATGACAAAATACAGACGTTTGACCAACAAGGCCTTTATCAAGCAACGAACAAACAGGAGTGACAAATTAAAATGAAACACAAATGGACGACCAAATACAAACGTATCTAAGGAAAATCTGGAATAAAAGCGAATAACGAAATAAATGTAACACAAAACACACATAAAAACTAGAAATAGAAAGGAAAGAAACAATGAAACATCTAGTAAATATATAACTTGAATACATGCAACATATACCCATATCGGGCTCAACGTATTACATTCTTATGCTTCTTAGTACTTTCTCTTCCCATGCTTTGTAATCTATATGGGTATATGTTGCATGTATTCATGTTATATTCCATTCTTATGCTTCTTAGTACTTTCTCTTCCCTGCTTTGTAATCTATATGGGTATATGTTGCATGTATTCAAGTTATATATTTACTAGATGTTTCATTGTTTCTTTTCCTTTCTATTTCTAGTTTTATGTGTGTTTTTGTGTTACATTTATTTCGTTATTCGTTTTATTCCAGATTTTCCTTAGATACGTTTGTATTTGGTCGTCCATTTGTGTTTCATTTTAATTTGTCACTCCTGTTTGTTCGTTTGCTTGATAAAGGCCTTGTTGGTCGAAACGTTGCTGTATTTTGTCATTGTTTTTGTAATTTGTAAAACTACAGTACTTTGTAATTACGTGTTTTGATATTCTATGATCATTTCTTCTCAAGGTATGCCCAATATATCTCAATCTTTTCATTCGTATAAGTTGTTACTGGTGGTTGACCAGACATTTCTCTAATTTCATCAAAACATATATAAGTATATCAATAAATGTGTGATACCTACTGTAAACATAGAATTTTTGTGTAATAAAAATGTAGGTATCTAAAGTAATTATTGTCAGAATTAAATAATATTCATGGTATGGAAAGAGTTAATCTATTCACTTTTCTGTGTAGGTATACTTGCTCGTTGCAGTTTTTAACATGACACAAAACCAGTATAAATGCATCAGGAGGTCAAACATTACTGAGTGACACTCCCGTGTGTTACCGGGGCGCACAAGGCAAGCAAAGAATAGTACCACTGCAACCTACAAGGTATATCATAAGAGATGACTGATATAGGGGCCTAGGGGAAACTACCCAAGTAAATAAAATGTTGCAGAAATCGGAAGTATTAGCCCACTTGTAGGCGAATAACCTGCACAACTTACAATTACTCTTGGGCTCAGAGGACATACAAATCACACAGAGTGGTTAACAAGTGGTCGATATGGAGCGTTTGAAGAAGAAGAAGACGGAGTGAAAGAGTTAATCAGAGTTTGTACAAAAATGAAATTTGTGGGAACAAATGTTTCAACTTGAAAAAGTTATAATTAGTTAACTTTGTATTAGCAGATATTTTCTGATATATTCTCAGATATAGTCCTGTCAGTATTCATTGATGAGTTTTGGATGAGTCCAGCTGCTTTGATTCACTTTGATTTTTGTGAAAGAACATGTTTTATTTATGACAGAAATGAGATCACTTTGATATATGGTCATATTGTTAACTTACCTATGATTATATAATATCACCTGTACTCAGATACCATTGTGTGTTTACTGTATTATGTATTGTACACTATAAACTATATGATATCCTCTGTACACAGATACCAATGTGCATTTTTGACTGATATTTTCCTGAAGGTTACTTATGAAATATATGGTTGTCCAACATGTTTCCAACTTTGGAATCTGTTTTATCTTCTTCTTCTTGTGTTTACTTGCTATGAATTTGCATGTAGTTAGGGTGCCTTGTATGGCACTTCTGACAGATTTTTGCGTGTAGGTATGCTTTCCTAATTATCAGTATCCGTTGCCATATAGGTATGCCATCTCCTTCTCCGACGTTAGGGGTATATGTTATGTTCTCACCACATCTTTGCATATGTTTGGGTCGGTCATAACTTCTTGTCTCTGAAGTCGACTAAGGCACACCGCATGGCGAGGGTTGATGCTCGTCCATCACGGGTGATGATGACCACACAAATTTTCATCCAAGGGAATGTAGTTGCGTTATGTTTGTCTGTGTGTGCGTAGATGACTAGCATGCGGCAGTAGCCATCATATGGGCATTGGCTTTGACAGGCCAACCAAACCAGGCTGAGGGTAGCCGGATGGTTAACAACCAATCGGTGAAATAGGTCTTGCCTACCTTGCATGTAAAGACTGGACTCGACAGAGGGTGCGGAAGAAACCACTTCTGTGGCTCAACGGACACAACGGCGAGTACCAGCAAAGCGATGTGGAGCGTACTGAGCACGGTGAGGCACGTAGTACACCCTGGTCATCCACTGCACCTGAATCCTCTTCCAGTCGTGTCGACTTGTCTTGCCACTGGATCTTGTTGGAAACAGGAGAGAGTGAGGTCGACGTTTAGCGCAACTCTTCCTCACTTTAATCAAACTTGCTGCGCTAGTCACTGATTCATCCTTCAAACTCTTCAAGGCACGCATCGGACTGACAAGTCACCTACGTGTCCATTGACTGATATTACATTTGTTTGTTGGATGAAGTAACTTTGTGGTTGTAATCATATTTGATTGACGAACATTATTATAAATGACTAGTGAGCCCGATACGGGCTTGAAATGTTCTTGTACAGTGTGGGCAAGGTATACTTTGCCTGGGCAAGGGATACCAGCCAAACTGTAAGCAGGCCTCACGTAAAAATCAGTCAAAAGCGCAATACCAGCCGTCATGACTACCACTTGAATTGACAGCGGACGATTGCATAAGAAGAAGAATAACTTCTTGTATTCCTTGATAACCACACACCATCTTCCTTCTCTGTTAGTGAAACCAGCTGCCAATATTTTCATTGATCTGCCAGCCAGAATAGCATATCTATTTTCCCTTCCGTATTGATCATTTAGAAGATAGGAGTTTACAAATTGTATACTGAATGTGAGATATCAAAACACAAAATAATGTGGTTTTAAAAACACAAGTTAAATTTGAGAACAGAAAGTTATCAACGTACAAATAAATGACCAAATGCTAAAGCAGGTGAGAGAATTCAAATACCTTGGAAGTATCTTCACATCTGATAGTAGACTGGACAGGGAGATCGAAACTAGAATCCAGCAAGCCAACAACATTACATACCAACTTACCCCAATCTTGAAGCACCCAGAAATTCTAGTTGAGATCAAAAAGACATTATAAATGCAATCCTCATACCAACACTGTGCTACCAGTGTCAAACTTGGGCACTGACAAAAGAACAAGACAGGAAAATTACCACCTGTGAAATGAGATGCTCGTGGAAAGCGGTAAATAAAACAAGAGACCATATAAAAAATGAGAAAATTAGAAGCACAGTCAGAACAACACCTGCTATTAGATTCATTGAAAAACAGAGACTCAAATGGTTTGGCCACTTGGTGAGAATGAACCCGAATACACCAGTTGCAAGAGTGTAAAACCTGAAAATAGAATCATCAAGAGGAAAGGGCAGACCAAGATAAAAATGGATTGATGGAGTTACAGAAATCTTAAAACTTCATAATACCACAACATATCAAGAGACCGATGGTTGAAATAGCTCGGAAACCGAACATTTAAACCTGCGATGCATAACGGCAACAAGCAGAGAAGCATATAGGAAAAAGAAGAAATCAATTTAACACTGCAAGGGACAAATTAAAACAGTCGTGACAGCAACAAATCAACAACAAACACCCACAAGACTCCATCAGCAGAATCAACAATACAACAACTCACAACAGTCTTCTGACTAGGAACAGAACACTGTCTGCTCAAACACCACACGTACATAATGAAATCTGCTCACTGCACATGTCAGACTGAAACACAGACTCCACAGCACATCCTGCAGTCTTATTCATTATGTCTACACCAGAGAAACAAAACATGGCTTCACAAACAAAGCATACAGAGCAAGCTATGGGAACCATCAAGGAACTCCAACTGACATACAACATCATAGAGGCATCCCATCTCAATAGTCTAGACTGAGAATAAGAACGATTTGCAAAGAAGAAGAAGAAGATGAAAGCACAATAACCTATATCACACAAAGAATAGGATACAAGATATCTGTCTCGCTATCCCCCGGATACAAGATACCTCTCTCTCGCGTGCGATCCCCGGATACAAGATACCTCTCTCTGCGTGCGATCCCGGATACAAGATACCTCTCTCTCGCGCGATCCCCGGATACAAGATATGAAATGTTTTTAAAAAAAATAACTACTGTTTCAATGTGTTTTGCCTTATTTATATAATGTAATTTGTGCTTGATAAAGGCCTTTTGATGGAAACATCATTTTTATCTGTTGCTGTACATTGTAAAATGACCTTATTTTGTGTTTTGATATTTCTTCACTTTTATTGACAATTTTGTGTTTTATTTTCATTCATCCACTTCATAAACCACTCTTGTGTCATTTTTTGCTTGATTTTGAGTTGTTTAAGTGGTAATACTTTGTACATCGTTTGTAGCACTTTGTACATCATTTGCTGTACTTTGTACATCATTTACAGCACTTTGTACATCATTTGTAGCACTTTGTACATTGTTTGATGCACTTTGTACATCGTTTGCTGTACTTTGTACATCCTTTACAGCACTTTGTACATCGTTTGTAGTACTTTGTACATTGTATCACTTTGTGCAGCACTTTGTACATTGTTTGTATCACTTTGTACATCATTTGTTGCACTTTGTACATTGTTTGTTGCACTTTGTACATTGTTTGTTGCACTTTGTACATCGTTTGCAGCAAAGTTTCAGTATATGCACTTTTCAGTCCAGCACATCTGATTTAGTCAGATCTTTTTTGTTTTAGTTTTCTCTCCTGATGGTTTGTTCTTGATGATAGATTTGATCATCAACCTACCATTCTAGCATCTACCATTTTGTCATTGCAACAACACACATCCTACTTTTATTTTAATCTCTAACATGCACAATCTCTACACAGAAACTATGTGTTAATTTGGTCCATCTTCATTCGGACTAGATACTTGACCTCACCTACCCTGAGGTCAGGGGTCACTGCAGATATTTCTAAAAATGTTGTGGACCAAAAAAGTGGAAACGAACTCGGAAACTTCATTGTGGAAGAATAACTTGATCTCAACGTCCGACCTTTACCCTAAAACACGAACCTTCCAACCTTGACACTAAGACATGAACCTTTCAACCTTTACCCTAAGACATGAACCTTCTATCCTTGACCCTAAGACATGAACCTTCCAACCTTGATACTAAGACATGAACCTTCCAACCTTGACACTAAGACATGAACCTTCCAACCTTGACACTAAGACATGAACCTTCCAACCTTGATACTAAGACATGAACCTTCCAACCTTGACACTAAGACATGAACCTTCCAACCTTGACACTAAGACATGAACCTTCCAACCTTAACACTAAGACATGAACCTTCCAATCTTGACACTAAGACATGAACCTTCCAACCTTGACACTAAGACATGAACCTTCCAACCTTGACACTAAGACATGAACCTTCCAACCTTGACACTAAGACATGCACCTTCCAATCTTGATACTAAGACATGAACCTCCAGTTTTGGAATGATATTTCTTGTCAGTTTTGTCTGCTTCAAGAATGACTTGATCAGTTCATGTTTATCTTTGTATGTATGTAATCTCAGAAATACTTTGTTTGATGACACCTTGTATTAACCGTGGCCTCTGATAACATATGGCCGACGGGCTCAGGTAAAAGTTCTAAGAAATAATAAGAGCATAACTGTCGCGTGATCTTTGCATTCCAGTGTTGTATAAAAACTAATTCATTTTCAAAACAATACAACATGCTAAATCAAGGTTATATTATGTTACAAATGAAGTTTAAAGCCAAGAAATATTAATATTATTACCATTTTTCATCAATAAATAACCATGAACGCATAGAATTGAGTAAAATTGCAAAAAATTGTGCTATGCAACAAAACAAATATGTTCTATCAAACATATACAAAAATCAGCCCCCATTAAATAGGAATGTTCGATTTCCCGTCTGAGCTAGTCGACTTTCGGTTGCCGGGGTCCATGTAGGAACGAACTCACAAGTTAGACATTAAACATTTGCAGACAACAAGTATGACAAAATCTGTTAATGACATAACTGAAAGTAACAATTGTTTATTTGTAAGTAAAGTCTGTTATGGCTCATCATTGTCTCCAGTGTTCTTTTGTTTCATATTCATCTCATATTCAGTTCTTCATGCATATATCATCATCAAGGGCCATGGCAAAAGGTGTCATCATCATCAGGTGCAGTGCTGGCTGGAGAAGGCGCTCATGGATCTCTACAAATCTGTCTCTGGTGTTTGCTATCATCTCAGATGTTGACGCAATTCCGTGCCATGAATTCAGACTATCCAAAGATGTCCATCTTCCTCTGTTTCGTCTCCCCTCGATTTTACCATTTGTTACAACGTGTCCTAAACCTCCCTTTCTCATCACATGTCCGAAAAATGATGACTGCTTCTTTCTTATATTGCTGATAAGTTTTCTCTGTGTTTTAACCTCATTCAGTACCTCAACATTAGTCATTTTAACAGTCCATGGGATTCTCATCATTCTTCTATAAAACCACATCTCTGGCCCTCAGAGATTTTTCGATCTGTTTGTTTATTGTTCATGACTAACTTCTGTATGTCAGTATTGGTTCTATGCAGCAAAACACTTAATCACAAAGTACTGTAGTTTTACAAATTACAAAAACAATGACAAAATACAACAACGTTTCGACCAACAAGGCCTTTATCAAACAAACGAACAACAAGAGTGACAAATTTAAAAAAACAAATGGACGACCAAAAACACACGTTTCTAATGAAAATCTGGAAATGTTGACTTATGATAAAGGCCTTGTTGATCGAAACGTTGCTGTATTTTGTCATTGTTTTTGTAATTTGTAAAACTACAGTACTTTGTGATTACGTGTTTTGCCAGTCAAATAGTTTTACTGCAGTCTCATATATATTCTATGCAGCACTGTATAACTCCCATTCTGATCTCAATCATTCTGATGAATTCATAGTTGTAGGTTCTGATATTCTTCTCTAATTCTCTATCTCTTGTTCTAGCTATGAATTTTGATGCATATATGCAGTTGAAAAACATTTGAAAGCAAGTGCTACAGAAGAGACTTCAGAATACCATGGACAGAAAAAAGAGCAAATACTGTATGTCAATTTTACTACAGCTTAAAATTGAAAAGTAAATGTTGATGAAGAATATCTACTTTTCGTTGATTTCATTCTCATTAAAAAAAAAGTTAACTACTTTGTGATCTGTGTGGATTGTACCGAGAACGTGAGTATGTTGCACCTTGGGTTTGAGACAACTACGGAATTGAGGACAGGCACATAGAAATTTCATCCTGAAGTGATGCTTTCGTTCGTCTGATCTGACAGTCCTCGATATCTTCTATTTGTTCTCACACTCAATGTTGTTCACTCTTTGGCCATTTCTCAGTCATTCAATGGATTTTCAGCGTGCTCTTATCGATTTTGAACAGCCAAGGGTTCTTTTACTTGCCCAATTTGAACACGAGACCTACGCTTCATCATCTGGGGTCTCTGGGGCTGAGTGGTTAAGCCCTTTGCCTTGTGAGTCGAAGGTCGTGGGTTCACGAGTGCAATTTTTTCCAGAGACCCCTAGGATTGTTGCTGGAGCTACGGCGTTCGTGCTTTATGCAATACTCTCGGCAGGTGGCGTGCCATTTCTGCGGAGAGGACCGAGCCATATGGGATAAAACCCGGTGCAATCAAGTCAACCCTTCGGTTTTACATTCTTTTTTTTTACGTTTCATCTTCTGTCCCTGATACAACTAGGAACTCGATCTCACCTACACTGATATCAGGGAAATCTGGAAAAATATCCCAATGTCTCTCCGAGGGAGCGAACCGGTTACCTATTATGTAATACCTACTGTACCTATTATGTAATATCTACTGCAAACAACATAAATACAAAACATGTAAGGGATAAAAATTCTGCCATGAAACAATTGTTGTGGAAACATTCATGATACGGAAAGAGTTTAAAAAATACATAGTGTTAGGTATACATAGAAGATTCGGAGAGTGTCATGGTATCCACAAACAAACGGTTTGAGAACCACTGACTATACGGCTGGTATGTAAGGTTGCCCTGGTACTGGATGATGAAGAAGACAACCGAAGTTGGTGACAGAAGTTATCTGGGAACTAACGAAGACAGCTGAAGACGTTGACTTCTCGTACTCTAGGCTTGTTGCTCAAGACAGATCTGGTTGGAGACAATTTGCTGATGGCTTATGCTTCAAGGGGAGTTAAAAAGAAGATGAAGAACTATATGATGCAGTGATTTCCCCTAATATACAGTAAGTTAAAGTGTGTACAACAACAGTACTGAACTTCATCAAGAAACAACAAATTAAAGGGTTCGGCCACATAAGCCAATTACCAACAGACTGTGCAATGGTACTCCGATACAGTGCAATGGTACTCCGATACAGTGCAATGGTACTCCGATACAGTGCAATGGTACTCGATACAGTGCAATGGTACCCCGATACAGTGCAATGGCATCGATACAGTGCTATGGTACTCGATACAGTGCTATGGTATCTCGATACAGTGCAATGGTACTCCGATACAGTGCAATGGTACTCCGATACAGTGCTATGGTACTCCGATACAGTGGAATGGTACTCCGATACAGTGGAATGGTACTCCGATACAGTGCAATGGTACTCCGATACAGTGCAATGGTACTCCGATACAGTGCAATGGTACTCCGATACAGTGCAATGGTACTCCGATACAGTGCAATGGTACTCCGATACAGTGCAATGGTACTCCGATACAGTGCAATGGTACTCCGATACAGTGCTATGGTACTCCGATACAGTGCTATGGTACTCCGATACAGTGCAATGGTACTCCGATACAGTGCAATGGTACTCCGATACAGTGCTATGGTACTCCGATACAGTGGAATGGTACTCCGATACAGTGGAATGGTACTCCGATACAGTGCAATGGTACTCCGATACAGTGCAATGGTACTCCGATACAGTGCAATGGTACTCCGATACAGTGGATACAAAGCAAAATTCAATCCACGCAAAAGGTGAACCTCAGAAATAACAGGAAGTGAAAATCACTATTTATGACGCGCACACAAAACCCCGTTCTAGTAATCGCTTCTTATCCTAACGCTACGAGGAAAAACAAGATTAGAGAAAAGAAAGTGATTCTAGAACTGTACAGAAAGGTTCTTTTATGATTCTTTTAATTTACAGTAGGGTACAGTTTAAAAGGGTTTAAAAGCCGAAGGATTGAATTCATTGCATCGGGTTTTACCCCATATGGCTCGGTCCTCTCCGCAGAAATGGCACGCCACCTACCGAGAGTATTGCACAAGCACGAACTCCGTAGCTCCGGCAACAATCCTAGGGGTCTACAGAAGGCCGCGGTCCGGAATCGAACCCACGACCTTCGACTCGCAAGACAAAGGGCTTAACCACTCAGCCACAGAGACGCCATAATGGTACAGTGGTACAGCGAGTCTTCCACATTGCGGTGTAGTTCTTTGACTGTACGGTTGGGCACCTTAATTATCCTTCTGTACAGTATGCTTCAGTAATTCTTCTAATGTACAGACGTTCAATTATGGTGCTGCAAGGTGCAGTGATTATCGTGCGCATTTGTTCTTGTGTGGTGCTGTGATTCTCCCCATGTGCAGCGTAGTGCGGTGATTCTCCCCATGTGCAGCGTAGTGCTGTGATTCTCCTCATGTGCAGCGTAGTGCTGTGATTCTCCCCATGTGCAGCGTAGTGCTGTGATTCTCCCCATGTGCAGCGTAGTGCTGTGATTCTCCTCATGTGCAGAGTAGTACTGTGATTCTCCCCATATGCAGCGTAGTGCTGTGATTCTCCCCATGTGCAGCGTAGTGCTGTGATTCTCCCCATGTGCAGCGTAGTGCTGTGATTCTCCTCATGTGCAAAGTAGTGCTGTGATTCTCCCCATGTGCAGCGTAGTGCTGTGATTGTGTACAAGACGTATAAGGACCGTTCTCTCTAAGATGTAAGAACTATTTGATGTAAGGATCATTTTGTCTTTGATGTAATGAACGTTTTCTCATTTATACGAGGGGAAGTCAATAAGTCAGTCACAAATGGCTGTAGAAAAATAACTAAATATGATAACAACTTGAAACCAGTTTATTTTTATACATACATTGTCCTTTTATTTCTCAACATAATTTCCACTAACATTGATGCACTTATCCCATTGTTTTATCATTCCTCCCAAACCAGCTGCATAGAACTGCGTGCTCTGTTTTCTAAACCACGTTTTCACATCACATTCAACTTCGGCGTCATTCGCGAAATGTCTCCCGCCAAGGTGGGTTTTCAGTGGGTCAAAAAAGGGGGAAATCACTAGGGGCTAAGTCGGGACTGTAAGGTGGATGTTCCAGAACTTCCCACCGTAGTTGGTTAATTTTCTCCTGAGTTAATCGAGCCGTATGTGGTCTGGCATTGTCAAGAAGCAACACTCCTCCAGTCAGCAGTCCTGAACGTTTTATTCGAATTGCATCATGAAGCATCGATAGAACTTCACAGCACAATTCAGAATTCACATTGTCACATTTCTTCTTGAAATTGGTTAAAAGCACTCCTTGACAATCACAGAACACCGACAGCATAACCTTCCATGCTGATGGCGTAACCTTGAATTTTTGGACACAAGGATGTTTCCACTGAATTGAAGCACGCTTTGATTTGGGCTGGTAGTGATGCACCCATTATTCGTCCCCAATAACAATCTTGTTCAGCATGTCTTCTCCTTTATCTTCGTATCGACAGAGATGATGCAAGGACAAGCCAAATCGGTTCATTTTGTGTTCCTTCTTCAATTGTCTGGGTACCCACCTTGAGCACACTTTCTTAAATTTCAATCGATGATGCATTATGCTAAACCATGTGAGCACTCTATTGCAGATGCTACAGAGTCTATCGTTACTCGCCTGTCACCTCTAATCATCTCCTCCACCCGTTGCATGGATGATACTGTTGCAATCTTAACAGGACGACCAGATCGAATTTCATCAACAATTTTAGAGCGTCCTTAAGACAATTTTTCTACACAGATATGCACCGTTTTACGGGACAAACATTTGTCAGCATAAACAGGAAGCATTTTCTTATGAATGTCCTTTGCAGGCAGTCCTTTGCAAACAAAAAACGCACAACAGTATCTTGTTCTTTGGTTGTACACTGCGTAAGTACAGTCGCCATTTTGTTTATGCGCTGCGCATGCGACACCTAGCGCCACCTGACGAAAGGAATATAACATTCGATGTTGCGGTCACCTGTTACCTTTAGAAAATACCAACTACATTTACCTGTTATTCCACAGAACTGTGTGACTTACTTATTGACTCATCCCGTATAAGGGCCATTCTCTCTTTGATGTAATGAACGTTTTCTCATTTATGTAAGGGCCATTCTCTCTTTGATGCAATGAACGTTTTCTCATTTATGTAATGACCATTCTCTCTTTGATGTAATGAACGTATTCTCATTTGGGACAACGTCGTTTACAATGATCATTATCTCTAACTTCTGTTCATCCGAGTCGTAACCATGGTGTCTAATTTGGCAAATCTAGCTGATTTTTGCTTAAACGCTAGCTTTCATTATCCCCAGTGTTCCTCGTCATTCAGGTGACCCTCACTCCGACTTCAGTGACACTTGTACTTTAGATTCCCAAAGTAAAGGATCAGGGTTTCATATAGTTCAAGCACGTGCGATATATGCACACAGAGACATTTTTAAACAAGCCAGTCTCGAACCTAGGAATTTCTATATCTCTTGGTTACTAACACAGAGTGTTTTCCAATTTCGCTATTCACGATCCCATCTATTTGATTGAAATAATATTCTATCTGAGCTATTTAAGATCCCATCTATTTGATTGAAATAATATTCTATCTGAGCTATTTAAGATCCCATCTATTTGATTGAAATAATATTCTATCTGAGCTATTTAAGATCCCATCTATTTGATTGAAATAATATTCTATCTGAGCTATTTAAGATCACATCTATTTGATTGAAATAATATTCTATCTGAGCTATTTAAGATCCCATCTATTTGATTGAAATAATATTCTATCTGAGCTATTTAAGATCCCATCTATTTGATTGAAATAATATTCTATCTGAGCTATTTAAGATCCCATCTATTTGATTGAAATAATATTCTATCTGAGCTATTTAAGATCACATCTATTTGATTGAAATAATATTCTATCTGAGCTATTTAAGATCCCATCTATTTGATTGAAATAATATTCTATCTGAGCTATTTAAGATCCCATCTATTTGATTGAAATAATATTCTATCTGAGCTATTTAAGATCCCATCTATTTGATTGAAATAATATTCTATCTGAGCTATTTAAGATCCCATCTATTTGATTGAAATAATATTCTATCTGAGCTATTTAAGATCCCATCTATTTGATTGAAATAATATTCTATCTGAGCTATTTAAGATCCCATCTATTTGATTGAAATAATATTCTATCTGAGCTATTTAAGATCCCATCTATTTGA
Source organism: Arion vulgaris (assembly GCA_020796225.1). Classification (NCBI taxonomy): domain Eukaryota; kingdom Metazoa; phylum Mollusca; class Gastropoda; order Stylommatophora; family Arionidae; genus Arion; species Arion vulgaris. Next base: position 49,924,817 of record CM036760.1, on the reverse strand, counting down.
TTGAAATAATATTCTATCTGAGCTATTTAAGATCCCATCTATTTGATTGAAATAATATTCTATCTGAGCTATTTAAGATCCCATCTATTTGATTGAAATAATATTCTATCTGAGCTATTTAAGATCCCATCTATTTGATTGAAATAATATTCTATCTGAGCTATTTAAGATCCCATCTATTTGATTGAAATAATATTCTATCTGAGCTATTTAAGATCCCATCTATTTGATTGAAATAATATTCTATCTGAGCTATTTAAGATCACATCTATTTGATTGAAATAATATTCTATCTGAGCTATTTAAGATCCCATCTATTTGATTGAAATAATATTCTATCTGAGCTATTTAAGATCCCATCTATTTGATTGAAATAATATTCTATCTGAGCTATTTAAGATCCCATCTATTTGATTGAAATAATATTCTATCTGAGCTATTTAAGATCCCATCTATTTGATTGCAATAATATTCTATCTGAGCTATTCTTCTTCTTCTTCTTCTTCTTCTTATGTTCGCCTGCTGTGAATTCAAGAGTAGTCCGTGCCTATTGTGTCATGATTCTGACTAATTTTTGTGTGAAGGCATGCTGTCCTTAGTATCTACATCCACCAGTCCCTTTGATATAAGTAAAATAATCTCTTCAATAAAGACACCAGTCTCTATTTAATGTAAGTACTATTTTCTGTAATGTTTCCTGCTAGGTACTAGTAGAAATAACATAAAATCTTCCAGATTTAGAAAGAAATGTATTTATAAATTAGAAAGAAATAGAAGAGAGATCAAATTTATGTGTAATTTTATTTGTTTTTGTAATTGTATTTATTGTGTTTTGCTTCTGATCCAGTTCAGGAAAGTTGACACTCTGGTGTAGAGGCCTGGATTGATTCCGCAACTATGTCTTTTGACAGCAGACACAATTCCATAAATGTAGTACCTTCCATCAGCCTCTTGGCAAGTGAAGGGTCCACCAGAGTCACCCTAGAATAAGAAATCAAATGTGATATTTAGCAGTGATTGTTTCAACACAAGTGAATTTAGTGAAATTAAATGTCATACTCAAATGTGACTGGTTAAACCAGAATATCTCTCATATCTAACATGGTCACCTCTCATATCTAAACATGGTCACCTCTCACTTTTAACATGGTCACCTCTCACTTTTAACATGGTCACCTCTCATATCTAACATGGTCACCCCTCACTTTTAACATGGACACCTCTCACTTCTAACATGGTCACCTCTCACTTCTAACATGGTCACCTCTCACTTCTAACATGGTCACCTCGCATCTCTAACATAGTCACCCCTCACTTCTTACATGGTCACCTCGTATTTCTAACATGGACACCTCTCACTTCTAACATGGCCACTTCGTATTTCTAACATGGTCACCTCTCACTTCTAACATGACCACTTCGTATTTTTAACATGGTCACCTCTCACTTCTAACATGGCCACCTCTCACTTTTAACATGATCACCTCTCACTTCTAACATGATCACCTCGCATTTCTAACATGGTCACCTCTCACTTTTAACATGATCACCTCTCACTTCTAACATGGTCACCTCTCACATCTAACATGGTAACTTCGCATTTCTATCATGGTATTATATCACTAAATATATATATATATATATACTAACTATAATTATATGTCTATACCGCCATCACTATCTAAAGGATCTATGATATAAACAGACTATACAACCAAGTCTGGATCACACAAGATACAACCAAGTCTGGATCACACAAGATACAACCAAGTCTGGATCACACAAGATACAACCAAGTCTGGATCACACAAGATACAACCAAGTCTGGATCACACAAGATACAACCAAGTCTGGATCACACAAGATACAACCAAGTCTGGATCACACAAGATACAACCAAGTCTGGATCACACAAGATACAACCAAGTCTGGATCACACAAGATACAACCAAGTCTGGATCACACAAGATACAACCAATTCTGGATCACACAAGATACAACCAAGTCTGGATCACACAAGATACAACCAAGTCTGGATCACACAAGATACAACCAAGTCTGGATCACACAAGATACAACCAAGTCTGGATCACACAAGATACAACCAAGTCTGGATCACACAAGATGCAACCAAGTCTGGATCACACAAGATGCAACCAAGTCTGGATCACACAAGATGCAACCAAGTCTGGATCACACAAGATGCAACCAAGTCTGGATCACACAAGATACAACCAAGTCTGGATCACACAAGATACAACCACGTCTGGATCACACAAGATACAACCAAGTCTGGATCACACAAGATACAACCAATTCTGGATCACACAAGATACAACCAAGTCTGGATCACACAAGATACAACCAAGTCTGGATCACACAAGATACAACCAAGTCTGGATCACACAAGATACAACCAAGTCTGGATCACACAAGATGCAACCAAGTCTGGATCACACAAGATGCAACCAAGTCTGGATCACACAAGATGCAACCAAGTCTGGATCACACAAGATGCAACCAAGTCTGGATCACACAAGATGCTACCAAGTCTGGATCACACAAGATACAACCAAGTCTGGATCACACAAGATACAACCAAGTCTGGATCACACAAGATACAACCAAGTCTGGATCACACAAGATACAACCAAGTCTGGATCACACAAGATACAACCAAGTCTGGATCACACACGATACAACCAAGTCTGGATCACACAAGATACAACCAAGTCTGGATCACACAAGATACAACCACGTCTGGATCACACAAGATACAACCAAGTCTGGATCACACAAGATACAACCAATTCTGGATCACACAAGATACAACCAAGTCTGGATCACACAAGATACAACCAAGTCTGGATCACACAAGATACAACCAAGTCTGGATCACACAAGATACAACCAAGTCTGGATCACACAATACAACCAAGTCTGGATCACACAAGATACAACCAAGTCTGGATCACACAAGATGCAACCAAGTCTGGATCACACAAGATGCAACCAAGTCTGGATCACACAAGATGCAACCAAGTCTGGATCACACAAGATACAACCAAGTCTGGATCACACAAGATACAACCAAGTCTGGATCACACAAGATGCAACCAAGTCTGGATCACACAAGATGCAACCAAGTCTGGATCACACAAGATGCAACCAAGTCTGGATCACACAAGATGCAACCAAGTCTGGATCACACAAGATGCTACCAAGTCTGGATCACACAAGATACAACCAAGTCTGGATCACACAAGATACAACCAAGTCTGGATCACACAAGATGCAACCAAGTCTGGATCACACAAGATGCAACCAAGTCTGGATCACACAAGATGCAACCAAGTCTGGATCACACAAGATACAACCAAGTCTGGATCACACAAGATACAACCAAGTCTGGATCACACAAGATAGAACCAAGTCTGGATCACACAAGATACAACCAAGTCTGGATCACACAAGATACAACCAAGTCTGGATCACACAAGATACAACCAAGTCTGGATCACACAAGATACAACCAAGTCTGGATCACACAAGATACAACCAAGTCTGGATCACACAAGATACAACCAAGTCTGGATCACACAAGATACAACCAAGTCTGGATCACACAAGATACAACCAAGTCTGGATCACACAAGATACAACCAAGTCTGGATCACACAAGATACAACCAAGTCTGGATCACACAAGATACAACCAAGTCTGGATCACACAAGATACAACCAAGTCTGGATCACACACGATACAACCAAGTCTGGATCACACAAGATACAACCAAGTCTGGATCACACAAGATACAACCACGTCTGGATCACACAAGATACAACCAAGTCTGGATCACACAAGATACAACCAATTCTGGATCACACAAGATACAACCAAGTCTGGATCACACAAGATACAACCAAGTCTGGATCACACAAGATACAACCAAGTCTGGATCACACAAGATACAACCAAGTCTGGATCACACAATACAACCAAGTCTGGATCACACAAGATACAACCAAGTCTGGATCACACAAGATGCAACCAAGTCTGGATCACACAAGATGCAACCAAGTCTGGATCACACAAGATGCAACCAAGTCTGGATCACACAAGATACAACCAAGTCTGGATCACACAAGATACAACCAAGTCTGGATCACACAAGATGCAACCAAGTCTGGATCACACAAGATGCAACCAAGTCTGGATCACACAAGATGCAACCAAGTCTGGATCACACAAGATGCAACCAAGTCTGGATCACACAAGATGCTACCAAGTCTGGATCACACAAGATACAACCAAGTCTGGATCACACAAGATACAACCAAGTCTGGATCACACAAGATGCAACCAAGTCTGGATCACACAAGATGCAACCAAGTCTGGATCACACAAGATGCAACCAAGTCTGGATCACACAAGATACAACCATGTCTGGATCACACAAGATACAACCAAGTCTGGATCACACAAGATACAACCAAGTCTGGATCACACAAGATAGAACCAAGTCTGGATCACACAAGATACAACCAAGTCTGGATCACACAAGATACAACCAAGTCTGGATCACACAAGATACAACCAAGTCTGGATCACACAAGATACAACCAAGTCTGGATCACACAAGATACAACCAAGTCTGGATCACACAAGATACAACCAAGTCTGGATCACACAAGATGCAACCAAGTCTGGATCACACAAGATACAACCAAGTCTGGATCACACAAGATACAACCAAGTCTGGATCACACAAGATACAACCAAGTCTGGATCACACAAGATACAACCAAGTCTGGATCACACAAGATACAACCAAGTCTGGATCACACAAGATACAACCAAGTCTGGATCACACAAGATACAACCAAGTCTGGATCACACAAGATACAACCAAGTCTGGATCACACAAGATACAACCAAGTCTGGATCACACAAGATACAACCAAGTCTGGATCACACAAGATGCAACCAAGTCTGGATCACACAAGATACAACCAAGTCTGGATCACACAAGATACAACCAAGTCTGGATCACACAAGATGCAATAAGTCTGGATCACACAAGATGCAACCAAGTCTGGATCACACAAGATGCAACCAAGTCTGGATCACACAAGATGCAACCAAGTCTGGATCACACAAGATGCAACCAAGTCTGGATCACACAAGATGCAACCAAGTCTGGATCACACAAGATGCAACCAAGTCTGGATCACACAAGATGCAACCAAGTCTGGATCACACAAGATACAACCAAGTCTGGACCACACAAGATACAACCAAGTCTGGATCACACAAGATGCAACCAAGTCTGGATCACACAAGATGCAACCAAGTCTGGATCACACAAGATGCAACCAAGTCTGGATCACACAAGATACAACCAAGTCTGGATCACACAAGATACAACCAAGTCTGGATCACACAAGATGCAACCAAGTCTGGATCACACAAGATGCAACCAAGTCTGGATCACACAAGATACAACCAAGTCTGGATCACACAAGATACAACCAAGTCTGGATCACACAAGATGCAACCAAGTCTGGATCACACAAGATACAACCAAGTCTGGATCACACAAGATACAACCAAGTCTGGATCACACAAGATACAACCAAGTCTGGATCACACAAGATACAACCAAGTCTGGATCACACAAGATACAACCAAGTCTGGATCACACAAGATACAACCAAGTCTGGATCACACAAGATACAACCAAGTCTGGATCACACAAGATACAACCAAGTCTGGATCACACAAGATACAACCAAGTCTGGATCACACAAGATACAACCAAGTCTGGATCACACAAGATGCAACCAAGTCTGGATCACACAAGATACAACCAAGTCTGGATCACACAAGATACAACCAAGTCTGGATCACACAAGATGCAATAAGTCTGGATCACACAAGATGCAACCAAGTCTGGATCACACAAGATGCAACCAAGTCTGGATCACACAAGATGCAACCAAGTCTGGATCACACAAGATGCAACCAAGTCTGGATCACACAAGATGCAACCAAGTCTGGATCACACAAGATGCAACCAAGTCTGGATCACACAAGATGCAACCAAGTCTGGATCACACAAGATACAACCAAGTCTGGACCACACAAGATACAACCAAGTCTGGATCACACAAGATGCAACCAAGTCTGGATCACACAAGATGCAACCAAGTCTGGATCACACAAGATGCAACCAAGTCTGGATCACACAAGATACAACCAAGTCTGGATCACACAAGATACAACCAAGTCTGGATCACACAAGATGCAACCAAGTCTGGATCACACAAGATGCAACCAAGTCTGGATCACACAAGATACAACCAAGTCTGGATCACACAAGATACAACCAGAAGATTGAATGAATGAAATAATAGTTCTCATCTGGAGGGGACTGCCTAGAGTAGTTGATAGTAGCTCGGCCTGTTAGCTGTGAGACGCCTCATAGCTCGGGTTCGAACCTACTGTCCGGCATTTGTTCGAGTCCCTGGTCTTACTCAGGACGATAACGTGACTGAAGTCGGAGAAAATCTGCCTGTATGGCGAGGAATACTAATTACGAGTACATTGAGCACACGGCTGCCAGTTTAAAGTAATTTACAATGTGCACGCTGCTGCCATTGTAAGAAATTGGAAAAACGGATTTTCACGCAAAAATCAGTTTCAGAGATGAAACTTCGTCTGAGTTGAAAGCGGACGAAAGGCAAAAGAAAAAAAAAGAAAAAAAAAAAGGTTCCCATCTGGAAGAAGAAAGGTAGCAAAAGGGATTGTACGAAATATAGAAGAATAGCGCTACTGAGTCACATAGGAAAAATATTATGCAAAGTACTTGAAAAAGGCTGCGCCATTCACGAGCCACAGCTTAACGACTCACAAATGGGATTCGGAAAGAACAGAAGCCGTACAGACTCGATATTCGCTCTCATGCAGTTAGTGGAAAATACTTTCGAATCCGACAAACAGCTGTACGTTGCATTTGTAGACCAGGAAAAAAGCGCTCGAACGCGTAGACAGACGCAAGTTGCGGAACGTATTGTCAATCTATGAGGTTAATGACCACCTAATCAATCTATGCAAGTGCTTCTATATGAACAGTGAATGTACGATTCGAACAAACACAGGACTATCAGAAGGGTCCCAGGTAGGGTCAGGAAGGATGCGTAATATCACCACTGCTGTTCATCGGAGTAGCATTGCTCTTTGAGGCGCGCACTGTCTGTTGGTAATATGCTTATGTCAATGAACGTTGTTTATAGTTGAAGTTCAGTACTGATGTTATAAAGCTTCCTCTGTTTTCTTTTCCTCAGCATACCTTCTGTTTTCCTATGTCTTCATTTAGAAACCAGTCTCTTCTTGATACTCAGAGCATGGTGTGTTGACACTTCATCTCTGTCATGACTATTTTTCTTCTATCATTTGATGTCAGCGTCCAGGTTTAGCACTGATAGCATAATGTTGGGAGACATATTGAGTTAAATAATTCTCTCTTTTAGTGTTCATGGTGACATGTTTGCATTTTAAAATTGGTGCCATTTGTACTATGATTTCATTTGCTTTATTTCAAAACTTAACTTCTCATGTACTCGAAACTGGCAAGAGAAATATGAAAACTATTGCCAAAATATCGACAAACAATCCTACACAACAGCAACACCCCCAAAAAAATACACGAAATTTCCTCAATATAGCATTTGCTGCATGCGTCCATCCGGCTCTACTATTGACAACAACAACAGATTTTCTACGTGCGCCCATCCGGCTCTACTATTGACAACAACAACAGATTTTCTACGTGCGCCCATCCGGTTCTACTATTGACAACAACAACAGATTTTCTACGTGCGCCCATCCGGCTCTACTATTGACAACAACAACAGATTTTCTACGTGCGTCCATCCGGCTCTACTATTGACAACAACAACAGATTTTCTAAGTGCGCCCATCCGGCTCTACTATTGACAACAACAACAGATTTTCTACGTGCGCCCATCCGGTTCTACTATGACAACAACAACAGATTTTCTACGTGCGCCCATCGGCTCTTCTATTGACAACAACAACAGATTTTCTACGTGCGCCCATCCGGCTCTACTATTGACAACAACAACAGATTTTCTACGTGCGCCCATCCGGCTCACTTGACAACAACAACAGATTTTCTACGTGCGTCCATCCGGCTCTACTATTGACAACAACAACACGGTAACTTACGACAATGACCTCTCCATTACCGCCAGCGCAGAAAGTTTTTATTGAACTAAGATCTGGGTAGAATCTATTGCATTCAGCATCCGATGATACAGGTATATCCACATATTTCATCTGTATTTGTTCTGTTGCGTTTGCCATCTGTTGGGAAAATGTTGCTGATGATAACCATGAATATAATATGTCTAATGTACTATTTCAATCTTTCATTTCGTTTGGTTGAAATATTGTCTATATATTTAACGTTGTCTCTGTATAACATTCACTTTCTTTGTAGCTCATAGAGGTCCCTGTAGTTTTATGTCGAGTGTTTTTTTCGTTAGGTCAGTGAGTTTGCCTCAGTAGATTATATTTGGGTCATTGTTGAATTATGTGCTCTGCAGTATGATGTGCCTGTTCGCATGTATACATGGCTGAATTGTCAATCTTAAATTTTGTATACATGTGGCTGCAGAGTCGATTGTATCCTGTTTCTAAGGCAGAATGACAACTTCTTCTAATCTGTTCATTATAGTAGTCGTCTTGATTGATATTTTCGATACTATATTAATTAATCAAGTACTATAACTGCTGGCGTAGGCGATCATGTCTCTCCACAGCTCTCTCTTCCTGGTGCAGTTAATCAGTTCTAACATCGATATTTGGTCGAGCCGCTATGTTAGACTATCCAACATCTTCTCCCTCTGTCTTCCACGATCTCTCCTTCTTGAAATTTACCTGCTGTCCCAAGTGTTCTAAACCTCCTCTTCGCATTAAACGAGAAGAACCTGATTATCTGATTCTTATTCTTTTGATAGGTTTCTATGTGTGCAAGCTTGTTTAAAAAACTCAGTTTTTTTTTCTCTGCCCATGGCATTTTCCGCACTCTCCTGTAAAACCACATCTCTGTGACTTCATCGATCTGTATTGATTGCTTGTTCACTGTCCCATGATTCGTTGTCATACATAAGTGTTGGTTCAATATAACACTGAAGTACTCGTTTCCGCAGTGTTATTTGTAAGAACTATATCTTGCAACAATGGAAGAGGGACAGGCTTAGCATCAACATCAGAGCCGGATTAGCATAGCAGAAGTAGCAAATGCTACGGGCCCCGCGCTTTGGGGGTCCATGCCTCTGGAGCTAAGTTGTCACTAGTCATAAACAAGGAACCAAGTTTGGGAGGTGGGTAATAATTTCCCCTTCTCATTTTTTTTTATTGATGTTAGGGCCAAGGTCATGTTTACTCAATTTCGGACTCAATTGGGCGGTCACACTGAGCTCATTAACAACGTAACAGTGTTTTTACTTTTTTGTATAGGAGTGTCTCTTGTGTGCACACGCTTTCTCATAACGAAAACTTGAAAGCTTGAACAAAAGAACAATTAAATTTGACTCATAACCCATTTCAGTCTCTGTTCGTTCAGTAGTTTTTGCACTGAAACTTAGTTTAAAATAAATGCAAGTGGGCGTATGAATTATTGTTCTAAGACATGAGCAGATCTGGGCACTCCTAAATAAATTTCATGTCATTCACTTTTGTGAGAAACTGTTTTGCACTCGACTAGATGTCCCTGAAAATAATGTGAGGAGGCCAAATGATTAAACAGAAAACTTGACACACTAGGAGCCTGCAATAAGAACCGCAACACAGAGCTGCATAATTTTACAGAGAAGCACACAAACGGACACAGAGAGTAATTTTTTATTTGTTCTTCTAACTTTGAATGTATTTAAATCCTCCCATCTTGTTATTTTATTATTATTTTATTTTACATAGCTAATTTTATGTTTCAGTGAGAAATTAATTTTTAAAAATAGTTTCTATCATTTTTCGTTTTCAATGAATTCAAATGTTTTAAATCAGAGTTATAGTCATGTTAAGTGGTTAAATTACGAAGCACCCTGTATATAATATATCATCATGAGTAAATTGTTATATCATAAAACGCTGTCCAAACTTTCACATTTATATGTTATATTAGTAGAAAGTAGAAGATTTACATTTTATTTGTAAATTCATTTTCTCTTCCCAGATTGAGATAGACATCATGAGCAGCAGAGCCAGAGATACGGGTCGACATTACGCTTCTGGAAGTGCAAAGCGTAAGCACAAGATGAAAAGGAAAAAATATACAAGTTCTTGTATCAAAACACGCAAGCTGTCTGAATTTTTAATGTCGTGTAATGGTGCTGAATCCAAAGAAATCGAAGCAGAAAATATAGAAGTCGCGTCTCACAGTATAGTAGATGAAGATAGTGATTTAGAACAATCATCATTACCAATATATAAGATCAGCAACTCTTCACGATTTAGCCACATTTTCCACAAGACAAACTGAAGTCGAATTACAGCAAGTCCTTCCAATTAGCCGTATCATTTTCAAGCCAAAGAGGCAGAAAGCACAGCACATGCTTCCAATGTAGCAACATCTTCTACAAGCCAAAAGCACAACGAAAATAAAATGCTCCAACGATATTGGTGAATGCCAATCAACTTCAATCGAGATTATTGGATTGCGAAAGGAAGCAGCGAATTGCAACATATGAACAGTGATTTCTTGTCTTAAAAAAACATACGATAAAGAAAACAATCACGAATTTGTCGAAAATCGTTTTTCACTATACACATAAACCAACAAACAAAACTCATGTGAGAGATTGGTTGTGTTATTCAGAAACTAAAGGACAACTTTTCTGTTTTGTTTGCAAAGTTACTGATTCAGACTGTTCGTCACGAGTTTAGAAGGATTTGACGACTGAAATAACGCAAATAATTTGTTGAAAAGACATGGAAAGCACCTCCATAGACAAGCGTTAATTTCTCTGTTAGTTTGCAAAAAGAAAGATGCTCGTGTCGATTCTCAACTTGTAAGCCAAATTGAGACCGAACAAACATATTTGCGGACACTTTTGGAGCGAATTACTTCAGTAATCCAATTTTAGCAGAACGAGGTCTTGCATTTCGGGGTAGGGATGAAATTATTGGTTCACCTAATAATGGAAATTATTTAGGTTTGTTGGAATTAATAGCGAAATTTGACATTTTCTGGCTCAGCATATAAATACATGCAATAAAGAAAGGACATCATCATACTTATCAAAAACAACATGTGAGGAATTTATCCATCTATTGCATCAAGCTTACTGGATCATATTATTTGCAAATTAAGAAATGCAAGTACTATTCACTATCACTGGACTCTACTCCAGACATTTCGCATGTGGACCAACTTACTCTAATAGTGCGCTATGTGTTACCATCTGGACCAGTGGAAGGTTTGTGAAGTTCTTGGATATGGAAGGTCATACTGCTGAACAACTCCTCCAAAGTTTACTTGATTTTTAAAGGAAAATGGCATTGATATCAAAGACTGTCGCGGCAAAGCTATGACAATGCCAGCAACATGAGTGGGAAATACAACGGCTTACAAGCACGCATTAAGGAGATAAATAAGTACGCAGAATACATTCCTGCTTTGACATTCACTGAATTTGTCAGTGTGCTGCAGAATGTTGTATAGAAGCATCCATTTTTCGATTTTGTTGAAAGTCTTTATACATTCTTTTCCGCTTCTACCTATCGATGGGGCATTCTTACAAAGCACTGGAAGATACAGGTTCAAAACTCCCGACTTTGAAGAGACTGTCGGACACCAGGTGGTCTCCCGAGCTGATGCGACAAAGCACTTTTATGTGGTTTTACCATTATCAAACAAGTTTTGGATGACATCTCAAATAACATGGATCAAAAGGTAGAGGTCGTAATCAAGCATGGGCTAGTTTTGGAGATGAGTAAGTTGGAAACGGGAATAGTTAGCATTTTATGGAACGGAATTCTAGAACGCTTGCAAGCGTCTAGCGCTTCATTACAGTCACCTGATCAAGACCTTAACACGGATATGCTCTTTATGAACGTTACACGGGTACGTTCAACAATGCGCTACATTTTCAGATATTGAGGCCAAGCCAAATCCTGACTCACTGTCAAGATATATACAACAAACTTCCGACGACGCAAGCGAAATACTAAGTACGACGATTTAGTGGCTCTACTACGCTCGATGAAGTTGTAGCAAATCAAACACCCAAACAAAAATTTGAAAGTCAGGTATTTATTGTCATAATTGATAATGTACTCTCTCTTCCTTAGCTAAATGCACGGAAGCGTACCATAGAGTGACTGATGTATTTGGAACATTTCGGCAGTTAAAATCTCTTACAACAGAAGAGATCTTGAAAAGAACTCCAAATATTGTCAGCTCTTACCAAGAGGATTTGAAGAAAGCCTAGGCGACGAACTTGTGCAGTTCGCTGAACTTCTTAAAACTAATGTAGCTGCTGCTATTAGCAACGAAAAGAATGAGCATGAACTGCAATTTTATAAACTTATAATGGAAAATTCATTAGAGTCGTGTTTCCCAAATGTAGAAATAGTCTTAGAATTTACTTGTCTTTAATGATTACTAACTGCAGCGGAGAACGTTCTTTCAACATAAGCGTTTAAAAATGAGTTAAGGAACATGATTGACAAGATCGTCTAAATAACTTCACATTAATAAACATTGAATGTAATTTACTTGAGAAATTGATTTGTCTAGTATTATCTCTAAATTTGCTCACATTAAATCGAGACAAGTTTGTTTGTAAAATTTATGTTTTATTATTTATTATCATACAAAACTTAGGCCCCGCGCTAAATTCTGCTACTGGCCCGCGCTTGTCTAATCCGGCTCTGATCAACATCATTAACTGTCGGGAAGTTGAGAGGATATATACTTGCGACAATGGAAGAGCGAGCAGGCTTGATCAACATCATTAACTGTCGGGAAGTTGAGAGGATATATAAAGGGATATTCTTCAGTCTCTTCATGACTGTCTCGTGGATGAGGACACTTAAATTGAGGTTGCATATCCAGCATCTAGCTATTCTTCTTCTTCTTTGCGTTCGTTCTTTACGACCAATTTTAATCACTCTTTGTGATATGTTTGATCTTTGCCAAGAACGTGTATACGTTACACATTGGTTTGGTAGGCCCCTAAGCGCATAGACTTCTACACGTTTAGGACACGTGCATCCGATTTCAGCCGCACCTCCTTAGTCGCCTCTTACGACATGTGTGGCAGGTAACAGTGGTTCTATTCTTTACACCCCAAATTTGGGCCCGGTAACCACTCAGGATCCAGCTTATTCAAACTTATCCAGCGCTTTAAGGAGTTTAGAGTTATCCGCTGAATAAGTAGAACTGGATGCCTGGGGGCAGAGTGAGAAGTGTATTTAACCAACGAGCTACATGAACAATCAGTATGCATACCCTTCGATATGTGTTGAGGGAGACTGAGCACCTATGGGTCTGCCTGGAGTACTATAACGTCGGTTCAGTAACCAATAACAGTACTTGATACTTCTTCTCTACGTTGTGATTATTTCATATACCTAGCCTGCACTATGATATGAGTTGCCTATATAAAGCTGCAAGAGAGTTATAAAATAACTAAAGATATAGAAAGTAAATTGAATACATTTGAAAATAGATGTCTGTGAAAAATAATGAATATAAAATAGGACGAATTCAAAAGAGTTAATGAAATCTGAGAAATGTCTGGTCAACCACTGGTGACAACTGTCATAAGAAGGAGAAGATGGAGATATGTAGGACACACCTTGAGAAGAAATGATCAACGAATACCGAATTAGGCATTAAAGTGGGAGGCAAAGGATTCAAGAAATAGAAGATGCCCTAGGGAAACCCTGAAACAAACCCTGAGTCATGGACCATGAACAGACAAATGGTAAGAACACTGGAAGAAACAGAAATGTGGTTCTCAGAAGAATATTGAAAGTTCCAAGGACAACTAGAAAGACCAATGAAGAGATCATATTGAAATCTTATCAATCGAATAGGAAGCAAATAATCAAGGTTTTTCGGACTATAATTAGAAAGGGCAGTTTTGAACATTTTGTTACAACAGGCAAAATACTGGGGAAGAGAGATAGAGGGAGACAAAGAGACAAAACTCCGGACGGCTTGAAATCGTGGTTCGGCAATGGTTCGGTCACGGATTTGATAGATTGTACCAGAGACAGACAGATGTGGAGAGACATGATCGCCTACGCCAACCGACAAGGCACTTGATTGAATATACTTGCATAAGGGGTCTCTAATAGCAAAATTAATAACATCCTGCGCTAGTAACAGGAAACCCTGATCCTTTTATTATTGATCAAAATTATTAGTACCTTCAGAGTAAAGCTTGCTTGATTTGTCAGGGACGTTGAAGATAAGGAAATCCAGTTTTCACGCAACAAATCAGTCTTAGGAGTCATATTAGTCGCCATGACTACGCCTTAATTCATTGCGGGGGATCTAGGTAAACAACTAGTTTGAAGCGTAATTCCTTTCTTATTTTCTTCCTTTATCAGACAAGAAGGAAGCAATCAGTGACCATTACTTTGTCATATTGTAATGCAGCAACAAAAACTCTCTCTCCAACCAACTTGGTCTTTAGTCATATCACGTGTAAGGTAATCATGACTGCTTAGAGTATCTTATTTGAGTTTTGCCAGCACCGCAGGGAAGCAAAGAATAGTACCACTGCGACCTACAAAGCAAATTGTAAGAGGCGACTGATGTAGGACTTAGGAATCTACCCTAGTAAATAAAAAGCATCGAGGAATCAGATGTGCTGTTCCCTTGTAGGCGCAAATGGTACAACGTACAATCGCTCTTAGGCTCAGATCACATACAAATCACACACAGTGGTTAACAAGTGGTCAATATGGAGCATTGAAGAAGAAGAAGATATAGTATACTGAAATGAGTTCCTGGCATACAAATAGTAAAGAGGCTTCATGCAAAAATCAGTTAGAGGCGCCGTACCAGGGCTAACTCCCGAATTCACAGCAGGCGAACGAGGAAGAAGAAGTGAAATGAAGGTTCGATAAGATGACTTACTGTATGTAGTTCCCCAGCCCATGGTTTTACAGTTAGTAGCTTGCTGTGGAGTCTTGCTTCCGTCCACCATACACAAGGGTTGATGGCACGCATCAAATATGATCGGTCTTGTCAGTTTCAGGATGGTGATGTCATTTACTGTTAAGACAAGTTAGAACAGATGAAATATATAACATATATAATTCATAATAAGTAACAGAGATGAACTTTCATGGATGTTGGGTGACATAAGAACAGAGGAAATATAGCACATATCAGTGGCGGCTCGTCATTAAGGGCCAGTGGGGCCGGCCACACCAAAAATAATGTATAACGTGTATTTATTATTTTATAAAATAAAATATAGCTACCAAAAACCATGATTTATCCGGAAAAATTTCTCTGGCCCCACCAACAAAAATGATGACGAGCCGTCACTGGCAAATATAATTTATGATAAGTAACACGGATGATAAACTGTGTATCTTTTAAGATCTTCATTAAAAAATGAAGATGGAAATGGATTGCGCATGTCTGTTGTATGCTGGTAGAGTCATTGGCTAAAACAGCTCTTCGACGACATGCTTTCATAAACATTGTGCACTATAACATCAGTTATAAACAGAGAACATATAAGATATACTCGTATATACATACTTTAAATGTAAAAAACAATTCACTCACTTAATCACTCAAATGTAAACAATGCAACTAAATACAGCAACGTAACAAATAAAACAAGAGGAAACTAACTATTCCATGTATGAAAGAAAGAGAATAACTAAGAGATACCAAATAGACTGAACAATGTGAATAAACAATAAAGAAAGTGGTTACATTATATTGTTCATACTCAGGGAAGTGTAGTTCTCGTGTGTGATAATTTCCGATACAGATCTTCTCACTATCCCATCAGCATCTTGAGTCCGAAGGCATAGACGAAGACCCAGTAAATACAGTAATATTGTTCGCCAGGGCTCTGATAGACGTTCCTGCGCTGTCAAATTTCAAATTGAATATAAATAAAACAAGACAAATTTAAATAAATGAAACAAGAGATTAGTAAATAAAAATAAATTCAAGTAAATTTACGGATATGGAACCGTCTTGTAACTTCTTCATCTTCATCTTTGCGACCAGTTTCATATGTTCATATGTTGTGACCAGTTTCATATGTTTATTCGGCGAGCGCTACCAAAAATAAGGTGTAACCTGTATTTATTATTTTATACATTAAAATATGTTATAACCGAAACCATGATTTTTCCGAAAATATCTGTCTGGCCTCACCAACAAAAGTGATCACGAGCCGCCACTGGTCTAAATTATGAGATGGGTTGTTCTTATAAAGCTGCTCGTCAGTTGAAGTTTATTAGACAACATGACCAGGGCCATGGTTATATTTTCAGCATGATGCAAGTCTTCGAAATGCTGCTCCTAAATCTTTTTTTCTTTAAAATAACCTTCAATTGTAATTTTGATTGTGCTGCCCTTTACGGTGCAACCTGATGAGGTCGTCTCTCTGCATCATGGCACGGTAGTGTCCTGCATAGGTAAGAGACAGTGAGTTATAGAAGAACATGATAACCTACACTAACTGATATGCCACTTGATGATAGTGGTGGGAAGCAGATATTGAGCACTGAACAAACAATGGACATAAATTATGAAACAATGCGTAATGATGTATTAATCAATCTAGACTTTTTGAAAACAAAATCAAAAGAAAAGACGTCGTTTAGGACCTGTCGCTGTGTTAGTCACCGACACAGAAGTTGAGATTCAAACATTGATTTTCAGGTTTGAGATGGGTTGCAATAGATTTTGGAATCACCAGCGATCTAAATAACGCGATGGTTCATATATGGCCTTTTCGTCTTTCAGACGGTCAACTGGCAAGTATTTTACCGTGATAACTTCTGAGTTTTCGCTTGCTTTCTTGTCGTCAGATGGTCTCATAGCCTTCATGAATTAACATACGTTGATATGAAGTGTGTGCATGTTATTACACGGAGAGCTGATCACACGCAGAGCTGATCGCACGCAGAGCTGATCACACGGAGAGCTGATCACACGGAGAGCTGATCACACGGAGAGCTGATCACACGCAGAGCTGATCGCACGCAGAGCTGATCACACGCAGAGCTGATCACACGTAGAGCTGATCACACGCAGAGCTGATCACACGCAGAGCTGTAAGCGAATTAAATAACATATATAGCCAGGTTATCAGCAGACAGTGTGTAGAAACAGCTTAGAACCATCAACATTAATGCTTGTGTACAAAACTTGTGTGTTGGGTAATCAATACATGATACATGCGTTATATAGACTGTATGTATCATAGGACTCCATCTATATTGCTATTGTATCATAGGATAAAAAGATAAATGGTTTTGACATGATCTGCCTGCCTGAGTGAGTCGTCTACTCTAGGCTCTAGATCTTCACGTTTGATCTAGTAACAAACTCTCGATCGACCACCCATGTGTTGCTGGGACTCGCAAGGGAGCAAAGAATAGTCGGCCTAAAGCATGTCAAGAGGCGACTGAGATAGGGACCCAGGAAAGCTACTTCATAGTAAATAAAATAATCGCAGAAATAGAGGCTGGCTACTTGTAGGCGCATAACTAGCACAACGTACAACTTTCTAAGGCTCAGATCATATAAAATCACAAAGAGTGATTTAACAAGTGATCGATATGAAGCGTTTGAAGAAGAAGAAGATAGACAATGATTGATTTATTGATTGACAAAACGTTGATGAACAATACTGTCAATCAATACTCAGCAGAAGTTTGACTGGGAAAATACTTTCTCAATAGAAGTTTGACTGGACAATACTCTCCTCAACAGAAGTTTGACTGGGACAATACTCTCTCCTCAACAGAAGTTCTGACTGAGACAATACTCTCCTCAACAGAAGTTTGACAGGACAATACTCTCAACAGAAGTTTGACAGGACAATACTATCCTCAACAGAAGTTTGACAGGACAATACTTCCTCAACAGAAGTTTGACAGGACAATACTCTCTCCTCAACAGAAGTTTGACAGGACAATACTCTTCCTCAACAGTAAGTTTGACTGGGACAATACTTCTTCCTCAGAAGTTGACCGGGACAATACTTCTCCTCAACAGAAGTTTGACTGGGACAATACTCTCTCCTCAACAGAAGTTTGACTGAGAAATACTTCCTCAACAGAAGTTTGACGGACAATACTCTCTCCTCAACAGAAGCTCTGACTGAGACAATACTTCTCCTCAACAGAAGCTTTGACTGAGACAATACTCTCTCCTCAACAGAAGTTTGACAGGGACAATACTCTCCTCAACAGAAGTTTGACAGGGACAATACTCTCTCCTCAACAGAAGTTTGACAGGGACAATACTTCTCCTCAACAGAAGTTTGACAGGACAATACTCTCCCTCAACAGAAGAGTGACAATGACAATACTTCCTCAACAAAAGCCCAAAACGTTGGCAACATTCAGATCAAAGTTGTTATATTTATGTCATAAAACTCATGTAAACACATCACATATCATATTGTTAATGAAACATATTGACACACGGTGACATAAAGATGTTATATTTAGTTGTTACCTTTTATTTTCGACAATAACACAGTGAGCTGCAGTCAAGATATGGGTACTGTCAATAATGGTGCCTCCACAATAAACTCCAGACTGATAGTTATATAGCATGGCCATCCATGGAAACTGACAGTTGTCGGCCTCTGTTCCACCAATAATACGGAACCCATTGCCACCAGCTCGTCCACAGCTGCTAGAGTTAGATGTTCCTAAGGTGACACAAGATGAACTTGTGATAAAAGTCATGTTTGAAAGAGATGCAGTAATAGAGCGATCAAGGAGATGTCATTCATGTGGTGTATGTAGTAATTTACTAGTCATTGTTAGATGTGGATATATGTTATAAGAATATGAAAGTTTCTAACAAATGGAAGACAGTAATCGTCTTCTCTTTTCTGGGATCATCATCATCATAGCTTGTCCTGAGCAGAACTTTTAGCACCCATCCTTCGAATTTTTCTCTCATAGGCCAGATGCCTCTGCAGCGGTCATGCTCAAACCATTAGTTACATACTGAATCCAACTTCCAGTGGTCTTTCTTTTCTCTTCTTTGCTGTATGCCTCCTTCCATGATGGTTTTCTCCGCCTCGTGCTCTTTTATATGCCCAAAATACTTCAATTTTCTCATTCTTGTTTGTAGCATCAGCCAGTTTTCTTTGATTTTGAGTTCTTTCTGGATATATTTATTTGTTCTCTTCTCTGTCCAGGATCTAAGGATGACTCTCTTCTGTAACACTTATATTCAAAAACAATATCTGGGATACAGACAGAAAACGCAGTCAGTGGTCGACACGCACACACCATCTCTCCTTAGTGTACGGTCCATGATAATTATTTCAAGAGGGCGCAAGTTTGAACCTCATTAAGCATCTTCTTCATTATTCTACGACAAATTGTCTTTCAAGACTACAATGAGGTAAAACAAGAAGATTCTTTCCTGAAATTCACAGTTTACAAAAAGGAGGAAGTCTAGACATACACACAGAAGAAATTAGAGGCATATATTAACGTTATACAATAAGCAGAAGGAGCTCAAGAGAAAGCTAAAGTAAGAAAGAATTGGCTGGTTGATGGCGTATCCCTCAATCAGAGTTTTAAAAAGACACGAGAGAGAGAGAAAGGTAATTGTTTTTCATCTGCCTCTCATCTGTCTTGTATGCGGAGTAAGCTACAAAATAGCTCTTCTGATGGTTTCTGGAACACTTCTGAGCAGGTGTCCAAACCAAATTTAACATTTCTTTTTCGAATGCTCCATATCGACCACTTGTTAACCACTCTTTGTGATTTGTATGTGATCCGAGCCTAAGAGCGATTGTACGTTGTGCTAGTTATGTTCCTACAAGTAGGTCAGCACATCCGATTTCTGCGATGTTTTTATTTACTAGGGTAGCTTCCTAGGCCCATACCTCAGTAACCTCTTACGACATGTTTTGCAGGTCGCACGCAGTGTTACTATGCTTTGCTTTGCTTTAGGGCCCAGGCAACACAAGGGCGGAGTGAACATTTGAAATTTATCATTGTATGCGTTTTCTCCGCATTGCACATATTACAGTTGTTCATGGTTACTTACTTACTTAATCCTGTCATGCCTAGTGACACATGGGGCTTCAGAAAGGACTTTCCATGCTCTCCTGTCCGTGCAACCTTCAGCGCAGAGCTCCACGTCAGAGATGCGGTGTCCAGTTCCTCTTCCATCATGCGCCTCCATGTTGTCCGTGGTCTGCCTTTCTTTCTCTTTCCTTCTGGTGTCCAAGTGAGGAGTTGTTCATGGTTACGGATTTTATTTGGCCACAATATTCAGAGCAATTTTCTCAAGCAGAATGTAAATAATGACAACATCCTAGATGTTTCATTCTCTGTTGTATTTCAGTATTCAGATCCATAAAAAGGTACTCGGCACAACACCATTACTACAACAGCCAAAGACAGACAGAGGTACTGAAAGTTCACTTCTTTCATAAATCATTAAGTTGATTTCTGTGTTACACTAGGAGATCGCTCCGGCACAACACCATTACTACAACAGCCAAAGACAGACAGAGGTACTGAAAGTTCACTTCTTTCATAAATCATTAAGTTGATTTCTGTGTTACACAAGGAGATCGCTAAATGTTGTTTAGATTCTCAAAACAATGCGGTCTTCTTCTTCTTCTTTTGCGTTCGTTCTTTACGACCAATTTTAATCACTCTTGTGATATGTTTGATCTCTGCTAAGAACGTGTATACGTTGCACATTGGTTTGGTAGGCCCCTAAAAGCATAGACTTCTACACGTTTAGGACATGTGCATCCGATTTCAGGCAAACCTCCTTAGTCGTCTCTACGACATGCGTGCAGGTGGCAATGGTTCTATTCTTTACACTCCAAATTTGGGCCCCGGTAACCACCCCAATACGGTCTGTATTCGTTCATGTGATGATAAGGTTAGTTGCTCCATCTGACGTTACTATGATGCATCCCAGGCATGAGGCAGTATTTCTATCTAATTAATAGCTGACCATCGCAAGCCATGATGACACCAGCCCCAGACGTGTGTTGTTGCACCTCTCTTGTTTGTGGAGCTGAATGGAACACAATTCCCAACCTCAGGGGGAACATACATCATCAATGTTGGATATGTGGGTGTTATGTGTTCTGTCTTTTCGCGCAGTTCACTTTCTCTGCGCCTCAACAGTACGACGATTCTCAGCTAAGCCAGTTCCTCTTGTGTTGTTACAGCACCCATTTTTTGATCTTTCGCAAGGGATTCCCAATATTTGGTGTCTATATCGAAACATGTTAGAGACACTTTAAAAGTCTCTTTAAAAAGATCTTCATGTAAAAGAAAGAGATCAGAGCAAACATGGTTACTCACCGAAGTGTAATGTTAGAAAGAGATCGGAGTACACATGGTTACTCACCGAAGTGTAATGATGATGATCCTATCAATTAATCAATCAATGTAGCTATGTTTAGTTCTCAAACTTATTAAATGTAGCTATGTTTAGTTCTCAAACTTATTAAATGTAGCTATGTTTAGTTCTCAAACTTATTAAATGTAGCTATGTTTAGTTCTCAAACTTATTAAATGTAGCTATGTTTAGTTCTCAAACTTATTAAATGTAGCTATGTTTAGTTCTCAAACTTATTAAATGTAGCTATGTTTAGTTCTCAAACTTATTAAATGTAGCTATGTTTAGTTCTCAAACTTATTAAATGTAGCTATGTTTAGTTCTCAAACTTATTAAATGTAGCTATGTTTAGTTCTCAAACTTATTAAATGTAGCTATGTTTAGTTCTCAAACTTATTAAATGTAGCTATGTTTAGTTCTCAAACTTATTAAATGTAGCTATGTTTAGTTCTCAAACTTATTAAATGTAGCTATGTTTAGTTCTCAAACTTATTAAATGTAGCTATGTTTAGTTCTCAAACTTATTAAATGTAGCTATGTTTAGTTCTCAAACTTATTAAATGTAGCTATGTTTAGTTCTCAAACTTATTAAATGTAGCTATGTTTAGTTCTCAAACTTATTAAATGTAGCTATGTTTAGTTCTCAAACTTATTAAATGTAGCTATGTTTAGTTCTCAAACTTATTAAATGTAGATATGTTTAGTTCTCAAACTTATTAAATGTAGCTATGTTTAGTTCTCAAACTTATTAAATGTAGCTATGTTTAGTTCTCAAACTTATTAAATGTAGCTATGTTTAGTTCTCAAACTTATTAAATGTAGCTATGTTTAGTTCTCAAACTTATTAAATGTAGCTATGTTTAGTTCTCAAACTTATTAAATGTAGCTATGTTTAGTTCTCAAACTTATTAAATGTAGCTATGTTTAGTTCTCAAACTTATTAAATATGTTGAGTTAGAACTATAAAACATTCCACATTAACGTCACTTAGTAAATGTTCATAGTTCATAATTCATAAGTACGGTTCCAACTTCACTGCAACGGGTCACCCATAATTGCTCCATTCCTGTGCCAATGAAAATCACACGAAATGCTAACAACTGTGAAATGTTTCTGTGAACTAATTCCAGAATGAAACAGCCTGTACCGCCACAAAAACAACCGCACCGCATAAAATGCATATGGCCGTCGCTAATGTAGCAACACAAAACTGTTCATCACTTGAATTGCAATTCTTGTCGAAGGAACATCAATCATGACAAAATCCAGCTTTCTGCACTCGCAATATAACTGCATACGTCAGATTGAGCTTGTTCGTCATAACCGCTGTCCGCCATTTTCTGAATACACAACAAACGCACGGTTGACACAGCAAAAAGCATTCCATGTCACAGTCATAGCTCACAGCGTTGTTCAAGCACTAACTCAGTAGCTCGGCAAACGAAACCGGAAAATACCTGACAAAACATGGCGGGAATGCGCTAGCAAAGTCGTGTTCAGAATCAAACAGTTCTGACTCTGAATGGCCCTCCGCATTCCGCCATTGCTGGCCAGATTTAGTAAATGTGTTGAGTGGGAACTATAAAACACTCCACATTAGCGTCACTTAGTAAAGAAGAAGCTGCTTACTTGAAGCTCCAGTGGTTGTTCTTAGCAATGCCGTTGTGGTGTGTAGTCCAGAGGTAGTTGCTGATGTCATTGGAGGCGAAGAAGTGGTAATACTGGATCGTGTTGTCTGCACTACGGACCCAACGTAGAACTCGGCGACGCACACATTGGAGATCCATACGTAGCCATTATCCCTTGTCAAGCCAAAGTTTTGCCCCTTAAAGAAAGATATTACATCATAAGTTAATGTTTATAAAGTCCAAATGTTTAGTTACTAATGAGTTTAATCCTTTTGTTATTGTTATTTCAATTTTCTTTTGTCTCATCACGAACTTGGAGAACATATTACCACAGAATGTTCTTACCAAGGGGATAAGATCTACTACTACTAATACTACTACTATCACTACTACTACTACCTCTACTACTAATACTACTACTAATACCACTACTACTAATACCACTACTAATACCACTACTACTATACTACTACTAATACCACTAATACCACTACTACTATACTACTACTAATACTACTACTACTATACTACTATAGTCTGTCCATTAATTCGTGAGCACGTTTGAAATTGATTTTCTGAAAACTACGTGTTGACCTCAGTGATTTTTTGCAGCAGCCTTAGAATATCCATGACGCTAAAATAAAGCTAACCAGTAGTCCATAGATGCTACGGATTTTGCACATCGGCGAATTCCTTTGATCTTTATGACAATTGCAAATACGGGGGCTCAAATTTTAGATTTTACAGTATCCCTAGAATTTGTCCATGTCAATTCTATTCATAGGTGTATCTCCATATTAACTTGATAGGTCAAGTAATTAAGTGTTGCCCTTTATGTGCAATCGTGAACTTGGATACAATATGCAACAGTTAGTCCTCCCTTCGGTCACCATTAGACCCCAGGGTGTCTTAACTTCACCACAAATTGTATGATGGTAGACGGATTTGGATATGGAAATGTATACGTTGCTATTTCTCAGTCTGTAATCAAAATATGATTTGTATCATCCCGAATCTGACGATTCCATGAGGTTGATAATTGTTACTGGCTGGACAAATTGTAATCCATCTCGGTGCCAGTACTCGTCTTCCTCTCGAGCACATGTTCAACACACTTCTTCCAGAACTGCATGTCTATCATTGAGAAGGACTCACGTGTCAGAACTTCAACATCACACATTTTAAACGTCCTGTTCTGTTCGGCAACTTGCCCTTTACTTTAGCCCAGACAAGCTCTATCGGATTGAGGTGAGCATGATATGGAGGTAGTCGCAAAGACGTGTGGCCGTATTCCGCAATGATTTTGTCAATATGAAACACCTTTGTCTTATTTGTCATCCTCACCAGGTGCAACAACTCGGGTTTCAAATATGTATCATCGAAGCTGACATTTTCCTTAGCAAGCCAAGTCCTAATTTGATCTTTTGTATTTGATGCAGTTGGTACTTTGTCTTCCGCTGATACTGCGTTGTGATAGGATGCATTATCCATTACCAAGCATGATGGTCTGTTTAGAATTTGAAGTAGATCTTTCTCCATCCAGTGCCTGAAAATATGTCCATTCATTTCTGTGTGGTAGTCCCTACCGTCGGTACTTTTGATTGGAAAATAAGTCCAGCTTCATGGACAAGACCTTCTTCACTACTTCCTGCATGTGTTAGCATAATACGCTGGCCTTTGCTGCTTGGTATTTTTCTTTCTGTTCACCGTCTACTGATTGCCATTCTTTAGCATTGGTGTGGTGAGCATTGACCCAGGATTCGTCCAAATATACAATATCATAGCCTTGCCTCCGCCGCTCACGGATCTGCCTCAGGTATTTACTTCGGGCAGCAATTAAATGTGGCTTTTTACAAATAATATTCCTGCCGCCTATAGTTTTTCTGAAGGTGAAGCCGCGGCTCTTACAATTTTCCATAGAGTACTTTTAGAATGTCTATGCTGCAATCTGATTGCAGTTTTAATTTCAGTTTCCTGAGAGTAACAAGTTGATTTGTCGCAAACATTTTCAAGAGCTCCTGTCTTATGACATCTATGTCAAAGTCGTCAATTGTTCTTTCCGTCCTTGCTTGACATTAGTGCACTTTGTGTCCTGTTTAATCCATCGGGAAAAGGATTCTCTATTCAGACCAAGCGCCAGTTGCGTTCGTTTCTAGGGTTATGAATATCGCAATATAGATGACCTCTCTTAGATTCCCTACGGAAGTGTTGGTATAGTAAAACTGTAACCTTCTGCATTGTTATAAATGTCACTTCAGACTCATTATGAATGTGATATCAATGTCAGTTTTGATAAGCCAACAAATATGATACAATAGTTTCATACAAATAGCGAGATACGCCTATAACTATACAACGGTATCCCAATTATAACGTCATATGCTTTCCGCTTTCAAAGTCGACTGGGGTAGGTGCACGGGATTTCGTGAAATTGTTGTATACTCACGATATTTCTATGTTACCATAGTCAGTGTGTTGTCTACAAAGGTTCCTGTTATGTGCTGATGAAAATACTAGCACACATTGGGACAAGAGAATTGTCCAGTAATTTTTCGGACAGACACACATGCCAGGACAGGTCTATCCTACCGCCATCGCGCCGCTTCTGGAAATGTAAACTTACACACAGCAGGGCGGCTGGAACAATAGTTGTAACGTGACTACAACACACAACTCTTGCCTGTAGCTTAGCTGTAACATGCACAGCGACTACAACGGTTACATCGCCTATTCGGTGGTCAAACCAGGTGAGGGAAACCGATGGGTCTGGCAGCATCGGTAATCTAAGCACTGTCTGCCTGTGCATGCAAAGACTGGATCCGGCTGACTTCGCGGATGAGGCCACTAGTTGGCTCAACGGTTAGAAAGGCGGATCACAGCAGAGCGGTGTGGACCGCATAGAGCACGGCGAGGCACTTTAGAAAGCCCTGGTCATCCACTGCATCTGGCACTATCTCCAGTCGTCTTGACTTGTCTTGCCCCTGGATACAGATAGTCCTGGACGAGAGAGTGAGGTTGACGAATAGCGCAACTTTTCCTCACTATAATCCAAATACAGCGCAAGCTACAGTTTCAGACAACTACATACAACACAAATCACACAACATGAAGAACACGCTTAAAGCTCTCACCATAGGCGGGGAACGTCGAACACTATTAGATAACAACAAAGCTGAAAGACCTGAGAGACGGACTGCACTCTTGGCTAGAGAACTGGCACGCTACGATATCGACATAGCTGCCTTGAGGAGACAGACCTGACGAGGGTCAGCTGTCAGAGGTGGGCGGTGGTTACACTTTCTTTTGGAGTTGGAGAGCCAATACAGAACGTCGGGAATCTGGTGTAGGGTTTGCTGTCAAATCTCATCTTGTTCGCGGCCTCACCAGACTCCCAAAAGGTGTCAGTGACAGAGTGATGACTCTTCAGATCTCACTAGGAGAAAAAAGAGTGCCACTTTACTCAGCGTCTACGCCCTGACAATGACAAATCCAAGCGAAATCAAGGATGGTTTCTACGAGGACCTTGACTCAGCCATCTCAGCGGTCCCAAGGTCTGAGAAGCTCATCATACTCGGGGACTTCAATGCCAGAGTAAGGACAGACCATCGGGTCTGGGATGGAGTACTAGGAGTACACGGCGGGGCAAGTGCAATAGTAATGGGCTTCTATTACTCAGACTATGTGCTGCCCACGACCTAACAATTACAAACTCCTTGTTTCCTTTACCAACCCGAAACAAAACGTCATGGATGCATCCCTGTTCCAAACAATGGCACCTCATTGACTACGTCATCGTAAGGAAAATGACAGACGTGACGTCAGAGTCACAAAGGCTATGTGCGGAGCAGAATGTTTGACCGATCATAGATTGATCGTGTCAAAGCTCAACCTCCGCATCAAGCCTAGAAAACGTCACCAGGGTCGCAAACCAACAAAAAGCTGGCAGTCTCCAAATTGAAAAGCTCCGCTGTCACCGAAAGTTTAATAAGAGACCTGGACGACAAATTAAAGGACTCCAATTTGGCAAAACCAGCGGGGACGATGACTGACTGCCCTCAGAGACACCGTGTACCTATCTACCTCTGAGCTCATAGGACACTCTGTACCCAAGAGCCACGACTGGTTTGACGAAAATGACGAAGAAATCAAGTCTATCCTTCTCACAAAACATGAGACATACAGAGCCTATCAAAATGACCCATCATCATCATCCAAAAACAGCTTCCTAGATGCTCGTAGAAGGCTCAAGAGAGAATCAGGAAATTACAAGACGCATGGCTAAGCCAAAAATCTGATGAAATCCAGATATATGCAGACAGACATGATTTCAAACGCTTCTACGATGCCCTAAAAACTGTTTACGGACCTCAACAATCTCACCCCACTCCCATACTCGATGCAGATGGAGCAAGGCTACTAATTGACAAGCCTCAGATACTAAATCGCTGGGCAGAACACTTCTGTTCTGTCCTCAACCATCCATCCACTATATGTTATGAAGCCATAGAGCGCATGCCCCAGGTCCCAATCAATGCCAAGCTTGATATTCCACCTACCCTAGCAGAGGTCAAGAAGGCAACAAGCCAGATGTCCAGCGGAAGGCACCGGGTGCGGACTCAATACCAACTGAAGTCTACAAAGAACGAGGGCCCACGTTGATGCTAAAATTGACAGAGTTATTTACATCCATTTGGTGCAACGAACATGTGCCACAGGAATTAAAGGATGCCACTATTGTCCACCTGTACAAGCGGAAAGGAAACCGCCAGGCCTGCGATAACCACAGGGGATCTCCTCCGTCAATCGCTGGCAAAATACTGGCCAGAGTCCTCCTCAATCGATTAATCGATCACCTGGAACAGGACTTACCCCTGAGACCCAATGTGGCTTCAGAGCAGGTCGGAACAGCAGACATGATATTTGCTGCTCGCCAACTACAGGAGAAATGCCAAGAGCAGCACCGTAAACTCTATATGGTCTTTGTCGATCTGACAAAGGCTTTCGACACGGTTAACAGGAGGGTCTATGGAAGATCATGGAAAAATTTGGATGCCCAAGGAAATTCATCAAGATCGTCCAACAGTTTCACGAGGGCATGATGGCACGTGTACTTGACGAAGGGGAGCTGTCGAAGCCTTCCATGTCACCAACGGCGTCAAACAGGGCTGTGTACTGGCCCCAACACTCTTCAGCATGATGTTTGCTGCCATGCTCACGGATGTCTTTGGGAAGGCGACGAACATGGGGTAAAGATTAGATACAGGACAGACGGTAACCTATTCAATCTTCGGAGGTTAAAATCTCCACCAAGGTAAAAGAATCAACTATCTCAAACCTGTTGTTTGCTGATGACTGTGGCCTCGCTACCAACTCTGAGGAAGAAATGCAGACTTACATGGACAAGTTCTCAATGGCCTGTGATAGGTTTGGCCTCACCATTAACACCAAAAACAGAGGTCATGTTCCAGCCTGCCCCTAGAGAACAGTATTACGATCCAGTCATCAACATTAAACACCAGCTTTTCCAGTCAACGGACAACTTTGCTTATCTTGGCAGCCTCCTATCCAGATCGGCAAACATAGATTCTGAGGTCCACAATAGGATATCCAAAGCCAGTGCTGCGTTCGGAAGGTTACGTGTCACTGGGTGGGAACGGAAGGGGATAAGCATAGTCACAAAGCTGAAAGTTTACCAGGCCATAGTGCTAACAACGCTGCTGTACGCAAGCGAGACATGGACAGTGTATAGCAGACACGCAAGAAAACTAAACCACTTCCACAAGCTGTCTACGCAGAATACTAAAAATAAACTGGCAGGACAAAATTCCAGACAGCGAAGTCCTCACAAGAGCAAAGATCCCAAGCGTCAACACCCTGTTGCAGAAGGCCCAACTGAGATGGGTCGGTCACGTTGCTCGAATGCCTGATAAACGCATCCCAAAACAGTTGATGTATGGCGAGCTTGAAGGGGCAGACGTTTAGCTGGTGGACAGAAAACGCTTTAAAGACACTCTTAAAGTGTCTCTGAAATGCTTGATATAGACAATACGTGCTGGGAATCTTGCGCAAGATCGCCAAATGTGGCGCTGTAACAACAAAAGAGGAACCCGAATAGCTGAGAATCATCGTATTGTTGAGTCACAGAGAAAACGAGCAGCGCGAAAAGACAGAGCACACAACACGCACATGTTTTAACCTTGATCATGTATGCCCCACCTGTGGTCGGGGATTCTGTTCTAGGATTGACTCTACAGTCACCTCCGCACACACCAGAGAGGTGCAACAGTACACGTCTGAGATTGTTGTCATCATCGCTGCGATGGACGGCTATTATGTTACCATAATGTATTTTTAGAACAACGCGTCTGTGTATCGTAGATCTGTTACTATTGTGTACAATCCGGTGAGGTTGATTTTAATATAACCTGAAGAAGAAATATTTCAAACTACATCAAATTTTCTTGGAAAAAATATTTCTCTAGCGTCATGGATATTCTAAGGCTGCTTGCAAAAATCACTGAGATCCAACAGGTAGTTTTCGAGAAAATCAATTTTAAACGTGCTCAGGTATTAATCGACAGACTATACTAATACCACTACTATTATACTACTACTATACTACTACTAATACTACTACTAATACTACTAATACTACTACTACTAATACCACTACTACTATACTACTATTAATACTACTAATACTACTACTACTACTACTACTAATACTACTACTATTACTACTACCGCTACTACTATTACTACCACCGCACTACTACTACTACTACTAATACTACTACTAATACTACTACCGCTACTACTAATACTACTACCGCTACCACTATTAATACTACTAATACTACACTACTACTACTACTACTACTACATAATACCTACTACTATTACTACTACCGCTACTACTACTTACTACTACACCTATACTACTACTACTACTAATACTACACTACTAATACTACTATAGCACACTAATACTACTACTACAACTACTCACTACCACTACTACTATTACCCCTACTCTAATACCTACTACATACATACTACTACTACTACTGCACCACTACTACCCTACCATTCTACTACTACTACTTACATACTACTACACTACTACCACTACCACTCACTACATTACTAATACTACTACTGCTTCCATCATTGCTACCGTCATGTACAAAAACAGTCCTACTATTTACAACTTACAAGAACACAAGGAACGCTTGAAATCTGACGTTGTACAAAAATCTCAAGCACCATAGTTGGGGTAGCGAGAGGTAGACTGCAGTAGATGGTGCCGGCCCAGGAATATTGTGTTCTACATGCACCACGTGCTATCTCACCAATGAATCGTCTAGGTGTTGCTGCAAATGTAATTAATATAAATTATTATTAGCTAAACAGAATGGGAGGACATACTGGAGTAATGCATGGAGCGTTCGAGTATAAAATAGGAAATAAGAGGGTTGTAAGTTATATTCAACATTCGACGTACTAAGATAAAGGAATTTGATTCCTTCCCCTGCATACTTAGTAAATGGACCTAGAAAATTAATTGACCCAACAATTAATTCCTTCAGGTTTGTGCCTAATGAGATATATCTCGTACATCTGATTAAATGGTCCTGTTAGTATTGCTGCTTCTAGCAATTCTCACATTTTTCGACTATACCGTGCTCCTCACAGGAACCTGAATATCACGAATGTAGAAAGTGAATGTGCGGAATTTAAAGGTGACATATTTTATCTATACAATTTGTCACAAATCAGACACAGATCATACCTTTCTGTTAACAACTGGTTGTTCTAGAGCATAGGTTTCCAACCTTTATTGAATGAGCGCCCCCTGTTTCAGTGACTAATTCGCTACTGCTTCCCGTGAGTAAACTATATTGTACATACTAAAAATTGAAAAACACCGTCATATTTTTCAGTTATTTTATTAGAAGTTAATACCAATATTACTGTATTCCTCACAGTATCCTTGACAATTTATGTTATAATGTATTTATTGGTGCTGAACTAGATGTGATGAAACTAATTTTTCGATATTTGGTGGGACAAGACGTCTCAACATGGACAGAGGTGAGTTGAAGAAGCACACCAGGGTCTTAACCTTAAGAAGTCACTAGAAAAAGATGGCATCACAAATGAGATGCTCATCAATCTAGGCAAGAAAGTCAAGAAAAAGCTGCTAAACGTTTTTAATGCAATCTGGAAAGTCGCAGTAATACCCAGTGAATAGAAAGAAGCTATCACAGTGCCCAATCTAAAACAAGGAAAAGACAGATTCTATCCAAGCAATCGTAGACCAATTAGTATTTTTAGGTGTGTTGAAAAGTGATGGAGAGGCTTCTCAATAGAAGACTCATGTGGCAACTGGAGCAAAAACAATTGATACTACTACAGCAGAGTGGATTCAGTCAGCATGGATCAATAGAAGACCAAGTAACTTACATTGCACAGAAGATCGAAAGTGGATTTCAAGAAAAGAAACATACACTAATGGTATGGGTTGACATGGAGAAGGATTTCGACAGGGTCTGGAGAGAGGAACTGAAAATCAAACTGCTCAAACTTGGAATCAAAAGGTACATGTATATCTGGATATGTCACTATCTGGTAAATAGAACAGCTGAAGTATAGGACCAGGAAAAACGTAGCAGGAAGGCAATCATCGAACAAGTTGTTCTCAAGGGAAATTCCTGTCTCCAACGTTAATTCTAGTTTTTATAAATGATTATGGAAGACATCCCCAACAGAGTGCATGGTGCAATCTACGCTGATGATCTGGCACTGTGGACACGAGAAGAATCAATAGCAGTAGCCACCTCAAGGATGCAAGATGTAATTTAATAGCTAGAAAAATAGAAATGTCTTGACTGCCCTTTATAAATGAAAATTCTTTAGTCTTCAGCCTATCCAAGAAGAAACAAATGCTCAAACTCAAGTTCAATGACCACCTACTTCAATGGACGAATGTCCAAATATATGGAATCATGATGGACAGCAGGCGGACGTGGAAAACACAGATAGGCAAATATAAGGGAAAAGAAAAGAAGAGACTGGGGATCGTGAACAAATTAGCAGGCACCAACAGGAGTAAAACACTTGCCAATTGACCGTCTCTAAAGACGAAAAAGGCCATATATAAAGACTATCTAAGCCGAGGCACTCATAATCAAAACAAGACCCGTCCTTAGGTTGAAAGATATCAGAGCGTGTAGGCCAGTAAACCTGAAAAATAAGAATTAAAACCTCTCGGAGAATCCAAGTTACGATTATGGTGACATACAACATCTATGCTTTTGACTCTGAGTGCAACCATTGACAAGAATGGTGACATATATTCCCTACTTTTGACCACTGCATGCAACTAATGAAAATAATGGTGACATACAACATCCCCCATTGCCGGATTAAGCAAGCGCAGGGCTTCTAGAAAATGTTACTACGAGGCCCTAGCTTTTGTATGATAATAAAATAATACACAACTTTTACAAACAAACTTTCTCGATTTAATGTGAGCAAATTTAGAGATAACACTAGACAAATTAATTTCTTTAAGTAAATTACATTCAATGTTCATTAAGGTGAGGTTATTTAGACGATATTGTCCCATCTTGTTCCTGAACTCATTTTTTATATTCTTTAATATAAAAAAGAACGTTCTCCGATGCAGTTAGTAATCATTAAAGACAAATAAATTCGTAAGACTATTTCTACATTTGGGAAACACGACTCTAATGAATTTTCCATTATAAGTTTATAAAACTGCAGTTCAAGAGCCCCATGCTTTTCGTTGTTAATAACAACAGCTACATTAGTTTTAAGACGTTCAGCGAACTGTACAAGTTCGTCGTCTAGGCTTTCTTCCAAATCCTTTTGGTAAGAGCTGATAATATTTGGAGTTCTTATCAAGATCTCTTCTGCTGTAAGAGATTTGAACAGCCGAAGTATTCCAAATACACTAGTCACTCTATGGCACTCTGCCATGAGTTTAGGTAAGGTAGACAGTACATTATCAATTATGACAATAAACACCTGACTTTCAAATTTTTGTTTGGGTGTTTGATTTGCTACAACTTCAACGAGCGTAGTAGAGCCGCTGAAATCGTCGTACTTAGTATTTCGCTTGCGTCGTCTTGAAGTTTGTTGCTGATATTCTTCACAGTCAGACAGAATTTTAGTCTCAGTATCTGAAATTGTAGACCGCATTGCTAGAATGTACCCGTGTAACGATTCATAAAGAGGATATCCCGTGTTAAGGTCTTGATCAAGTAACTGCAATGAAGCTCTGGACGTGGCGCGAGGCCTCCAGAAACGCGGGGCCCCTAGCATTTACTACTTATGATATATGGCTAATCCGGCAGTGACATCCCATATTCTTGACCCTGCCTGCAACTAATGAAAAGAATGATAGCATACAATAACTCCTACTCTTTGACCCCTGCCAGCAACTAATGACAAGAATAATAGCATACAACATCCCTCCTTACCTTGTCGAGCACTGACTATATCAGCTGAAGCAATAAGGAGAAGTAGCAGACAACTGTACATTATGTTCTTCCTTGTTCTCATGTTCTTTATGATATATCTTGTAACCAAACAATTCTAGTTTCACGGTTATAGTTCTAGCAGCCACGGTCTTGACCAAAGTTAGTCTGTACACAACAGAATCCTTCAATATAGATCTCACGCACATCAACCCTGAACAATTTACTTTAGATATAAGTTTCTAACGTAGGCGTCTCTTAATTAGTTGCCTATTTATTTATTGTTGTGTAAGAATCACCGTCTGAACAGACCAGATGTTTTGGTGCAAAGTTGGCTTTAGATGTGTGATATTTATACAGCCTCAACGGGTTTTTATACTAACTTGTTAGCTTGGGCCTGCATGAGAATTTGACTGGTTTTTCCATCTAAATAACAACTTGGTTACCACTTTTTGTGACCTGTACATGATGTACGCTTCAGAACAACGCTCCCCAACGCTGTGCGCCATGGCGACCGTGTCCTACATTCATGGCGTCCTATTTTACTTCACTCCAATGAACACAATTTTCCTTCTTTTACAGGGTTGTTTTAATTCATAAGTACTCCACTGCCCCCAAAACACCCTTTGCTTTTTCCTGAGAAAGCGATTAATATTACTACTAATATTACCATTATTTTTTTTATTAATAACAGTATTTCAATCGTCACATGGAGCCAGTATCTCCACAACCATTAGTGAGATGCGTCCCACTATATTTTAGCTCCTAATTCTCGCAATGGTTGTAGAGTCTGAGAACTTCATATCTTATATGTGCTGTTTCATTTTGTTGTTTTCATTTTCTGAGGCTAAATATTACTACCTTATTTTGTCTGCACAGTTAGTTATATCTATCATCGTCTTTGTGTTTGATTTCATTTTTTTCCTCACATTTCTATGGATTATCGTTTGATGTTTTTGTTTCATCCAAACTGACCGGATAGTCTTCTTGTGGTTATTTTCCTCCTTCTTTGATCAGACTGCCAGCTATTTTCTTTCTTCTTTGATCAGACTGCCAACTATTTTCTTTCTTCTTTGATCAGACTGCCAGCTATTTTCCTCCTTCTTTGATCAGACTGCCAGCTATTTTCTTTCTTCTTTGATCAGACTGCCAACTATTTTCTTTCTTCTTTGATCAGACTGCCAGCTATTTTCCTCCTTCTTTGATCAGACTGCCAGCTATTTTCTTTCTTCTTTGATCAGACTGCCAGCTATTTTCCTCCTTCTTTGATCAGACTGCCAGCTATTTTCTTTCTTCTTTGATCAGACTGCCAACTATTTTCTTTCTTCTTTGATCAGACTGCCAGCTATTTTCCTCCTTCTTTGATCAGACTGCCAGCTATTTTCTTTCTTCTTTGATCAGACTGCCAGCTATTTTCCTCCTTCTTTGATCAGACTGCCAGCTATTTTCTTTCTTCTTTGATCAGACTGCCAGCTATTTTCCTCCTTCTTTGATCAGACTGCCAACTATTTTCTTTCTTCTTTACAAAAAATAAAATAAGTGGTAGCTTTTACCTGTTAGTGCTTTCATCCTTTCGCTGGAGGAGCGTCTGGTCGAATGAATTAGAGCGCGGTTCCCATGTGGGAGACCCTTGTTTAATTCACGATAAGGCCATAGATTTTTTCTGTTGTGGGCATAAATGAAAAATCTTAACCTGAACATCTTCGCGACGACTGCACTAGCCATGCAGCTATTAAATTCCCCAGGCTCTCATCCCATCTGTCCTACACCGCCCCTAAAAAGCGGTACTACAGGCAGTAATGATATTATTTTTTAAAAACCTTTCGATCTGTTTGAGCCGATATACAGGCTCGAGGTATTTTTTAAGATGACAAATAGTTGATATACTGACTAATTCGGTATACATTCAGATATAAGTACGCCCAGAGGTGACACAAAATCACGGAGTAGTACACCTGGAAGTGACACATAATCACGGAGTAGTACACCTGGAGATGACACATAATCACGGAGTAGTACACCTGGAGGTGACACATAATCACGGGGTAGTACGCCTGGAGGTGACACATAATCACGGAGTAGTACGCCTGGAGGTGACACAAAATCACGGAGTAGCACACCTGGAGGTGACCCATAATCACGGAGTAGTAAGCCTAGAGGTGACACAAAATCACGGAGTAGTACACCTGGAGGTGACCCATAATCACGGAGTGAAAGGGTTAAAAAAAAAGTTGTGCAAATTATTATTTTTTGGTATCATATCTAATCTTCTATTCCTATCCCTATATATTCTCTGTCCCTGTTTTGTCTTTCGGCGTTAGACAGAAAATTTGCTTGATTTCCTCTACTAAGTCGCTACTATGCTAATGAACCGGGTCCCACAAGTAAGAGTGGAATTTGTTCCGACTGTAACGGCTCTCAGGTCGACCCAGCCTCAATTGGGTGCCATGAAAAGCACTGGGAGGTAAAGACGGCGCTGATGTTGACACATCACATATCGTGTGCCGATGGTCAATGACAAATATAGCTCAAACACCCTGTTACCCTATATAGCAATGGCGAAATACGTAAAGACACGTATAAACCACGTGGTATAAAAAAAATGGTTACTTTACATTAAAAAAAAACCTTATTTTCTCTACAAGTTCTTTTTGCTTATTTGCAATGCCACATATGTTGATGGTACTTATATTATAGTTGTCGTATTTCTGTCTCGAGGTCGTATGTGTTTAGGCTCGCCCCTAGTTCTCGATTTTCCTATACTTTGAGCATATTTTCCCATGATTAAATAGATCAAATGGCAAATAGTCGTGAGAATATGAGAACAAGACTGCAGACGTTTAGTCATCTCCTTCACGTTAAGTTGTAACGTGGTGTTTTGTTTGTTTAATGGTCTGAATGTTTAATGATTGTCCAGATGTACATACAATACTGAAACATAAATACAACTAGAAAATAATATATTTTGAATATCTGAGAACAGGCTGAAGACGTGGTCAAATTGTAGAAATCGACATGTCAGCAGAAATTGACTCACTGAGGACACGTCATGTTTTTAGTTCTGCAAAGTAATGGTGTTTGAAATATGTTTTAAACTTCACCAAAATATAATACCAGCCAAGACTATATCGATATATCTTCTTCCTTTCTCGTTTGACACATCATGTATTCTACAAGAGGTTTCCACTGGTTACCGTTCTGATTTCTTCTTCTTATTCACCCTTCGCCCCTAGGGAGGGATAGGTCCACAAACAAGGACTTCCAAGCCCGACTATCCAAGGCGATCTTTTCCAGATCTCTCCGCTATCTCCCCCTTTTCTTGCCATGAGTCCCTCCATGTGGGAGTCCTTCCTCGGGTGGCAAGCTATGAATTTTCCTGGATTTGGTTTCTGTAGCTATCTAGTGATTTTTACACTGTGGGTAGCTAACCCCAGCACAACCTCCTTAGTCGCCTCTTACGACATGCATGGCAGGTAACAGTGGTTCTATTCTTTACACCCCTAATTTGGCCCCCGGTATCCATTCGGGTGACCGTTCTGATTACTTTCTACCAATTATTGTATCTCATGCTATTTCACTTGCTGTCAACTTTCTTTTCATATTTCATCTTCATGTTTCCATTGGATCCTCCAGGTCTTCGTTTCACATTCGCTGTTCATCGAAGAGATGTTTCACATTCGCTGTTCATCGAAGAGATGTTCTAGTTAATGTCCCTACAGTCAAGGATCCCGTTCCTTATTTTACCGCTAACTGAGGTTTTCTCTTAAGTTGCCTAGTTCTCAATTATCTATTTATTCTATTTTAAAGATAGGAAAAAAAGTATATCAAGAAGGAACTCAAAATAAAAAAAAAAAAACTGACTCTTCTTCCCCTTTCAACTCCCAACGGAGCACAGGTCTTTAACAAAACTTCTTACAGCTCTTCCTCTCTACGGTCTTCCTTCCAATTCTGTCCATGTTTTACCTTTCCTTTTCATATCAGTCTCCAACTCTCTTCTCCAGGTCTGTCTATGCCTCCCATACTCACTTTTCTCTGCGGGTTCCAAAACATTGCCTGTCTTGCAATGCATTCTGTTGGTCTTCTCAATGTGTGTCCTATCCACTGATATCTGCTTAGTACTTTCTCTGAGTTCTTATTTGTAATCTTATCATACCATCTCAGTCCCTCTATTCTACGTAAACATCCATTTATGAAAGTCTGTAGTTTTCTTGATAGTTTCTTTTGTTGTCCTCCATGTTTCCGAGCCATAGAACAGCACTGACTTCACATTTGATTGAAAGATTCTCAGTTTTGTGTTTGCTTTGATCTACTTTGACTTCCATATATTAGTCAATGCAATAAAGTTACCCCTTGCTATTTGTACTTTTATCTTGACCAAAAAAATGACACATTCTACAAATAAGAATAAGAATTGAAGTAGTTTGTACACATAAAATGACTATGACAAACTGGATAAGACAATTATGGAAGGAGAAATTCCGGGACAGAAGAAAGTAGGAAGATCACAGTGAAGATAGATTCGAAGTGTGATAGATCAGCGGTTCTCAAACTTTGCATTACCGTGGACCCCTATTAAATACATTTTGCTGCCGAGTAACCCCCAAAAGTTTCTATATATGAAAATAGACAGGAGTGAATTATCTGTGTTTTAAATAATAAACAATGTCTGCAATTTAACATTTTAATAAACAAGAAGAGGTTTCCTTTTGTCTTGAACAAAACGAGGCCATCATTAACATTATCAGTACATTTGCGTTTCAATTTCAGCCAGCGATCCATCCTGAAGCTCGGACAAAATGTATTGTAGCAAAATCCTATGCACGCCAACGTTATTTATCATATCTTTCCCAAGATCGTTTCAGCCAATTACTTAAATTTCTTCTAGAGATGGAGTTATTATTATTACACCACACCAACAGTCAAGCTGGCTCCAATGTTTCAGACTGCCGGAAACTTCAAATGATCTTTCATTTTGTCCTGTCAGACATTTAGAATCCGGTCTGGTCCGGAACCTTTGATTTCACAGCAGAACTAGTTTACCACTTTTTTAAAATATGTTTAAAAATTTATTTTTCTGTTTGAAATGTCAAAGATTAATATTTCTTCAAGTGTTTGAGCCCACCCTCCTTCCCATGTGAGTACGTCGTGGCCCGGGGTCCACGGACATAGTTTGGGAAATGCTGTGATAGATGATTTGAACGACGACAGAGGAGATGCAGCATCTTGCCTAGAGTAGCAACGTTCTGTTGAGAACAAGGTGCTGGATGAACTGAAGGTCTACCTGACAACGTAATATCTGTATTATTCCATGACTTTAGTTTCGTTTTGCCAGATGTACCATAGGTCAAATAAACATTGAACATGGGGAAGGAGAGAACTTGCTAGAGATAGAAAGTTTTTCAGGTGGGCTGTGATGAAAGGTACATTCCGCAAAGAACATGCTACTGGAGGAGATAATAGGTCACAGTGTCGGGGAGTCGACCCGTGGATAGAGTTGACATTCTGAGCACCCTCATAGAGTGTGGTCGCAGAGAGGATTTTAATTTAGGCCAATTCACGCTGGCTGCTGGATTGCGAAGGGCTTGTATTGAAGTGTCCAGTGGAGAGCAGCCCGGTAGGAATGTAAGTGATACTGTAGAACGAGAGCGAACTGGTGCGGTTGGTCGTTGGACGCTGTTGGAGATATTGCGAAGGAGATCAGAGCCCATATGGACATGTCAGGAGTGCAATGAAGATATTTCAAACTGGTACTAATAGTAGACAGTGGTTCTGTTCTTAGCTACACGGGAAACCACACGGTAGGCTGTCTATATAGTTGTACACATGTTCTGTTGCTGACTTTATTCTCTGCCATATTGAACTATCCATCATCTTTTCTTTACTCTGTTTTCTTGTCATTCTTCATTTACTGTTGTTCTCTGTCATGTTTATATCTAGCAGCCCTCTTCGTATAATATCTAGCAGCCCACTTCGTATAATATAACACATACAAATTTACTGTTGTTCTCCGTCATGTTTATATCTAGCAGCCCACTTCGTATAATATAACACATACAAATTTACTGTTGTTCTCCGTCATGTTTATATCTAGCAGCCCACTTCGTATAATATCTAGCAGCCCACTTCGTATAATATCTAGCAGCCCACTTCGTATAATATAACACATACAAATTTACTGTTGTTCTCCGTCATGTTTATATCTAGCAGCCCACTTCGTATAATATAACACATACAAATTTACTGTTGTTCTCCGTCATGTTTATATCTAGCAGCCCACTTCGTATAATATAACACATACAAATTTACTGTTGTTCTCCGTCATGTTTATATCTAGCA
Source organism: Arion vulgaris (assembly GCA_020796225.1). NCBI lineage: Eukaryota > Metazoa > Mollusca > Gastropoda > Stylommatophora > Arionidae > Arion > Arion vulgaris. The sequence goes on along the minus strand of CM036760.1, from coordinate 49,884,702 downwards.
GCCCACTTCGTATAATATCTAGCAGCCCACTTCGTATAATATAACACACACAAATTTACTGTTGCTCTCTGTTATGTTTATATCTAGCAGCCCACTTCGTATAATATCTAGCAGCCCACTTCGTATAATATAACACACACAAATAAAAAAAATAAATTTCGAATAGGTCAATGTAAAAACCACAAAACTAACAAGTAAAGATCCCGTGTTCATACCATGAAGTTGAGTAACGAATAACGAAAATGATAACACGTTCCGCTAGTGGCCTAGTGCGCTAGTAGAAATTTCCAATGTTCAGGTCCAGCTTGGGACAAACATTTTCGGAGCGCACATGGTACACGATATAAATTACATGTATCTATGAGATCGTAGTAAGGCTCGCCTAAATGAGAAGAGACACTGGTGATAAGGAAAGCAAGCATTCACGCAAAAATCAGTTCATGACGCTGTAGTAGACGCCATGAATACGTTTGAGTTCATAGCAGGCAAACAAAATATAATACCATGTGGCATATTGTGTAATACGGTGTAAGACTCGTAGTTGTTCTTTGACCAGTGAAAACTGTTTAAGTATGTACATGGATATGGTATGACATCATGGTTCGACACAAGATCGACATCAGAACTGCACCAAGCAGAGAGAGTTGTGGAGAGACATGATCACCTACGCCGGCAGGCATGCCACTTGATTGATATGTACATATATCCCACGCACAAAGGCCCACTCCATCTGGGGTCAGAGAAGGGTCAAACATCTGGTTTGTTCAGATTCTGTTTTTATGCAAAAGTAAATAAAAACACAAAAAACATGCCACTAATTATAGGAGACGCCTACGTACGATACTTGTATTTAAAGTCAGTTGTAAGGAGTTGTTGGTAAGTTCTCTTTGCAAGAATTCTGCTCTATACCACCACATTTTGGCTAGACCTGAGGCTGCACAACAAGAAAATGACGAACATAATGTACAGTTGTCTTACCATTCTCATCATTGCTTCTGCTGCTATAGCTAATCCTCTGTATGGTAAGTAATGTTGTTTGTAAGTTTTTGTTTTATTCGTTGCAAGCAGTGCTCAAGATTTGAACATTAATCAGGAAAATAACACAGAAATAATGATTGAACATCGCTACCACAGCAACAGTCAAACTAGAAGATAAAATACTACCAAATACAACTGATTTTACATATCTTGGAAATGTTATCAGCCTTGAGGCTGGTTGAAATCGGACAAGTCACCGAAGGACAGGCACCAGAGCTCCAAATGGTACTGAAGATGTGACGTAAAAAACGCTCTTGACAAAGGTTGTTCACAATAGGAATACATTCCTATGGCACCGAGCCGAAGAGCTGAAAACTCAAGTGCTCCTGGATCGGAAAAAAAAATATACTAGAATGTCATCAGTAAATGATAATGTTCTACCTCTTCCATTAAGTTGTTGTTGTGTGTCACTGTGTATATAATGAATATCACTACGACATTAAAAGATCATTAAAGAGTGTTTATCATACGATGCGTACGGAACGACTTCACCAAAAACAGGAAATCCGATAGAGATGTAGCACTTCACTAATTAACTCTGGTCATAAAAGTACCAATGGTACGAGGACTCAAGGCAAGAGTTATACGGACAACATGTTTCTTGTAACGATCACACTTGAAGGATCTAAGCTTCAAGTACCTCTGAAGTCGGCAGGCTGTCCACATGGTTTGAGGATGCCTGTAAAGGGTAATTTAGGTCTCAAGCAAAACTCAGTCAGAAGCGCAATACCAGGCGTCATGACTTTCGCCTGAAGTGACAGCGGGCGTTCGCAAGAAGAAGAAGAAGAAGAAGAAGAAGAAGAAGAATAAGACTGGTGAAAGAGGAGAGCTTTGTAGCAAACATGAATTTACTGTCACCGACTCACATGACCAACCACAACATTGTCTACAACCTAGCTCTTGAACAGTGCAGCAACTATCCATCTGATGTATAGAGGTTGCACCTGAAGTTTTATAAGTTGGTGTATGAGATAATTAGTGACAGATCTAATTGTTGGACATAGGGGAGACAATCATTGCTGACATTTTTACATTTAGAATATGTATATATGAAAAATTAGCTACCATTTTGTTTAGTTTATAATGTTTCCCACCCGTGTTTTGCCAGGGGTTTAGTTTATAATGTTTCCCACCCGTGTGTTCCCCGGGGGGTTTAGTTTATAATGTTTCCCATCCATGTATTTGCCCGGGGCTCTCAAGGGAAGCAAAGAATAGCAACATTGCTTGGCTGAAATCGGATGCACGTGTCCTAAACGTGTAGAAGTCTATGCGTTTGGGGCCTACCAAACCAATGTGCAACGTAAACACGTTCTTGGCAAAGATCAAACTTATCACAAAAAGTGATTAAAATTGGTCGTAAAGAACGAAACACGTACAAACAAAGTACTATAGTTTTACAAAATACATAAACAGTGACGATAAACAGCAACGTTTCGACCAACAAGGCCTTTATCAAGCAGAGCGACAACAGGGTGACAAATTAAAATGAAACACAAATGGACGACCAAATACCAACGTATCTAAGGAAAATCTGGAATAAAAACGAATAACGAAATAAATGTAACACAAAAACACACATAAAAACTAGAAATAGAAAGAAACAATGAAACATCTAGTAAATATATAACTTGAATACATGCAACATATACCCATATAGATTATAAAGCATGGGAAGAGAAAGTACTAAGAAGCATAAGAATGTAATACATGCAACATATACCCATAGAGATTACAAAGCATGGGAAGAAAGTACTAAGAAGCATAAGAATGTAATACGTTGAGCCGCGTGGTCGCAAGGTACCATACAAAGAAATCAACCGATTCTCCAGAGCAAATCGACTACGATCATCAGAGGAACATGATCGGATGGCTGTGACCTGGACATCGCAAGCTCCTGAATGGCCAGTATCATTGAAATGGGTAGCTACAGGGTCACAGAGCATTGGCGTATATCGCGCAAGTGTTGGGCGAATCGGTCACTGAGTCTCCTGCCGGTTTCCCCAATATAGGCCTTGTTGCACCGCTTGCAGATAATGGCATAGATAATATTACAGGACTCGCACGTGAAACTGTCTTCAACAACGAACGTGGCTTTTGGAAAAGACACCGTGCGGGTCTGTATTACATAAGCACAAGTGTTACAGCGCCGACGGCCACACTGGATGGTGCCAAATGACTCTGGATGTTAGGCTTGAGGCGACTGTGAACCAACATATCCTAAGGCTTCTGTCCCGTCTGTACGCCACCAAAGGATAGTGTTGGAAGATTGAACGTGTATCAGGATCAGACTGAAGAATGGAGAGATGACGGAATAAGACTTTCTTCACAAGGGAACTATGAGGGTGGAAAGTTAAGACAAGTTTCACCCTGTCAGAATTGGAAGTTCTATGCTGGTTAGAAAGAGCCTCCTGGCGAGAAATTTGCTGAACGCGCCGCATAGCCGAAGCAAGCACCTTATCCGGGTATAAGCGCTTACGAAAGAAATCCAGCATCTCGTAAGCTCTATCGAGGAAATCGTCGTCCTCGCTACAGAGGCAACGAAGGCGCAAGTTGAGAGAATGGTAAAGAATCACGACAAGCCTGGGAATGGGAAGAGGTATAAAGAAGAAAACTATGTGCATCAGTAGGCTTGTAGTATACTGATGTAGTGATGGTGGATAGGCTGATAGTGATAGTGATGTCAAGAAAGTTGACACAAGAGGTAGAGATGTGAGATGTAAACCGAATAGCCGGATTGAAGACATTAATGAAATTAATGAAGCGTGACAAATCGGCTTCAGGCATATCGGTAATGCCAATACAATCATCAATGTATCTATGATACACAGACGGAAGAGGGCCATCATTGGAATTCCATACTAGGTGCTCAAGATGACCCATGAATAGACAAGCATAACTGGGTCCCATTTTAGTACCCATGGCGACCCCACTGATCTGCTCAAAGAACTGGTCATTGAACTGAAAGGAGTTGAGAGTTAGAACTAGTTCTGCAAGACGAAGGAGAGCCGAGGTGGAGACAAGTGGGTTAGTTCTCCTGTCGAGAAAGAACTGGAGAGCTTGAAGTCCGTCGGAATGAGGTATGGAGGTGTACAATGAGCACACATCAAGGAGGAAGAGACGGTAAGTCCTGCCAGGCAACAACGCAATAGACGAAAAAACAGACAAGGTGTGGTTCGTATCTTTCAAGAATGAAGGTAGTGTGGTGACTATAGGATTGAAGATACTATCAAGAAATTCGGAGATATGTTCCGTAGGACAAGAGCAAGCAGAAACGATGGGCCTACCGGATTGTTCAGTCGGGTAGGCCCATCGTTCTGCTGTCTTGTCCTGAGCTATCTCGAATCTGATGTATCTTCAATCTATAGTCACCACCTTCATTCTTGAATACGAACCCACTGTCTGTTTTCGTCTGATGCGTTGTTACCTGGCGGACTTACGTCTCTTCCCACGATGTGTGCTCGTTATCCTCCCTCATTCGCGACTTCAAGCTCTCAGTTCTTCTCGACAGAGAACAACCCTGTCTCACCTCGCTCTCCTAAATCTTGCAGAACTTCTAACTCTCAGCTCCTTCGTTCAATGACCGGTTCTTTGAGCAGATCAGTGAGATCGCCATGAGTAAATGGGACGCATGCTTGTCTATTCATGGGTATCTTTAGCATGTGGATTCACTATGACCTCTTTCATCTGGATCATGATGCATTGATGTTGATTACGGCTATGCCTGAGCATTTGTACGCTTCTAATTTCAGTGTGTCTTCAATCGGCTATTCGTTTGCATCTCTCATCCTCTTTGTCAGCTTTCTTGATCATCGCTATCGCTCTATCACCACTACATCAGTATACTACAAGCCTGCTGATGCTAATCTTCTTTATACCTCTTCCCAGCTGTCGTGATCTTACCATTCTCTCAACTCTTGCGTCTTCTCTGTGCGAGGACATTATTCCTCGATAGAACTCACGGATGCTGTTTCTTTCGTAGCGCTCGGATCAGTGCTGCTGCTATGCGGCAGTTCAAGCAAATTTCTCCAACGGCATAGAACTTCAATTCTGACGGGTGAACTGTCTTAACTTTTCCCCCTCATGCCTTGTGAAAGAAGTCTTATCAATCATCTCCATTCTTCGTCGATCTGATCACGTTCAATCTTCAACCTATCGCTGGTGGCGTGCGGACAAAGCCTTAGGTATGTTGGTTCGTCGCCTCAAGCCTAACATCAGTCTGACCATCAATTGACCGTCGCTGCACTGTCTTATGTAATACAGACCCGCGGTGTCTTTCAAAGCACGTTGGTGACATTTCGTGCAATCCCATATGTATCTATGCCGTATCTGCAAGCGGTACAAGGCTAAGTATATTGAAACCGCGGAACTCTGCCATTCGCCAACACTGCGCGCAATGCTCTGTGACTGGCACCCATTTCAACTGTACTGGCCATTCGAAGCTGCGTGCGAATCAAGCCATCCCATCATGTTCTCTGATGATCATGTGTTCGGAAAATCGTTGTTCTTTGTAGTTGCGACCCACTGCAACGTTTCATTCTATGCTTCTCGCATCTTCTTTACATGCTGTCTCTATGGATATGTGCATGTCTTATCTTCTTATACTTCTCTCCATGCTTAATCTATATGGCTATTGCATCATTCAGTATATATTACTAGATGTTTCATTGTTTCTTTCTATTTCTATTATGTGTTTTGTGTTACATTTATTTTGTTATTATTTATTCAATTTTCCTAGATACGTTGGTATTTGTCGTCCATTGTGTTTCATTTAATTTGTCCTCTATTGTTCGTTTGCTGATAAAGCTTGTTAGTCGAAACGTGCTGTTATCGTCACTTTATGTATTTTGTAAAACTATAGTACTGTTGTACGTGTTCCTATTTACCCAAATTTTACTGCAGTCTTCCCCCTATTTCGATATTCGTAAAGAACGAACGCAAAGAAGAAGAAGAGTAACATTGCGACTTACAAGGCATGTCGTAAGAGACGACTGAGGTAGGGCATAGGAAAGCTACCTAGTAAAAAAGTGTCGTAGAAATCGGATGTGCTGGCCTACTTGGAGACGCATAACTGGCACAACGTACAATCGCTCTTAAGCTCATATCACATACAAATCACAAAGAGTGGTTAATAAGTGATCAAAATGGAGCGTTCGAATAATAATAATAATAATAATAATAATGTTTCCTATTAATTACATTTGCAGAATAATTTGAGGGCACTGAGGTCGCCACTGGTACATGTGGTTCACCAACCTACCGGAGGCTCATTCACAAGTGTGGTCTCTATTACGTTTTCCCAGATAAGAATCTTGATATTACTGTTATACGTCAGATCTCAGACATTCCTTGTATTAAAGTAAGTTTACATAATTTGTAATATTTTTGTTGGCTGGAACGATGGTGGAAGTGGTATTAGTAGTGATATTTGTAGTAGTACTAGAAGTACTACTACAAAAGTCATCTGGAGCTGTGTCCTTGCCCCCACTCTCTTTGGCATCTTCTTCGCAGTCCTTTTGAACCACGCCTTAGGGGACGCTGATGGTGACGTTTTCATCCGCACTAGATCTGATGGTTCACTCTTTACTGGCTCGCTAAGAGCCAAGACAAAAACGACGAAATTATTCTCAGGACCTCCTTTTCGCTGACGATGCTGCCTTAGTCGCCCACAGTGAGACTACACTGCAATGCCTAATCAACAATTTGTCAAAGACATGCGACCTATTTTCTCTGACAATAAGTGTCTCCAAAACAGTTGTATTATGTCAAGGAGGTAACACATCAAATATCACCTTAAATGGCAACCATCTAACACCAGTTCCCAAATTCTGCTATCTTGCGTCCACGGTCACTGCCAGCCTTTCTCTTGATGAAGAAATCAACGCTCGTGTAGGAGTGCGGCTACTACATTCGGCATACTATCAAAGCTGCAGTGGGACAACACAAAACTGACATTGCAGACGAAGATCCAAATATATCGAGCCTGTGTAATTAGTTCTTTACTATATGGCTCAAAACATGGACAGCCTACTCAAGACACGAGAGGAGACTTAACATCTTTCACCTTCGATGTCTCCGCAAGATTATGAACATCAGGTGGTACGACAAGATAACCAATTCTGAAGTACTGCAACGTGCAAAACTGCCTTCCATCATGGGCATGATCAGCAGTAGACGACTAAGATGGTTGGGACATGTGAGAAGAATGGAAACTTGCCGCATGCCAAAACAAATGTTGTTCTGTGAACTTTCGGAGGAAGAGGCACCAGGGCAGACCACTGCTCAGATATAAAGATGTCTGCAAAGCCTCAATGAAAAATTGTTCTATAGATCCCAGCACATGGGAGGACTAGCTGATGACAGAGTTGTGTGGAAAGCCAAATTACGGAAGGGCGCAGAGTCTTTTGAGAAGAGACTTATATACGAGCTGAACGACAAGAGAGAAAGCGAAAACTCAGAAGTTGTCACAGTAAAACACTTGCCAATTGACCGTCTGTAAAGACGAAAAAAGGCCATATATATGAAGTAGTAATGGAAATTGGTAGTGATAGTTGTAATAGTACTAGAAGTAGTAGTTGTAGTTGTAGTAGTACTAGAAGTAGTAATAAAATTGGTAATGGTAGTTGTAGTAGTATTAGAAGTAGTAGTGAAATTGGTAGTGATAGTTGTAGTAGTACTAGAAGTAGTAGTTGTAGTTGTAGTAGTACTAGAAGTAGTAGTTGTAGTAGTACTAGAAGTAGTAGTTGTAGTAGTACTAGAAGTAATAGTTGTAGTAGTACTAGAAGTAGTAGTTGTAGTAGTACTAGAAGTAATAGTTGTAGTAGTACTAGAAGTAGTAGTTGTAGTAGTACTAGAAGTAGTAGTTGTAGTAGTACTAGAAGTAGTAGTTGTAGTAGTACTAGAAGTAATAGTTGTAGTAGTACTAGAAGTAGTAGTTGTAGTAGTACTAGAAGTAGTAGTTGTAGTAGTACTAGAAGTAGTAGTTGTAGTAGTACTAGAAGTAGTAGTTGTAGTAGTACTAGAAGTAGTAATGAAATTGGTAGTTGTAGTTGTAGTAGTACTAGAGTAGTAATAAAATTGGTAGTGATAGTTGTAGTAGTATGAAGTAGTAGTTGTAGTAGTACTAGAAGTAGTAATGAAATTGGTAGTGATAGTTGTAGTAGTACTAGAAGTAGTAGTGAAATTGGTAGTGATAGTTGTAGTAGTACTAGAAGTAGTAATGAAATTGGTAGTGATAGTTGTAGTAGTACTAGAAGTAGTAATAAAGTGGTAATGGTAGTTGTAGTAGTATTAGAAGTAGTAGTGGGAATTGGTAGTGATAGTTGTAGTAGTACTAGAAGTAGTAGTTGTAGTTGTAGTAGTACTAGAAGTAGTAGTTGTAGTAGTACTAGAAGTAGTAGTTGTAGTAGTACTAGAAGTAATAGTTGTAGTAGTACTAGAAGTAGTAGTTGTAGTAGTACTAGAAGTAATAGTTGTAGTAAGTACTAGAGTAGTAGTTGTAGTAGTACTAGAAGTAGTAGTTGTAGTAGTACTAGAAGTAGTAGTTGTAGTAGTACTAGAAGTAATAGTTGTAGTAGTACTAGAAGTAGTAGTTGTAGTAGTACTAGAAGTAGTAGTTGTAGTAGTACTAGAAGTTGTAGTGAAATTGGTAATGGTAGTTGTTATTGTTACTGTTTTTGTTGTTATAAATAATAGATGTAGCTTTTTTTAAAATTTGGATCCAGAATCACTTGAGCTTTCTGCTCTTCGGCTCAGTGACCATAGATATCGTAAATCTGGAGAAAATGTGGCTTTTCAGTCAGCCCGCGGAATTGAACCGCACTGACAGGAGGCTTGTTACCTGTCGTCCAAGGCGCTACGAACAAGCTGGGCAGGCGGGTAGTAGATGTAGTTAAAGAAGAGTAATAGTGGTATATTTGGTGGTGGTAGTATCTTAGTGGTATTAATAATAGTTGTAGTAGTAGTAGTGGTATATTTGGTGGTGGTAGTATCTTAGTGTTAGTGGTATTAATAATAGTTATAGTAGTAGTGAAAATCAATTTATTGATTGCATAATAGTTTTCTTTCTTTCTCAAATCCTGTTTGCCTCACAGCGTCAGGTCAAGAAGAGATAGCAGTTGTAGTTGTTGAAGTAGCAATAGTAGCAGTTGTTGTTGAAGTAGCATTAGTAGCAGTTGTTGTTGCTGTTGAAGTAGGAATAGTAGCATATGTTGTTGTTTTAAGAAGTAGCATTAGTAGCAGTAGTTGTTATTGTTGAAGAAGTAGCAACAACAGCAGTAGTTGTTGTTTTAAGAAGTAGCATTAGTAGCAGTAGTTGTTGATTATGAAATAACGATAGTATTAGAAGTTGCTAATAACTGAACGATTGGTGGTCGTATGCACTCGATCAGAAAATGATGTCATATGTTGTTCCAGTTCCAGCCGAGACGTTAAAAAGCTGACCAAAAATGGACAAGTATCACCGACAACGAACAATTCTGCTTCATAAATCTGTAACTATTATTATCTTATAATAATTCTATGATGTCTTTTTAAGGGCAAAACTTTGGCCTAACAAATGATAATGAGTATATATGGACCTCCAATGGGTGCTACGCTGAGTTTTATGTTGAGATTGTAGAACAGTCAACAGGGCCCAGTGTTACTACATCTGACTTGCAATGAGCAACCACTCAAGTTTCAAGTAAGTAACTTCTTCTGAAATGTTGTAAAATTATTTATAGGACCATCATTATTGTACTTCGGTTAGTAACCATGTGTTTTTCGATCTCTTTCTTACGCAGGGATATCTCAGCGGCAGTGCACGAACGCCGTAGCACTGGCGAGGTCCCGATGTAATTTTAAAGATGGTGGAAATATTTTGTAGAAATTTTATTTTTTAATCTTTCTAATAAAATTTGCACGGGCAGCGACTTTCCAGCCTGTTCTTTTCGATTCTGAACTGCCATGGGTTCGTTTACATGCTCAACTTGAACACAAGACCTACGTTTTATCGTCCGTCTCTGATAGGACTAGGAACTAGATCTCACTTACACTGAGATCAGGGATCACTGGAATAATATCCCATTGGCTCAACGAGGGAGCGAACTGAGCACTTTTGGAAAGAGAGGTGAGTTATCTAACCTTAGAGATGACAACTAAAGAACTAGCTATACACAAGAGAAATATTCTTGATCTTGACATCACAAAATATAAACGCTAGAAAGTTTTACAAGAAGCAGAATCACATGACAGAGAAAACATTGAGATTTAAATGGAACAAAGAAGAGAATTATAACATATAGTAAAAGTAAAAAGTAAAGGAACCCTTTCATACCTCGTGGTATATAGGTCAGTACAGTGTTAGGCCTGTATTTTTCATTGACCGTCGGCACACAATGGGTGATGTGGTCAGCATCACGCCGGTCGCCTTTACTTTCTCAGAGCATGTCTGGTGCCCAGTTGAGGCTGGATCGACCTGAGAGCCGTCGTGGTCAGGAAAATTCCCACGCGCATTGCGGAGCTGAACCCAGACCACCAGCCTTGCGAAGCGAGTTCACTAACAACTACGCTACAGCGGCTATAACATATAAGGGTAGAACATAACAATTAGAATATATTTATCTCTAATGTTAAAGCAGTTTTACTTTGTTGGTCAGAAACATCGAGAACGAATAAAAGAATTTCTAATAAAACTGTAAACATTCATCAACTGGTGTATGTACATAATAGACCGTCTGTGATGGTATGTTATGTGCATAATAGACTGTCTGAGATGGTATGTTATGTACATAATAGACTGTCTGAGATGGTATGTTATGTACATAATAGACTGTCTGAGATGGTATGTTATGTACATAATAGACTGTCTGAGATGGTATGTTATGTACATAATAGACTGTCTGAGATGGTATGTTATGTACATAATAGACTGTCTGAGATGGTATGTTATGTACATAATAGACTGTCTGAGATGGTATGTTATGTACACAATAGACTGTCTGAGATGGTATGTTATGTACATAATAGACTGTCTGAGATGGTATGTTATGTACACAATAGACTGTCTGAGATGGTATGTTATGTACATAATAGACTGTCTGAGATGGTATGTTATGTACATAATAGACTGTCTGAGATGGTATGTTATGTACATAATAGACTGTCTGAGATGGTATGTTATGTACATAATAGACTGTCTGAGATGGTATGTTATGTACATAATAGACTGTCTGAGATGGTATGTTATGTACATAATAGACTGTCTGAGATGGTATGTTATGTACATAATAGACTGTCTGAGATGGTATGTTATGTACATAATAGACTGTCTGAGATGGTATGTTATGTACATAATAGACTGTCTGAGATGGTATGTTATGTACATAATAGACTGTCTGAGATGGTATGTTATGTACATAATAGACTGTCTGAGATGGTATGTTATGTACATAATAGACTGTCTGAGATGGTATGTTATGTACATAATAGACTGTCTGAGATGGTATGTTATGTACATAATAGACTGTCTGAGATGGTATGTTATGTACATAATAGACTGTCTGAGATGGTATGTTATGTACATAATAGACTGTCTGAGATGGTATGTTATGTACATAATAGACTGTCTGAGATGGTATGTTATGTACATAATAGACTGTCTGAGATGGTATGTTATGTACATAATAGACTGTCTGAGATGGTATGTTATGTACATAATAGACTGTCTGAGATGGTATGTTATGTACATAATAGACTGTCTGAGATGGTATGTTATGTACATAATAGACTGTCTGAGATGGTATGTTATGTACATAATAGACTGTCTGAGATGGTATGTTATGTACACAATAGACTGTCTGAGATGGTATGTTATGTACATAATAGACTGTCTGAGATGGTATGTTATGTACATAATAGACTGTCTGAGATGGTATGTTATGTACATAATAGACTGTCTGAGATGGTATGTTATGTACATAATAGACTGTCTGAGATGGTATGTTATGTACATAATAGACTGTCTGAGATGGTATGTTATGTACATAATAGACTGTCTGAGATGGTATGTTATGTACATAATAGACTGTCTGAGATGGTATGTTATGTACATAATAGACTGTCTGAGATGGTATGTTATGTACACAATAGACTGTCTGAGATGGTATGTTATGTACATAATAGACTGTCTGAGATGGTATGTTATGTACATAATAGACTGTCTGAGATGGTATGTTATGTACATAATAGACTGTCTGAGATGGTATGTTATGTACATAATAGACTGTCTGAGATGGTATGTTATGTACATAATAGACTGTCTGAGATGGTATGTTATGTACATAATAGACTGTCTGAGATGGTATGTTATGTACATAATAGACTGTCTGAGATGGTATGTTATGTACATAATAGACTGTCTGAGATGGTATGTTATGTACATAATAGACTGTCTGAGATGGTATGTTATGTACATAATAGACTGTCTGAGATGGTATGTTATGTACATAATAGACTGTCTGAGATGGTATGTTATGTACATAATAGACTGTCTGAGATGGTATGTTATGTACATAATAGACTGTCTGAGATGGTATGTTATGTACATAATAGACTGTCTGAGATGGTATGTTATGTACATAATAGACTGTCTGAGATGGTATGTTATGTACATAATAGACTGTCTGAGATGGTATGTTATGTACATAATAGACTGTCTGAGATGGTATGTTATGTACATAATAGACTGTCTGAGATGGTATGTTATGTACATAATAGACTGTCTGAGATGGTATGTTATGTACATAATAGACTGTCTGAGATGGTATGTTATGTACATAATAGACTGTCTGAGATGGTATGTTATGTACATAATAGACTGTCTGAGATGGTATGTTATGTACATAATAGACTGTCTGAGATGGTATGTTATGTACATAATAGACTGTCTGAGATGGTATGTTATGTACATAATAGACTGTCTGAGATGGTATGTTATGGTTACATGTGAGAAGCTTATGGAGAGGACCAGTGGCGGCTCGTGTTCATTTTTGTTGGCGGGCCAGACAAAGTTCGGAAAAATCATGGGTTTTGGGTTAGGTTATATTTCAATTTATAAAATAATAAATACACGTTACAATTTATTTTGGTGAGGCCCGCCCCACTGGCCCTCTAATAACGAGCCGCCACTGGAGAGGACGACACAGATTCTAGTAAACCATGAGATGAAGAAAAGACGCTGGACATAATATTCGTTGGGAAATCTCGTGGAAATATAACAAGAAGGACAATTATCTGGAACTTGCAGGGATAGCAAAAGACAGGGATGCCTAGAAATACAAGGAGAAGAGATTTGGAGGCAGAGATTAACGACACACACAAGAAATGGAAGAAGATGTAAAAAATAGCTAAAGATATGAAGATCTGGTATGAGTTTGTTGAGGGTCTATGTCCCAACCGTAGTTAAAAAGACAGAAGAGAGAGAGAGAGAGAGAGAGAGAGAGGGAATTATACCAAGCAGTTTTATTAGATACAGAAAATGCACAAGAGAAATGTAAATATTTTATGTGTTATTCTAAATATTCTCGTATTAGACCAATCAATGATGAGCATGACATTTGACCTCTAGAATTCATTAGTATTAAACCAATCACTGCTAAATACGATAATTAACCTCTCTAAATTTAATCGTGCTAAACCAATGGCTGTTAAGTATGACATTTGATCTTTCTAACTTTATTTATGTTAAACCATTGAATTCTAAATTTGACATTTAATCTCTAATTTCAAACTAACTGGGGACTGCCTAGAGTAGTTGATAGTAGCTCGGCCTGCTAGCTGTGAGACGCCTCATAGCTCGGGTTCGAACCTACTGTCCGGCATTTGTTCGAGTCCCCTGGGCTTACTCAGGACGATAACGTGAGTACCTCTGAAGTCGGAGAAAATCTGCCTGTATGGCGAGGAATACTAATTACGAGTACATTGGGCACACGGCTGCCAGTGTAAAGTAATTTACAATGTGCACGCTGCTGCCATTGTAAGAAATTGGTAAAACGGATTTTCACGCAAAAATCAGTTTCAGAGATGAAACTTCGTCTGAGTTGAAAGCGGACAAAAAAAAAAAAAAAAAAAAACTAAACTAATGTAATGTAATATCTAATATAATATAATATAATATATGTTATACCAACTACTGCAAAATTTAACATTTAATCTCTCATTCTAGGCTGGCTCTGGTTGTCCTTCACTTGTCAAGAAACAGATGACAGATGCTACAATAGAGTGTCTACTTTCCAGGACTTACACAAGATTTAAACACAACAGATGCAATTTAAATAAATTAAAATTTCTTTGAACTTCTGGTCTCACTAAATTTATTTCTCAATTTGAAAGATGCTCTTTTGTTATTTATACTAGAAAATAGTAGAAAACAATACATAAAATATTACGAACATTAACGAGACAATTTTGATTGCATTTGAAGTAGGATCGAGGTGTTTCCTTCCTACTTTTATAATAATGAGTGTTAGAATGATGTGATGATAAATTGATATAAGCTAAACGCTGAGCTGAGATGAGTTATGAGCCAGGAGCTGCAATAGTATTTATTATCATTTATGTACTTGGTCCATCTTTACTGGATACTTTCATTCCTCCTTCAGAGTGTATATACGAGGGCGCATTGAAAAGTAATGCCTCCGTCCATAACTTTGTTAATATACATAATTTACAAATGAAACATACATTTTCAGAAAGCTTGAGATGTCCACTACACAATAGAGTCATTATTTTTCGACATAGTCACCTCCACGTTCCACACACACACGCCAACGTCGAACTAGTTGTTGCATCCCGTCGAAGAAAAAATCTGATGATTTTTCACGAAGCCAGGTACGCACATCTGCTGCCACATCCTCGTCAGAATCATATCTGTTTTCCTTGAGATGTTCCTTGAGCTTTGGGAACAGGAAAAGTCACAAGGTGCCAAATCGGGGCTATATGGTGCGCTAAAATGTCGTCAAAATTGAGACGCTCTAATGCTGCCGCTGTTTGTCTACTGGTGTGTGGACGAGCATTGTCATGTTGAAGGACTGCATGTTTTCCAGGACGAACACGTAGCAGTCTTGCCCGTAGTTTCTTCATCGTTTCCACATACCGATCAGAATTGACAGTATTGCCGCGTTCCAAAATTCTGTGTGGATTACGCCCTGGCAGTCCCATAAAATGGTCATCAAAACTTTTCCCGCTGAAGCGACAGTTTTGAATTTTTTTGGGGTGGGTGAGTTTTTGTGCTTGTATTCCATAGACTGGCGCTTGTTTTCAGGGTCGTAATGATGCACCCATGACTCATCGCCAGTGACAATTCGGCAGATAAAGTCATCGCCTTCTCGTTCATATCGCATCAGGTGTTCCTGACACGCCTGATGTCGGCGATGTTTCATTTCCGGTGTCAGCATGCGAAGGACCCATCTTGCACAAACTTTCCTATACCCTAGCAATACATGAATAATGTGATGTACTCGTTCAGTCGAAATTTCAAGCATTGTAGCGACATCTTTTTGCTTGATGCGGCGATTGACATGAATCAGTTCGTCCACGCGAGCTTGGTGTTGTTCATCCACTGCTGTAATTGGTCGTCCGCTGCGAGCCTGATCATGCAAGGTCATCGTCGCTGGATTGTCGCCTTTAACAGTCCTTGCTTACCTGGTAACAGTACTCACATCCACAGAGGCGTCACCATATACCGCTCTCATTCTCCGATGCATGTCGATGGGAACACAACCTTCGGCCGTCAAGAATTCAATCACAGCTCTTTGCTTCAACCGAATTTCCATGTATGACGCCATCTTGGATAACGTTGTGCGCATGCGCAACATTCCAGACACTTGACACTTACTGTCCTGAAAACACACTTACATATACTTTATTCTGATATCGGTGTCAAATGCCTCCGAACACTATTAACAAAGTTATGGACTTGGAGGTATTACTTTTCAATGCATCCTCGTATATATAAAATGGCAGCGATCCATTTCGCAACGGTATTTACTATCGTCATTATACTTGGTCCATCTTTATCGGATGCATTAATTCCTAATTTAGAGTGTATATATATATAAAATGGCAGCGATCCATTTTACAGCGAAATTCCAAACTTCGAAGTTGCACAGGTAGAGTCCATCAGGGTTATTAGTGTTGTTAGAGCTGAATAGGAAGAAGTCACTACATGTCGTTAAACGTGGCTCCACAACAACTAACTACAACAGCCAACCATGGTCGAAAAGAAAGGAAAAATCCTGACGGGATCTCAAGATAACCAAGTTGAATGAGCTAAATTGGAACTAGTCACCACACGTCGTTGAACGTGACTCGTCAACTGGACATGGTTAACAACAACAGTAAACCCTCTGTGCTCTATGCTGAAACAATAGTAATAAAGAAATCAATCAGCAACATTGCATAGAATAACTGGAATATAAGCGTCATACGTCTCCGACGGCGACCCAACAGCATAACAAATGGCCAATGCGTGGTGGCTGTACTGTGACATCCTGTCCTCACATGTCGTAGGATGGCGAGGGGCAGCTCACATCTGTCATGTCACTATGTCACTCTTGCCTGTCAGAGTCTTGTCATGCAATCTGAAAGCTCAAACAAAAAAACAAGTTACATATTGAAAAATGTAACAAAACACATAATGTTAAACCAATCACATTATATGACCTCCTTGAGGTAATATTAACCAACCCCCAATCCCAGGGGAATTATGGAACTCCTGAAAAAAAATCAACATTGTTCTACTATATGTCACCGAAAGCAATGAACATCCCAATAATAATGTCTCACCAACATCATCAACCCTCCACGAGGCAATATTAACCAACCCCCAATCCCAGGAGAATGATTGAACTCCCAAAAAGCAACATTTCTCAATGTCGCCTCCTTTGTAGTACATAAAATCCTTAATAAATCCATCATAGCTCTGGCTCATATTTCCAAGAAGGAAATTCACACCATAACCTGCACAAACTAATCAATTTAACCAACATCAAACATTTTTATCAACATAATAAAGCCATTATCAACATTTAAAATTCCCCTAACAAATAAGAACCCCATAATACAACCCCAAAGGAATTAAAGTACCAACCCAAAGGAAGGAATTAACATTCCACATATGTCCTGTAATTACCACTGGACACCTAATAAATCTCTCGTGGATTAACAAATTTTCTCCTCAAAGGCAATTATGCAGCCACACCAGGACATGAGTAAAAAAATAAACATTCAGCTTATTATAAATATTCTAAACTTATAGACTACTCGAAATTCTCACATCTTTTGATGTGGCGGCCAGAAATTATCAGCCGAGATTGGCTATTATCACCAATCGGAACTATGACGTAATAACCTGATTGATTATCAGGTGTCTGTACCACTCGGTATATTTGCTTAGAATAAAGGTTTCCTAATTTATCGGCGTCTCTACTATGGCTTATTTTCCTACGTACCAAACTATTCAATTGGACGATATCAATTTTTCCTTGGCCAACGTCACCTTTTTTATGGAAACGGGCTATTCTGTCACTGGCATCTCTATGAGCCTCTGCTAATTTCTTTTTGGGAAATACTATATCATCTTTCCCCTGGACATCGGGATTAAATAAATCTTCTATGACAAAATTAATTGGTAACTTGTGATGTCTACCATAAAGTAAATAATATGGAGACCACCCTGTAGATGTATGGGGAATAATATTATAACCCAACACCACATGTGGTACATGATGAGACCATTCCAACTTATCAGAGTCCTCCAACGAACGGAGCATAGCCAACAATGTCCTATTAAATCTCTCGCATATTCCATTTCCTCTTGGATTGTATGCTTAGGTCCTGGACTTTTTAATTCCATACTTTTGGCAAAGTGCAATTATAACGGCAGACTCAAACCCCTTTCCCTGATCAGAGTGTAATTTGCTGGGTATTCCAAAGTCAGGTATCCATCTAGACTGAATTACATCTGCCACTGTATGTGATTCTGCCACTGAGTCTGATCCCTGGTCGGAATGGCTACCACATATTTAGTAAACACATCGGTCATCACTAATACATGTTTAAAGCCGCATGAATCTCTGGGGAACTCTATAAAATCCATGGCCACCATCTCCAAAGGATAGTTGGCTATTATATGCCCGTAAACAGTTGTGATCTTTTTCAGAGGTTTAGTCATATTACAAATAGCACAAGACTTCACTACATCACTTACATCTCCTGTCATACCATACCAGAAAAACCGGGATTTTAATAACGCCAATGTTTTATCACGCCCCTAATGGCCGATCTCATGAATAGACGCTAATACTATCTGGCGTAGGGAGTGAGGTAATATAATTTTCAACTCCTCATTGTCCTCTTCAGCATCTGATCCAATGCAAAGTATGTACTTTTTAATGCAAAGCCTACTCTTGGCCAACCAGAACCGTTTTGCTTCATAAGGCCAATTTGTTGTGTCCACTGGGTCAGCCCCGATCAGAGCCCCTATTACTACCTGAAGCGCAGAGTCCCTTTCCTGCAAAGCATGTAACTCTGGTAACCCATAGGTTTTAAATTGCTCCTTCTGTGTCATTCTCATAGACTGCACAGCTAAGTCACAGCTGTGAGAGGGCGATGTCAAGACAGCAAGATTTATTCCTACGTCGCCATCCTCAGACTCTGTATCGCAGTTCGGTTCGCAGGGAGGTTCGCAGTTCGGTTCGCAGTTCGGTTCATGGGGAGGATATCTAGACAAGAAATTCGCGTTCCTGTTCAAAGTACCCCTGCGATGTTTAATCTCGTAATCAAAGATCGCCATCTGAGAGAGCCATCTTTGCTCAATAGCACCCAATTGTGCTTTATTGGAAAATGTTAAACCTTTATTATCAGTGTAAACAGTAACTTTGTTACCTAATAGATATGACCGACATTTCTCAGTCAAAGACCATTTCAGACCCAACTCTAATTCTAATTTCAAACTGCTTTTTATATTGGTTTCTTCTCTACGAAGAGTTCGACTAGCGTAAGCTATTACTTTACTTGTGCCGTCTTGTATTTGGCTTAATACTGCACCCAATCCAGTATAGGATGCGTCGATATCTAAAATGAACGGTTTCCCAAAGTCAGGAAAACCTAAAATAGGAGCAGAGATCAATTTATTCTGGAGTTCCCTAAAAGAACTGTCACACTCACTACTCCATATAAAATCGACGATTCCTTTGGACTTCCGCTGTTTGATATTCCTGGTCAGGCCAACCTGATCGCCGCCATTAACTATGTCTAGTAAAGGTTTTGCTATACGAGAAAAGTTTGGGATAAATTTTCGATAATAACCAGCCATGCCCAAAAAGGCCCTCACATGCTTAATGCTAGTGGGTAGACTAAGTTGCTGGATAGATGAAATTTTTGACTGTTTGGTTTCAATACCAACATCAGAAATAGTGTGACCCAAGAAGTCCACTTTGTTTCTACAGAAAACACATTTGTCAGGATTAACTTTTAATCCTATCGCTCTTATTCTCTCCAAAACGTTCCATAAATGAACTAAATGATCATCAAAATTGCCTGAAAAAATTAACATATCATCCAAGTATACCAAAAGAGATTTAAACATAAAATCATTCATGGAATTTTGCATCAAACGCTGAAAAGTCCCCGCGGAATTAGTTAAACCCATTGGCATCCGCGTATATTCGTACAACCCAAAGGGCGTACAAAAAGCAGTTTTATCAATATCTTCCTGTTTCATGGCCACCTGGTAATACCCACTAGTCAAATCAAGAGTGGAAAACAATTTGGCACCATTTAGCGAATCCAGGTAGTCATCGATGCGAGGCAGGGGTACGCATCCTTAATAGTCTTCTTGTTCAACTCGCGATAGTCCACACAGAGGCGCAAGGATCCATTCTTCTTTTTAACTAATACAACTGGTGCAGCCCAGGGGCTGACACTCTCACGAATGACCTGTTTCTGCAGGAGATCCGCAATATGGTTCTGCACATCTGTGTAAAACGCTGGAGGAATTCGCCTATACGGCAACTTAATGGGGTTGGTATCCTGCAAACGGATCTGGTGCTGAACCTTATCAGCATAACCAACATCGGAGTTATTATACGAGAACATATCATCATATCTACACAAAAGAGATAACAGTGCAGCTTTTTGATCAGTAGACCCATGCATATGATTAAGGTCAAATCGGCTCGAACCAATGTGTATAT
This sequence comes from Arion vulgaris, assembly GCA_020796225.1. Lineage (NCBI taxonomy): Eukaryota > Metazoa > Mollusca > Gastropoda > Stylommatophora > Arionidae > Arion > Arion vulgaris. The sequence goes on along the minus strand of CM036760.1, from coordinate 49,864,432 downwards.
TTGTGGAACCAACAAACCCAAATTTTTCTCCACCAGACACTGCACATTCTACGGAAGTGTGCAGCAATAACATTATAGTTTAAATCACCAGTAGAATCTACCCCATAGATATCTCCCACCACCGTTCCGTTTGACAGTCAAATATCCTCATTGGTAATATTCATAACATGAATAGCACATATATCACAATAAGAATGTTTATATATCACAATAATAATGTTTATATATCACCAAAAAATGATAAAAATGGCCAAAAAAGAACGATCGAGAGAGAGAGAGAGAGAGAGAGAGAGAGAGGAGAGAGAGAGAGAAATCAAGGAGATGGGGTCGTGAATATCACAGATAGAATGTTACTTAAATCAAAGAGATGAGATAGTGAATATCACAGATAGAATGTTACTTAAATCAAAGAGATGAGATAGTGAATATCACAGATATAATGTTACTTAAATCAAAGAGATGAGATAGTGAATATCACAGATAGAATGTTACTTAAATCAAAGAGATGAGATAGTGAATATCACAGATACAATGTTACTTAAATCAAAGAGATGGGTTCGTGAATATCACATATAGAATGTTACTTAAAATTGTAGCAGGGAATATGATACCAGGTTTTTTCCTAGTCCCAAGCTTCAACTAGGCGCGTATTTTCAATGAAACAAAGGGTAACCATATACCTGGTCTGTGGACGTATAATAACAGACCAGATATATTAGCATGTTTGTGTTCCTTAACTGGGGGTTTGAATTTTTGCCCTGTTTTTCTCTACACCTGCAGCCAAGTTAAGGTTAATAGTAATCTTTTTTTTGGTAGAAACGTTTAAGTGATTGTCCGGTCGGCCGGTCAGGAAATCAATTCCGCTGGGTTTTTCCAAACCAACAACCAGATTTGACCGTGAGAATTGTACTAACAGGACAATGACTGATTTGGAAACAAAGAAAATTGCCAATTGATAATAGAATGCATTTTGTAGATTAGACACAGTAGGGACAGACACTTGGCAGATTCAGCGATCTAGAGGGGCAGAGACAGACCCAGGAACAGTCATTGAGGGTAATCTGAGACAGTTACAGACAGAAAGAATTGACTTGTCCAGAAGTGTTGTCTAGAATAAGAGACACACACAGTTGACAGACACACTTCATCGAAAACACTTCATCGACACACTCTTGGCAGAAACACTTGGCAGACACACTTCTTCGACACAACTTCACACAGACAGACAGTTTGAGGAGAGAATAGTGAGGCCAGAACAGGATAACAGACAGTTAGAGAGGAGGCCAGAAAAGTAGAACAGGCAGACAGTATAGAGAGGAGGCCAGTAAACACGCAGAGGTAGAGTCTGGCTGAGAGCCAGTAAAATTAGAAGTCACTACAAGATACTGTCTGGTCATACAGAAGACGAGACCTTCGTGAGAACCTCCGCTGAGACATACTGTCTCTTAATGACTTCGACGTCATCATCATCAGCAGTTCTAGAAGACTAGACCTTCATGAGAACATCGCTGATACCTTTGTGAGAACATCGCTGAGACCTTCGTGAGAATATCGAAATAGGGGGAAGACTGCAGGAAAACTTGGTAAATAGTGAAACACGTACAAACAAAGTACCTTTGTGAGAACATCGCTGAGACCTTCGTGAGAACATCGCTGAGACCTTCGTGAGAACATCGCTGAGACATACTGTCTCTTAATGACTTTGAAGTCTCCATTACCATCATCTTCAGAGACCGCCCAGTACTGGACACATAGACTTAAGTAGGAATAGATCAAGTTGTGTTTATACTTCTTATTGATATAAGCCAGATTGGAACGTTAGGTACGTTATATTAGAGATATATACTTAAGTTAGAGATATTCTTTTAGGTGTTAGAAAAGTGTTTACATATATTAATTTTATTGTTGGGTTTATGTCATTTGAAATAATGTATTCTACATGTGATAAAAACATGTATTTGTTTGTTGAGAAATAAGTAAATAAACATATAAATTTAAATATCGACTTGAGTAAGACAGAGAGAGAGAGCATGTGAATACGAATGACTGAGATATACTAGTGACCAAGGATAGAAGAAGAATAATAGAATATAGAAGAAGAATAATAGAATATAGAGGAAGAATAATAGAATATAGAAGAAGAATAATAGAATATAGAAGAAGAATATATAGTGTAGGGAGACCCTCACTATTACATAGCTGGTGCAGTGAAAGAGAATATAGATGAATATATAGTGTTTCCAGAAACTCACTATTACATAGCTGGTGCAGTGAAAGAGAATATAGATGAATATATAGTGTTTCCAGAAACCCACTATTACATAGCTGGTTACCGTGACACAGGATTTCAGTAACGAGGCCCCCACTATTACATAGCTGGTACCGTGACACAGGATTTCAGTAGCGAGGCCCCCACTATTACATAGCTGGTACCGTGACACAGGATTTCAGTAACGAGGCCCCCACTATTACATAGCTGGTTACCGTGACACAGGATTTCAGTAGCGAGGCCCCCACTATTACAAAATCAAAGAGATGAGATAGTGAATATCACAGATAGAATGTTACTTAAATTAAAGAGATGAGATGGTGAATATCACATATACAATGTTACTTAAATCAAAGAGATGAGATAGTGAATATCACAGATAGAATGTTACTTAAATCAAAGAGATGAGATAGTGAATATCACAGATAGAATGTTACTTAAATTAAAGAGATGGTTTCTTCAATATCACAGATAGAATGTTACTTAAATCAAAGAGATGGGTTTGTGAATATTACAGATACAATGTTACTTAAATCAAAGAGATGGGTTTGTGAATATCACAGATACAATGTTACTTAAATCAAAGAGATGGGTTTGTGAATATTACAAATACAATGTTACTTAAATCAAAGAGATGGGTTTGTGAATATCACAGATACAATGTTACTTAAATCAAAGAGATGAGATAGTGAATATCACAGATACAATGTTACTTAAATCAAAGAGACAGGATCGTGAATATGACAGATAGAATGTTACTTAAATCAAAGAGACAGGATCGTGAATATCACAGATACAATGTTACTTAAATCAAAGAGATGAGATAGTGAATATCACAGATACAATGTTACTTAAATCAAAGAGATGGGATAGTGAATATCACAGATAGAATGTTACTTAAATCAAAGAGACAGGATCGTGAATATCACAGATAGAAATGAAAATCGTGGCATATCCCAAAGGACGTAGCCATCAACCACAGTAAACAAGTCGTTGATTTTCTAGGCACCACTTATACGTTCAGTAGTTTGCCATTGCTTTCTGAACGGGTGGCGCCATCGTCCTTTGTTAAAATCAACGGAAACAATTTGCCAGCAAACTGTCCGCAGCGTGATTCGAACTCAGAACGTCGGGGTTAATAGACAGAGTCACTAACCCCTAGGCCACAGACGCCACTCACAGATAGAATGTTACTTAAATCAAAGAGACAGGATCGTAAATATCACAGATAAAATGTTACTTTAATGAAATAGATGGGTTCGGGTGTCGGTCCTTCTCCGTAGAAATGGCACGCCATCGGCCGAATGTATTGCAAAAACCACGAACACCGTAGCTCCGGCAACAATCCTTTGGGTCTCTGGAAAAAATGCACTCTTGAGTAGAACAGCGCTGCCCAAATTCGAACCCAGGACCTCGAACCCACTATCTTCGGATCGCAAGGCAAAGGTGTAACCACTTCACCACAAAAACTCACATTCGCTACTACCCATGGTATTTAACAGGGCACTAGAAATATATATATATATATGCTTTTGAATATAAGTGTTAGAGAAGAATCCTCCTTATGTCATGGACAGAGAAGAGAACAAATAGTCCAGAAATAACTCAAAATCAAAGACAACTCGCTGATGCTATAAATAAGATTGAGAAAATGGAAGTATTTTGGATATATTCACGCCGGATAGGATAAGACATGGAAAAAGACTTCATGCAAAGAGGAAAAGATGTCGACCACAGAGAAGATGTATTCAGGATGTAACTGATGGTTAGAGCCTGACGGGTGCAGAGGCGGGACATCTGGACTATGAGAGAAATTCCGAAGGACTGTTGGGGTGGCAAAGTTCTGCTTAATACAAGCTTTTGGATAATGATGATTTCAAATCGGGGTATCTCTACGACAAAGTGATTAAGAAGCTTACATGTCGTTCTGAAGGAAGTTGGTTCGTATCCGGACCGAGTCACATTAGCAGTTTTTTTCATAAGAATCTAGGATTGTTGCTGGAGCTACGGAGTTTGTGTATTGTGCAACACTTTCGGCAGATGGCTGGCCATTTCTGCCGACAGGGACGGATCCATATGGGGAAACCCGGTACAAGAAGCAAGTTTTACGTCTTTAGATCTCTCATCGGAAACAATACAACAAAGTCGGCAACAAAGGAGAGCACGAAGTGACCTCTCCGTGACGCATGCCTGGGGAATTCTTATGTATTAGCTGAGTTGTCCAAGCGTCAACTACTCCCCCTCGACTTTGCTGATAAAACCCAGAAGAGTGCAAGCACGACGTCTGGTATCAATTTGGTTGTAGGAGCTGTCGGTAGGGCAACACATGATGCCTGTCCGCCTTAGGGACTTCACTCCGGATTTTCTATCTGTGTCTACTCAAATAGTCTGAGGCTCCCACAAGTCAATGTGTCTATTTGCCCATATCTGGGAGTATGGTTCTTGGACATCAAGGTAAATTCACTTATGTCACAAGTCTTGGGGCCAGACCTCCAAGATTCTTGTTGGCTTTACTCCCCATCGAACAATTAAAAAAAAACAACCGGACATGAATGAGTCCAACCCAGTAGGCGAGCCATTGCCCCTTTAGCCTTTGATCTCGTGGTCAAAGTTTCCCGGTCTACATTGATGAAAGTTGGGTTTGACTTGTGTGCTTTGAGGGTCATCAACAGGCTACTCATTTTATTTTCACCACTCCTAAGAGAGACTAGCTGATCCCAAGCCTGCTGGATGCCGAGCCAGGTTCAAAACTCACATTATATGTTCTTAAACAATACAATTATGTGGATATCTGGCTTCATCATATGTTCTATTTCAGGGTAACGGGCGGTCGAGTGGTTAAACGCAGTGGTATTTCCTGGAAAAAGTCCTATGTTCGACTCGTATGTAAGGTTAAAGGTTATTAACGTTTTGGAAAAAAATAAAACCGATGACCTACACACGCGTGGCGACAGCATCGGAGAAGTGGTCTTAATTCCTATGTTCTATACAATCTTCCAGCGTACTCTCAGAAATGGAAACACAGCACTTTAATAGCAGGTCGTTTTGTGTCTTTATCAATAACCTTGTGAAATCAATCGTAAATAATTATTCAATGGCGAATCACATAAAAGCAAAGTACTGTAGTTTTACAAAATACAAAAACAATACACAGAAACGTTTCGACCAAAAGGCCTTTATCAAGCAAAGGATACAAGAGAAGTGAAGCGTTTCACTTCTCATGCAGCAGACAACCTATAGAATCAAACAATAAGTTCCTAATGGCTCTAAAATGAAAATATGTGATTAAAAACGAATAACAAATTCTTCACTTCTCTTTGTATCCTTTGCTTGATAAAGTCCTTTTGGTCGAAACGTAGCTGTATATTGCTATTGTTTTTTGTATTTTGTAAAACTACGTACAGTACTTTGTTTTTTATGTGTTTCGCCATTGCTATATTTTTATATATAGTTTTACTGCAGTCTTTCCCTAATTTCAATAAATAATTATAGTAAATATTTGTGATATATTATTTCTTTCGTAGTCGGTCACCACAAGATCAAGTAACAAATAAACGTGGCAATATGAAAACACGGCAGCAGACCACGTAAGTCATCTATCATGTGATAAGTTTTCACCTGGTTTCTAGCTTGTTTAGTGATATATATATATATATTCACATGTGTGCCCCAGGTGTATAAACAATACTGATACCTAAGATAAGATCGATCAAACAATAAACGTTTGCAGGTAGAGAACAGGTAGATCTTGGGTTGTTTACATCACTCTGTAGTCTTGTTACCGGGGAGCTACGGGTTGCCATAGAAGGGGCTTGCTGCTGCTAGAGTTGGAGACGCAATAGTGATGTTGCATGTCTATGTACCTATACCTGTGTGTGTGTATTCATTATTTACCTCATCCAGTGCCATACCCTTTTTAAGCAAACTTATACATACTTCTGCGCCTTGTCTGCGCCCTGTCTGTTTTAGTCAGACTTTACCTCATCCAGATATGTTGGACCCACCTTGAGAAGAAATGATAAAAGAATATCAAAGCAGGCATTGAAGTAGGATGTAGATATTCAAGAAAGAGAGGACGACCTAAGGAGATACTGAAATAAACTTCGATGAGAAAGGCAAGAAATATCGGACTCGGTTCCATGGAGATAGAGCGGTGTGGAGAAATTGTTTGCAGGCGCTATATAACGTATAACGGTACGAGAGGAGTTATTAATTAATTGAAGTAAGCAATATTGAAACAGTCATGTGGTTAGTTAGTGTCCATGCTGTGCAGTTCTAAGTGACTGTTCAGCTGTCTAGCTTAGATATGTTCTTGTCTTTGAAATCGAATATGTATAAATTTGGTTCGTTGAGTGAGTTGAGAGAAAAGTTATCGGAAATATCAACCGGCTACTTTACCTTCAAATGTCTAAGACTAATACTGTGAGAGTACCTCACCTCAAATTGCTAATAACTAATACTGTGAGAGTACCTCACCTCAAATTGCTAATAACTAATACTGTGAGAGTACCTCACCTCAGATTGCTAATAACTAATACCGTGAGAGTACCTAACCTCAAATTGCTAATAACTAATACTGTGAGAGTACCTCACCTCAGATTGCTAATAACTAATACTGTGAGAGTACCTCACCTCAAATTGCTAATAACTAATACTGTGAGAGTACCTCACCTCAAATTGCTAATAACTAATACTGTGAGAGTACCTCACCTCAAATTGCTAATAACTAATACTGTGAGAGTACCTCACCTCAGATTGCTAATAACTAATACCGTGAGAGTACCTCACCTCAAATTGCTAATAACTAATACTGTGAGAGTACCTCACCTCAAATTGCTAATAACTAATACTGTGAGAGTACCTCACCTCAAATTGCTAATAACTAATACTGTGAGAGTACCTCACCTCAGATTGCTAATAACTAATACCGTGAGAGTACCTAACCTCAAATTGCTAATAACTAATACTGTGAGAGTACCTCACCTCAGATTGCTAATAACTAATACTGTGAGAGTACCTCACCTCAAATTGCTAATAACTAATACTGTGAGAGTACCTCACCTCAGATTGCTAATAACTAATACCGTGAGAGTACCTAACCTCAAATTGCTAATAACTAATACTGTGAGAGTACCTCACCTCAGATTGCTAATAACTAATACTGTGAGAGTACCTCACCTCAAATTGCTAATAACTAATACTGTGAGAGTACCTCACCTCAAATTGCTAATAACTAATACTGTGAGAGTACCTCACCTCAAATTGCTAATAACTAATACTGTGAGAGTACCTCACCTCAGATTGCTAATAACTAATACCGTGAGAGTACCTCACCTCAAATTGCTAATAACTAATACTGTGAGAGTACCTCACCTCAAATTGCTAATAACTAATACTGTGAGAGTACCTCACCTCAGATTGCTAATAACTAATACTGTGAGACTCGTTTCCGAGTCAAGAAACATCAAATCGTTTAACCATTCGGGAACCCTCTCTCACAAAGAACGGAGTAAACGGGGTTATTCGCCGATATGAAATGATGATTGTAATAATAATAGTTCCTCGCGTACCGTTATACGTTACATAGTTCCTGAAAGCAATTTCGCCATACCGCTCTATCGTGGGCAACTCACTTCCATGGAACTGAGACCGATATTTCTTGCCTCTCTCAGCAAAGTTCGTTTCAAGGTCTCCTTAGGTCGTCCTCTCTTTCTTGAACCATCTGCATCCCATTTCAATGCCTGCTTTGATATTCTTTGATCATTTCTCCTCAAGGTGTGTCCAACATATCTCCATCTTCTCCTTCTTACAACAGTTGTCACTAGTGGTTGACCAGACATTTCTTCTCAAGGTGTGTCCAACATATCTCCATCTTCTCCTTCTTACAACAGTTGTCACTAGTGGTTGACCAGACATTTCTTCTCAAGGTGTGTCCAACATATCTCCATCTTCTACTTCTTATAACAGTTGTCACTAGTGGTTGACCAGACATTTCTTCTCAAGGTGTGCCCAACATATCTCCATCTTCTCTTTCTTATAACAGTTGTCACTAGTGGTTGACCAGACATTTATCTGATTTCATCACTTCTCCTGAATTCGTTCCATTTTATATTCATTATTTTTCGCAGACATCTATTTTCAAATGCATTCATCTTGTTTTCTATATCTTTAGTCATTTTCCAACTCTCGCTGGCATATGTTAGGACTGATACAACATTTGAATTGAAAATTCGTAATTTAGTTTTAATACTATATAACTTGCAGTTCCATATTTTATTTAGACTTTTAAAGCTGATGTTGCTTTGCCAATTCGTATCATAATTTCTCTTTTAACATTTCATGTGCAATCAAAATTGCTACCTAAATAGGTGAACTGCTCTGTTATTTTTATCCTTTTAGATTCCAGGGTGATATCTGCATTACTTGCCATATGTGTCTTTTCATATCTGCAGTCCAACTTTTGATGCTATAGATGACAAGTTATCTGTTTTTCTTTACATATATATGTTGTTATTACTCAACAAGGCGATATCATCTGCAAAATCCAAATCTTCTAGTTTATTATTTTCTTCCAAATCGATTCAGTTTCGCTCCTGCAACATTTTCGCATCACCCAGTTAATGGCCACTGCAAACAATAGTAGAGATAGAATACAGCCCTGTTTTTCTCCATTTTTAACCAGAAACCAGTCGCTGTGTACCATCATCAGTGTGGACTGCACAATGTGAACCATGATAGAGGTAAAAATGGTGGTTGCAATAGCAGACAATCATTAGTTCACAATTATAAACGAGTTTTGGCGAAAGTGAAGATGAAACCACACTGTGTTAGTGACCAAGTTTCGTGGAGATTACAGAGTTCGAGCCCAGTTTGGCTAAAGATTCTTGGTGTGTGCACTATACACGGTTAGACTACATGATACCCTGATCTTTTACTTGGTGATATAAATTACAACTTCTGTAGTCGGAATAATGCTCGCAGAAATTGTGAGGGACACTAGTTATGAAGAAAGCAAGCCTTCACGGAAAAAATCATTCAGACATCATATTAGGCTCTATGTATACGCATGAATTTATAGCTGGTGAGCTGAAAAAACTATTATGAACTGTGTAGTATCTGTTCTTTCTTGCGTCTTCCTTCATTCTTGCAATTAATGTTGCTCTATTCAAGTTTATATCTACCACTCAAATTCTGATAATATTGCCAAGAAAACATTGATTGATTGATTGATTGACCACCGTCATTGCACTTTGGTGAGTAACCATGTGTGGTCCAATATCTTCTTTACACAGTACACAGGAACATTTCAGCTGCAGTGCACGAACTACGTAGCACAGGCGAGGGTTCCCGATGTAATTTTGAAGATATTTTGTAGGAATTTTATTGTAATCTTTTTCTAATAGATTTTTCCCGGGCAACCTTCTCTTCTCGATTTTGAACTGCCAGGGGTTCTTTTAATTGCTCATATTGAACACGGGACCTACGTGTATCGTCCGCCTTCGATAGGACTTGCAACTCGATCTCACCTACACTGAGATCAGATGTATCTGCACAAATATCCCGATGGCTCCACGAGGGAGCGAACCGGTTACCCTTGGCACGAGAATCGAACATCTAACCTCTACGCTACAGTGCTCTACGCTACAGTGACTCCTACCCCAACAAAACAACTTCATATAAACAAATATAAATCTCGTTAAGGCCTGGACAAATATCTCAAAAGTCCAATCACACCGACCGCTAACGTCAGAAAAGTGAAACAAGTTGCCCCCAAACATCTGGTCTGTTCAAACAATGATCAAACATGACGGATAGAAAACAAGAATGTCACTAAATAAGTCACGCCTACGTCGGATTCATGTGTATATAGTCCGTTGTACACAGCTGATCTAAGCGCTTTAGGCAAGGATTCTGTACAGTTAAATTTCGATCTGATCAGTGGCTGCAAGAACTATACCCTTATAGACAACTTTTGATCTGATTTGTGGCTGCAAGAACTATAGCCTTATAGACAACTTTTGATCTGATCAGTGGCTGCAAGAACTATAGCCTTATAGACAACTTTTGATCTGATTTGTGGCTGCAAGAACTATAGCCTTGGAAATATTTTGTTTTGTTACAAGAAAAAAACACAACAAAATGTATAGTTTTCTTGTACTTCTAATCATTGCTTCAGTGACTATAGTCAGTGCTCAACAAGGTAGGTGATGGAGTGTTATAGTTGCTTCATCAACTGTATGCAACACTCAATAACGTAGGTACACAAATCTTGGGTGACTAAAGGCGAATAATTTACTTCATTGTTCTAGTTTCCTCAAATGTCTCCATTCCTATCAGAAGAAATGGCACGCCACCTGACAATAGTGTTGCACGAAGCACGAACTTCGTAGCTTCAGCAACAATCCTAGCAATCTCCGGGAAAATGTGCATGGCAATTGAACAGCGCGGACCAGACTCGAACCAACAACCTTCAGAACGCAAGGCGAAGTAACTTTGTTATTAGTAACTTCACCATAAAAAAATAGAAGCTTCGTGTCTGCGCTGTGATTCCTTGCAAATCCTCAGAAATATCTGAAGAAATAAATCAAACATGACTTACATCACGTTTCGAATTGATACGAATTTTCTGTGATATCATCATGTTTTTAAGTTATCATCATGTTTTTAAGTTATCATCATGTTTTTAAGTGGGTTTTATCAAAATGTTGAGTGAAGACACGAATATATGCATATTTAAATACAACAACATGTCTGATATCTTATTATATAAGCCTAATCCAGATCTTGTTTAGTTTGTAATGTTACTAACTAATCATAATTTCAGCAGCACCTGGACAAAACGGTGTTGAGATCGGTCGTGGTACTTGTGGTTCGCAGTTCTACTACGCATACACCATCAACTGTGCTATAGTTAGTGCTACACCAACTATGGTTCTGCAGGTCTCAGTGCTGCGTCAGATCTCACGCGTTCGATGTATTAATGTAAGTTGCAAGCAGTATAGCTGTTTTTTGGTGGTGGTAATAGTTCTAGTTGGGTAGAAAATAGTCAACTAGAAGATTTGGATTTTGTAGATGATATTGCCTTGTTAAGTAGAAACAACCAAGATATGCAATGAAAAACAGACAACTTGTCATCTATAGCATCAAAAGTTGGACTGCAGATATGAAAAGACACCTATGGCAAGTAATGCAGATACCACTCTGGAATCTAAAATGATATGATAAAAATAACAGAGCAGTTCACCTATATAGGTAGCAATTTTGATTGCACTGAAAATGTTAAAAACGAAATTATGATACGAATTGGCAAAGCAACATCAGCTTTTAAAAGTCTAAATAAAATATGGGATTGCAAGTTACATAGTATTAAAACTAACACGAATTGTCAACTCAAATGTTGTATCAATCCTAACATATGCCTGCGATAGTTGGAAAATGACTAAATATATAGAAAACAAGATGAATGCATTTGAAAATAGATGTCTGCGAAAAATAATGAACATAAAATGGAACGAGTTCAGGAGAAGTGATGAAATCAGAGACATGTCTGGTCAACCACTAGTGACAACTGTTATAAGAAAGAGAAGATGGAGATATGTTGGGCACACCTTGAGGAGAAATGATCAACGAATATCAAAGCAGACATTGAAGCGGGATGCAAAGGGTTCAAGAAAGAGAGGTCGACCTAAGGAGCCCCTGAAACGAACTTTGCCGAGAGAGACAAGAAATATTGATCACAGTTCCATGGATGAGATTGAGCGAGTTGCCCAGGATAGATTGGTATGGAGAAATTACTTGCAGGCCATATGTAACGTATAACGGTACGAGAGGAATTATTATTATTATAGTCCTAGTAGTATTAGCAGTAGTAGTAGAAACTGTAGTTAAAAAGTATGTGAAGGAAGAAATACCTTCAGTAAGTGATAGATGTAGTAAGTAGTTAGTTAATTGCGTATCCTTTACATGACTTTGCGAATCAACCCCAGCTTTTCAACGCTGTTTGTGATTTTTCTAGTCATTCTTACGTTCAGTAGTTTGCCATTATTTTCTGAACGGGTGGTGCCATCGTCCTTTTGTAAAAGGCCAGGCGAAACAATTTGCAACCGAACTGTTCGCAGCGTGATTCGAACTCAGAAATTCCGGGTTAATAGACCGAGTCACTATCCCCTAGGCCACAGACGCCACCAGTAATTAGTAGATGTACTAAATAGTAGATATAGTGAGTAGGGATCGAACATAGTAGCTACCCATGAGACGAGGTTATTATGCCTGTACAACTGCGAGCATCATGTGAATTTTTTGACACAATTGAAGAAAGTGTGCTTAATGTGGGTACCCAGACAATTGAAGGAGGAACACAAAATGAACCGATTTGGCCTGTCCTTGCATCATCTCTGTCGATACGAAGATGAAGACATGCTGAACAGGATTGTTACTGAGGATGAATCATGGGTGCATCACTACCAGCCCGAATCAAAGCGTGCTTCAATACAGTGGAAACACCTTTCTTCGCCTTGTGTCAAAACATTCAAGGTTACGCCATCAGCAGGGAAAGTCATGCTGACGGTGTTCTGGGATTGCCAAGGAGTGCTTTTAACCAATTTCAAGAAGAAAGGTGACAATGTGAATTCTGAATCATACTGTGAAGTTCTATCGGTGCTTCATGATGCAATTCGAAGAAATGCCGAGGACTGCTGACTACAGGAGTGTTGCTTCTTCATGACAATGTCAGACCACATACGGCTCGATTAACTCAGGAGAAAATTAATCAACTACGGTGGAAAGTTCTGGAACATCAACCTTACAGTCCTGACTTAGTCCCTAACGATTTCCACCTTTTTTGGTCCACTGAAAACCCACCTTGGTGGGAGACATTTCGTGAATGACGCCGAAGTTGAATGTGAAGTGAAAATGTGGTTTAGAAAACAGAGCCCTCAGTTCTATGCAGCCGGTTTGGGAGGATTGATAAAACGATGGGATAAGTGTATCAATGTTGGTGGAAATTATGTTGAGAAATAAAGGAACAATGTATGTATAAAAAAACTGGTTTCAAGTTGTTATCATGTTTAGTTATTTTTCTACAGCTATTTGTGGCTGACTTATTGACTTCCCCTCATATAAGAAATTGAACAATCTGCCTAGGATAGAGCAGTATGATGTACTTAAGAGCTACGTATGAAAGTACTTAGAAAACACACAACAAAAAAGTGCAAAATTTGTTTAACTTCGAAGAAATTCATTTTCTAATTAGATTAATAACAAATTTATTTTTCTCATACTTGTACGGAAGTTACCGAAACATTTGAGATGTATGTTTACGTTCTTTAAAAAAAAATTATTTAAAATTTCTAAATGAACAGTTTAGTGCATTTTTATTTGATCATTCAATTCAAAGTAACATCTATGTCTTTATCATTTGTTTACGCTGATGTTTCTATTGATTCATTTGTTTGAATAATAAGACAAATGTGGTTTTGTCGTGTCTACTAGTAGAAGATAGATAATAGAACAAATAGATCTATTCAGAAAGAACTCAAAATCAAAGAAAACTGTATAATTCTACAAATAAGAAAGAGAAAATTGAGGTATTTTGAACATATAAAAAGACGCGGAAGGCTGGAGAAGACCATCAGAGAAGGAGGCATACCGGCAAAGAGGAGAAGAGGAAGACCACGGAGAAGATGGATTCAGGTTGTAACGGCTGCAGATGCGGGACATTTGACCTATGAGAGAGAGAAATTCCGGAGGACTGTTGAGGACAAGCTATTTGATGATGTTGATGACTGGTAGCCTGAGCTTAGAGATCATTGCAGTAACTAAAGTAATGAGCTGGCTGGAGTCACATGTTTTTGTATCTATGCATGTTTTCTCAGTGATTTAATGAGTATGCTCAGGTGTAGATTGAGACGGGCTAGGCTCGAAGACAATGGTTAGAGTCTATGAAGATGTCTAGTCTTACAAAAATCAGTTTTATTTCTGCATCAGGACTTGCGGGCGCAAAGAGGAATAAACGTGCCTTTACGCTTGCGGGTATGGCTACTTTAGAAGCGGACGAGCAATGGACCAGGCGGATATTCTGAATGTTTTAATGTAGAGAGGGCGTGTAAATGATTCAAGAAACTGGAAGGTGAGAGTGGGATGGATCTATTACTCTAACCAGACAGCAAGAGTATCATATCAAACGTAGTGTAGCTAGACGAGAGAATTATAATGGACACCCACAAACAATTTGTAAATCAACATAGAAATGACCCTGTCAGTTGCCACAAGCTGAGGGACGTAATGAGAAAGAGATCGGAACAGTTATGGACTAATTGGTTCGACACTCAGTAATGATGATCTGTCGACTAAACTAAGTTTGGATGATCTGTCGACTAAACTAAGCTTGGATGATCTGTCGACTAAACTAAGTTTGGATGATCTGTCGACTAAACTAAGCTTGGATGATCTGTCGACTAAACTAAGCTTGGATGATCTGTCGACTAAACTAAGCTTGGATGATCTGTAGACTAAACTAAGCTTGGATGATCTGTCGACTAAACTAAGCTTGGATGATCTGTAGACTAAACTAAGCTTGGATGATCTGTCGACTAAACTAAGCTTGGATGATCTGTCGACTAAACTAAGCTTGGATGATCTGTCGACTAAACTAAGCTTGGATGATCTGTCGACTAAACTAAGCTTGGATGATCTGTCGACTAAACTAAGCTTGGATGATCTGTCGACTAAACTAAGCTTGGATGATCTGTCGACTAAACTAATCTTGGATGATCTGTCGACTAAACTAAGCTTGGATGATCTGTCGACTAAACTAAGCTTGGATGATCTGTCGACTAAACTAAGCTTGGATGATCTGTCGACTAAACTAAGCTTGGATGATCTGTCGACTAAACTAAGCTTGGATGATCTGTCGACTAAACTAAGCTTGGATGATCTGTCGACTAAACTAAGCTTGGATGATCTGTCGACTAAACTAAGTTTGGATGATCTGTCGACTAAACTAAGCTTGGATGATCTGTCGACTAAACTAAGCTTGGATGATCTGTCGACTAAACTAAGCTTGGATGATCTGTCGACTAAACTAAGCTTGGATGATCTGTCGACTAAACTAAGCTTGGATGATCTGTCGACTAAAACAGGCTTGGATGATCTGTCGACTAAACTAAGTTTGGATGATAATTTCTATCACCCACTGCTGAATACAATTTTAGCAATACATAATCTTTTCATGATTTCTGACTCATGTCTTCCGTAATCTGTCACTAGTTTTGCAATATATATGTGGAGTCAATGTTTAAGTAATTAGCACATAAACTTTAAAATCTTAACATTTTTTTGGGTTTTGTTATATATGGAAGGAAAGCCTATTTATGCCTAAGCACGCACTTTCAACCTAAGGACGAACCTTTCTTTGGTTATATCACAGAGAGAGAGAGAGAGAGAGGGGGAGAGAGAGAGAGTAGGCTAACAAACATGAAATTTAATAATCAACTCCTTTCGGAACTTTGAAATTAATTAAATGGTTTTCTCCAACTAAACGACGGAAGGGTATATTGTGTTAATAATGTCTTCATTTAAGGGACAAAACTTTGGTTTGACTAGAGGTAACACAAACATCTGGGTCTCTAATGGGTGTGTCGCAGAGTTCTCTATCGTGTCTGTGGGACAAACAACACTAGCTAGTACTACCACTACGTCGACTCCCCAACCAACGACAAGAACTACTCTAACTACTACGCTGAGACCTACCACAACAGTACAGACAGCAGCACCAACTCAAGCTTCAAGTAAGTAGCTTCATGTACAGTTTCCAACTATTGATAATGAGATGAGCGTGCGACCGAATGGATTAGAGCGTAGCTCCCATGCGGGAGACCTGTGTTCAAATCACGGTAAGGCTAAGAATTTTTTTCTGTTGTGGGCATGAAAGAAAAATCCTAACCTTAACAGCTTCGCGGCGCCTGCACTAGCCATGCGGCCAATAAATTCCTCAGGCTCACGACCCACCTGTTTGACATCATCATCAAATAACTTGTCCTGAGCAGAACTTTGCTACCCCAACAGTCCTTTGGAATTTCTCTCTCTCATAGGCCGGATGTCCTGTCTCTGCAGCCGTCATGTTCAAACCATCAGTGACATCCTGAATCCATCTTCTCCGTGGTCTTCCTCTTCTGTCCTACCTGTTCCTCACCGTCATAAAAAGCGTTACTACAGGAAGTAGGGACAGCAGTTTGTTTGTTGAATAATGAGAGAGTAGAAAAACAGACAAAAGATATGTGTATATATTGCAAAATTAAAGCTGGACACACGGCTTAGACAACACCGACTGGTTATTTGCTCAGTTCTAGTTCGACCTACTTCTGCTGTTTTGTGATGCAGAAGCAGCAGTAATAGAATCACGTCTACGTTGTCACTTTATTTCTAATATTTTTTTTTCTGACGTTCCAAACATTTATTTTCAAACCTGTTCAATGAGAACACTTCTTCTTCTTCTTCTTCAAACGCTCCATATCGAGCACTTGTTAAACCACTCTTTGTGATATGTATGTGATATTAGCCTAAGAGCAATTGTACGTTGTGCCAGTTACGCCTACAGGTAGGGCATCACATCCGATTCCTGCAACGCTTTTTATTTATTAGGGTAACAGCCCTAGGTACCTCAGACGCCTCTTACGACATGCCTTGTTGGTTGCAGTGTTACTATTATTTTCTCCCCTTGCGAGCCCTGGCAACACACGGGTGAGATGAAGACACTCAACTTGATGATGAATCTATCCAGCTATTTCAGAAGTTAGAGTCACCTATTGTACAGATAGAACTGAGGAGCAGAGTGAGGAGTGTGTTCAACCAGCGATCTATAGGAATCAGAAGTATACATACCCTTCGAGATCTGTTAGGGAAGACATGAATCTATGGATCTGACCGGAGTGATATAGTGTCTGTTCAGTAACCAATATTCAATAACCAAACATTCATTAGATCACTTCTTTGTCTCATGTCACAATAGGAGCAGCAACAACCAACGCTAACAGCTGTGGACAAGCTGGTGGTAATGGGTTCCGTATTATTGGTGGAACAGAAGCCACAACCTGTGAGTTTCCATGGATGGTCATGATTTATAACCAGCAGACTGAAAGTGTATGCGGTGGCACCATCCTTGACAGCACTCGTATTCTGACTGCAGCTCACTGCTTCTTTTCTGAAGACGAAAGGTAAGACAAGAACAACAAATCTCATTACCTGTGTGTGATATTACTAACATTATATTTATGTTTTGATATCATCAAACGTGCTAATCTGTAGCTAAATCAGTAATGAGCTCGATTACAACCCAAGTGTACCTGGTTCAAACCCCACGGCATGCAGTCTGGAAACAAATTTGTTCGCGTTGATTTTTACGAACGGTAAAAACAGACCTATTCGTTCAGAAAGCAATGGCAAACTACTGGACATATAAGTGGTGCTTAGAAAATCGAGGATTTATTTACTGTGATTGATGGCGATGTTATGTAAACGATAATAATAATTCATCTCGTACCGTTATACGTTATATAGGGCCTGCAAGCAATTTATCCATACCGCTCTATCATGGGCAACTCGCTCAATCTCCTCTATAGAACTGAGACCGATATCATGCAAAGGATATGCAACGATTTTGTTTTTGTTTTTTATTATTAAAAAGCTTGTCCTAAGCAGAACTGTGGCATTCTAACAGCCCTTCTGAATACCTCTCTGACATAGGAAAGATGTCTCGCCTCTGCAGCCGCCATGCTGAATTAATGAGTTACATCCGGAATGAATCTTCCCCGTTGTCTTCCTTTTCTCTTTGTCATGATGTCTCCATTTAAAATGATATTTTCCAACCATTCGTTTCTTTTTGTATGCCCAACGTACTTGAATTTTCTTATTTTTATTTGTAGCATCAGTCAGCTCTCTTTGATTATCAGGCTTGTTTGGATAGACCTATTTGTTGTCTTTTCTGTTTGTGGTATACGAAGAACTCTTCTGTAAAACGTATTCAAAAGCAGTTGGTGATGAGGTCGGTACAGCCGAGAGAGAGAGTGTCAATGGATATTGTCTCAAAAGCAGTTGGTGATGAGGCCGGTACAGCCGAGAGAAAGTGTCAATGGATATGGTCTCAAAAGCAGTTGGTGATGAGGCCGGTACAGCCGAGAGAGAGTGTCAATGGATATTGTCTCAAAAGCAGTTGGTGATGAGGCCGGTACAGCCGAGAGAGTGTCAATGGATATGGTATCAAAAGCAGTTGGTGATGAGGCCGGTACAGCCGAGAGAGTGTCAATGGATATGGTATCAAAAGCAGTTGGTGATGAGGCCGGTACAGCCGAGAGAAAGTGTCAATGGATATGGTCTCAAAGATTACGACAGTAGTTAGAGGATATCTGTAATAGAGACACTGACTGCAGTCATGTACCTGAGCAAATCATATATTTCGTTGGCCATCACTGTTATCTCTAGAAAAGTGTTTTTAAAAAACCCACATCAGAAAGGTATTCATCTTAAGCTTGATGACTTAAGTGTAAAATGAACAATAGAAATAGTGTGTTCTGTACCTGGCGCTGCATCCAACAGAGATGGGGTTGTCTAGTTTATCTTAGGAAGGGAGAAAGATGCAAGTTAGTAGCTTGCTGATGATCTGCACAACACAGAATCTAACGCATCCTCCCACTAATTAGGACAGGAAAAGTGTCACTGAAAGATCCAAGGCTAACGAGACTTTGGTTCGCCTAGGGTGAAGGTCTCCTCTAGGTTGATGGTCTCCTCCTAGGGTGATGGTCTCCTCCTAGGGTGATGGTCTCCTCCTAGGGTGATGGTCACCTCTAGGTTGATGGTCACCTCTAGGTTGATGGTCACCTCTAGGTTGATGGTCACCTCTAGGTTGATGGTCACCTCTAGGTTGATAGTCACCTCTAGGTTGATGGTCACCTCTAGGTTGATGGTCACCTCTAGGTTGATAGTCACCTCTAGGGTGATGGTCACCTCCTAGGGTGATGGTCTCCTCCTAAGGTGATGGTCTCCTCTAGGGTGATGGTCACCTCCTAGGGTGATGGTCACCTCTAGGGTGATGGTCACCTCCTAGGGTGATGGTCTCCTCCTAAGGTGATGGTCACCTCTAGGTTAGTTTTGTTCTTTTTGTCTAACTTAGGAAGACGTACCCGAAGGAAAAAGCATGCAGAAACCGGATATGACGGTCTACGGGCCATGTAGGGGCCTAAGCCTCACAAAAAACTCGCACTCTAAGGCACAACTCCCACACCGACCATAAATAGTGGTTTAACAAATGGTTGGTTACCAACGAAAGAAGAAAAAGAATAAGAAGCAATTTTTCTGTTTTCCTTATTTATGTTCTAATGTCTTTATTTATGTTCTAATGTCTTTGTTTATGTTCTAATGTCTTTAGTTTATGTTCTAATGTCTTTGTTTATGTTCTAATGTCTTTAGTTTATGTTCTAATGTCTTTAGTTTATGTTCTAATGTCTTTGTTTATGTTCTAATGTCTTTAGTTTATGTTCTAATGTCTGTATTTATGTTCTAATGTCTTTGTTTATGTTCTAATGTCTTTAGTTTATGTTCTAATGTCTTTAGTTTATGTTCTAATGTCTTTGTTTATGTTCTAATGTCTTTAGTTTATGTTCTAATGTCTTTAGTTTATGGTCTAATGTCTTTGTTTATGTTCTAATGTCTTTAGTTTATGTTCTAATGTCTGTATTTATGTTCTAATGTCTGTGTTTATGTTCTAATGTCTTTAGTTTATGTTCTAATGTCTTTAGTTTATGTTCTAATGTCTTTATTTATGTTCTAATGTCTTTATTTATGTTCTAATGTCTTTATTTATGTTCTAATGTCTGTGTTTATGTTCTAATGTCTTTAGTTTTTCTGAAATTGTTTTACTTGTAATTAAACAGCACAGGAGCACCCGTCAAAGCGAATGCGAATACGCTTATTGTTTTCTCAGGCTCTTCTACTATGCCATTTGGCGTTGCTGAACCGGATGGGCTAGTGAGAAGAACTGTGTCAGAGATTACCACTCACGAGAACTTCGTTCCTGCGACATTGGGTAAGTCATGTAATTTTTCAGTTTCAAATATCTTCAATGCACCCCTGTCATGTCCATAGGTGCTCCTATATCCTACGCAATATCTCCTACAGTGTCCAGCGACTGACTGTACTAGTTCGATTTTGAGTCTCAACGACAGACAGTTTTAGTATGATTGAGTGTTGTGGGTTGTCTTGTTGACACATAGTTTCCATCATATATGTCATGATTGATTGATTGATTGATTGATATGATCATCATCATTGTTCTTCAAGGAAAAGCCATGTGTTCTACGATCTCCTACGCAATATCTCCAACAGCGTCCAACGACTGACCGTACCAGTTCGATTTTGAGTCATGTAATGTAATATATGGGCTTAATGTAATATATGGGCTTAATGTAATATATGGGCTTAATGTAATATATGGGCTTAATGTAATAAGGCTTAATAATGTAGTATGTAGATAAGCGGTAGTAACCTCGATCACAACCCAAGCGTACCTGGCTCAAACTCAAGGTCGGCAGTTTGGAAGCAAATTTGTTCTGCGTGAATTTTTTAACGAACGGTAAAAATAGACTTCCCCTTTCAGAAAGCAATGACAAACTACTGAACGTATAAGTGCTGCCTAGAAAATCAACAACTCTTTTACTTACTGTGGGTAACGGCAACGTACTGTAAAGGCTGTGCCACGATTTTCAGTTTCAGTTTCAGTTTCAGTTTCACTTTCATTTTCAGTTTCAGTTTCAGTTCATAGATAGACCAATTTCTCATGGCTTGGTCAGACCTTGGGTTATGAAGTCATCTCACTTCACATTTCTGATCCCGAGTGTGCAGGAGGTAGGTGGGCCAATTCCCTTCCTAACATGTGAAACGTCGAGTGTGGGACTGAACCCACAACCCTCTTGTGTCCAGTCTTTAAGCGAACGTTTATGTGTTATGTTAATCCGTCCCTCTACTACTACGACTACTATTACTACTACTATTACTATTACTACTACTATTACTATTACTACTACTATTACTATTACTACTACTACTACTACTACTATCTACTACTACTACTACTACTACTACTACTACTACTACTACTCTACTATTACTCTACTATTACTATTACTACTCTATTACTATTACTACTACTACTACTACTACTACTACTACTATTACTATTACTATTACTACTACTACTATTACTACTACTACTACTACTACTACTACCATTACTATTACTACTACTACTACTACTACTACTATTACTATTACTACTACTACTACTATTACTACTACTACTACTACTACTACTACTACTACTATTACTACTACCACTACTACTACTATTACTACTACCACTATTACTACTACTACTACTACTACTACTACTACTAATACTACTACTATTACTATTACTACTACTACTACTACTACTACTACTCCTATTACTATTACTACTACTACTACTTTACTACTACTCTACTACTATCTACTCCTACTCACTCTACCTACTAGTACTACTACTACTACTCTACTACTACTCTACTACTACTCTACTTACAACTACTAGCTACTACTACTACTACTACAACTACTACTACTACTACTACTACACTACTACTACTACTACTACTACTACTACACTACTACTACTACTACAACTACTACTCACTACTCTACTACTACTACTACTACACACTCACTACTACTACTACTACTATACTACTTACTAATTAGCAATTTTAATATTAGTATAGTCAAGATATCGACGCTTTCTACAGTGAAAAAAGTAAAGGGTGAGGTTAGAAAACAGTAGAATTGATACAAAATAAAACAAGATTGTAAAAGCTGTTAGATCGTGTTCATGGAAGTGTTACGAAAAAAACTGACGAATAGTTTGTATTCTTGAAATATGGTTAACGTTAAGACCGGCAGAGTAAAATATGGCGCCATGAATATAAGACATGAGCGACAGAGCGTCCGCTGGCGCCTCGTTGGACAGCACTGCTATTTGCAAAGCCAGCTTACGTTTGCTTTATTCCTAACTATGTCTTACCATGACACTTGACGACTTCAGATGGAAGACATTTATACTTCTTCTTCTTCTTCGAACGCTCCATATTCACCACATGCTAAACATTCTGTGTGATTTGTATGTGATCTGAGCCTAAGAGCGATTGTACGTTGTGCCAGTTATGTGCCTACAAGTAGGCCAGCAGCACATCCGAATTCTGGGATGCTTTTTATTTACTAGGGTAGCATCCCTAGGTCCTACATCAGTCGCCTCTTACGACATACCTTGTAGGTAACAGTGGTACTATTCTTTGCTTCCTTACGGGCCCGGCACCACACGGGTGAACAAGAAATGTTCTAGCTGTTCTTAACGTGCCCAGTTTATATTAAATTCATCTTTGTTACTTATGTATTTATATGTTATATTTCCTCTGTACTTACCAGAAAATGACATCGCCATCCTGAAACTGACAAGACCAATCATATTTGATGCATGTCATAAACCCTTATGTATGGTGGATGGCAGCAAGGCACCACAGCAAGCTACCAACTGCAGAACTATGGGATGGGGAATTGCATCTAGTACGTCATATATCTAGTATATATGTATATGTGCTCATGAATATAAATGTTATATATCTAGTATATATGTATATGTGCTCAGGAATATAAATGTTATATATCTAGTATATATGTATATGTGCTCATGAATATAAATGTTATATATCTAGTATATATGTATATGTGCTCATGAATATAAATGTTATATATCTAGTATATATGTATAGGTGCTCATACTCCCGTGCTAGATGTCAAAGGGTAGTCATACTTATGGTTTCTGTGTCTCACTGGTTAAATATACTCCTCTCTCTGCCACTAGAGCATCCATCACTACTTGTATAACTTGTAATACCAAACTCCCTAAATCGCTGTATTGATTCAATGTTAATTTTAGTGTCATCATTCAACAGTAGATCTCCAAGAGACCAAAGAACACCCTCTCTCATCCATCCTAAACTCCCTAAAAATCGATACTTTCGATGCAAGCCTGTCCGCTCTCACGTTGCCAAACAGTTCTACACAGAATGAAAACAAAATCAAATAGAAGGTGCTGATGCCACAAATTAAAATGAGAAAATTAAAGTATTTCGGATACAGAAAAAAAGACTATGAAGGGCTAAAAAAAACCAAATATGAAGGGAAACATTCTGGCTAATAGGAGAAGAGGAGAAAGACCTCGGTAAAGATGGATTCAGAATGTGATAAAGGATTTAAACATAACGTTATCGATCAGACATTTGCTCTATGAGAGAGAGAGAGAGAGAGAGAGAGAGAGAGAAAGAATATATCGAAAGTATCAGGATGGCAAAGTTCTGCTTAGAAAACGCTATTGAATGATGATGATGATGATGATGATGATGATATCATTTTATTATATCTTGATCTTTATTTTATTGGTTTGTTTGTTAAGTAGGTGACTAAAGCCTCTTTAAGCCAAGGCACACCCTTTCAACGTAAGAACAAACCTTTTATTGGTTATATTAGAGCGTGTAGGCCAACAAACAGGAAAAATAAGAATGAACTTCTTTCAGAGATTCCAAGATCGATCCATTATTTAGTACACTGTTTAGTCAATCAATCTTTTATCTGGATTTGTGTATGTTACATTTAGGACGCCATCTCCAAAAGTGTGAACTCCATGGATCAAATAACAATCCATTAAGGCAGGAGACCCACCCAGAACTAACGTTGTCTTTTTTTAAAATTCACAGAAAAAAAAACTAACAAACATATTCTCATACAAGTTGGCCACATGTTGCAATAGGCATTGTTTTCGATGATAAACAACGTTTAGTGTATGCACTGTAATTAGTTATTTAAAAATAATTAATTTTCTTGAAAATATATTGTAAAAAACCCCCCACTTCATCGTGCAGTAGATTTCTAAAATATAAGAAGTGCAAAGAATGTCAAACTGGCATATAATGTACATATCACCCATAGTTATAGCGTGAACCTCCCAAAAATGTCTAACTCAATTGGTTTTGTAGTTATGGTTTTTGCGATGTAACCCTTCCAAATACAAAAATAAAAACAAAATTAGAACAGCAATATCTCTGCTTATATACAGTTTAGACAAAAGTGGAGGTTCATGCTATAACTATGGGTGATATGTACATCATATGCCAGTTTGGTATTCTTTACACTTCTTATATTTATGAAATCCACCGCACGATGAAGTGGGGGTTTACAATATATTTTCAAGAAAATTAATTATTTTTTAAATAACTAATTACAGTTTGGTTATTGGTTACTAAACTGACGTCATTGCACTCCGGGCAGACCCATAGGTGCTCAGTCTCCCACAACAGATATCGAAGAGTATGCATACTGATGGTTCCTGTGGCTCGCTGATTAAACACACCTCTCACTCTGCCTCTCAGGCATCCAGTTCGACTTGAACAACGGGTAACTCCAAACTGCCTAAATCGCTTGATCGATTCAACATCGATTTTAGTGTCCTCATCCAACAGACAGTCGCGAAGAGACCGAAGAATATCCCCTTATCCATCTTCAACTCCCCAACAATCGATGCTGTTGATGCAAGCCTGTCCGCTCTCTCATTACCGTAAACACCCGTATGCCCAAGAAAGTATATCCAAGTAAGCCGCTGGAGATTAGAACTTCTTTAGACGACATCCACTCATACTAATTACAGTGCATACATTACACGTTGTTTATCATAGAAAACAATGTCTTTTGCAACAGGTGGCCAAATTGTATGACAATATCTTTGTTAGTTTTCTTTCTGTGAATTAAAAAAAAATACAACCCTTGTTCTGGCTGGGTCTCCCGCAAAACAAGGTGAATGGATCCTAGGCAATATTTAGGGACAGAAGAAATGTGTATGGATCCTTGACAATATTTAGGGACACAGAAGAAATGTGTGGGCATCTTTGACAATATTTAGGGACACAGAAGAAATGTGTGGTCGTGTGTGGCTTAGAGATAGTAAACTTGATAGAAACAGAAGAAATGTGTGGTCGTGTGTGGCTTAGAGATAGTAAGTTTGATCACAACATAAATGTGCATGGTACGTAAAATACGACTGAGGTATGGGCCTAGGGAAACTACCCTAGTGAATAAAAACGTGTCGCAGAAATCTGATGTGCTGGCCTACTTGTAGGCGCATAATTGGCACAACGTACACTCGCTATTAGGCTGGGATCACATACAAATCACAAAGAGTGGTTAACAAGTGGTCGATATCGAGCGTTCGAAGGAGAAGAAGATTCTTAGTGTAGCATAGGCCCTCAACAGATGTCCTGAACGTTTCCAGGTCTTTGGAATTTATTTTCGTCTTATAGATTCCCAGGATAATCCAACATCCTTCAACTTCACAAGACGACTCCGTCCCTAGAAATGTTTGGGGTGTCCCCTTTTCTGTTTCTCTTTTGGGCTCCACTCAAGTTCTTGTCTAGTTAGACTCGACTATGTTTTCCGCAGTGTACGTCCAACACTTGCTAGTGAATTAAAAACGTTTTGATTACTATGTAAACTTTACTTAACATGACAATCGTATACATTATTTTTCGCATATAATGCTCCTATTATCATTCGCCATTTTACATAACAGATGCTGTTGACGCAACAGCTGAGAGACAGTTGAAGTATGTAGATATACCTGTATCTACTGATGATGCCTGCAGAAGAATCTACGGTAACCTTAGTTCAGATAGAACTTTCTGTGCTGGTACGAACGGCAAAGATTCATGCCAGGTATGTTGTTAGTATTGTTGCTGGTAACTAGAGTTGCTGTGCTGGTAACAAGAGCTGCTGTGTTGGTAACTAGAGTTGCTGTGCTGGTAAGTAGAGTTGATATGATGGTAGCAAGAGCTGCTGTGCTGGTAACTAGAGTTGATATGCTGGTAACTAGAGTTGATGTGCTGGTAACTAGAGTTGCTGTGCTGGTAACTAGAGTTGATGTGCTGGTAACTAGAGTTGGTGTGCTGGTAACTAGTGTTGCTGTGCTGGTAACTATAGTTGCTTTGCTGGTATGGACGGCAAAGATTCATGTTAGGTATCACAAAACTACAGTCTTAAGTGCATTCTGAGTGATGATTCATCCAGTATGACCAGGAAGGTGGGGGTTGGTTCCATACGCAAATAATAGACTTGCTTCTAAACTTTTAAATTTATTTTTCTTTTCTTTCTCCGAAGGCTGACTTCATTGCACCGGGTTTTACCCCATATGGCTCGGTCCCTCACCACAGAAATGGCACACCATCGCCAAGAGTATTGCACAAGCACGAACTCCGTAGCTTCATGAAAAATCCTAGGGGTCTCTGGAAAAACTGCACTCGTGAACAGAACGGTGCGGTCCGGATTGGAACCCACGACCTTCGACTCGCATGGCAAACAAGGATCAACAGCTTGCAGAATTACATTAATCTTTGTTCCAGGGTATATGGGTGTCAATAGCAATGGGAGAGCAAACTAGCTGGATGCCACCATATTGGGTAAGGGGTGGTGATGAGGGGGAAAGAAGCGAAATGATAGAGCGTACATTTTGAGGTTTTTCATAGAGTGTGCCACAAAGATAATTTTTATCCAAATCAATCAACACCAACTGCTAGATTGCAAGAACTTGGATTGAAGACTGAAATGGTCAGAAATAAAGCAACACAACAGGTTTTTGAGTAGCCTCATCAGTCACCATCAAACTAGTTAGTCTCTAGATGCTGTTAGATATTGTGAAGACATCGGATCATCTATGCACATTAACCGTTCACAATGAAGATATTCCAGACGAAAACTGAAACTGAACTAGACAAACATTACACCTCTACTATTCCAACTAAGTAAAAATTGTATGGTACATGGGAGAACCTGTATAGCACCATACATTTCATCAAAGCCACTGGTTTCTTCATATGAACTCACTAACGACAGGGACGATGAAGAAGAACAGATAAGAAATAAACAAAATATTTAAGTTATATAAATGCACTTGTGACAAGAATTTCACACTGTCTGAATTTGAACTCACAACCATCGGAACGGAAGACAATGGATTAACCACTTAACCTCAGTGTGGTATTTAAGCCATATGGAGAAACATGGTGCAATGAAGTTCTTCGACTTTAAACTTCTCTTAGACTACTACATACGACTTAGATCTTTCTTAGACTTCTCTTAGACACCTCTTAGACTAGTGCATAAACTTAGATCCTTCTTAAACTCCTATTAGACTCCTCTTAGACTACTACATACGACTTAGATCCCTCTTAGACTTCTCTTAGACTCCTCTTAGACTACTACATACGACTTAGATCCTTCTTAGACTACTCTTAGACTACTACATACGACTTAGATCCTTCTTAGACTACTCTTAGACTACTACATACGACTTAGATCCTTCTTAGTCTACTCTTAGACTACTACATACGACTTAGATCCTTCTTAGTCTACTCTTAGACTACTACATACGACTTAGATCCCTCTTAGACTTCTCTTAGACTCCTCTTAGACTACTTCTTACAACTTAGATCCTTCTTAGACTACTCTTAGACTACTACATACGACTTAGATCCTTCTTAGTCTACTCTTAGACTACTACATACGACTTAGATCCTTCTTAGACTACTCTTAGACTACTTCTTACGACTTAGATCTTTCTTAGACCTCTCTTAGACTACTACATACGACTTAGATCCTTCTTAGACTACTCTTAGACTACTACATACGACTTAGATCCTTCTTAGTCTACTCTTAGACTACTACATACGACTTAGATCCTTCTTAGACTTCTCTTAGACTACTTCTTACGACTTAGATCTTTCTTAGACTTCTCTTAGACCACTACATACGACTTAGATCCTTCTTAGACTACTCTTAGACTACTACATACGACTTAGATCCTTCTTAGACTACTCTTAGACTACTACATACGACTTAGATCCTTCTTAGACTTCTCTTAGACTACTTCTTACGACTTAGATCTTTCTTAGACTACTCTTAGACTACTACATACGACTTAGATCCTTCTTAGACTACTCTTAGACTACTACATACGACTTAGATCCTTCTTAGACTTCTCTTAGACTACTACATACTTCTTCTTCTTTGCGTTCGGTTTCGTATGCTCGTCTAAATCATGAGATGGGTTGCCTCTATGAAGCTGCATGTCAGTTGGAGTTCTTCGAGAGTTCCCATAGCTTGGTCTGTAAGTTTTTGTTCATGAGGCCATGTTTCATTTCGTTGGTGTATGTATGATGGACATGACTGCAGGATGTGCTCTGGAGTCTGTGTTTCTGTCTGGCATGCACACTGTGCAGTCTGAGCAGGCTTTATTCTGTGCATGTGGCGGTTGAGCCTGCAGTGACCTGTTCTTAGGCGAAAGATTGTTGTGTGCTGTTTTCTGTTTAGTCTGCTGATGGGATCTTGTGGGTGTTTGCTGTGGGTTTGTTGCCTCCATACCTCTTTGTACTTTCTTTTGATATGTGTCTTGATTTCTGGTAGTGATACTGGGTGTTTCTGTTGTGTAAGTTTTGTTCCCTCCTTAGCCAGCATGTCTGCTCTCTCATTTCCTGGAACTCCACAGTGGGCTGGTATCCACTGGAGAATAATTTTGTTGTGTTCGGAGAGCTTGTTTAGCTGTAGTATCAGCTCTCTTTCCATGTTATCTTGTGGTTCCCTTTGTGTGGCCTGCAGGACTGACAAGCAGTCGCAAAGGAAGACAAGTTTGTTGTTTTGGATGTTTCTTTGCTGCAGTATTTTTGAGGCATCCACAATTGCCTGCTGTTCGGCTTTAAAATTTGTTGATAGTTCTCCAGTGGCACTTGAATTAGACTACTACATACGACTTAGATCCTTCTTAGAGTACTCTTAGACTACTACATACGACTTAGATCCTTCTTAAACTCCTCTTAGACTACTACATACGACTTAGATCCTTCTTAGACTTCTCTTAGACTACTAAATACGACTTAGATCCTTCTTAGACTTCTAAATATGACATTACATCTCTCATCCTAGGGTGACTCTGGTGGACCGTTTGCTTGTCTAGAGGGAGATGGAAGATATTACTTCTACGGTGTTGTATCTGCTGGTATTTCTCAAAATTGTGGAACTATGCTTGGCATCTACACCAAAGTGTCTGCTTACCAAAGCTGGATTAGCAGCAAAACACAATAGATACAATTTAAATAACACGAATAAAATGACAATGTACTCTTTGGTTTCAATAAATTTCTTTCTAAATCTGAACGTAGATCTTCTGTTGTATGTACTAAAAAATAATAGGATAAAACAAAGAGAATCATTTCTACATCAAAGAGAAAACTGTGCTTACAGCAAAGATATGAAGGTTCTTATACCAATGATAGAATGGTCCTTATATCAACAAGGTAACGGAGTTTACAACATAGACACAAAAGGAGGAACAAACAAAGATGTCAAGATAAGAATACAAAAGCAAGGGGAAACTATATTGCATTGAGTAAGATATGGAAGTCAAAGGAGATCAAAACAAATACGAAGCTGAGAATCTTTCAGAAAAAAGTGAAGTCAGTGCTGTTCTATGGCTCGGAAACATGGAGGACAACAAAGAAGATGTGCGGACTCCGTAGCACCGGCGAGGTTTCAATGTAATTTTGAAGTGGAGAAAATATTTTTTTGGAAGTTTGTTATTTAAACTTTCTAATGAATTTTGCTCGGGCAGCGACTTTCCAGCCTGCACGTCTCGATTTTGAACTGCTAGTGTCGTCCTCAACTTGAAAACGGGACCTATATTTTAACGTCCGTCTACGATAGGACTAGGAACTCGATCTCACATACACTGAGATCAGGAGTCTCTGGCAAACTATCCCGATGATTTCACGAGGAGCGAACAAAGTAGCTTTGGAAAGTGAGGCGAGAACCTAAACTCTACGCCACAGAGACCACAAGGTATATTACCCTTCGGGCCCAACAATAACAACAATATTGCATGTAAAGAGAGATAACTCAGATAATTTTTTGCGGAGGAAGGAACAAACTCTTAAACAAATATTTTCGTAATTTTTCAAACAAGCAAAATCTATTTTAAAAAAACAACCCAACATTTCACTGAGATCAGAGATCAATTGTGGAAATGTTTTATATTTGGTTACACTGAACACGAAATCTGCAAAATAAACACTAATGATGTCATGATAATTATTTCTTAATTTAAAATAACGTATATAGTCACGTGTCAAATTAGGAGAACAAACCCTGTCAATCTAGTTTTCAGTCTAAAGATAAACAACGGCCGTTTTGTTTTTACTCGCTTCTCGGCCTTTTGGATAAGATCAAAGTGTAGTATCTGTATCGCTTGATATCTGTCACGTGGCTCATTATATAGGTTTACAAAGATATCAGCTTGTGTTACGGAACTAGTGCCCACTTGATCGAAGCCGAAGGTCTGGAGCCTTCATTAAATACCACATGGCTACCCTTGTACAAAACTAAGAGTGCCATCGATCGAAGGATTGATGGGGCTTGATAGTTTATAAACGTTTTCACGTTCCGTTGTACGGGGTCCACCTGGTATGGCACATCTGGGACGCCCCCCCCCTTCCCCCCAAAAAAGTCAAAGTATAATGTACAACGTTTGAACGTGCGGTCAGAAGGAGCCTCCATAAACGCCAGCAGGCACACTCTTACACACTAAAACATTATCGTAGCAGCTGTTTTCGAAAGGATGTGACACTCGGAGCTCTTTCGTTCAACCATAATGGGTCCACTCGTTCAATCGTAATGGGTCCACTCGTTCGACCATAATAGGTCCACTCGTTCAATCGTAATGAGTCCACTCGTTCAATCGTAATAGGTCCACTCGTTCAACCATAATGGGTCCACTCGTTCCAATCTTACTGAATCTACTCGCTACGGTACTGCCAGGTAGGCATAATTTTAAAAAAATATATAGCTAAAAACACTAGTTTTGAAAATTGAACATTTTTTTAAAAGTAAATACGTTCTAGAAGTATCACAACTTCTCTGAAAAGAATTCTCCGAAAACTATTAGGTTTTATTTTTCATGAATGTATGTCCAACAGATATATGTGCTTTTGAATATTAGTCTTACAGAAGAGTGATTCGTATATCAGAGACAAAGAAGAGAAGAAGTAGAACTATCCAGAAGGAACTGAAAATCAAAGAAATTTGGCTGATGCTACAAATAAGAATGAGAAAATTGAAGTATTTTGGACATATAAAAAGACATGAAGGGAGAAGACCATTATGGAAGGAGACATCCAAGCGAAGATGGGAAGAGGAAGACCACGGTGAATGTGGATTCAGGATATAACTGATAATTTAAGCATGACCGTTGCAGATAAAGGACACTTTAAAAAGATAGAAATTCATAAGATCTGTTAGAGTGACAAGGTTCTACTCAGGACAAGATATTTGATAATGAAAATGACCAACATTGTTTAATATAACCAAAACAAAACTGTTTTTAGGTTGAAAATGCTGTTCTTTGTCTTAGAGATGCTTTTTATTTTTTGTTGAACAAACAACGTTGTGAAGAAATGAAGCCTAACAACAGAACAACTTAAAGAGATAATCAATGAAGCCTAACAACAGAACAACTTATAGAGATACTCGATGAAGCCTAACAACAGAACAACTTAAAGAGATAATCAATGAAGCCTAACAACAGAACAACTTAAAGAGATAATCAATGAAGCCTAACAACAGAACAACTTATAGAGATACTCGATGAAACCAAACAACAGAACAACTTATAGAGATACTCGATGAAACCAAACAACAGAACAACTTAAAGAGATAATCAATGAAGCCTAACAACAGAACAACTTATAGAGATACTCGATGAAACCAAACAACAGAACAACTTATAGAGATAATCAATGAAGCCTAACAACAGAACAACTTATAGAGATACTCGATGAAACCAAACAACAGAACAACTTATAGAGATACTCGATGAAGCCTAACAACAGAACAACTTAAAGAGATAATCAATGAAACCAAACAACAGAACAACTTATAGAGATACTCGATGAAACCAAACAACAGAACAACTTATAGAGATACTCGATGAAACCTAACAACAGAACAACTTATAGAGATAATCAATGTAAAAAATAAAATGTTTTGGACACACGCATATATATATATGTATATGTCATAGCATTTTGTTATCCTATTTATTTTACTATATTATTTATTTTATTATCTTAAATATGTATATATATATATATATTCCGCTCGTACCATACGTTACATAGTACTTACAAGTAATTTCTCCATACCTCTCTGTCCTGGACAACTCGCTAAATCTCTTTAATAAAATTTAGACCGATATTTTTGGACACATGGGATATCTGTACATGGATACTGTAACTTTTGCTCGTAGGTTAACTCGAAGATTTGAATCCGGACAGTGCCGTTCTGTGCATTTTTTTTCCAGATGCCCCTAGGATTGTTGCCGGATTCGTGCTTTGTGAAATACTCTCGGCAGGTGGCGTACCATTTCTGCCGAGAGGGACCGAGCCATATTGGGTGAACCCGGTGCAATGAAGTCAATCTTGCGACTTAAAAACCCTTTTAATGGCGGAGATAAAAAACAACATTGCTTTATTCTGGTTTAAACCATAAACCAGTTGCTTTGGCTGTCGTCAGTGATTGCCGTACACTGTTAACCAGTATCAAAGCTTTTGAATAATGTTCATTATTTTGCCTGGTATTCCATTGTAACCAAGAATATTCCAAATGGAAATTCTGTGTAAACTTTCAAAAGCCCTTTTCAAATCGATGAAATTTAGAATAAGCGGTTTTTACTTCTCAATATGTTTATCCAGGATGTTCGGGTAATTATTTAGTCTAAGTAGCTTCTCCAAGTCTTGTCTGAAACCAGCTTGTTTTTGTTTATTTCTAACGCCGGGTAGCAAGACTAATGTTATGTTATAAATTACAATAACAACATTCTATAACAACTTGCCCATTTTTCCAGATCTATCAATTGTTTTATTTTGCATATAATTTTGCATACTTATTTTGCATATTGTTTGTTTATTTTGTTCTAAGGACGAAATATTGACATCATTTCACCGGGTTTCACCAGTATGGCTCAGTCCCTCTCGGCAGAAATAGCACGGCCTTACCGTGAGTGCTGCACTCTTCACCAACAATCATATGGCTCTACGAAAATAAAAAAATAATGGTGCAGTCCGGATTCGAACCTACGAACGGAAAGCAAACGTCTTAACCCATTCGACGTAGATACCCCTAATTTACATATACTGACCAACAACGTCTTCTTGCTCTATTTCTTGATCACGCACGGAAAATGCAGTCTATGGCCGGTACGAACTTATGTGTCTTGAATGGAAATACAATCTTTCCATCTCACTATGTTTGTGATTAATCAATTCTCTTTTTGCTGTCCAAGTCTGGCCAACATTATGCATTTTCCCCTTCACTCATCTCAACCATAATGATTCTTTTCTGTATAATATATTTTATATGTATGTATATATATATTCTTTTTTTCTCTAATTTTGTTTGATCTCACAACGCCAGCCAGGATAAGAAGAGATTTCTAGAATGTGTTTGATCTCACAACGCCAGGATAAGAAGAGATTTCTAGAATGTGTTTGATCTCACAACGTCAGCCAAGATAAGAAGAGATTTCTAGAATGTGTTTTATCTCACAACGCCAGCCAAGATAAGAAGAGATTTCTAGAATGTGTTTGATCTCACAACGCCAGCCAGGATAAGAAGAGATTTCTAGAATGTCTTTGATCTCACAACGACAGCCAGGATAAGAAGAGATTTCTAGAATGTGTTTGATCTCACAACGCCAGGATAAGAAGAGATTTCTAGAATGTGTTTGATCTCACAACGCCAGGATAAGAAGAGATTTCTAGAATGTGTTTGATCTCACAACGCCAGCCAAGATAAGAAGAGATTTCTAGAATGTGTTTGATCTCACAACGCCAGCCAAGATAAGAAGAGATTTCTAGAATGTGTTTTATCTCACAACGACAGGATAAGAAGAGATTTCTAGAATGTGTTTTATCTCACAACGCCAGGATAAGAAGAGATTTCTAGAATGTGTTTGATCTCACAACGTCAGCCAAGATAAGAAGAGATTTCTAGAATGTGTTTTATCTCACAACGCCAGCCAAGATAAGAAGAGATTTCTAGAATGTGTTTGATCTCACAACGCCAGCCAGGATAAGAAGAGATTTCTAGAATGTCTTTGATCTCACAACGACAGCCAGGATAAGAAGAGATTTCTAGAATGTGTTTGATCTCACAACGCCAGGATAAGAAGAGATTTCTAGAATGTGTTTGATCTCACAACGCCAGGATAAGAAGAGATTTCTAGAATGTGTTTGATCTCACAACGCCAGCCAAGATAAGAAGAGATTTCTAGAATGTGTTTGATCTCACAACGCCAGCCAAGATAAGAAGAGATTTCTAGAATGTCTTTGATCTCACAACGCCAGCCAAGATAAGAAGAGATTTCTAGAATGTGTTTGATCTCACAACGCCAGCCAGGATAAGAAGAGATTTCTAGAATGTCTTTGATCTCACAACGACAGCCAGGATAAGAAGAGATTTCTAGAATGTGTTTGATCTCACAACGCCAGCCAGGATAAGAAGAGATTTCTAGAATGTCTTTGATCTCACAACGACAGCCAGGATAAGAAGAGATTTCTAGAATGTGTTTGATCTCACAACGCCAGGATAAGAAGAGATTTCTAGAATGTGTTTGATCTCACAACGCCAGCCAAGATAAGAAGAGATTTCTAGAATGTGTTTGATCTCACAACGCCAGCCAGGATAAGAAGAGATTTCTAGAATGTCTTTGATCTCACAACGACAGCCAGGATAAGAAGAGATTTCTAGAATGTGTTTGATCTCACAACGCCAGCCAGGATAAGAAGAGATTTCTAGAATGTCTTTGATCTCACAACGACAGCCAGGATAAGAAGAGATTTCTAGAATGTGTTTGATCTCACAACGCCAGGATAAGAAGAGATTTCTAGAATGTGTTTGATCTCACAACGCCAGCCAAGATAAGAAGAGATTTCTAGAATGTGTTTGATCTCACAACGCCAGCCAGGATAAGAAGAGATTTCTAGAATGTCTTTGATCTCACAACGACAGCCAGGATAAGAAGAGATTTCTAGAATGTGTTTGATCTCACAACGCCAGCCAGGATAAGAAGAGATTTCTAGAATGTGTTTGATCTCACAACGCCAGCCAGGATAAGAAGAGATTTCTAGAATGTGTTTGATCTCACAACGCCAGCCAGGATAAGAAGAGATTTCTAGAATGTGTTTGATCTCACAACGCCAGGATAAGAAGAGATTTCTAGAATGTGTTTGATCTCACAACGCCAGCCAAGATAAGAAGAGATTTCTAGAATGTGTTTGATCTCACAACGCCAGCCAAGATAAGAAGAGATTTCTAGAATGTCTTTGATCTCACAACGACAGCCAGGATAAGAAGAGATTTCTAGAATGTGTTTGATCTCACAACGCCAGCCAGGATAAGAAGAGATTTCTAGAATGTGTTTGATCTCACAACGCCAGCCAAGATAAGAAGAGATTTCTAGAATGTGTTTGATCTCACAACGCCAGCCAGGATAAGAAGAGATTTCTAGAATGTGTTTGATCTCACAACGCCAGCCAAGATAAGAAGAGATTTCTAGAATGTCTTTGATCTCACAACGACAGCCAGGATAAGAAGAGATTTCTAGAATGTGTTTGATCTCACAACGCCAGCCAGGATAAGAAGAGATTTCTAGAATGTGTTTGATCTCACAACGCCAGCCAAGATAAGAAGAGATTTCTAGAATGTGTTTGATCTCACAACGCCAGCCAAGATAAGAAGAGATTTCTAGAATGTGTTTGATCTCACAACGCCAGCCAGGATAAGAAGAGATTTCTAGAATGTGTTTTATCTCACAACGCCAGCCAAGATAAGAAGAGATTTCTAGAATGTGTTTGATCTCACAACGCCAGCCAGGATAAGAAGAGATTTCTAGAATGTGTTTGATCTCACAACGCCAGCCAAGATAAGAAGAGATTTCTAGAATGTGTTTGATCTCACAACGCCAGCCAAGATAAGAAGAGATTTCTAGAATGTGTTTGATCTCACAACGCCAGCCAGGATAAGAAGAGATTTCTAGAATGTGTTTTATCTCACAACGCCAGCCAAGATAAGAAGAGATTTCTAGAATGTGTTTGATCTCACAACGCCAGCCAGGATAAGAAGAGATTTCTAGAATGAACTTTTGTTTCGAGCTTCATAAACAATGTTTTCATCGTCTATATTATCTCTGAGATCAACCTTTGCATGGACGACTTTTGCTTTATATTCATTGTATCGGAGTAACATTGTATCGAGTAACATTGTATCGGAGTAACATTGTATCGGAGTAACATTGTATCGGAGTAACATTGTATCGGAGTAACATTGTATCGGAGTAACATTGTATCGGAGTAACATTGTATCGGAGTAACATTGTATCGGAGTAACATTGTATCGGAGTAACATTGTATCGGAGTAACATTGTATCGGAGTAACATTGCTCTTTGAGATACACTATCTGTTGCTTTGTGTCCATTGTATCGGAGTAACATTGCTCTTTGAGATACACTATCTGTTGCTTTATATTCATTGTATCGGAGTAACATTGCTCTTTGAGATACACTATCTGTTGCTTTATATTCATTGTATCGGAGTAACATTGTATCGGAGTAACATTGTATCGGAGTAACATTGTATCGGAGTAACATTGTATCGGAGTAACATTGTATCGAGTAACATTGTATCGGAGTAACATTGTATCGGAGTAACATTGTATCGGAGTAACATTGTATCGGAGTAACATTGTATCGGAGTAACATTGTATCGGAGTAACATTGTATCGGAGTAACATTGCTCTTTGAGATACACTATCTGTTGCTTTGTGTCCATTGTATCGGAGTAACATTGCTCTTTGAGATACACTATCTGTTGCTTTATATTCATTGTATCGGAGTAACATTGCTCTTTGAGATACACTATCTGTTGCTTTATATTCATTGTATCGGAGTAACATTGCTCATATATCTATAAATGTAAACACATACCGTGGTTAATAAGATCAACATAACACCACCACACATTTACTTCCCAGTGTTGCTCTGGTACCCAACCAAAGCTGGGTCAACCTGTGAGCCATTGAAAATCGTAACATATCTTTTACAGGACGTAATCATCAACCACAGTAAATTAGTAGTTGATTTTCTAGGCACCACTTATACGTTCAGTAGTTTGCCATTGCTTTCTGAACGTGAGTCATTACGGTCAGAATAAATTTCACCACATAAATCCTCTGCTAAACTGCGTAGTCTAACGGGTCATTCTCTTTGACGGTGACGCTAGATTAGACTACACTGAGAACCATTGTTTGATGTTGATTTTTATCGATTACTATCTTCTTGCACGAGACACGCAGTTTCGGTGTGGTCGTAAACAATTAAACTGAAATATCACGAGATGGGACTAGAAAGTCGGAGACCCCTCTAGCATAAAAACATATATGCGCATAAAAATTACAAGTGTTTACAGTTGAGCCCCTAAAGTCAACTTATGGAGAATATATGAATATTGAGGGAATAATATGAAAAATAGAGAATTTCAGTGTTCAAATAACCCGTTCACAAATTATACTAGGTTTTGAGGGAATTTTCGTGACTATAATAATATGTAAGTTGCTGGTGAAAGAATTGCTATCAAATGCTCAATGGATCAGACTATGAAAGCGACTGAGAATTTTATATATAGAAAATTGTGTTGATGTGATCAATGAATTGTCTGTATCATGCCAACCTGCTGCCTTGCAGGTCGGTTGGGGATAGACAAAGGCTGACGGAGAGCGAACCCAGTAAACGCTGGCTAAAACCGGACACATCGTCGAAGGATAAGTAATAGAACTCCAAATGGCGCTGAAGATGTGACGAAACCACCCATGCTAAGATCGTATGAATCAGATTTCCACATAAATGAGATTCATGGGGAAATCTGGTACATCAGTCTAAGGCTGATCGCGCGGAAGAGAGAGAGAGAGAGAGAGAGAGAGAGAGAGAGAGAGAGAGAGAGAGAGAGAAAGTATCATGCCAACAGAGGCAGAAATTCATCACGCAAGTCAAGATAAAATAACAAATACATTGTTATAAAATGTGGCCACATGTAAAAGATATTGCTTTTGATGATAACACAGTTTAGTGTATGGATTGTAGTTATTTATAAAACAAATAATTAATGACATTGACAAACAATTAAAGCAAAACCTCTCTGCATCGGGAAGAGGATTTCACTAACATAAGAAGTGCAAAGAATGCCAAACCAGCATGTGATGTACATGTCACCCATAATTATATCTTGACCCACCCAAAAATGTCTAACACAATTGGTTTTGTAGATATGGCTCATGCAATATAACCCTTCCAACGCCCGAGTGGTTACCGGGGCCCAAATTTGGGGTGTAAAGAATAGAATCACTGTTACCTGCCACGCATATCGTAAAAGGCGTCTAAGGAGTTTTGGCTGAAATCGGATGCATGTGTCCTAAACGTGTAGAAGTCTGTGCGTTTAGGGACCTACCAAACCAATGTGCAACGTATACACGTTCTTGGCAAAGATCAAACATATCATAGAGAGTGATTAAAATTGGTCGTAAAGAACGAACGCAAAAGAAGAAGAAGAAGAACCCTTCCAAATATAAAGAGAATTTCTACTTTTAATAGCAATATCTCTGTTTATATACTGTTTCTTACCTCTGAAGTTGGCGAAGGCCCACCATATTTCGATGAACACCAGTCAAATGGTAAACAGTCCTCACGCAAAAAATCAGTCAGAAGCTCAATACCAGGCGTCATGGCTACCACTTGAATTGACAGCGGGCGATCACAGAAGAAGAAGATATACTGTTTAATTGAAGTGTATTAAAAACATCTTAGAAAACCATCTTGGAAGTAAAGATAGATGGTTGGAGAGCAAGAGAAGGCAGAGAGACAATTGGGAGGGACACACCAGGAAGTAAAGATAGATGGTTGGAGAGCAAGAGAAGGCAGAGAGACAATTGGGAGGAACACACCAGGAAGTAAAGATAGATGGTTGGAGAGCAAGAGAAGGCAGACAGACAATTGGGAGGGACACACCAGGAAGTAAAGATAGATGGTTGGAGAGCAAGAGAAGGCAGAGTGACAATTGGGAGAGACACACCAGGAAGTAAAGAGGCCATAGTCTGGCAGAGTGTGCCGTCAGTACAAGATAGATAACTTGTTGAAGAGTATCCACAGCTAAATTTCGTTGCGGAGAAAACACACGACTGAATACGTTTCAAGATTTGTATTTGAATCTATGATCGAATAATTTGAAAATTCTGAATGAAATCTACAATTCATGACAAGATAAGTTGTTGACGATTTCTGTCGTCGATGGATGGTCATATAGACTAGAAAGAAACTCCTTGATGAAATCTACAAGTCATGAAAGGATAAGTTGTTGATGTCGTCTGTCGTCGATGGATGACTCTATAGAAAACTATAGATGGGAATTTCTAATACTCAAATTAATACTTAATACAAATGTTAATCACCCATGTATCGCCATTATCATCTAGTGCCATACCAGAATGAGTAATGATATCATGTTTTTCTGCAATTCTCTGTCTCTTGTACTAGTTATGAGTTCTATTACTGTTTCACGCTGTATTATGATGTCAAAACTGTCTAGAATGTTGTTTCCTCTGTCGACCTCTATTTCTCTTTCCATGTTTATTGTTCGTTGTCACACTCTATTCAAGCTTTTTTCTTCTCATATGTTCCAAAAATGTTGTTTATTTCTTTCGAATGTTTTTTATAAAATATCTTAGTATATTCTTCTATTTAAACACAAAATTACACATCTGATGTACATATCTTCTTGTATGCTTCTATTCTACACAAGATTACACATCTGATGTACATATCTTGATGTATTCTTCTATTCTACACAAGATTACACATCTGATGTACATATCTTGATGTATGTTTCTATTCTACACAAGATTACACATCTGATGTACACATCTTGTTGTATTCTTCTATTCTACACAAGATTACACATCTGATGTACACATCTTGTTGTATTCTTCTATTCTACACAAGATTACACATCTGATGTACATATCTTAATTAATAAGAATTTCTAGACTGTCCTGCTACCACATCCGAATTAGAAAATGGATAGGAATTTTGGAAAAATGAAAGCCTGGCATATTCATTATAGGACCTAGCCATCAACCACAGTAAACGAGCCGTTCATTTTCTAGGCACCACTTATACGCTCAGCAGTTTGCCATTGCTTTGTGAACTGTGAGGTCTATTTTTTCCTTTCGTAAAATATACCACGGAAACTAATTTGCTTCCCAACTTTCCTACCGCGGAGTTTCAACCAGGTACTCTTGGATTGTGATCGAGCTCACTATCGCTTAAGCTACAGACGAGCACGTAGGATTATTACGAATGGTAACAAGAGATCTCATAGTTCAGAAAGAAATGACAAACTATTGAACGTATAAGTGGTGCCTTGAAAATCAACGACTCGTTTACTGTGGTTGATGGCTAAGTCCTGTAATGGATATGTCAGGATTTTCATTTCAATAAGATTCAGGTTTGATAATGTCTGTTGGTGGTTTATCTTGTTCTAATTCCTTTTCTAAAACGAAGATAAAATATTGACCCATATATTGATTCAATTTCAAAATGTTTTAGCAGTATACTTTATAGAGAAAGACGGCATATGTTTGTTTCTCTCTATCTGTGCCAGGAACCATAATTTATAATACATATAAACGCAAAAACTGTTATTATTATTGCGAAGAATAACACGCTATTGCTAGATCTGTCTTCATTTGTCTAATATATGAGCTCATGCCAAATTCTTCAGTTATAAGCCACATATCTACTCAAGGCCGTGTCGTGCTTTGATACAGAGAGGCGGACGCATCAGGCGGAACCGTAAGGTGGGGCATAAGCAGCTAAATCAAAATACTATTTAAACTGAAAATCTGACCAGCGATGGCGGAATGCTGGAGGGCCCTTCAGAGTCAGAACTGTTTGATTCTGAACACGACTTTGCTAGCGCATTTTCGCCATATTTGGTCGGGAATTTTCCGGTTTCGTTTGCCGAGCTACTGAGTTAGTGCTTGAACAACGTTGTGAGCTGTGAATGTTCCCCGGAATGCTTTGTGCTGTGTCAACCGTGCGTTTGTTGTGTGTATTCAGAAAATGGCGGATAGCGGTTATGACGAACAAGCTCAATCTGCCGTATGCAGCTATATTGCGAGTGCAGAAAGTTGGATTTTGTCATGATTGATGTTCCTTCGACAAGAATTGCTATTCAAGTGATGAACAGTTTTGTGTTGCTACATTAGCGACGGCCATATGCATTTTATGCGGTGCAGGTTTCTTTTGTGGCGGTACGCGGCTGTTTCATTCTGGAATTAGTTCACACAAGAAACATTTCACAGTTGTTAGCATTTCGTGTTATTTTCATTGGCACAGGAACGGAGCAATTATGGGGTGACCCGTTGCAGTGAAGTTGGAACCGTACTTATGAATTATGAATTATGAACTATTTAAACCATTCAATAATTAAAAATCTTTAGGCAACGCTTTTCTATAATGGTCTATGTAATTCCGATATTGATGTATACGATTTTGTCGCTCTTGTTGTGTTGTATCCGTGTTTATGTAGTGTGGTCTTGATATTGTCTATCCATCTTTTTCTTGGTCTTCCTTAGCTCTAGTACCCTATCTCTTTTTATTGTATGCTGTTATTGGTGGTTGGTTGTAGTTCATTCTCATTAAATGTCCAAACCACTGCATTTGTTGTTTTTCGATGTATTCGATGTATGAAGTTATGCCCACTCTGCTTCTGATGTCCTCATTTCGTAGTCTGTCTTTCCTGGTGACCCCCACTGTCTTCCTCAAGCATTTCATTTTACACGTGGTGAGCTTTCTGTGGTGTGTTGCTGTAAGAGACCAAGTTTGGCACTGGTAACAAAGTGTTGGTAGGAAAATACTTTTATCATCTGTCTTTTCACTTCCATCTTTTCTTTGGCGTTGTAGTAATGGTGCCAGCTGGTAGGCCACTGCATTTGACACCTTGTCTCTATTTCTCTATCGAGTTTTCCGTCCTCTGTGAAAATGCTGCCTAAATATTTGAATTCAGAAACTTGCTTTACTCTGGTGTTATCTATTTGTATAATTGCTTGGCTTGGTGTTCTGCTGATTTTCATGGTCTCGGTCTTTTGTTTGTTGATTTTCATGTTGTACTTGCTATATGCTATTAGCAATGAATTCATGTGATGTTGTAGCTGATCTTCATCTTCATAGATTAAACTTTGGTCGTCCGCAAAAGCAATTCGTTGATTTGGTTATTTAATTGGTCGTCGTGATCATTGTCTATGTCAATAATGTATTTATCGCACTGTGCCTCTTTCACTATTCTGTCTATATATATGTTGAAGAGAAGAGGTGAGAGCACACAACCCTATCTTACATCTGATTTTGTTTCGAATGAGTCTGTCATTCCATCTGTTGTTCTTACCACACTGTGGCTATTTGTGTATATTGCTCTGATATTGTCTAGCAGTTGTCCCTTGATTCCATAGTTTTCTAGTGTTTCCCATAGAATACTTCTATCTATTCTGTCAAATACCTTTTCTTGATCGATGAATAATAAGTGTAGCTCTTTATTATATTCTATTGCTTTTTTTACTCAGTTGTCTCAGAGTGAATAGAGCATCTGTGCATCCCACTCCTCTTCTAAATCCAAACTGAGAGGGGCTTATTTGTGAGTCAGCGATGTGTCTTATGCTCTGTTCTAATATTTTTGCGTATATTTTACCAGTGTGGCTTAACAGTGAAATGCCTCTGTATGTTTCGCATTCTCTTTTATTGCCTTTATTTTTCCATAATGGGACTATTACTGATTTTTGCCAGTCATCTGGAACTTTTCTTTCTGTTCAAGCTGCTGTGAATATTCTATTTAACCATTTTACACCTATTTCTTTGCATGCTTTAATTGCTTGGTTGGGTATGCCATCTGCACCTGGTGATTTGTTGAATAGTAAATGATACTGGTACTAATTTCCAGTTGGAGAAGTCACAGAGGAATACAGAGAGAACTATTTCTGGGCAGTACGACTGCAATATCTGAATTGATAGTCAATACCAAAGGACACACGTTGTGAAGATCTCACCTTGTTTACACCAGTCGGCATGGCACACGATGAAACTATTAGTACAAAGTACATATGTGGTAAACAAAACATTTTGTGGTTAATACCTCAAGTACTGTCTTGTCGAAGTAGCTTTCACATGTAACAATACGTGAAACATATTTCTTCCCGATGTTTCTTCCAAATGAAATATTACTTCTAACAAACTTGTGTCTGATATATTGTCTATTGTATTTCCCCTAGTGGATGAATGGAAGTGGTTGTTCACTCTTGCCGTCAAGCGTAGGGGTGGGAGCCCAATTTGCATTCCAGGGCCACATGAGTCGCCCTTGTGTTATTTCCGTGTTTATCTAGCATGG
The DNA here is from genome assembly GCA_020796225.1 of Arion vulgaris. Classification (NCBI taxonomy): domain Eukaryota; kingdom Metazoa; phylum Mollusca; class Gastropoda; order Stylommatophora; family Arionidae; genus Arion; species Arion vulgaris. The sequence goes on along the minus strand of CM036760.1, from coordinate 49,820,454 downwards.
TCTTGATATTGTCTATCTATCTTTTTCTTGGTTTTCCCTCGGCTCTGGGCTGTAATATTCCTCCACAAAAAAACATTACTTTTAACAAACTTGTCTTTGGAATATTCCCCCACAAAAACATTACTTTTATCAAACTTGTCACTGGAATATTCCCCCACAAAAACATTACTTTTAACAAACTTGTCTCTGGAATATCCCCCACCCCCCAAACATTACTTTTAACAACTTGTCTCTGGAATATTCCCCTCAAGAAAATTACTTTTAACAAACTTGTGTCTGGACTATTCCTCCACAAAAAACATTACTTTTAACAAACTTGGGCCAAAAATATCCCCACTCTTCTCCCCACAGAAAACATTACTTTTAACAAACTAGTGTCTGAAATATAAACCTCCCCCAACATTACTATTAACAAACTTGTATCTGGAATATTCCCCACGAAACGGAGAAGTTTTATTCTTTGTTCTTACATAATTGATATAGCTGTGACATTAATTAGAATAACTTCAATGTCAATTTCTTCTAGAACTATCTGATGTCAACTTTCTTTCTGATGTCGTCTACATTGAAATTTGCTAGCGCTTTTATGTTGTGAATTCATTAAATATTCTGTCTGGCTTATCCCCACCATTTCCTTCTGCGATACATTGACTAATAGTGTAGCAAGAACATTAGATCTCATCGGCTATTCACATCATTATCGTTTATTTTCTTATTCACAAGTGACATAAATCTATTCCCTTTCTCTCTCTCTCTTTCTCTCTCTCTCTCTCTCTCTCGGTCTTTTAAACCCGGATTTGTGCATATGCCCTCAACAACATGGGACAATGCTGGCACGTTTGCATATGATGTTTATGAAGGCTTCCAATCCAAGCAAGAGACTTGCTGTGGCCATCGACTTGGAGGATGCTTATAACAAGGTGAATTTTTCAATAATGGTGCGCTCTTTGATTAAATGTGAAGTTAATCCTTGGCTAGTGGACTGGATAGCTGCTTCTTTAATGGAGAGAACCGTTGCACTACATTTAGGAACACGGACATCGGATCCTGCACGTATATGCCGGGATTACCCCAGGGTTCTCCTCTATCACCCGTGTTGTTTAATATTTACACAGCAAATGTAGCTAAAATTCAGCCAACCGGATTGGGTCGGACATTGACATTTGCAGATGATATCTTAATATATAGGACTGGGTCAGATAGACGAGAGATGGTTGACGACATTCAGAAAACATTGCGTACCATCTCGGGTTGGTGTAGAGAGTCTCGCTCTCAGGTCAATCCTGAAAAGCGTGTATGTTGTGGTGCTCGTTGAATAATCACATAGTCAAGGCTGATCTACCCCGTGTAATCTTTGATGGACATACCATCGAGCGCAGAGACAGGATGCGGTATCTTGAGTCTATCTTTCAAACACCATATTGAACAAACGATACAACGGTGCAAGCGTGGTCTTGCGGCTCTCAAAGTTATGGTGGCCGCACACCTTGAGCAGATACTACTTGCCCTTTTGTTCGATCGACTGGTTATGTCAGTGGTAGATTACGGACTCTGAATTCTTACGATATCAAAATCACAATGTGAACGACTCGAACGGGTTCAGCCGTTACTGCTGCCCTCCATTGGATTTCTGGGACTTCATTTACTGGGGCAGTTGTTGTATCTGACTCTCAGTCGATGCTTCACAAGATCCAGAAGGGCAGGTTTCGGTATGAGTGGATGTCGTCTATAGAAGTTTCTAACCTCCAGCGGCTTACGTGGATATACTGTCCTGGGCATGCGGGTGTTTACGGTAATGAGAGAGCGGACAGGCTTGCATCAACAGCATCGATTGTTGGGGAGTTGAAGATGGATAAGGGGATATTCTTCGGTCTCTTCGAGACTCTGTTGGATGAGGACACTAAAATCGATGTTGAATCGATCAAGTGATTTAAGCAGTTTGGAGTTACCCGTTGTTCAAGTCGAACTGGATGCCTGAGAGGCAGAGTGAGAGGTGTGTTTAATCAGCGAGCCACAGGAACCATCAGTATGCATACTCTTCGATATCTGTTGGGGATACTGAGCACCTATGGGTCTGCCCGGAGTGCAATGACGTCAGTATAGTAACCAATAACCAATAACCAACTCATGCCAAGTTTCCTATCTCTAGCTATCTCCTGCAGCTCCCTCCAGCTCTTCTTTACATTGTTGATAGCTGCCTCCAAATCTCGTCTCCATGTATTTCTCCATGGCCTTCACTTCTTTAGCTGTCCCTGTGGGTTCCATGAAAGGACCCTTCTAGCTATATTCCCCTCAAGTTTTCGAAAAGTGTGTCCTATCCATAGCCAGCGTCATTTTTAAACCACTTGGTTCACTGGAATCTGGCTTGTTCTCTCCATAAGTTCCTCATTTGTGACCCCATCATACAATCTCATTCCATTTATTCTGCGCAGACACCAGTTGATTATTTTGGTCGTTCTCCATGCTTCTGACCCATACAGCAGAACAAGTCTATCCTTATGATTATGATTTCTCATCAATGAGTCGAAGAACCGTTGGTTTCTTACGCAATTCATGCTTGTGATAAGTAGAGGCAATGTACGGAAACATACAAATCTGAAACGAATAATTCAGGCATAAAACAAATGCTAGTCTTAATGCGAAGATAAGTGAGGAGCCAATATTAAGCGCAATGGCTACGCACACTTTTAAAGCAGACGAATAAGTAAATAAACATTGAACGATATAGCAACAATATTAGTATACAGGACAAGTTAGGTGGGTGTCAAACACGTCTAGAAAACCCCAACTGATATATTCTTCTGAATGCAAAAATGCAGTTCTTCGGAAATTGTCTTCAATATCGTTTATTGTTGTTCCTGTGTCTATGTGAATAAATTATCTTTGTGATTAAAGCATCTTGAGGAGCGTCTGACCAAATGAATTAGAGCGCTGTTCCCATGCTGGAGTTACGTGTTCAATTCACAGTAAGGTCAAAGATTTTTTTTCGTTGTGACCATAAATGAATAATCCTAACTTGAACAGCTTCATTGCACTAGCCATGTGGCCATTAAATTACTCAGGATCTCGTTCCACCTGTCCTACACTGCCCTAATAAGCGGTACTACTTTCAGTAACGACAGTTTTGTTGATAGTCTTTTTTTTAAAAGAATCTTTAAATCGTGGCATGCATTTTTCAACCAAAGATCAAGTTGTTTTAGTTATATCAGATGTGAAGCTATGAACCATGTTACCAGAATACGTATGAGAAGCAATGGCAATCGTGAGATTGCGATCTACAAGGCATGTAAGAAGCAAAGAATAGTGAGATTGCGATCTACAAGGCATGTTAGAAGCAAAGAATCATGACATTGCGATCTACAAGGCATGTAAGAAGCAAAGAATAGTGAGATTGCGATCTACAAGGCATGTTAGAAGCAAAGAATCATGAGATTGCGATCTACAAGGCATGTAAGAAGCGACCAAGGTTTTCTAGATACCCACTCCTGAATAAAAATGTTCGTCCGCCTGCCCAACGTGTTCGCAGCGCGTTGGACGACAGGTGACAAGCCTCCCCCCCTTTTCCCTGTGAGTGCGATTCAATTCCGCGGGCTGGCAGAAAAGCCACAGGTTCTCCGGATTTACGGTGTTCGTGGCACCGAACCGAAGGGTTACGATGTCCATGGCACCGAGCCGAAGAGCTGAAAGCTCAAGTGCTTCTGGATTAAAAAAACAAAAAGTTGCCGTAAAATTCAACCAACCATGACCAAGTAAATACAAGGAAAATAGTAACCAAGTGAACCAAGAAGAAATGAGACTGCTAGAAGAGACGCAATACAGAGAAAAGTCGCAAGGAATCTGCACCACAGTTTATCTTTGTTTTTCCATCTAGTGTCGAGATTAATGACAGCTGTCTATTATTATTCATAGAAATCTATACTTTGTAAACCCTGGTTGAGGTATAGCTCCTCAACGAGCTCACGTTAATTCTTACTATTTTACTATATCTTGTATAGCACTTTTCGTGTCAACCGTATATCTCTGAAAATGAACGTCTGGCGGTAGTAAGCTCGACCACCACCCACGCATACCTGGTTCAAACTCCGAGAGGGGGAGTTTAATTCGTTTCCGTGTTTTTTTTTTTACAAAAGGTAAAAACAGACCTCATAGTTCATAAAGCAATAGCAAACTACTGAATGTATAAGTGGGCCTTGAAAAAGCAACGACTCGTTTACTGGGGTTGATAGCTACGTCATGTAAAGGATATGCCACGATTTTCATTTTCAGAGATTAATGGTATGCGGTAGACACGAAATGTGCTGTAAAAGATAGATTAAAATAGTAAGAATTGACGTGAGATGTTTGAGGGGCTATACATCAATCAGAGTTAACAAAGGACAATAGCATGGGCGCCCGCCCGAGTGGTTACAGGGGCCCAAATTTGGGGTGCAAAGAATAGAACCACTGTTACCTGCCACGCATGTCGTAAGAGGCGCCTAAGGAGGTTTGGCTGAAATCGGATGCATGTGTCCTAAGCGTGTAGAGTCTATGTGTTTATGGGCCTACCAAACCAATGTGCAATGTATACACATTCTTGGCAAAGATCAAACATACCACAAAGAGTGATTACAATTGGTCGTAAAGAACGAACGCAAAGAAGAAGAAGAAGCACGGGCGCCCACATACATGTTTCCAGGAGAGGGAGGGTGGATGAATTAAACAATTCTAGTTGGTAATTTTCTGCGCTGAAATATAGATGAAGAGGAGATTACGAATCAGATTCAATTGCAGGTTACATGTATAGAAGTATTAACTTCTAGTTTGCTGAGACGGAGATCGGAGCAAATATGGACATGTCCGGAGTGCTATGATGATAGTTAGTCCTCATATAAGTGATAACTGATAACTTCTAATAAATGTTTATACCATAGCTAATTAGTAACAGTAAATCACAATGTTTTATCAAAAACTCATATTCCAGGTTTGTAGAGGAGAATATTTGACCCCACCTCCTCTTTGTCTTAACGTATGGACGCCTATGGATAGAAGAGAGAGAGAGAGAGGGAGAGAGAGAGAGAGAGAGAGAGAGAGAACAGGTGGGATTCCAATAAACATATATAAAATACAATTTTCCGTAGAATATTCCGACCTTAGGGAATGAAGTGCCTGTCGCTTCATATTTCGAGTCCGTTTTGTGTCAGAGGTAGGAGGGCCAATTCCTTTCCTCCCACCTGGAACATTGAGTTCAGTATTGAGCCTACAACCCTCCTATGTCCGAGTCGATAAGCATGCCTATTCACCATGATTTATTCATAAATACGATATTATGCACTACGCTAATTAATCACACAAAATGTGGACATCAGAGATAAAAGAAGCGACGAGAAACACTACTTATGAAACGCACACAAGGGCTCGTTCTAGAAATCTCTACTTATCCTGACGCTGTGAGATAAAACAGGATTGGAGAAGAGTACAGAAAAAAGTCCCACAAACATAACAAAGAGAAATTAACTCTTGACAGAGAGAACCGAAGTTTCAATCAATCAATTGCCATGCCTGCCGGCGTAGGCGATCATGTCTCTCCACAACTCTCTTTGCTTGGTGCATGTAATCAGTTCTGACGTCGATATTTTGTCGAACCATGATGTCAGGCCATCCAACATCTTCTCCTCTGTCTTCCACGATCTCTCCTTCCTGAATTTTACCTGTAGTCACCAAATGTTCTAAACCTTCTCTTCGCATTATATGCCCGAAGAACCTTGATTGTTGGATTCTTATTCTTTTGATAAGGTTTCTTTGTGTGCAGGCCTGATTTAAAACCTCCACGTTTGTTTTCTTTGCTGTCCATGGAATTCTCAACATTCTTCTGTAAAACCACATCTCTGTGGCTTCCAATGATCGTATTGATTGTTTGTTCAGTGTCCATGATTCGCTGCCATACATAAGAATTGGTTCAATATAGCATTGGAGTACTCGTTTTCGCAGTGTCATTGGTAGTGAGTTCACGCATAGTGTGTTCTTCATTTTCATAAAGCTGCTTTCGTTTGAGCTATTCTACTCCTAATCTCTGTTGTACATCTTCCATCTGGTGTTAAGAATGTTCCTAGATACTTGAATCGATGGACTTGTTTCAGTGTTGTGTTATTTATTTTGATATTGCATGTTGGTGTGGTAAACCGAAGTTTACAATACCGATAATCGAGGTCATCGTTTGTGCCAACAAGAATTTATACAAACAGACTACAGCATCCATATGGTTACTTTACGAGAGGAGGCAAGCACGCGAATAGACAATAACGATAGTGTTATAAATACATCAGTTGCTCACAGGGAGTTTATGTGTATTAAACATCACGCATGTCATTTGTTCTGTTTGTTCCGACATTTCCAATGGAAGTTTTTAAGTTATTAACTCTGTTACTGATATTAATACCAAGAGGTTTACTTCACTTATTGAATAGTGGTGAGATGAATTAACGGTGAAGTCTGAGATGATTTAGTTGGAAGATGAAAAGATGACTTCATGAAAGAAGGTGAGGAGATGATCGATATGATAAGTGAGAATATGACTTAAGGGTGTAAAGTGAATGGATGATTTTTTAGTAGAAGGTAAGGGGATGACTTGTTGATGGAAGAAAGGATGACTTGATGAAGAAGATAAGCGGATGACATGAGGGAAGAAAGTGGAGGAATCTTCTTCTTCTTCTTTTGTCGTCACACTGCTACCGGGTTGTTGCCCAGTGTCGTGGTTTTCTGTTTTTGTCTTGCGCTGTTCTGGTGGCTTGTGTGATTGTTATCTTTGCTCTTTCACAGGATTCTGCTGTCATGTAACCATCTTTTCCGTGGTCTTCCTCTTGCCTTCTTTCCTGATGTTCTGTTGTAGAAGACTCTGTATACTGTGGAGTTTGGATGCATTCTTATTAAGTGGCCAAACCACTTCATTCTTTGTTTCTCTATGTAATTCAAGCACGGTTTTGTGTCAACTTTCTTTCTTATGCTGATGTTAGTGACTCTGTCTTTTCTTGTGTTGTTGGTAACTTTTGCAGGCAACGCATTTCACATGTAGTTATTTTTGTGACTGCGCTTTGCTGAAAAGTGGAGGAATGACAATACAATTAGAAGGTGAGGCGATGGCTCGATGGAAGAAAGTAAGGAGATGCCTTGGTGGTGGAAGGTGAAGGAGATGCCTTGGTGGTGGAAGGTGAAGGAATGACTTGGTGGTGGCTGAAAGGGAGACAATGGCTTTTGATGGAATAAGGTAAGGAGATGCCTTGGTGGCGGAAGGTAAAGGAATACCTATATAAGAAGAAGAAGATGAGAAACAACTCTTCTCTGTGTATATATAGATCTCGATCTTTTTCGTTTTCTTTTCTGGTTCCATGAAGGGCCGTTCTGATTATATTTACCATGAATTCTCTCAACGTGTGTCCAATAAAGCGCCAGGGTCATTCCTTCACTTTTTAATTCAATGGCACCAGTCTCGTTCTTTTCATCATGAGTTTCTCATTTGTGACCCTATCATTCTTTCTCAGTCTCTCTATTTACTACTACTAATTGATTTAGTCGTTCTCCATGTTTCTGATTCATACAACAGCACTGATGTAACATTCAATATAGATATTCTAATTTTGATTGTAGATTTGATTTCTTTAGACTTTCACAAGTATCACAGTGCGACTAAAGCTTCTCTTATCTTTTGTATTCTTATTATGCCATATTTATATATATATATATATATGCACATTTCTTAGTCTATATTGCTGCCTAAATATAAGATGTTTCCTCTCTCTCTCTCTCTCTTTCATATACACACGTATGGCAAGAAAATTCCCCCGTATGTCATGGACAGAGAAGAAAACAAATAGATCTAACCAGAAAGAACTCAAAATCAAAGCGAACTAATGTTTAAAATAAAAATTACCAAATTTAAGTATTTTGGACATATAAAAAGACACGACATGCTGAAGAAGGCCATCATGGAAGGAGGCATACCGGCACAGAGAAGAAGAGGAAGACCACGGAGAGGATTCAGGATGTAACTGATGGTTTGAACATGACGGTTGCTGAGAGAGAGAAATTTCAAAGAACTATGAAAGTGGCTATGTTCTGCCCAGAACAGGCTATTTGAGGATGATATATATATATATATATATATAAACGTATATGCGTGTGTGGTATTAAAAAGATCATTAAAGAACGTTATCATACGATGCAAAAAGGAAAGCACGACTCAATCAGAAAGGTTGCAAAGTACAAAAGGCTCTTTGGCGCAGATCCAAGCCCAAATATACGGCGTTAAACGGATCATTAAAGAGAAATGTACACGCGAATGAAATGAAAGTGTGGGGGACTGACTGTCAGCGAGACAGATTGAAAACATTTCTGGTAGGATCAAACCAGAAGCCCTGCTCTACACGTGTATGGTAGCATACACAAGTAAGGGGCATAAGAACCAGAGTTTAACATTAGTCGTTCTTGTCAAAGATTAATTATATATCACGATAAGAATAATCAAAATGGTCGCAAAGAACTAACGCGAAGAAGAAGAAGATATGTGTGTGTGTGTCATTATCATGTGCCATGCCGACTGTTGTATCCCATTATTGATTTTCACAAACGTAAATTGTGAGTTACTATCAGGCTGTAATAATGCAGTATCTCTCCGCGATGGAGTTAAATTGTTCAACGTCGTCAGTATCTCAGTTGGCCAATGTCTCTGTAGGGATTAAAAGATAGGCAAACAGACACACATGCAATGAGTTAAATATCAAATGTCGAGTTAACATCGTGCCGCTAAAGCAACATTTGGCTGTTTTTATTCAAGTAATATTAGAATGTCTGGAAACTTGCCAGTTCTGTTGATCCTCAGACAACACAATTCAATCAACTCTCCATAGATGCCCCAGGCTTGGACAGTGCGCGTGATTCACCCAAAAACACTGGATTTGTCTAGAATTCTATATATACTAGCTTATGTAAAAGGTGGGACGTGTTTTTTAAATATTCTTTTGTTTGAAAAATGTGCAGTGTCTTGTTGATAATACTTGAGATATTTCTTACGTCTCTTAACGTTATTTTTCCTTGTTGGCTTGCTATGAAATCAGGTGTAGTCATGTCGACTAATATACATTCCTGATTGATTGATTGATTGATTGATAGGACCATCATCATTGCACTTCGGTGAGCAACCATGTGTGTTTCGATCTCTTTCTTACACAGGAAGATCTTAGCTGCAGTCCACGAGCTCTGTAGCACCGTCGAGTGTCCCCGATGTATTTTGAAGATATTTCTGTAGGAATTTTATTTGTAATCGTTTCAGAAGAATGTTGCCCGGGCAGCGGCTTTCCAGCCCATTCTTCTTGATTTTGAACTGCCAAGGTTTCTTTAACGGGCTGAAATTGAACACGGGACCTACGTTTTATCGTTTGTCTCCGATAGAACTAGACACTCGATCTCACCTACACTGAGACCAGTGATCTCTGTAGTAATATCTTGATAGCTTCACGAGGCAGCGAATAGAGTACCTTCGACATTAAGACAGTATTATTGGCGTATCTCAGGTTATTTATTGGGTACAGCCTGAACAAAACGGCATACTTTAGATTTTAATTTTAGGGCCGTTAGGTTTTTATTGTCTTCTTCTATATGTTATGTGCCCCGTAAGAAGTGAAGAAATTCCGTTCTGTTGTATCCTTGATAAAGGCCTTTTGGTCAAAACGTTGCTATGTATCGTTATCGTTTTTTCTATTTTGTAAAACTACAGTACTTTGTTTTTACGTGTTTCGTCATTGCTACATAGTTTGATTGCAGTCTTCCTTATATCATTGCTACATAGTTTGACTGCAGTCTTCCCTTATATCATTGCTACATAGTTTGATTGCAGTCTTCCCTTCTATCAATAATTCTTCTCCATTCTTCAGCTATCATAGAGTACAACCATGTTTGGTATCTTAATGTCATGGCAATGAGAAGTGAACAGGAGAACGGATGTGCAGCACCTTGAAGAGAGGGGGGAGAGAAAGAGAAAGAAAGAAAGAGGCGAGAAACAGTATCTGAGAACTTACTTATTAGTTTTGTTATTAGTAAATCCTCGAACGCGCAGCTACAATGGCGTTGTATTACTTCCTGTAGTGAAAGTAGCAGACATGATTAAACGGAAGAGCAAAAAGATTGAATGCCGTGTATGGAAACATTTTCTTTGGGGTTATCATAATTTCCGTAACTTCACGCATGACATCGCGGTTCATGGTTTCTTTAGTCATTCGGTCTATAAAGCTTTAGAAGAAAAGTAACAATTTAAGACTGCAATCAACTGACAAAGATTGTCTAATTGGTTAATTTAGTGATCTTTTAACGACGTTAATATGATGTATTCATCATCATCACCATCGTCACCACAATTTTCATCATTACTGCCGTCATCATCATCACCCCCACAACCAATATCATCATCATTATCATCCCCACCATCACCATTATTATCATCTTCATCATTGTCATCACCACTACTCCCATGATCATGATAATCATCACCATCATCCTCATTATCAGTATCACCATCTTCCTCATCACTATCATTCTCACCACAACTCCGCCATCATCATCATCATCCCGCTCATCACCACCACCATTATCGTGCATCATCATCATTCTCACTACCATAAACATCATGATCATCATCCCAACCAATATCATCACCATCACCACCAACAAGATCACCATCACCACTAACATGACCATCATCACCATCCTCATCATCTACTTCTTCTCGTCTATCCCCGTAATAAATGAAGCGTCAAGAGAAGTTGTTGTTCTTGAGCCATGTGTTTCGCAGCAGGTGTTTGAAACACTGTGGCGTCTGTGACCTAGGGGATAGTGACTCTATCTATTAACCCCGACGTTCTGAGTTTGAATCACGCTGCGGACAGTTTGGTTGCAAATTGTTCCGCGAGGATTATTACAAAAGGACCATGGCACCACCCGTTCAGAAAGCAATGGCAAACTACTGAATGTAAAAATGCCTAGAAAAATCACAAACAGCGTTAAAAGCTGGGGTTGATTCGCAAAGTCCTGTAAAGGATATGCAATTAACTTTTTGTTTGAAACACATATACTATTTCTTTGATTCCGTCTATCCAAGAGTGAATGTGGGAAGATGTGTGTGTGGGTAAGGGAGTGTGTGTATGGATGAGTATCGTGCGTAGTGCTTGTGACAATACGTGTGTACGAGCAAGGAATGTGTGTGTAGTAGTATATATGGTGTGTAGTGTGCCTCGCAATATGTGTATATATGCATGGCTGTGTGTGTATTAATGTGTATGACAATGTGTGTATGTGTGAGCTAGACTGTTCCTATTAGAGTGCATGTGTGTAGCTTGTGTAAATGTATGTTGTGTGTATGTGCATAGCGTGTGTGACATCACGGGTGTGTAAATATGACTGTGTGTGTATGTTTATACCTGTGTGACTACACGCATGTGTAAGTATGTCCGTGTGCGTATATGTGTATAGCATGTGTGACTACACCCGTGTACAATTATAACTGAGTGTATAATGCTTGTCCAGACACTTGAATCCCCTCATCACTCAGAACTAACAGTGACCAGAACTTACCCATCCCGTCAACACTCCTACCCACACAGTCCACCGTAACCGGATCTAGACCAGGTCAAGTGTGTGAAATTCGAAAAGCCACACTGGAAAGTGAGAGCTTAATGCGACTTCGTCCTATTTTCTCAACGCGCATATGTCAATAGACGTTTACAAATATAGTGATTTTTTTAGGCGGATTAATTTTTTTCGAGTCTCAAGGTGAATATTAATTCGAAATCTTCTATTTACACTGGTATCTGTATTGTCTAAGAATATACTGACTTTTATTGCTGTTTTTTTTTGTATACTTAATGTCAGATTTGAAGTTGTCAAATAAATGAATGGTATATGAACTATATGGTTGGTGTTACTATACCACTAGGAATTTCGAGATACTAAGAATTTCGAGTTTACACTATTTCTCATTTGAATTGTTTGTTTGAATGATGTGTTGCTAAAATTATTATCATACCCTTTTGGGGAATAACCATGTGCGCTTTGATCTTTTTCTTACATAAACAGATTTATCAGTATTTCACAAGCTACGTGAAAATTATAGCATTAAGTTTTATGAATTTTGTTTAATGGTTTATTAATCTTATCTTGTCTTATCTTAACCACATTTGCCGTGAAGCGTCGTGGGAGAGTTAGTTTTCTATCTTGTGCCAGGCGTGTTGCGCTTGACGTTGTCAGTTCATGCTTTCGCAGGGACTCTGAGATGTTATCTATCCATCGTGTTCTTGGCCTGCCTCGTGCTCTGCGCCCTCAGTGTCGATTATTGTAGGAACCACTTGATTCTCCGTAGTTCTTGTGTCATATCTATAGCAGAAATTTATGAACATGTAAATCCCCGACCGTTCTGCAAATTCTGTCGTAGGATCATCTTTAAATGGCACTAATTATCACATAAAAATCATTGTAAACACATCCATTGAATCTAACACAACTTGTTTACATCGCCATCTTGGTTAACTCTAGTATGGTTTTATTAATTGAACTTTAAAAAAAAATGAATGTTGTTTAAATTTGTAATCAATTTTGTTGACACTTTTAGTGAATTAAATATTTTTTTCAAATGAATGTTGTTTATAGTTGTAATGAATTTTGTTTTAATTTGTAATGAATTTTGTTTTAATTTTTAATGAATTTTGTTTTAATTTTAAATGAATTTTGTTATATTTTATAATGAATGTTGCTTGGACAGCTGCTCTTTAGGTTGTTCTTATCGATTGTTAACTGTCTAAAGTTTATTTCCGTGCTCAACCCGAACACATAGTTACGTTTTGTTGGTCGTTTTGGATATAGGACTAGTAACTTGATCTCACTTTCATTGTGATCAGAGGTAACGGGAGAGTAGCCAGAGCACCTCATGAGGGAAACGAACCGAGAACTTTAGGAGCAGAATGTGAGCACTGTATCTCTACACAACACAGACACATGCGTGGGGGAGGGGGACTGTGCCATCCCCTGGAAAATGGCTTTTTGGTAACACAGTGTTATGTGAATCTGGTATTCGCCATTTCTACGAGGTAAATTATCAACTAAAATATTTGAAATACATTTTTCACACTCCTGGACAATATTTTGTGGACGCCCATGGATACATGAAGTGTTGTAGAAATTTAATCAGAGATTTTCTTTTTCAAGCCCATAAGTCTACACTCAGTGGCGTGTTCAGTACTGTATGATGTGAAGATTTTGTTTCCGAAGATGTCTAATTGGTGTTATACGTGTGTTTCTTACAATATTATTCTTAGTTAGTTTATTAAATCGCCCATGTGTTGTCAGGGCTCGCAAAGGGAGCAAAGAATAGTAACACTGCAACCCACAAGGCATGTCGCAAGTGTCAAATAAGGTGGTGGCCTAGAAGAGCTAACCTAGTAAATAAAAAACGTCGCAGAAAGCAGATGCGCTGGCCGACCTGTAGACGCATAACTGGCACAATGTACAATCTCTCTTAGGCTCAGATCACATACAAATCACAAAAGTGATTTAACAAGTGGTCGACATGGAACGTTCAAAGAAGAAGAACAAAGAAATACCAATACTAACTTATGGAAGCGAATCATGGACAATAAATAAAGATATATACAAATCTCTAAAAGCCACAAATATGTGATTTTACCGGAAAATTCTCCGAAAAATTCGATTTTGGATGCGCTTGTCCTACATTAGTAGGGGCCCAACGGGGGAATCACGTTCTAACCGTTCTTGGCAAAGATTATTTATATATCACAATAAGAATGTACTTGGCAAAGATTATTTATATATCACAATAAGAAAGTACTTGGCAAAGATTATTTATATATCACAATAAGAATGTACTTGGCAAAGATTATTTATATATCACAATAAGAAAGTACTTAGCAAAGATTATTTATATATCACAATAAGAATGTTCTTGGCAAAGATTATTTATATATCACAATAAGAATGTACTTAGCAAAGATTATTTATATATCACAATAAGAATGTACTTGGCAAAGATTATTTATATATAGCAATAAGAATGTACTTGGCAAAGATTATTTATATATCACAATAAGAATGTACTTGGCAAAGATTATTTATAGATCACAATAAGAAAGTACTTGGCAAAGATTATTTATAGATCACAATAAGAAAGTACTTGGCAAAGATTATTTATATATCACAATAAAAATGTACTTGGCAAAGATTATTTATAGATCACAATAAGAAAGTACTTGGCAAAGATTATTTATATATCACAATAAAAATGTACTTGGCAAAGATTATTTATAGATCACAATAAGAAAGTACTTGGCAAAGATTATTTATATATCACAATAGGAATGATCAAAATGGTCGAGAAGAACGAGAAAAAGAAATAAAACGGACAATTCTAAGAATGTCATAGACTGCTAAAATCACTAATGTTGATGTGGTGAAAGAGAAAATGACACAGAGAAAACGTATTATCAATTTAAGAAAGAAGCAGTTATCATTTTACGGACATATGTTGACAAAAGGTAGATTTAGACACGGCCAACTATAAATTTATGGACCCTCGGACTCGGGTAAGAATTATGGGAAATCAGACCACAACTACACCACGTGACCACGCATTCCAGTATTGTTGTATATAGACGAATTCATTTTGAAATCAACACCTAATGCTAAATCGAAGTTATATTATACAACAATTTAAGTTTAACAATGAGGAATATGAATACTGTGAATATCTTTCACCAATAAATAACCAGGAACATTATGGACAGTCTGACTACATGACACGGAAGAGTGTCAACATCTGAACTGAAGCACTAAGGATAGACGTTTGTTGAGATCCATGATCTAGTACGCCAGCCGGCATGGCACATGATGATGAGTTTGTTAACTAGTCTATCCATAGAACTGGCGTCATTGTGTTTTGGACAAATACAAAACATGGTCAGTTATTGTTTAGCTATTGGCGTGGATCTCTCTCTCTCTCTTTAGCCTTTTACGTGGCATGGATATGAATTCTGATAACTTCTGCAGCTCACTTTCTTAGTTATACTCAATCATTCTCGATATTTTTTCCAACGTTTAGGTCAGAAATCTTACTAAAGTTAGGTCATCCAGCTTGTTGCCAAAATATACTTCACAGGCTCCATGTTCAGATGTGACCTCGTAAGGGCCTAATTTCGTTCAATCTCGATTTTAACTGTCATATCTCATCTTGTGCAATATATATATATATATATATATATATATATATATATATATATATATATATATATATATATATATATATATATATATATATAGAAAACCCCACCCCATCAACATACATATGTGTATATATTAGTGTGGCATAATATCCACGAACTGAGCAGGGAAAAGGATTGAAAATGAACACCGGGGCATATTCTTTACAGAACTTAGAATAAAAGAAGATCCATGTTCAACACACTTTCACCTCTGAAATATGAAATCTTCCAACAAAACTACAAATATATAGTATTGTTATGTAAGTGTTATTATAGCTCAGGAATTTAATGGTCGTTTGGCTAGTACAGTCACTGCGAGACTGTTCAGGTTAGAATTTTTTTCGTTACGACAAAACAAAACCTCATTGACCTTACCTGAGATTGAAGACGGGTCTACCGAATGGGAGCCCACGCTAATCCATTCGGCCAAATGCTTCTCCAACAGATTTGTATCAGTAATAACATCATTTTACTTGAGATTTTCCTTTGATTTATTTCGGTTAGAAACTGTAACAAATGAAGAAAATTGTTACCAACTTGTTGATATCATTCCCAGATTCTGACATAGATGTCTGCAAGCTGGTAAATCACTGCTGAAGATAAACAGGAACAAGTATTGCTGTCGGGGTTGGTTATGTCTGCTTTAAAACAAACATGGATTTCAGTTTGGCGATTATTTCTCTACTAATTCTACAAATATTTTTGGAACTAGGAATGCCATGTAAGTACATACAGAACATGATTTTAGTTGTCTTAAGCCGCCCGTGTGTTTCTGGGGTCTACAAGGGAGCAAAGAATAGTAACACTGTAACCTACAAGGCATGTCGTAAGAGGCGACGAAGATAGCGGTCTAGGGAAGCTACAATAGTAAATAAAAAGCGTTACAGAAATCGGATGTGCTGGCCTACTTGTAGGTGTATAACTGGCACAACGTACAATCGCTCTTAGGCTAAGATCACATATAAATCACACAGAGTGGTTTAACAGAGAATGACACATAATAGAGAAGAAGGATGGGAATTTACTGCTGCCTTAGTGTCAGGGCGTCGCAGAATTGCGAGAGGTAGTCATAAATTTATATAGCTTGAATTAATTTCAATATTCATAACTAGCATTCTCATTTGTGTTACATCACTTTACTGATAATGCAAAAATAAATGAGTATTAATAATTTGAGTATTTTGATTGCATTGGAACTTTTAAAAAGGAATCTATGCTACGAAAGGTCAAAGCAACATCAGTTTTTAAAAGTCTAAATAAAATATGGAACTGAAAGGTATATACAGGGTGGGCCAAAATAAATGAGAACATGGCGTAAAAAGTAATATAATTATATCAAAATTGTTTTAACTGTATCCATAATAGCTTAAATTGTTTCCTCATTTACTTACTGACCTATTTAGATATATGATATTTTTATTTCGACAATTTCCAGGCACAATCTTTGATTTTTAATATGCCAATTGTTGACATCTGCAGGTTTAAATTTGTTACCAAGAATGAGAAAATTTCTGCGGAAGACCGTATTCTGATTAAACGAGTGGCGTCGATGCTTAGAAAAATTGAACATGATTTCTGATTAGCTAAATATTTGGCAAACAAAATTACATGAAACAAAATAATTAAATTAAATAACATTTCTAAATAACGCGTATGTTACGCGATGTTCTCATTTTTTTTGGCCCACCTGTAGTTTGAAAATTAAATTACGAATTTTCAATTCAAATGTTGTACCCGTCCTAACATATACCAGCGATAGTTAGAAAATTATTTAAGATATAGAAAGCAAGTTGAATGCATTTGAAAATAGATGTCTGCGAAAAATAATGAACATCAAATGGAACGAATTCAGGAGAAGTGATGAAATCGGAGAATTGTCTGGTCAACCATTATTTACATTCTTTTATTGGGAATATCTTGAGAAGAAATGATCAAAGAATACCAAAGCAGGCATTGAAGTGAGAGGTAACGTGTTGAGGAAAGAGCGGAAGCCCTAGTGAAACCTTGAAACGAACATTGCTGAGAGAGGCAAGCAATATCGGACTCAATTCCATGGAAGAGATTGAGCGAGTCGCATAGGACAGAGCGGTATGGAGATATTACTTGCAGGCCCTATGTAACGTATAACGGTACGAGTGGAATATTATTATTATATTATTATATTTTAATAATGTGAGTAATTGGTCACGCTACTCAAAATGTAAATTGTAACTTTATATGCGCAGGATGGGTAATAATATCAACATTATAAAACTGATTCTCTGGTTATATCTCAGAAATACTTGAGAACGTCCAACTCTAGAATTATGACATTTCGACAGCTTCATCCTGCAGAAATTTGTAATATTGACCCGACCATTTTCAACTCTTGGTCGGGTTTTTTTTTTCAAACTGAGTCATGAGTTAGTTAACCGCTTTCACTGCATAATGTTTTTGTTTTCCTCTATACGAATTTATACTGTAATGTATACTGACTTAGATATTATCGATATAATAAGTAAAAGAAGTGTAAGGAGTGAATTTCTTCACTTCTTTTGAATCCTTTGCTTGATAAAGGCCTTTTGGTCGAAACGTTGCTGTGTATAGTTATTGTTTTTATATGTTGTAAAACTACAGTACTTTGCTTTTAACGTGTTTCTCCACTGACTTAGATAGTATACTCGCTTTGTGTCATCTTCAAAAAAACATACCGTGGGTAATTATATCGGTTCGGAAGGACGAATGGGTTAAGTTGGCTAAAAATGAATACGGGTCAAAGGCGCATGAGGGGTGTGCCAGGATTAGTGAGCCGGCACTAATCAAGACCCTGTCCTTTACCTCCACGTGGTGACCTTGGAAACAGACTTTGGTTCCGGTCTGGCAAATGGGGGCAGGGATCGGGGAGAACTACTGGTAGTGGTAGCAGTGCAAATACGGAAAAGCAATGTAGGTGCATACGAACAAAATGCATAAATCTCTTGGCCGATGTCCAACAAAATATTGACCAAGTTCCTGAACAAAAAAGAAACAGCAGCGACACGTCTCTGATAGAATCCCTACTCCCCGGAGTAAGGGCCAAACACAAATTACCATCTCCGGAGCAAGAGTCTCCATACACAAGCTCGAAGTGTAAGTCAATGGTCCCGCCACAAATTACCAGTTTCTCTTCCGATGGGTAGATTAGTAAACATGAAAGGATGAGAGGTGCATCCAGGGACGAAACGTGTGCCCACATAGGGGCGAAACTCGAAATCCTGAGGAGGGGGCAAACAATGCCAGCTGTGGAGTAAGAATAAATAAGTCAGATGCGTAACGAATAAAAGTCTACCCTCGTGTCGGTACGAGGGAAGATTGCAGCTGACTCCGTATCGGTGACCTGGCGTAGATACATCTACTGGGCAAGTTTGGCCGAGTGCAAAACATAAAGTTGCGTTTTAGTGCATAACGAAACTACCCTCCCTGGGAAATCCGTGCAAGGTACTGTTGCGATAACAACTAACATCCCCGGAAGAACTGAGGTGAGTGATGCCAAACGGAACTACCGGCCTTGGGACAACCGGCAAGGTACTGTTGCAGTCACAATTAACATCCCCGGAAGAACTGGAGCGGGTGATGGTGACGAGCGCAAAATATCAGTTGTGTTGATAGCGCCGATTGAAACGACCCTCTACATTATTTGTGCTTGGCCCCAGTCCGGTGTTTCCCGAGGCTAGGGAAAATGCGAAGTAGAAACTGCAAATTGCCACGAAACGACATGCGTCTCGAAAAGGCTGAGAATGTTCCTACTCCGGATCAAACTCGAAAGTGAACGGCAAAGCAAGATCGACAATGTAAAGATCTGACAGGCTGTCCGGATCCGAACATTGATGAAGGCCAATACTTTACACGGTGTTTCATACGAGTAAGACACCGTCCGAGGACAAGATTATAAGCCCCGTGAAATGTTCCTAATCCGGAACGACCTCACAGTCAGAAAGGACATAACAGTGTAACTCACTGTTTTGGCTTAGATCACAAAGCCCAAATATACGGCAAAGCTGATCGAAAAGGCGTAGATCCGGGCCAAAATAGTCGACAGAAAGGGTCGTTCCCTAGGAAAGCTCACCCTAGTAAATCAAAAGCTGGCTGAAACCGGATGGGCGGGCCTAGTCACCATGGGCACTCAATCGACCCAACGTAGATCACTCCGTTCTTGTCAAAGGACCACTTATATATCACAAAAAGAATGATAAAATTGGCCGTGAAGAACGTTCGAAAAGAAGAAGAAAATGAATACATTTCACATCGTATTAAGTCGGCCCTTTTTCTAGGTCAATGAAACATACTGGCCTAGTGGTGGGGGAATGATGTGAACATCAAGCTAGACATCATTACTTTCCAGTATTTCTCTATTACCTAATTGAAGCTGGGTCAACCTGACAGCCGTTACGGTCTGAACAACTTCCATACACAAATCTCACACAAAGCTAGGTTGTAAATCTAGGTAAACACGTAAAAACAAAGTACTACAGTTTTACAAAATACATAAACAGTGACGATAAACAGCAACGTTTCGACCAAAGGCCTTTATCAAGCAAACAATAGAACAAGAATGATGAATTTCGAGGAACACTACAAATGGACGATTACATGTGGAAACATAAACCTATCTGATGAAAATCTGGGAATAAAAACGAACAACGAAATGAGTGCAACACAAAAACCGAAAGTGGAAAGGAGAGAACAATAAACAATATAGTGGATAAATGACACATATATGGAGCAAACACACATATAGATAACAAGGCACGAGATAAGACAGTACTAAGAAGCATAGGAATGTAATGCGTTCAGTCCAAGAGGTCGCAAAGTGCCATAGAATGAAATAAAACGGTTCTCCAGGGCGAATCGACTGCGATCATCGGAGGAACATGATCGGATGGCTGTGACCTGGACATCGTCAACTCCTGAATGGCCAGTATCATTGAAATGAGTGGCCACAGGAGTCACAGAGCAATGGCGAATATCGCGTAAGTGTTGGGCGAATCGGTCACTGAGCCTCTTACCGGTTTCACCAATATAGGCCTTATGGCATCGTTTGCAGGTGATAGCATAGATGATATTGCGGGACTCACACGTGAAACTGTCTTGAATGGTATAATTAGCTTTTGGAAAAGAGACAGTACGGGTCTGTATTACATATGCACATGTATTACAGCGCCGACGACCACATTGGATGGTGCCAAAGTGACTCTGGATGTTAGATGTGCTTACATCTGCCATGCATCTGGTTCAGCTAATTGCTCGCCAGGAGGCCCTCTCTCACATACTTAGAACCCCAATTCTGACAGGGTTAAACTTATCTTAACTTTCCACCCTCATAGTTCCCTGGTGAAAAGGTCTTATTCCATCATCTCCCTATTTTTCAGTCTGATCCTGAGACACGTTCAGTCTTCCAACACTATCCTTTGGTGGCGTACAGACGGGACAGAAGCCTCAAGGATTTGTTGGTACACAGTCGCCTCAAGCCTAACATCCAGAGTCACTTTGGCACCATCCAATGTGGCCGTCGACGCTGTAATACATGTGCATATGTAATACAGACCCGTACTGTCTCTTTTCCAAAAGCTACCTATACCATTCAAGACAGTTTCACGTGTGAGTTCCGCAATATCATCTATGCTATCACCTGCAAACGATGCCATAAGGCCTATATTAGTGAAACCGGTAAGAGGCTCAGTGACCGATTCGCCCAACACTTACGCGATATTCGCCAATGCTCTGTGACTCCTGTGGCCACTCATTTCAATGATACTGGCCATTCAGGAGTTGACGATGTCCAGGTCACAGCCATCCGATCATGTTCCTCCGATGATCGCAGTCGATTCGCCCTGGAGAACCGTTTTATTTCATTCTATGGCACTTTACGACCTCTTGGACTGAACGCATTACATTCCTATGCTTCTTAGTACTGTCTTATCTCGTGCCTTGTTATCTATATGTGTGTTTGCTCCATATATGTGTCATTTATCCACTATATTGTTTATTGTTCCTCTCCTTTTCTACTTTCGGTTTTTGTGTTGCACTCATTTCGTTGTTCGTTTTTATTCCTAGATTTTCATCAGATAGGTTTATGTTTCCACATGTAATCGTCCATTTGTAGTGTTCCTCGAAATTCGTCATTCTTGTTGTATTGTTTGCTTGATAAAGGCCTTTTGGTCGAAACGTTGCTGTTTATCGTCACTGTTTATGTATTTTGTAAAACTGTAGTACTTTGTTTTTACGTGTTTACCTATTTTTCCAAGTTTTACTGCAGTCTCCACCCTTGTTGTAAATCTAGTACGCATAGGTCGTAGGTATGTCACGTTGGAGACATCAACAAAGAAAATCCACCATAATTCTCTTTTCGTTAGGGGCTCTCAAGGCAGAGACATTCGCAACAAAAATCCACCATAATTCTCTCTTGGTAGGGGTTCTCAAGGTGGAGACATCAGCATCAAAAATTCTAAATAGTTCTTTATTTGTAGGCGTTCTCAAGGTGGAGACATCAGCAATTAAAATTCCACCATAATTCTCTTTTCATAAGGGTTCTTAAGGTGGAGACATCATCAACAAAAATCCACCATAATTCTCTATTCGTAGAGTGTCTTAGTGGAGACAAAAAACTCCACTATAGTTCTGCCTTAAAACTTCTGAACAAGTGTGAAAAAGTCGAGTTCTCTTGATGTTGTCAATACAGGACTTTGTGGTGCTCCTCTTCTCCTTTTACCCTCAACTGTTGTCTGTAAAATAATCGTTGCAAGTAAGTCATGCTTCATACATTAATTGCCCGAACCAGGCAAGATTACGTCATGTTACGACTGCCAAAACTGGCTCCTGTCTGCCTGCAACTGTAATGATGTGTAATATAGCACACCGAATCGCACAGACGTTAGACGATACGATGCTATTATAGCGCGCGATGAATATCATCCATCTATTATTGAATTGATTCAAAAATAGCTCCTAAATAAGAAACAAATTTGATTAAAAACTGGAGAAATCTGAATATATTTAAAAAAAAATATATATTAATATTTGTGATTTGTTTCCATAATTGAGGAAGACAGTGGAGTTCACCAGGAAAGATAGACTACGAAATGAGGACATCAGAAGCAGAGTGAGCACAACTTCATGCACCCAATGCATGTCACAGATTTTCATTTTATGACCTTTAAGATCAGTGTTTCCCAACCTTTTTGTACCATGTCCACCAAAGCCTTTCAAAATTCGTATTTCCTCCGCCCCCATATGTAACATATACATACATTTTTAATTTTCAAAAATTGAATTGTTCACTGAAGAAACTTAAGTGATAGGTTTTAGGAAGAAATCACTAACCAATTGTTGAGGAAACACAGTAAGTAAATTTTCAAAACTTGTAATGGAAAACTGAAATTTATGTACGAAATAATTTTAATGAGAGATTTTTCTATATTATTTTAATTATTAACTACTTACAGTTAGTGAGATCCTTGCACTTAATGTATGCTGCAAAGAGATTTTATGTTAGGTTCCAATTTAGTTAGCTTCAGTCTCAAGCCTTCCCATTGTTTTACATTCAGCCGATTTCTTTTTTTTAGCAGCAAATCAGTAATGGCACTGAATCCACGTTAAGCTAAATATGAAGATGGAAACAGTAATAACAGTTTTCTTGCACATTTGGATTTCTGTTTCCTTACAAAGCCATGCCATGGTTCTTTTATATTAAATAAAGTTTTAACTGACTCATCATTTTGCATTTCTACGAGTTTTTCTTGATACTGCATATTTGAAATATCAGATAAATCCATTAACATTGGCTGCAACATCCACGTTAGAAAATCAATTTGTTTCTACTCAGAAAATATTTCTTTTAAATCAGCGGATATAATAGCCGTCCATCGCAAGCGATGATGACAACAATCTCAGACGTGTACTGTTGCACCTCTCTGGTGTGTGCGGAGGTGACTGTAGAGTCCAATCCTAGAACAGAATCCCCGACCACAGGTGGGGCATACATGATCAAGGTTAGACATGTGCGTGTTGTGTGCTCTGTCTTTTCGCGCTGCTCGTTTTCTCTGTGACTCAACAATACGATGATTCTCAGCTATTCGGGTTCCTCTTTTGTTGTTACAGCGCCACATTTGGCGATCTTGCGCAAGGGATTCCCAGTACGTATTGTCTATATCGAAGCATTTCAGAGACACTTTAAGAGTGTCTTTAAAGCGTTTTTCTGTCCACCAGCTAAACGTCTGCCCCTTCAAGCTCGCCATACATCAACTGTTTTGGGATGCGTTTATCAGGCATTCGAGCAACGTGACCGACCCATCTCAGTTGGGCCTTCTGCAACAGGGTGTTGACGCTTGGGATCTTTGCTCTTGTGAGGACTTCGCTGTTTGGAATTTTGTCCTGCCAGTTTATTTTTAGTATTCTGCGTAGACAGCTTGTGTGGAAATGGTTTAATTTTCTTCCGTGTCTGCTATACACTGTCCATGTCTCGCTTGCGTACAGCAGCGTGGTTAGCACTATGGCCTGGTAAACTTTCAGCTTTGTGACTATGCTTATCCCCTTCCGTTCCCACACAGTGACACGTAACCTTCCGAACGCAGCACTGGCTTTGGATATCCTATTGTGGACCTCAGAATCTATGTTTGCCGATCTGGATAGGAGGCTGCCAAGATAAGCAAAGTTGTCCGTTGACTGGAGACGCTGGTGTTTAATGTTGATGACTGGATCGTAATACTGTTCTCTAGGGGCGGGCTGGAACATGACCTCTGTTTTTTGGTGTTAATGGTGAGGCCAAACCTATCACAGGCCATTGAGAACTTGTCCATGTAAGTCTGCATTTCTTCCTCAGAGTTGGTAGCGAGGGCACAGTCATCAGCAAACAACAGGTTTGAGATAGTTGATTCTTTTACCTTGGTGGAGGATTTTAACCTCCGAAGATTGAATAGGTTACCGTCTGTCCTGTATCTAATCTTTACCCCATGTTCGTCGCCTTCCCAAAAGACATCCGTGAGCATGGCAGCAAACATCATGCTGAAGAGTGTTGGGGCCAGTACACATCCCTGTTTGACGCCGTTGGTGACATGGAAGGCTTCCGACAGCTCTCCTTCGTCAAGTACACGTGCCATCATGCCCTCGTGAAACTGTTGAACGATCTTGATGAATTTCCTTGGGCATCCAAATTTTTCCATGATCTTCCATAGACCCTCCCTGTTAACCGTGTCCAAAGCCTTTGTCAGATCGACAAAGACCATATAGAGGTTACGGTGCTGCTCTTGGCATTTCTCCTGTAATTGGCGAGCAGCAAATATCATGTCTGCTGTTCCACGACCTGCTCTGAAGCCACATTGGGTCTCAGGGAGTAAGTCCTGTTCCAGGTGATCGATTAATCGATTGAGGAGGACTCCGGCCAGTATTTTGCCAGCGATTGACAGGAGGGAGATCCCCTGTGGTTATCGCAGGCCTGGCGGTTTCCTTTCCGCTTGTACAGGTGGACAATAGTGGCATCCTTTAATTCCTGTGGCACACGTTCGTTGCACCAAATGGATGTAAATAACTCTGTCAATTTTAGCATCAACGTGGGCCCTCCTTCTTTGTAGACTTCGGTTGGTATTGAGTCCGCACCCGGTGCCTTCCCGCTGGACATCTGGCTTGTTGCCTTCTTGACCTCTGCTAAGGTAGGTGGAATATCAAGCTTGGCATTGATTGGGACCTGGGGCATGCGCTCTATGGCTTCATAACATGTAGTGGATGGATGGTTGAGGACAGAACGGAAGTGTTCTGCCCAGCGATTTAGTATCTGAGGCTTGTCAATTAGTAGCCTTGCTCCATCTGCATCGAGTATGGGAGTGGGGTGAGATTGTTGAGGTCCGTAAACAGTTTTTAGGGCATCGTAGAAGCGTTTGAAATCATGTCTGTCTGCATATATCTGGATTTCATCAGATTTTTGCTTAGCCATGCGTCTTGTAATTTCCTGATTCTCTCTTGAGCCCTTCTACGAGCATCTAGGAAAGCTGGTTTTTTTTGGATGATGATGATGGGTCATTTTGATAGGCTCTGTATGTCTCATGTTTCGTGAGAAGAATAGACTTGATTTCTTCGTCATTTTCGTCAAACCAGTCGTGGCTCTTGCGTACAGAGTGTCCTATGAGCTCAGAGGTAGATAGGTACACGGTGTCTCTGAGGGCAGTCCAGTCATCGTCCACGCTGGTTTTGCCAAATTGGAGGTCCTTCAATTTGTCGTCCAGGTCTCTTATTAAACTTTCAGTGACAGCGGAGCTTTTCAATTTGGAGACTGCCAGCTTTTTTGTTGGTTTGCGACCCTGGTGACGTTTTCTAGGCTTGATGCGGAGGTTGAGCTTTGACACGATCAATCTATGATCGGTCCAACATTCTGCTCCGCACATAGCCTTTGTGACTCTGACGTCACGTCTGTCATTTTCCTTACGATGACGTAGTCAATGAGGTGCCATTGTTTGGAACGGGATGCATCCATGACGTTTTGTTTCGGGTTGGTAAACGAAACAAGGAGTTTGTAATTGTTAGGTCGTGGGCAGCACATAGTCTGAGTAATAGAAGCCCATTACTATTGCACTTGCCCACGCCGTGTACTCCTAGTACTCCATCCCAGACCCGATGGTCTGTCACTACTCTGGCATTGAAGTCCCCGAGTATGATGAGCTTCTCAGACCTTGGGACCGCTGAGATGGCTGAGTCAAGGTCCTCGTAGAAACCATCCTTGATTTCGCTTGGATTTGTCATTGTCGGGGCGTAGACGCTGAGTAAAGTGGCACTCTTTTTTCTCCTAGTGAGATCTGAAGAGTCATCACTCTGTCACTGACACCTTTTGGGAGTCTGGTGAGGCCGCGCACAAGATGAGATTTGACAGCAAACCCTACACCAGATTCCTGACGTTCTGTATTGGCTCTCCCACTCCAAAAGAAAGTGTAACCTCCGCCCACCTCTGACAGCTGACCCTCGTCAGGGAATCTGGTCTCACTCAAGGCAGCTATGTCGATATCGTAGCGTGCCAGTTCTCTAGCCACGAGTGCAGTCCGTCTCTCAGGTCTTTCAGCTTTGTTGTTATCTAATAGTGTTCGCACGTTCCACGTGCCTATGGTGAGAGCTTTAAGCGTGTTCTTCATGTTGTGTGATTTGTGTTGTATGTAGTTGTCTGATATAATTTTCAGATGATCGACAATAACAAATATTACGGTATTAGTCGCTTCACATTTCTGGAGGCAACGAAACTTTTCATATTGATGATTTGACTAAATTCTCGCCTATAGTATGATTTTTCCCACATTTAGCAATGAGTAAGGAAATGTGATAACTATCCTCAAGAGAACGATTGACAGGTTCAGTACGAGCAGTAAACAGAGACTTTAATGTTGCTCTTTTTTATCAAATTTTGTCTTTAAATTTTAAAATGAATTCAAATCTGAATGAATATGAGCACTATGTTTCGCCTTCAAATGCGCCTAAAGACAAACTCGTTTCATTGGTCAAGCATTGTTGGCATAAAAGACATTAATGTGGAATACATTAATATAATAATTTTTCACATCAGATGATACATATTTGAGAAATATAAATGCTCCTTCGTTAACTATACAACTACACATGTACAATCCAGTTGCATAGTGAGTATCCATTACTCTGGTAATCACATTAATGGCCCATAACTTTTTATTTGAGTCAAACCCCTTGATGTTTCTTGGTTTCTTTTCTCATCGTATCTAACATTCCAAGCCAAATCAAACTTCGGACCTGCTTTCTGTTGCAAAGATATGATGTGCGTGGCTCTGTCCAATACTATTACATACTCAAGATTGCACTGTTTAAACTTATTTTCGTCTCCATGACAAGGTTGGCAAATGTCAGACACATATTTTCCCTTTGTCTTGCGAGTCGAAGGTCGTGGGTTCGAATCCGGACCGCGGCCTTCTATTCACGAGTGCAGTTTTTTCCAGAGACCCCTAGGATTGATGCCGGAGCTACGGAGTTCGTGGTTTGTGCAATACTCTCGGCAGGTGGCGTGCCATTTCTGCACAGAGGACCGAGCCATATGGGGTAAAACCCAGTGCAATGAAGTCAATCCTTCAGCTTTAAAACCCTTTAAACTTTAAGACACATTACAGTTTAAAAAAAATACGACTCGATTTTAACATAACACATGCTTTCCCGCTTTCAAAGCTTTGTTACTAGGAGGTAGAAATGTACCTAGATATAAGTACTTTCCGTTTATTGAAGATTTTTTAAACTTTAGTAAAGTGATTGTGAAGCAACATTCGTTTTTTTCAATAGACATTCAAAGCCGATTTATCGGTTTTGTACATCATGAACATTAGTTAAACTCTGAACTTAACCTCCCCCCTTAACAATGAAAATGCCACCCTGTGGGGTATGGGCCCCACGTTGGGAAACCGGGTTTTAGATGTTTCTGTTCTAGTCTATGTGTAGTTTGCTGTGAAATTCATCACTCCTGTTGTATTGTTTGCTTGATAAAGGCCATTTGGTCGAAACATTGCTGTGTATTGTTATTGTTTTTGTAATTTGTAAAACTATAGTACTTTGTCATTACGTGTTTCTTCATTGAAAAAATATACCGCTGCTGTGTGCTATAACTTTATCAAACGAAGTAGAATGCAGGAAAATGACAGTACAAGATATGTCTACACATTCCATACAACTTGTCTGCAAAAGATCTTACGCGTGAAAATGGTGATATATTCTATCTACTCTTTCTTCTTTTGTCGTCACACTGTTACCGGGTTGTCGTCACACTGTTACCGGGTTGTCGTCACACTGTTACGGGGTTGTCGTCACACTGTTACCGGGTTGTCGTCACACTGTTACCGGGTTGTTGTCACACTGTTACCGGGTTGTCGTCACACTGTTACCGGGTTGTTGTCAAGTGTCGCAGTTTTTTGTTTTTATCTTGCGCTGTTCTGGTGACTTGTATGATTGTTATTTTTTCTCTTTGATATGATTCTGCTGTCATTTAACCATCTTTTTCGTGATTTTCCTCCCGCCTTCTTTCCTGATGTTCTGTTGTATATTCTATAATGCAACTAATATCAATTGTAGCTATAATCTTTTGATTTATTGATTGATTGATAGGACCATCATTATTGCACTTCGGTGAGTTACCATATGCGCTCGAATCTCTTTTTTACACAGGAAGGTCTCAGCGGTAGTGTGCGACCTCCGTAGCAACGGCGAGGGTCCCGATGTAATTTAAAAGATTGGGAAGACATATTTATAGGGATTTTATTTTTGAACTATTTCTAATGAATTTTGCCCGGGACGCAGCTTTACAGCCTACTCTTCTCGATTATGAACTGTCAATGGTTCTTTTACGTGCTCAAATTGAACACGGAACCTACCTTTTATCGTCCGTCTCCGATAGAACTGTGAACTTAATCTCACCTACACTGAGATCATAGATCTCTGTAAAAATATCTCGATGTCTCTACGATGGAGTGAAACGAGTACCTTTGAAACGAGTGAAATGAAAATCGTGGCATATCCACAGTAAACTAGTTGTTGATTTTCTAGGCATCACTTATACGTTCAGTAGTTTGCCATTGCTTTCTGAACGGTAAGGTCTAATTTTACCTTTATGTAAAAATCTCACGGAAACGAATTTGCTTCCAAACTTGCCCACCGTGGGGTTTGAACCAGGTACGCTTGGGTTTGTGATCGAGCTCACTACAGCTTGAGCTACAGACGCTCACAGTACGAGTATCTTTGCTATAGTCTATGATATCCTTAACATCCTATTATGCTGTATATATTATGCTTAAAAAGAAATTATGTTAAGAATTGGCAAAGTAACATCAATTTTAAAAGTCTAAATAAAATATGGATCTGCAAGTCGCATCCTTATTCGTTACCAGTCCTTACTAGCTCAAACTGCCAAGCCAACCTTTTATGCTCAACGTATGCCAGAAACACAATTTCTATCTCAGCAAGAGACCACATCTGCAAATGAAAGTATCACATCTAAGAGCATTCTTGAAAGCAAAATTCCACTTTATCAGTGTTTCTCAACGGTGACAAAAAAGAACCCCATGGGGCGTTTCAAGATATCTTGGGGGTGTTTTGATGGGTCGCTACAATTGGGGTTGGTTACTTTCATAAAAATTGACAAGAAAAAATATGAAACAATTAAAAATAAAACGTCAATGAAATAACATATAACACACTAGGTTTTATTCGCACGGTCATATCGAGTGTTTCAGTGATTACAAACGCAAAATCGAATATCAGGATGTTACGATTAATAGAAGACAGCAGGCCCGTTCTTACTCCCCCTGTCCACATGCCCACTGTCCACATTCAAAATACTACTCCCTCCTAAATATTCCTGACACAAGCGCTGTTAAAAGAGGTGGCCCGCAGGCACCATACCACCCGTGTGATTTATCCCTGGTGCCCTATTTTATTTCTTTGGCTTTGATGTTAATCACAATTATGAAGGAGAAAAATGTTTTTCTGAATAACAGAATCATTCAGTTTTTTTCTTAAGCATAATACTTAAAAGTTTTAACTTGTAGTCAGGATTAATCTTTGTGTCGTAGAGCTTAAGTACTCGCTTCTCGTTCCAATGGTAGTCGGTTCGCTCCCTCGTGGAATCATCATTAATTATTCCAGAGATCTCTGTTCTCAGTGTAGGTGAGATCGAGTTCCCAGTCCTGTCGGAAACGGACGACAAAACGTAGGTCTTGTGTTAAAGTTGAGCATGTAAAAGAGCCATTGACAGTTCAAAATCGAGAATAGCAGGCTGGAAAGCCGCTGCCTGTGCAAAGTTTATTAGAAAGCTTAAATAAAAATATTTATACAAAATATTTTTACCATCTTCTAAACTTCACCGGTGCTACAGAGCTCGTGCACTGCCGCTACAATCTTCTTGTGTAAGAAAGAGATCGAAACACACATGGCAATTCACTGAAGTTCAATGATGATGCTCCTTTCAATCAATCTATCAATCAGCTCTACATATGAAAAAAATAGTGGGAAACTATTTTTAAGAGTAGGAAAACGAACATACAAAGACATCAAACAAGCTAGACAGAAAAATATCAAATTGTGTAATATTTTAAACCCACGAATTTATCAGACATGATATCAGACTGAGAGATATAAATTAAGGGAGAGAATAAAATCTGATACATAGAATATCATGTCAGACATTCAGGAGTTATGTCTCTGGGGGCTTTTCGGTTTCGGAAGCTGTGCCCAATAAAATGGCGAATCATAAAGTCTTGATTACAAGGGCATTAGCGACACTGTTGTCTACGTTTACGACTTTGATTGAAAAGGAAGATAAAATTAATTTCCGATGTGATCTTTGAAGTATTGGTTGACTTTGTCTGAGAGAGAAAGAGAGAGAGAATACATTAGAATTCCCAATAGTCTACAGTAGGCGTGTTGTGTAGTGGAGTGGTGGCTTCTTAAGGTGTGGTGGAGGAAAGTGGTGGCATTTTTGTGGGTGTTTGGAGACAGTTGTAGCAATTTTGGAGGGATATGAATGAAAGAAAACAGATATAAATTTGAGGGGAGTACTTATAAAGGAAATGCGGTTGTTACTATAATGCCAACTTTATATTTTTAGCCATTTTCAGAAGGTAAACATTACACTTTATTTAGTGTACCAACATAGTAAAATGGGTGTTACTTTGAGACTGTTAGTCGCCGGTGTGGTGCCGGTACCCGCAAGGGAAGCAAAGAATAGTAACACTGCGACCTACTAGGCATGTCGTAAGAGGCGACTGATGTCGGACCTAGGAAGCCACCTAGTAAATAAAAAGCAACTCAGAAATCGGATGTGCTGGCCTACTTGTAGGTGTATAACTGGCACAACGTACAATCGCTCTTAGGCTAAGATCACATATAAATCACACAGATTGGTTAACAAGTGGTCGATATGGAGCGTTCGAAGAAGAAGAAGAAGAAGAAAACAGTTATTACTAGTTGGATAATGTATACATGTATCTCCATGTATGAACGTACATAACTGATGATAACTACTACACTGGATGAAATAATACAGTTAAGAATACAAATGCTGCATAATAGTTATCAACAAATAGTTTTTATCATCTTCAATCTTGATATTGTGCGATATTTGATAATTGAATTCTTCCCTGCTCGTACACTGCCTATTGTTGACAGCTTGCTGGCTTGTCATAAAATTGTGACGAATAATAGAAAGCAATTTTTACTGAATTATTATACAAAAAAACAGCATGATCTTTCATCGTTAAATAAATATCGATAATGATCAAGACATGTATGTTCTATACCAGTAAAAGCATTTAGTTAGACTTTGTGGCGTAGTGGCTATGTGCTCGCCTCTCGTTTAAAATGTACCCTGTTCGCTCCCTCCTGGAGTCATCAGAATAGTTCATAGAGATCCCTGATCTCAGTGTAGGTGGGATCGAGTTCATAGTCCTATCGAAGACGGACGATAAACATAGACACAGTGTTCAAGTTGAGCACGTAAAAGAACCATTGGAAGTTCAAAATCAGGAATAACAGGCTGGAAGAACGCTGCCTGGGTAAAATTCGTTAGAAAGACAAAAATATAAAATTCCTTCAAAATAGTTTCGCTATCTTCACAATTATATCTGGGACCGTCGCCGGTGCTACGGAATTCGTGCAACTCCTCTGAGATTTTACTGAGTAAGAAAGAAATCGGAGCAGACACGGTTACTCGCCGAAGTGCAATGATGATGGTCCTATCAATCAATCAATGGTTAGGAAAGCTCTCTAATGGACAACGAATGGAAAAGAAGGACTGGACGTCCAAAGAAAATTTGTCAACAAACTGTGAAAAGATAAATGAAATATTGTGACCTGACATGGGAAATAACATAAAAATGGGAGAACAGCAAGAAAGGAAATCTCTTGTGGAAGATTTATGTGTCAAATGGGAGTCTCTGTGACTCAGTGGTTTTGTCTTGCGTACCGAAGCTCGTGGATTCTAATCCGGATCGCAGCGATCTGATCACGAGTGTATTTTTTCTAGAGACCCTTAGGATTGTTGCAGGAGCTACGGAGTTCGTGTCTTGTGCAATATTCTCAGCAGGTGGCATGTAATTTCTGCGGAGAGGGACTGAACTATATGGATTAAAACCCGGTGAAGTAATGAAGTAAATTCTACGGATTTAGACCCTTTAGAGATTTTTCATCCGTCATTGCAAAAGTCTTCAATCATACAACGGTTGCTACCAACAAAAGTCTTCAATCATACAACGGTTACTACCAACAAAAGTCTTCAATCATACAACGGTTACTACCAACAAAAGTCTTCAATCATACAACGGTTACTACCAACAAAAGTCTTCAATCATACAACGGTTACTACCAACAAAAGTCTTCAATCATACAACGGTTACTACCAACAAAAGTCTTCAATCATACACCAGTTACTACCAACAAAAGTCTTCAATCATACAACGGTTACTATCAACAAAAGTCTTCAATCATACACCAGTTACTACCAACAAAAGTCTTCAATCATACAACGGTTACTACCAACAAAAGTCTTCAATCATACAACGGTTACTACCAACAAAAGACTTCAATCATACAACGGTTACTACCAACAAAAGTCTTCAATCATACAACAGTTACTATCAAATTGCTTCAGTCTGAGCATGATAACTTTGTCAATGGACGAGTCAATATCGTCTACATAGTGGTATTGGATTGATATACATCAATACGTTTTCAAATGGTGACATCAACATAATGTTTACAATTAACCCTTTTATCGTCTTTCTTTCTCTCGTTTTCGTCTGATCTTTTCCTTGTTGTTGTTAATATTTGATGACCTCAAATTTAGACTTTGGTTGACACTTTGCTTTATATACACTGCATCTGAATAGCAGGGCCCCATTAAGGTTCACTTTTTGTTGGTAAAATGCTTGTTTGTTTGTTTCGATCTCTCTTCTCGACTATTTTGATCATTCTTATCGTGATATATAAACAGTCTTTGTCAAGAATGGTTAGATCGTTGCGCCCCCGTTAGACCCCTTCTAGTGTAGGACTGGTGTATCCGAAACCGAAGTTTTCGACCTAAGGTAAAATGCTTATGTAGCCGAATCATTTAATTTGTTGTATCTTTATATAGTTTAGTACGGATGTTGTAGCAATTTGTTGTATCTTTATATAGTTTAGTACGGATGTTGTACCAATTTCTCCCACTGATGTCTTCATTCCTAGCGCGTTCTTTACTTGATACTCCCATCACTCAGCGTAGAAAGTTAATCTATGTCGTGACTACTTATCTTGATACTGCCATCACTCAGCGTAGAAACCTAATCTATGTCGTGACTAGTTACCTTGATACTTACATTACTTAGCGTAGAAACCTAATCTATGTCGTGACTACTTATCTTGATACTTACATTACTTAGCGTAGAAACTTAATCTATGTCGTGACTACTTATCTTGATACTGCCATCACTCAGCGTAGAAACTTAATCTATGTCGTGACTACTTATTCTGTCGTTTGATGTCGACGTTCAGATCGTGAAGTCACTAGTAAGAAATCAAATAGTTAGACAGAATCAATGCGGTCTGATTGCTCAATAAAGAATGTAAATTCTCAAGAGCCTTGACTAACAACAAAACAAATTTCATAATAGATTCAGCATAATACGACCGAACGAGATGGCTAAGTCAGAACAAGCTAATGCTAAACAAACGGTAGTGAGAGAAGAAATATAACAGAACGTCCTTAGAAAGTGAGGAAAAATAAGAGAATAAACAAAGACACACAGGATTTGCTGATAGATGGACAGACAAATAACACAGCTTATATATGTGTATGCTTCTTTTTCTTCTCTTCTTCTTCTCCCAACTCTCCATATCGTTCACCTGTTAACCACTCTGTGTGAGCTGTATGTGATCTGAGCCTAAGAGTGATTGTACGTTGTGCAAGTTATGCGCCTACACATAGGCCAGCACATCCGATTTCTGAAACACTTTTTATTTACCAGGGTCGCTTCCCTAGGCCCATACCTCAGTTTCCACTTAAGTTAAGACAGGCCTTGTAGGTCGCAGTGGTACTATTCTTTGCTTCCCTTGCGGGTCCCGCCACCACACGGGCGAAGCTGTATCCAATAACCAGTAACCGATCCACTTCTTATACATAGAGGACTGGAACAGTATGCTGCGTGTGTAGTCGAATTCTTGAAAGCATGTTTAGTGAATGAAGCAGGGGGAAACAAACCGAGAAACGGGGAGGTAAGGAAAATTGTTAGTTGAATATCCATAAATAAGAAAATCGATGCAGAAATATATTGAAATAAACCGTCAAAAGATTAAACTGGGAAAAGAAAGAGCAAAAAGTCACATCTCTTTACATAAGGAAATTTAAGCGTAACCATGAGAAGATAGTCATATTGATTGAAGAATACGAATTTTTTAACTTGAAGATTTACATTGAGAAACAAAGAATGAATTGGTTCGGCCACTTAATTAGAATGCAATAAAATCCACAAAACTCTACACAGTATACAGAGTCTGCTATAACAGAACATCAGGAAAGAAGGAGAGGGGCAGACCACGAAAAAGATGGTTATATATCATCTGAAATCCTTTGCTGTGTTATTGATTGATTGATTGATTGATAATACCATCATCATTGCACTTCCGTGAGTAACCATGTAGGTTCCGATCTCTTTCTTACACAGGAAAGTCTCAGCTGCAGTGCACGAGCTCCGTAGCACCAGCGAGGGTTCCCTGATGTAATTTTAAGACGGTAAAAAATTCTTAAAGTAATTTTATTAAAAAAAATCTTTTCTAATGAATTTTGCCCGGGCAGAAGCTATCCAGCCTGCTCGTCTCGATTTTGTATTGTCAGGGGTTATTTTACGATCTCAATTTGAACACGGGACCTACGTTTTATCGTCCGTCACCGATAGGACTAGGAACTCGATCTCACCTACACTGAGATCAGGGATATCTGGGAAAATAACCAGATGGCTCCACGAGGGAGCGAACCTGGTACCTGTGGTACGAGAGACCAGTGGTTTAGCTTACCTCTACGTCACAGAGAACTCTTACCTCTACGTCACAGAGAACTCTTACCTCTACGTCACAGAAACCTCTTACCTCTACGTCACAGAGAACTCTTACCTCTACGTTACAGAGAACTCTTACCTCTACGTCACAGAGAACTCTGCTGGTTATATGTTTGTTTACATGCAGCAATAGAGATGTAATATTAATTAGAAATATCACTATCAGTCACGATGCATTGAAGCGGTTACTGCCTGGCACAATACGATTGTTCCCGAGAGAAATTATTGTTCTGTCACGTGGATGTGATCTTCAAGATTAGGGGTTTTTCATATCAGTTTGACACCCTTGACTACGTTAAGAATTGTTAATCATAAGTAATGTTGTTGGTTTATCACAAGTAATTGTATTGGTTTATCACAAGTAATGTTGTTTGTACATCACAAGTAACGTTGTTTGCACATCACAAGTAATGTTGTTTGCCATCACAAGTAATGCTGTTTGCACATCACAAGTAATGTTGTTGATTTATCACAAGTAATGTTGTTGATTTATCACAAGTAATGTTGTTGGTTTATCACAAGTAATGTTGTTTGCCCATCACAAATACTGAAGAACATTCTGTTCATGCAAGAAATAAATAACATATTTCTTGTTTTGAATTAGTTTGTTGGTATGTTGATGACTATTGTGCCATATTATTCCGGTTTGAAAAGGGTCTTGGACAGCCTAAATTGTCTTAAGTTGAAGAATTAACTTCAATGCACCGGATTTCACCATATGGCTCCGCCCCTGTCGAGAAATGGCATACCATCCGCCCAGAGTGTTGTACAAAGTACGAACTCCTTAACTCCAGCAATAATCCTATAAATCTTAACAAAATTGCACTTGTGACTGAACCCACATCCTTCAGAACTACAGGCAGACGTCTTAATCACTTCACCATCTTCATCATTATATACAAGATAAATACTACGTAATAAATAATGGCCTTACTCAAGCTGGCAGAAGTATGGACAGAGCTGATGTTATTAATAAAGTAAGCACTCAGTTATGCGATATCGACAAGTCTCAGACATTTTAACGATTTCGAGAATTAAGACAAGACAGTGTTATCTTCATTGTAGCGAGAGAGAGAGAGAGAGAGAGAGAGAGAATATCCTAATCAACTTCTTATGGGTAGGGTGAATAGGTGCACTTTGAGGTGGCTGCTGCAGCAGAGAACAGAGCACGCATGGGAATGTCTAATGTGCCAAGACGTCGATCACATCACATCACATAACATCACATAACATCACATAACATCACATAACCAATACGCAGAACACATATACACCCACACTCACTCAGCACACATACGATCATGCATGATCTAAGAAACACACACAAATTCACACACAGACAAACGTGCTCACCCACATACAAAGACAGATAACATCAATGCAAACCTGTCTTTAAGAAATATTTTAAAAATCAATTTTTCTAATGGAACTAAACAGCGATGTCGTGCGCTTTTTAGATGTCCTGATTTAGAGTTGACCTCTGACACTGACTGATCTATCTTAGAAATTGTTTCGTGGAATGCCAAATTTAAGGACAAATTTTGATTCTGAGAATGGTAAACATGTTAACCCCTTAGCACTTCTGATCCGATCTCTCTCTCTCTTTCTCTCTCTCTCTCTCTCTCTCTCGCCATCACCGATCAGACCGGTGTACCAGATTTCCCCATCAATCTCATTAAATCAGTCTTACCACTGATGTGGTTCGTCACATCTTCAGCGTCATTTGGAGCTCTGGTGCTTATCCTTCGGCGATGTGTTCGGTTTTAGCCAGCGTTTACTGGGTTCGATCTCCATCAGCCTCTGGCTGTGCCCAGCCGACATGCAAGGCAACAGGTTGCTATTTTCTTTTAGGGTAGCTACCCTTAGACAACCTTCCCTTCCGGGATGTTGAGCGTCATCTGCCCAGGTTACCAGTCTTTTTTCAGACTACTTGGTTTGCCTGCCGTTCAGTTTTGTGTACGGTTTGCTCCGCTAGCATTTGATTGATTGTCCTCAATTGGCAGTAGTGATTCTCTATTGTCTATTCCTAGATGGAAGATGTAGTTGGCTGTCCACTCGTGCCGTTAAGCGTAGGGATGGGAGCTTTAATTTGCGTTCTAGGCCAGATGAGTCGCCCTTATTGTGATATATCCGTGTTTATGTAGTGTGGTCTTGATATTGTCTATCCATCTTTTCTTGGTCTTCCCTTAGCTCTAGTACCCTATCTCTTTTTATTGTAAGCTGTTATTGGTGGTTGGTTGTATTTCATTCTCATTAAATGTCCAAACCACTGCATTTGTTGTCTTTCGATTTATTCGATGTATGAAGTTATGCCCACTCTGCTTCTGATGTCCTCATTTTGTAGTCTGTCTTTCCTGGTGACCCCCACTGCCTTTCTTAATCATTTCATTTCACACGTGGTGAGCTTTCTATGGTGTAAGAGATCAAGTTTGGCACTGGTAACAAAGTGTTGGTAGGAAAATACTTAATGGTTCTCTGCGAGGAGAAACGAGGTTATTGTTCTCTGGATGGACTTAGAGGCTCGCCACCGTTTGTCCTCCTCACGTTTCTTTGCACTGGATGCAAGCCTCTGCTGGGCTTTCCAGTTTTTCTGCACATTTTGGTGGTCCGCTCACCAATGCGTTTGCCACGCCTTTTTGTCGCTCCATCATCAGCACCTTGCATGTCTGCCCCACCGGTGAGCTCACCTGTGTATCGTCCGTATGCGTGTTCGCTCTACTTTGGTGCCTGCTCACCGTGTTTATCAGATTTCTCTCCATGCTTACATTTACTATGCATCAAGACTGTCAGGACACGCCACTCAGTTCGGGCCCCCACCTCAGGGCTCAAAATTTCGCCCCATGTGGGCCCACACCTCTTCTCTGGATGCACCCCTCATCCCTTTATATTTATTTGTTCAGCTTTTCCCACCGGCCGGGCGAGACGTGCATTAATAGTCACTCTGGGATTCTGCTCGGCTGTGTTGCGAGCGGATCTCATCTAACCTAACTGCGTCTGCATCCCTACTTATACCAGAGTAGCTCTCCCTCGATCTCTACCCGCTTAGCCAGACAGGAACCGTTGTCTGTTTCCATGTTCACCACATGGAGGTGAGTATGATCTTGGTTAGTCTCTCTCTCTCTCTCTTTGCCTTTTTACCCCGGGTTGGGGCATAGGCCCTAAACCAACTCATGCCAAGTCTTCCTATCTCTAGCTATCTCCTGCAGCTCTTTCCAGCTCTTCTTTATATTATTGATCTCCGCCTCCAAATCTCGTCTCCATGTATTTCTCGGCCTCTCCTTCTTTTGCTGTCCCTGCGGGTTCCAGGCAAGGACCCTTCTTGTTATATTCCCTCCGGTTTTCGCAAAGTGTGTCCTATCCAGCGCTAGCGTCTTTTTTAACCTGTTCGTTCACTGGAATCTGTCTCGTTCTCTCCATAAGTTCCTCATTTGTGACCCTATCATACCATCTTATTCCCTCTATTCTGCGCAGACACCAGTTGACGAATGTTTGCAATTTATGCGCTATTGTTTTAGTTGTTCTCCATGTTTCTGACCCATTCAGTAGAACTGCTTTAACATTAGAGTTAAATATCCGAATTTTTGTTCTAGATTTGATTTCTTTGGACTTCCAAATGTTTCCCAGTGCAATGAAAGCTCCTCTTGCCCTCTGTATTCTTATTTTAACATCTCTATCTGTTCCACCCTCTTTGTCTACGTTGCTGCCCAAATATGTGTATGATTCTACCTATTGAAGTGGGATTTCACCCAAGGAGATCGAGTTGTCGTTTGCTTGGTTAATTCTCAATATCTTTGTCTTTCCCTTATGAATGTTCAGCCCTAGTTGCTGGGACCTTTGATTCAATGTGTTTAGCTTATCCTGCATTTGATTTCGTGTTTGTGACAGAAGGGCTATGTCATCAGCGAAGTCCAGATTATCTAGTTGCTCTGTCAGAGTCCATTGGATTCCATTTCTGGTGTTAGTTACTGTAATCTTCATAATCCAGTCTATTGTCAGTAAGAACAACATAGGTGATAGAAGACATCCCTGACGCACTCCTGTTTCTATTCCAAAAGTATCTGTTAGTTTACCTTCATGAAGAACTCTACATTTCATATTTGTATATGTTGCTTTTATTAGGTTAATAATTTTCTGTGGGATTCCATAATGCCTCATTAATTTCCAAAGGGTTTTCCTATCAATACTGTCAAAAGCCTTCTCATAATCCACAAATCCGATATAAAGTGGATCTTGGTTAGTACCAGCTCACTAATCCTGGCGCTGAGCCGATATAATAGTTCACTGTATTTTTATAATTTATAAAAAGCCAGTATACTGACTAATTCAATACCATCATCAACAAATAGCTTGTTGCTACCCCAATAGTCCTTCGGAATTTCTTTCATATGCTAGATGCCCCGCTTCTGCAACCATCATACACAACCCATCAATTACATCCTGAATCCTTCTTCTCCGTGGTCTTCATCCACTCCTCCCTGCCGGGAGACCTCCTTCCACCACGGTCTTCTCCAACCCTTTGTGTTTCTCTGTGTCCAAAACATCAAAATCCTCTCATTCCTACCAGCGACATCGGCCAGTTCTCTTTGATTTGAAGTTCTCTATTGATATATCCACCCGTTCAATATACAGTGCAATATAAATATGTTCGAAGGTTTAAAAAAACGTTTGTAGTTAAAGGGTTTTAATAATGAAGCAGCGGCGTTGACTGCGAGAAATGGAGAGAGCGAAGATTTGTCAATCATTATCACTTGGGTACAATATGTGTGTAGACATAATAAGATAGTTGTTGTGCTGGAAGACGGAGCATGTATGCACTTGTCCAATGTGGGAAAATGTCGATCATCTGTTATACGAGAGAGAGAGAGAGAGAGAGAGAGATAGAGATAGAGAGAGAGGAGATAGAGAGATAGAAAAGAGAGAGAAGACTTTAGAAAGACGGATATGGTGGCTAATTTCTGCTCAGGACAAGCTATTTAACGAGTAGTAGCAGTAGCTGTAGCTGTAGCAGTAGCTGTAGCTGTAGCAGTAGCAGTAGCAGTATCTGTAGCAGTAGCTGTAGCAGTAGCAGTAGCTGTAGCAGTAGCAGTAGCTGTAGCTGTAGCAGTAGCAGTAGCTGTAGCAGTAGCAGTAGCAGTAGCTGTAGCAGTAGCTGTTGCTGTTGGTGTTGCTGGTGATGTTGCTGGTGGTGATGCTGTTGCTGGTGGTGTTGATGTTGCTGGTGGTGGTTGTGCTGGCTGGTGGTGGTGGTTGTGGTGGTTGTGGTGGTGGTTGTGGTGGTTGTGGTGGTGGTTGTGGTGGATGTGGTGGTTGTGGTGGTTGTTGTTGTTGTAGAAACAGCAGTAGTAATTACAATACTAGTAGTAGTAATAATAATAGAGGTAGTAGTAGTAGTGGTAGTCGTCGTCATAGCAGTGGTAGCGGTAGCAGTAATAGTAGTCGTGGTAGTAGTGGCAGCAGTAGCAGGAATAGTAGTAGTAGTAGTAGTAACAGTAATAGTGGTCCTGCTACTAGTAGTAGTAGTAGTAGTAGTAGTAGTCGTGGTAGTAGTTGTCGTGGTAGTAGTAGCAGTAATAGTAGTCCTGCTACTAGTAGTAGTAGTAGTCGTGGTAGTAGTAGTAGCAGTAGTAGTAGCAGTAATAGTGGTCCTGCTACTACTAGTAGTAGTAGTAGTAGCAGTAATAGTGGTCCTGCTACTAGTAGTAGTAGTCGTGGTAGTAGTTGTCGTGGTAGTAGTAGTAGTAATAGTAGTCCTGCTACTAGTAGTAGTAGTCGTGGTAGTAGTTGTCGTGGTAGTAGTAGTAGTAATAGTAGTCCTGCTACTAGTAGTAGTAGTCGTGGTAGTAATAGTAGTAGTCGTGGTAGTAGCAGTAATAGTAGTCCTGCTACTAGTAGTAGTAGTCGTGGTAGTAGTTGTCATGGTAGTAGTAGCAGTAATAGTAGTCCTGCTACTAGTAATAGTAGTCGTGGTAGTAGTTATCATGGTAGTAGTAGCAGTAATAGTAGTCCTGCTACTAGTAGTAGTAGTCGTGGTAGTAGTAGCAGTAATAGTAGTCCTGCTACTAGTAGTAGTAGTAGTCGTGGTAGTAGTTGTCATGGTAGTAGTAGCAGTAGTAGTAGTCCTGCTACTAGTAGTCGTAGTCGTGGTAGTAGTAGCAGTAATAGTGGTCCTGCTACTAGTAGCAGTAGTAGTAGTAGTAGTCGTGGTAGTAGTAGTCGTGGTAGTAGTAGCAGTAATAGTAGTCCTGCTACTAGTAGTAGTAGT
This sequence comes from Arion vulgaris, assembly GCA_020796225.1. Classification (NCBI taxonomy): domain Eukaryota; kingdom Metazoa; phylum Mollusca; class Gastropoda; order Stylommatophora; family Arionidae; genus Arion; species Arion vulgaris. Next base: position 49,778,821 of record CM036760.1, on the reverse strand, counting down.
CGTGGTAGTAGTTGTCATGGTAGTAGTAGCAGTAATAGTAGTCCTGCTACTAGTAGTAGTAGTCGTGGTAGTAGTAGCAGTAATAGTAGTCCTGCTACTAGTAATAGTAGTCGTGGTAGTAGTTATCATGGTAGTAGTAGCAGTAATAGTAGTCCTGCTACTAGTAGTAGTAGTCGTGGTAGTAGTAGCAGTAATAGTAGTCCTGCTACTAGTAGTAGTAGTAGTCGTGGTAGTAGTTGTCATGGTAGTAGTAGCAGTAGTAGTAGTCCTGCTACTAGTAGTCGTAGTCGTGGTAGTAGTAGCAGTAATAGTGGTCCTGCTACTAGTAGCAGTAGTAGTGAGTCGTGGTAGTAGTAGTCGTGGTAGTAGTAGCAGTAATAGTGGTCCTGCTACTAGTAGCAGTAGTAGTAGTAGTAGTCGTGGTAGTAGTAGTAGCAGTAATAGTAGTCCTGCTACTAGTAGTAGTAGTCGTGGTAGTAGTAGTAGCAGTAATAGTAGTCCTACTACTAGTAGTAGTAGTACTGTTAATTGTTATATTACCAGAACGCCCGTGTGTTGCCGAGGCTTGCAAGGGAGGCAAAAAAAAAATAGTAGCACTTCGACGAGGCGACTGAGGTAGCGGCCTATGGTAGCTACTATAGTAAATAAAAAGCGTCGCAGAAAGCTGATGAGCTTGAAGGCGCATAATTGGCACAACGCACAATCTCTCTTACGTTAGGCTCACATACAAGTTACAAAAAGTGGTTAACAAGTGGTCGATAGGGAGCGTTTGAAGAAGAAAAAGTTACATTACCAGAAGAAGTAAATAGTAAGCACCAGCATGGAGCATTCGTTACAGAATTATGTTTGAAACAACGTCATGTGTGGATGCACCACATCATTTGAAGACACCACTTTCTAACATAACTCTATTAACCTCCACTAACTAACATAATTCTTTTGGCCTCAACTTGCCTTCATCTAAACCATAGATTATCAAACTTTTTCGACCCACCGCCCACTTTGCACAACATAAACTTTGCACAACATAAACTTTGACAACATAACTTTCACATACTTTGCACAACATAAACTTTGCACAACATAAACTTTGCACAACATAAACTTTGCACAACATAAACTTTGCACAACATAAACTTTGCACAACATAAACTTTGCACAACATAAACTTTGCACAACATAAACTTTGCACAACATAAACTTTGCACAACATAAACTTTGCACAACATAAACTTTGCACAACATAAACTTTGCACAACATAAACTTTGCACAACATAAACTTTGCACAACATAAACTTTGCACAACATAAACTTTGCACAACATAAACTTTGCACAACATAAACTTTGCACAACATAAACTTTGCACAACATAAACTTTGCACAACATAAACTTTGCACAACATAAACTTTGCACAACATAAACTTTGCACAACATAAACTTTGCACAACATAAACTTTGCACTAAACTTTGCACAACATAAACTTTGCACTAAACTTCGCCCCTCCACATTATAACAGTTTGCCAACGCCCCCTACCACATATATGCATGATCTATTTTCTCTTTTACATAGAAAATTGTCATATGTTTCCGTAATATATGGTCAATTTTCAAATGATTATATTCATGAAATAACAAATTGATTTAAAAAATGGATCGTGTAAGAAGTGCATAAGATGAATTAACATTTTAAATGATTATTCAAGCGCAAAATCACGAAAATAATTGATTTTAAAATATTTATTATTAATTTCTTCTTTAAGAAGCCACCGACTCATAATCGCCTGACCCCCACCCTCTCTTCCTCTGAACCCACTACGCCCCCTAGAACGCTTCAGCGCCCACTGGGGCGGTACCACCACTTTGTGAAACACTGATCTAAACAGTGTCTTTATTTGGGGTGCTCTTAATAGTGAGTTGAAAAAGGTGGAAAGGGTGTGACCATTTATTCAGAAACAAATATATATGTTTGATTTCGCCAGACGAGAGGGAATTCTAAAAACCATTGTTTTCTATTTTGCCATTTCGGGATACATATATTTTCAATTTGGATTGTGGGATTCATAAAACCTGGAATGGCTAAGTATTTACAATCAGCATCATCAAGTGCTGTTCCGGCTGGCGTAGGCGATCATGGATCTCCACAAATCTCTGTCCTTGACGTTTGCTATCATCTCAGATGTTGACGCTCTTCAGTGCCATGAAGTCAGGCTATCCAAACTTTTCTCTCTCTGTCTTTCTCTGTCTCGTCTCCCCTCGTTATTACCGGTTGCCACAGTGTGTTCTAAGCCTACCTTCCTCATCATATGTTCGAAAAATGATGACTGCCTCTTTCTTATATTGATGATAAGCATTCTCTGTGTTTTAATCTCATTCAACACCTCCACATTAGTAATGGGATTCTCATCATTCTTCTGTAAAACTACATGCTTTGTGGCCCTCAGAGATTTGTTGATCTGTGTGTTTATTGTTCAGAGTGTTTACAAATCAAATGAAATGTTTGCTAAACTTTATTAATGAGAGTCTTACTGACGACTATATTATAGTATCACTATTAGAGAGAATAATCAAGCATGTAATCATGAATTTTATAGAGGAAAGTGTAGTTAAAAAGTGACTTATTGATGACGAATTTATTGTTTTCTTCTTCAAAATGTATAATTTACTAAAACGGGCTTGAGTGTGGCAAAGTGGTTACGCCCTTGTCTTGTGTTTATAATTTACTAAAACGGGCTTGAGTGTGGCAAAGTGGTTACGCCCTTGTCTTGTGTTTATAATGTCGTGGGTTCGAATCCTCCTTCTTCAATGAAATAAAGTCAATCCTTCGACCTTAGACAATTTAGCTTTCAGATGAAGTAAAGACTCGTAGATATAGATATAAACACAAGTAGATATTGTGCAAGATGACATAGACGAGTTGAGAATAAATGCCGCAGACACCGTGCACCTCAGGCAAGTCATGGAGGCATTTAGAACTGCTGTCTTAGAGCAAAGTCCCAGCATGGAAAAAGTAGACGATGATGATGAAACACTAACATAATGTAACTGATTCGCTGCATAATTATTTTACTCCCTGGATGGAGTTATTATTTAATGTAAATAAATTGTAAACATATATTTGAATTAACATGACATAGTATCACTTTACTCCTATTAAAGTATAATTTATTGTATATCAAATCGAAGGTAAATGAATGCATTTTTATAAATATGTTAACTATACTGGTAAATATAATGCAGAAATATGTTGAGTCTTCTTCTTCTTCTTCTTCTTCCAACGTTTTGTATACTTCTATTTCTAACTTTTACTTCTAGACATCGATTTGTATACTTCTAAAGTAGTTAGTGGTCAACCGGAGTTAATGTACATCTCCATATAGCTTGTCTTGGACTGATATGAGGATTGGTCATGCATTTTCTTCTCTCTGTTTACTGTATGTTAGATATTCTTGCAGTATGTGTGCCTCTGTCACTTTGTTGATGCCACATGTGCATATGTCAGAAGGGTCTATTTTGTACATCGCTGAAATAAAACATACAAGAATAATGCACCCCAAACAAAAATTAGAAATTAGTGATACAAATGTTTCTCTTAACAAAGGCCTCAAACTGTAATATTTTGACTAAAAAAACTTTAACTTCTCTTTTCTTGTAAGTAATCAATAAACGAATTAAGTTACAACTGAAAAAATATTGTTACTGAACGCAGCATATGTTGCTCACATACAAAATAGCAACATAGGTGTATGTTAAAAATTTCATGATAATATTGTGAAATTGAAGTTTATATGACTGACACGTTCAGACATTCCATATCGGACGGTAAAACGATAAAACCACGATGGATATCTTAAGAAGATCTTCTACATCATGCAGTCACCTGTGTGTTGCAGCGGCCCACAAAGGAGAAAAGAATAGTAACACTGCGACCTACAAGGCATGTCGTAAGAGACGATTGAGGTAATAACATATGGAAGCTGTCCCAGTAAATAAAAAGCGTCGCAGAAATTGGATGTTCTGGCCTACTTGTAGGCGCATAACTATCACAACGTACAATCACTATTAGGCTCAGATAACATATCAACCACAAAAAGTGGTTTAACAAATGGTCGATATGCAGCGTTCGAAGAAGTACATGATGTTGTAATTTAATCCAATTACAAAAATTGACACACACAAAAATAACGACAAATTAGAGTCTAATTTTAGATCTTGCATCATAATGACAGTGGTAAAAAAAAATATAAACTTAGATCTTGCTTAGTGAATCAGTTTAATGGATCAAATCAAACAAATAAATAAAAAGTAATGTGAAGATTAAGCAGAACAGGAGATAATTGAAAAAAAAATTATGTGTAGACATAATATTTGGAAAACATTAATTAGAAATGTTCGCAATATTAATAAATCATCATCATCAAGTAGCGTATCCTGAGCAGAACTTTGTGCCCTAAAGTCGTTTGGAGTTTCTGTCTTATAGGTCAGATGCCATGCCTCTGTAAGTCATCAGTTACACCCTGAGCAGAACTATGTCGCCCTAACAGTTGTTTGGAGTTTCTGTCTTGTAGGTCAGATGTCCTGCCTCTGCAGCGATCATTCTCAAGTCCTCAGTTACATCCTGAATCCATCTTCTCTGTGTTCTTCACCTTCTCCTCGTTGCTGGGATGCCTCCTTCCATGATGGTATTCCCCAACCCTTCACGTTTCTTTATATGTTCAAAATATTTCAATTGATTTTCTTATACTTATTTGTAGATTTTCATTAGGAACGTTTGAATATCTCCGTATGTAGTCGTCCATATGTAGTGTTGTTTTTTTAAATTTGTCACTCCTGTTGTTCGTTTGCTTGATAAAGGCCTTTTGGTCGAAACATTGCTGTATATTGTCATTGTTTTTGTAATTTGTAAAACTACAGTACTTTATTATTAGATGTTTCGCAATTATACTTATTTGTAGCATATACCAGTGGCGTATGTGGCCTAGGGGTTAGTGACTCGGTCTATTAACCCCGACGTTCTGAGTTCGAATGGCACCACCCGTTCAGAAAGCAATGACAAACTACTGAACGTATAAGTGGTGCCTAGAAAATCAACGACTCGTTTACTGTAGTTGATGGCTACGTCCTTTAGGATATGCCACGATTTTCATTTTTCAGCATGGACTAGTTTTCTTTCATTTTGAGGTCTATCAAGATAGATCTTTTTGTTCTCTTCTCTATCCGTGATATATGGAGACATCTTATGTAACACTTACATTCAAGATCACATATATATTTTTCTACTGCCTTATTAAATGTCCATGCTTCCCACCCATACACTGCCACTGGGAATATGCATGCTCTTAGTATTCTGATCTGTGTTTTCTTATCACTTCCACTTCATACTGTTTTCAGTTGTTTATTTTTGTGCAAGTTAATAAATTATACTTGTAGAAATGTAAAAACTAGTAGTACCGGATGTGAGTCATGGACAACGAACAAACAGATGGAAAAATCTCTGAGGGCCACAGAGATGTGGTTTTACAGAAGAATGATGAGAATATCATGAACTGCTAAAATGACTAATTTGGAGGTGTTGAATGAGGTCAAGACACAGAGTAAGCTTATCATCAATATAAGAATGTGGCAGTCATCATTTTTCGGACATGTGATGAGGAGGGGCGGCTTAGAACACATTGTAACAACTGGTAAAATCGAGGAGAAACGAAACAGAGGAAGACAGAGAGAGAGACAATTTTGGATAGCCTGACTTCATGGCACTGTAGAGTATCAACATCTTGGATGATATCAAACATCAGAGACAAAGATTTGTGAAGATACATGATCGCCTACGCTAACCGTCACGGCACCTGATGATGATGATGATTAGAAATGACTGAGTAAATGAGACTAAGAAAAATGTTATATTTTGAAAAAGAAAGAAATATCTACAGATGGACAAACAGCAATATTTCAGAATATCAAGGAGAAGAATATCTATGAACATATCATTGAAGAAGTGAATGCACTTGATCAAATCCAACTATTTCGAAACAATACTTTATATTAAAAACGATCCTCCATAAGAAGATTACAGTAAATCAACGTGTAGGCTATATATAACAATGGCATTATTGTACATTTCTTATTCAATGATCCAACAGCGTTTGGGTTCATAACCTTCAACCCGATGCTATGTAGTGGTATCTCATCATCATCAAGGTGCGTATCCTTTATAGGACGTTGCTCTCTTTGCAGCACATCTGAAATTCACTCGTGTCTCTTGCCAGTTCACCCACTTCGTCGATGGTCATATTCATGGTTTCTTTAATATCTTGTAGCCATCTTCTTCTTCTTGGTCTGCCTCTGCGTCCTGGGACCCTGCCCTCAGTATTGTTCTTTCCAGGCCATCGTGACGCTTGATGTGACCAAAGTATCTAATTTTTCTGTATAGTATGTTGTTTATCAGCCAATTCTCTTTAGCATTTAGTTTCGAAGGACTGATTGTTCTTATGTTTGTGTAATGTCCATGATTCAAATCATAGTATCCATGGAAAATACAGAACATTTAGATCTAGGTGTTTATAAGTTGCTTTTTTAGTTTCGTATAATGTGTTCTATTTATATATGACATTAAATGAAGAGGGTCTCTCTTACATTATTCAGCGCTTGTCACCTGAAGAGGTGGTTTCATGATGATATGCACAAAGCTATCGCTATAGAGTGTGTTGTGGTTTCATGATGATATGCACAAAGCTATCGCTATAGAATGTGTTGTGGTTTCATGATGATGTGCACAAAGCTATCGCTATAGAGTGTGTTGTGGTTTCATGATGATATGCACAAAGCTATCGCTATAGAGTGTGTTGTGGTTTCATGATGATATGCACAAAGCTATCGCTATAGAATGTGTTGTGGTTTCATGATGATGTGCACAAAGCTATCGCTATAGAGTGTGTTGTGGTTTCATGATGATATGCACAAAGCTATCGCTATAGAGTGTGTTGTGGTTTCATGATGATGTGCACAAAGCTATCGCTATAGAGTGTGTTGTGGTTTCATGATGATTGCACAAAGCTATCGCTATAGATGTGTTGTGGTTTCATGATGATTTGCACAAAGCTATCGCTATAGAGTGTGTTGTGGTTTCATGATGATATGCACAAAGCTATCGCTATAGAATGTGTTGTGGTTTCATGATGATGTGCACAAAGCTATCGCTATAGAGTGTGTTGTGGTTTCATGATGATATGCACAAAGCTATCGCTATAGAATGTGTTGTGGTTTCATGATGATATGCACAAAGCTATCGCTATAGAGTGTGTTGTGGTTTCATGATGATATGCACAAAGCTATCGCTATAGAATGTGTTGTGGTTTCATGATGATATGCACAAAGCTATCGCTATAGAATGTGTTGTGGTTTCATGATGATATGCACAAAGCTATCGCTATAGAATGTGTTGTGGTTTCATGATGATATGCACAAAGCTATCGCTATAGAGTGTGTTGTGGTTTCATGATGATATGCACAAAGCTATCGCTATAGAATGTGTTGTGGTTTCATGATGATATGCACAAAGCTATCGCTATAGAGTGTGTTGTGGTTTCATGATGATATGCACAAAGCTATCGCTATAGAATGTGTTGTGGTTTCATGATGATGTGCACAAAGCTATCGCTATAGAGTGTGTTGTGGTTTCATGATGATATGCACAAAGCTATCGCTATAGAATGTGTTGTGGTTTCATGATGATATGCACAAAGCTATCGCTATAGAGTGTGTTGTGGTTTCATGATGATATGCACAAAGCTATCGCTATAGAGTGTGTTGTGGTTGAATTATGTTCATGTGATTAATAAGTGTTATGTGTTTGTTTTGAAATCTAAAATGTTGTTTCTTAACGTGATTGATGTTGTCATTGGGGTTTGGTTTGACAATATGTCTGTAAACCTTTCTTGCCGTGTCTACCATGGCCCATCTGTCTAGCCAACTTCCTTTATTTGTTGTTGCTAGAATATTTTTCTTTGCTGTATGGAAAGTTGTTCCTGTTACTAGTTGTTATTCTGTTGCTCCCTTTTTAGCCAACATGTCTGTTTTATCATTTCCGGGTGTATTTGATTATTAAGGGATCCATAGCATAATTATTTTGATGTTATGGGATGTAACAAGTTGGTGAATATCTAGGGCTAGTATGGAGAATTCAAATTTGCAATGTCCATCATCTTCTATAGCTTGCAGGGCAGACATTGAATCTGTAAATATAATTATGTTTTGTGTTTTTGATTCAAAGATATCAAAAATCGTCTTCAAATGATACAAATCTGCTTCTAACGTATGGATTTCAACATCGCAGTTTGAGACGGTGAATTTATATACTATATATATATATATATAGTCTATTCCTGTTGTTTCTGTCAGCCTCCGAGGTATGTGAAGAGCTCTGGCAAGTTCCTTCGAGTTCACCTCGTATATGGTCTACCGTCTCCGCAGTACCTGAGGTCCACCATTTGCGAGGCATGGCTTCAACTTTGTTAAAATTATTATATATATATATATATATATATATATATATATACACACACATATATATCGATAGTTTTTTTTCGGCCATTTTGATCATTCTTATTGTGATATATAAACAGCCTTTGCCAAGAACGTTTGTTTTACGTCAAATCTTCAGTACCATTTGGAGCTCAAGTCCTTGTTCTTCGGCGATGTGTCCGATTTCAACCAGCGTTTACTGGATTCGCTCTCCGTTAGCCTTTGACTTTCCCCAGCCGAGACCTGCAAGGCAGCAGTTTGCTATTTTCTTTTAGAGTGAAACAGTTGTATCTGAACAGCAGTGCTCGTTGAGGTATACCGTTGGGGCGGTAATCAGGTTACATGGCAGAATCATTTGGTTTGTTATTTCTTAATATGATCTAGCACTAGTGTTGTTCATGTCACGTTTCCAATAGTCTCTCTTTTTAAAAATATTATCTCTCCTTGTTGCTCCAACTATGTTCGCAGACATTTTATCTCTATTGTTATAATTTTACTTCTTTTGCTTGTTTTGCTGTAAGTATCCAATAGTTCATAGTTCATAAGTACGGTTCCAACTTCATTGCAACAGGTCACCCCGTAATTGCTCCGTTCCTGTGCCAATGAAAATGACACGAAATGCTAACAACTGTTAAATGTTTCCTGTGTGAACTAATTCCATAATGAAACAGCCGCGCACCGCCACAAAAACCAACCTGCACCGCATAAAATGCATATGGCCGTCGCTAATGTAGCAACACAAAACTGTTCATCACTTGAATTGCAATTCTTGTCAAAGGGGAAAATCAATCACGACAAAATCAAGCTTTCTGCACTCGCAATATAACTGCATACAGCATATTGAGCTTGTTCGTCATAACCGCTGTCCGTCATTTTCTGAATACACACAACAAACGCACGGTTGACACAGCAAAAGCATTTCATGTAACATTCATAGCCCACAGCGTTGCTCAAGCACTAACTCAGTAGCTCAGCAAACGAAACCGGAAAATACCCAACCAAACATGGTGGAAATTCGCTAGCAAAGTCTTGTTCAGAATCAAACAGTCCTGATTCTGAATGGCCCTCCGCATTCCGCCATTGCTGGCCAGATTTTTCAACCAACGTTTAAAAATTGGATTAAAGTATCCAATTTTGACACTGATAGCACACATTTGGAATGAAGATCGTTTCGTATAGGGCATGTTTTATGTGTAACCATACATGTTTGCATTTGAGTGTCGGTGTCATTTGGCTGATGATTTGGCATACTTTGTTACATCTTTGCTGTATTTCGGTGTTAATTCTTCCATCTGATGTAATTGAGCTTTCCAAATACGTGATGTTTTTCAGTTGTCACTGTTTGCTTTGAAGATATGCTTCCGGTCGGTCTTCTCAATGTATATCGTATACATCGCCAGCGTCTCTTCCTGAGCTATTTCTCCACTGATATATACTTAGTTCTTTCTCCACTGGTATCTACTTAGTTCTTTCTCTACTGGTATCTGTTTAGCTATTTCTCCATTGGTATCTACTTAGTTCTTTCTCCACTGATATCTGTTTAGCTATTTCTCCACTGGTATCTACTTAGTTCTTTCTCTACTGATATCTACTTAGTTCTTTCTCCACTGGTATCTACTTAGTTCTTTCTCCACTGGTATCTGTTTAGCTATTTCTCCATTGGTATCTACTTAGTTCTTTCTCCACTGGTATCTACTTAGCTATTTCTCCACTGGTATCTACTTAGTTCTTTCTCCACTGGTATCTGTTTAGTTCTTTCTCTACTGGTATCTACTTAGTTCTTTCTCCACTGGTATCTGTTTAGTTCATTCTCCACTGGTATCTACTTAGTTCTTTCTCCACTGGTATCTACTTAGTTCTTTCTCCACTGGTATTTGCTTAGTTCTTTCTCCACTGGTATCTGCTTAGTTAATAATTACTTGATCATGTGCAAAATTCAGATCATTGAAGAGAACACAAAGATGGGTATAAATATTAAAATATATTTAAAAACTAATATGTGTTAATTGTTAGTGTATTTATGCAAGTGTATTGTATATGAGTGTACCACCACACACACACATACACACACACACAGACACACACACATAAAGAATATCAAATAGTTGGTTCTTCTTCTTCTTTTGTCGTCACACTGCTACCGTGTTGTTGCCCAGTATCGTCACACTGCTACCGTGTTGTTGCCCAGTATCGTCGCACTGCTACCGTGTTGTTGCCCAGTATCGTCGCACTGCTACCGTGTTGTTGCCCAGTATCGTGTTGGTTAGAAAATGTAAATGCATTGTTTGTAACAATGATAGTATCGACTGTATCCACAATTAATCTCCCACATGAGAACAGCTGCTGGAATCGGATATATGTCTCCAATTCCAATACAAAAGAAGATAGGGACTATTTTCTTGTACCTCCCAAGATCGATTAGAACAATTTATTTCCACCTCCTCTTTTCTGTGAACAACAAACAAGGCAGACAAAACGCTGCTTGTGTTGCAAGGGGCGACTATCTCTTCCGTTTACAGGCTTGTAGTTTGAGAGTTGTTTCCCTTTCATGAACATTCCAGGATATTTTGAAATTGTTCTATTCTATGTACTATAGAGTTTAAGCAATTTGTATTCTTTATTTTTTTAAAATAACTTTTAAGAATATTTTTGTTTAATTGTACATATCTTAGTAGATTAGTTTAGACTAAACTTTATAAAACTTCGTAGGATTGTTCTGTCCATATTTTATACATCTTTAAACGATTTTCATTTGCTAACAATACAATGCATTGTTTTGAGTCAGAGCGACAAGATCCACACGGATTCTGGATCCGTAATAATGGAGAAAAGTTATAGATTTCAATTTTATATATAGTATTAACAATTGTAATAGTTGTAATATTAGCAATATTAGTAGTAGTAGTAGTGGTGGTGGTAGATATAGTAGTAGTTGTAGTAGCTGTAGCAGCACTAGAAGTAGTTGTAGTTGTAATAGTACTAGTAGTAGTAGCTATAGTAGTATAAATAATAGTAGTATTTTTATTAGTATAGCGCCCGTGTGATGCCACGGCTCGCAAGGGAAGCAAAGAATAGCACCACTGCGATCTGCAAGGTATGTTGTAAGAGACCACTAGTGTAGTACCTAGGGAAGCTACTCTAGTAAATAAAAAGCATATTAGAAATCGGATGTGCTGGCCTACTTATAGGCGCATAACTGGCACAACGTACAATAGCTCTTAGGCTCAGATCACATGCAGATCACACATAGTGGTTAACGGGTGGTCGATATGGAGCGTTCTACGAAAAAGAAGAAGTATTATTAGTATTAATAGTTGTATTATCATAATACGATAGTAGGATAATCCAGAGCCAACTATAAACTACTGGGCCTTCGGACTCAGGTAAGAATTTGGGAAATCAGACCACAACTACACCACGTGACCTCGCATTCCAGTATTGGTGTATATAGACGAATTCATTTTAAAATCAACACAAAATGCTAAATCGAAGTCATATTATGCAACAAGTTGAGTTTAACAATAAGGAATATCAATATTATAAATATTTTTCATCAATAAATAACCACAGACTCACAGAATTGAGTAAAATTGCAAAAGCGTGCAGTGTTCTATCAAACATCTGTAATTTCCAGATCCCTTTTCTGATCTAGGTTAGGAATACCGGCCAGTTGTCTGGCCTGTGCTAGAGCCTGGCTGTGGATAATCTCACATCACGTTTTTTAGATTTAATCCTAGCAATGTACTGTCACGTTTTATAGATTCAATCCTAGCAATGTACTGTCACGTTTTATAGATTTAATCTTAGCAATGTACTGTCACGTTTTATAGATTTAATCCTAGCAATGTACTGTCACGTTTTTTAGATTTAATCCTAGCAATGTACTGTCACGTTTTATAGATTCAATCCTAGCAATGTACTGTCACGTTTTATAGATTCAATCCTAGCAATGTACTGTCACGTTTTATAGATTTAATCTTAGCAATGTACTTTCACTTTTATAGATATTCACACAAAATTCTGCTTATCTTCACAAACAAAATAGTCTACCTATCTTCATACACACAATAGTTCTACTTATCTTCATACACACAATAGTTCTACTTATCTTCACACACAATAGTTCTACTTATCTTCACACACAATAGTTCTACCTATCTTCACACACACACAATAGTTCTACTTATCTTCACACACAATAGTTCTACTTATCTTCACACACAATAGTTCTACTTATCTTCACACACAATAGTTCTACTTATCTTCACACATAATAGTTCTACTTATCTTCACACACAATAGTTCTACTTATCTTCACACATAATAGTTCTACTTATCTTCACACACAATAGTTCTATTTATCTTCACACACAATAGTTCTACTTATCTTCACACATAATAGTTCTACTTATCTTCACACACACAATAGTTCTACTTATCTTCACACACAATAGTTCTACTTATCTTCACACATAATAGTTCTACTTATCTTCACACACAATAGTTCTACTTATCTTCACACACAATAGTTCTACTTATCTTCACACACAATAGTTCTACTTATCTTCACACACAATAGTTCTACTTATCTTCCTATGAAAGTTATTTTTTTTTCAAATAGAGAAATCAGTTATTATATTTTTTAAAAATATTTTAAAAACAATTCCTATTCCAGCTTGTTTTATATCTCAAACAAATTATTTAAATTTTTGACTTCAATTTTTATATAGATATTATCATATACTTCTCCCGTCTGCGCAGCGTGTTCGTAGCGCGTTGGATGACGGGTGACAAGCCCACTGTGAGTGCGGTGCAATTCCGCGGGCTGGCAGAAAAGCCACAGGTTTTCAAGATTTACTGTGTTCGTGGCACCGAATCGAAAAGTTACGCTGTCCATGGAACCGAGCCAAAGAGCTGAAAGCTCAAGTGCTTCTGGATCGGGAAAAAAAATCATATCATTCAATTTCTACATATACTGCATTTTATGATTATTTGCAAATTATTAATATATTACCTACCTAGTGTTGCAGCCTGACCCGTTTGTCTGGCTCGTTTGGCCACGTGTCGAAGACTGCACCATGAGATGTTTCATTGTTAAATTAGCTAACAAATTTACATAACGTATTCTGGTCTTTAATGGTTCTTTATTTATATTTTCGCGTCCTGTTAGCTTGTGAAGAATGTTCATTCATTTATCTACAAAATGACACGCCATTTATCAAATTTCATCAACAAAAATGTCAATTACAACTTATGTTGCACTTACACATTACTGAGTAAATAAGTGAACATAAATTAAATCTGTCATAGTGTGTTTTTCGATACAGTGGTCATTGTGTTAGCCATTCGTGAGTTGCCCAAGAGTGAAAACTCGCAGCCATTTTTAGAAGAAGAAGCCATTTGGGATATATATATATATTGAATGTATTATCTTGGCAACAGTTGCGCAAGCTGTATACATTACAGAAGCAAGAACTAGATATTCGGTTGAAATTCTGTATCGATCAAAAATTTGTTGGATAATTGGACGACGTTTAGTCTTTTCAAAAATGAAATCGTTCCAGTTATTCTCTCCATCTGACAATTCTCTGAATCTCTGAATAAATGTAGTTTGTATAGACGACATGTAACAGTTGTCGCTGGTCAAACATAGCATTTATTTGAAACATTGGATCTTTAACATTTACCGTGTTGAATAGTTTGAAATGTCAAGTTGAGAATAAACTTGTTATTGATATAGTGTTGAAAAGTTTAGAATGTCAAGTTGAGAATAAACTTGTTAGTGATAAAGTATTGAAAAGTTTAGAATGTCAAGTTGAGAATAAACTTGTTATTGATATAGTGTTGGAAAGTTTAGAATGTCAAGTTGAGAATAAACTTGTTAGTGATAAAGTATTGAAAAGTTTGTTGTTTGCTTTAGAATTAGTAGCAGAAAAACTGTTTAGAATCGATCAAACTGCATTCAAGACACACTATAGATACTTCGTCCCTGTGTGCTTCATCAAAGATCATGCGTGCGAAAACGTCAACGTTCCGTCTTGTGACACATCTTAAATATCTTCTCCATCTCATAAGTCGTGCACCAAATGTCAGATAGGTAGACTAGAGAATTGACCGTCGTATCAGGAAATAAATAACTAAACGGAAGGGAAAAAATCCAGTGCACATACAACTGTTATACGCCAACTACAGATAATTCTTTCATCCCACATCACCCTGTGATCCTAGGTGGCTTATCAGACAGTAATGTCAGCATCTATCTACCCACCAGGTGAGTATCAACACAAACACGTGTCACAAATGTGTATTTTTTTTTAGTGAACACTTTTCTTCTATGCTTCTTCTTTCTTTTTTTCTTTTATCTTGTACTTTCTACTGTGTGTTATTTTCTTTTATCTTGTACTTTCTACTGTGTGTTATTTTCTTTTATCTTGTACTTTCTACTGTGTGTTATTTTCTTTTATCTTGTACTTTCTACTGTGTGTTATCTTCTTTTATCTTGTACTTTCTACTGTGTGTTATTTTCTTTTATCTTGTACTTTCTACTGTGTGTTATTTTCTTTTATCTTGTACTTTCTACTGTGTGTTATCTTCTTTTATCTTGTACTTTCTACAGTGTGTTATTTTCTTTTATCTTGTACTTTCTACTGTGTGTACTTTTTACTGTGTGTTACCAAAAGCGAGTACACTCTGCCATGTATGCCGACGACCTGGCAATATGGGCGAGGAAGAGTCAATGCCCATATCAACAAATCGACTGCAGGCAACGCTAAATAACTTGGAAGGGTGGTAAAAAAAGTGGAATATGAATATTAACGCTTCTAAGACAACCTACACTGTGTTCTCACAGAACAATCAGAACCACAAAATTAAGCTTAGAGTCAATGGGCAAGAACTTCCAGAAAGCAAGACCCCAAAGTACCTTGGAGTCACACTCGACCGAAAACTGACTTGGTGCCCTCAAATTGAAAATGCTAGGGCAAAAGCGAGACACAGGCTCACAATGATGCGCAAACTCGCAGTCTCCACGTGGGGAGCAAATACTCTACTCTGGAAGAGTGCGACAGGTCCTGGTGTACGGCATTGCAGCGTGGAGCAGTGCATCCAACAAGCAATTCGCCAAAGGGAGCAATAGTCAGAACCGTGCCATGCGCGTTATCACAGGAGCTATGAAGTCCACGCCTATCAAGGCGATGGAAACAATCACAGGCATCCAAACCAATGGCAGATCGAAGGGACAGAAAAGTCTTGGTGTTGGCGGAAAAACTTAAACAGCTCAATTCTCACCCTATGCACGAAAGAATGAACGTATTCGGAAGGGGCAGAATACAGAGAACAACCTTCACAAAAACGCGAAAGCACTGATCGCTGACCATCCGATCCTAGCAAACTGCAAAGGCAAATTAATCCCGGCAACTGATAAGTGCCCGCAGTGGAAAACCAAAATGCCGGAACTAAGGGAATCATCCCAGGCATACTAAAAAAGGGCAGCAAGAAAACTTCGAAAGAAGAGCGGCCACGGAGAGGTACATAGAGACCGAATATTCTGAAAATAAGTGGATGCATGTGTACACTGACGGATCGGCTAGGAACGCAATCAGCGACGGCGGAGGATGAATAGTGCTTAAACTCTCAAAGAAAGTGACGGTCACAAAAGCGATTGCCACAGGCAAATACTCAAATAACTACCGGGCAGAGGCAGAGGCAATAAGAACAGCGGCAGAAATGATCATAGAGAGAAGAGGCACCTCTCGCAACAAAGTCGTGATTATCTACGATGCTCTATCGGTCATCACGGCACTCAAAAGTGCAGGCAAAACAGAGCTAAACGAGCTCAAAGCGACCCTCGACGCAATAGTGTGCACACTCAAACGCACCGTCATTCAGTGGATACCATCACACTGCAATATAAGTGAAAATGAATATGCCGACAAGTTAGCTAAAGAAGGTGGGCGACTACCTCAGACCGATCTCGAGATCAGTTATGAGGAAGCCAGAACAACCATCGGCTGGCACTACAGAGACAAATGGTCAAAAGACCATCCTTAACACAACAACAGCGACGGTACCATGGTCTGTCTCATAGTAAACAAGTTGCCATACTTGCCGGCCACAACAAGCTCCGCGCTCACATGTTTCACAAATTTAAAATTGGCACAACTAGCCTGTGCCCCTGCAAAAAGGCGGATATGACGGCAGAACACGTTCTGCAAGATTGTCAGCTGATAGCAGGCATAAGAAAAGAACCTCGCCTATAACACAGAGCTTCGTGAGAAGTTGTAAGGAGGAACGGAGTCCCTTAAAAACACGATAAAATTCATGATAAAAGTTGATTCATCAGTCTAGGTCGGGATCACAAGAGAGAGATAAGAACAAACGAAAACAATAAAAAAATTGAACTATTCCACCGAATTCAAGGCGAACTCACTGAAGCATTTAGCAATTTCTCAGTTTCTCCCATTGAAGCTCTGTGTTTTTCATTAAAAATCATTCAGTAAAATACAAATGTTAACATCTTTGACAACTTTTTCATAGAACGTACCTAGCAGCGACTAAAGTTAGTTTGGGTTGACAAGTCAAGCTTCTAATCGATATGTAGCGAGTCTCTATCGTAAAATTATATCATTAATGACCACAATAGCATGGATCCGGAAATATTGGAACGCCTATTGCAGCCGATTTTCAGAGATCAAGCGGCACATGATCTGATTTGAGAGGTATGAGATGTGTGATAGTGTAGTTAATAGTGCACTCGCTTCCTAATAGCATGGTCCGGGTTCAATTCTACAGTGGCAGCGAGGTTTTATTCCGACCTTAACTTTTCTCAGATTGACCCAGCCTCAATTGAGTACCAGAGAAACACTGGGTAGTAAAGGTGGTCGGTGTAATGTTAACGACATCCACCATATCGTGTCGATTGTTTAATGAAAAATACGGGCTTAACACCGTGTCCACCATTATACCATATAACATTATACCATGACAAGGGGTTCAGTTACTTTACACTGTACATATACGCAATCGCTCATGCAACATAACGGCTCGTTCTACACTACCGATATCGCTCATGCAACGTAACGGCTCGTTCTACACTACCGATATCGCTCATGCAACATAACGGCTCGTTCTACACTACCGATATCGCTCATGCAACATAACGGCTCGTTCTACACTACCGATATTTTGTAAGGAACAACATTAATCTATACATCTACAAAAGCATTACAATAAAATTCAGTATAACTTTCTCCATGCATAACAAAATTTGGAAAGCCAAAATATTAAGTGTTGAAGCAAAACTACAAATATACAGAAGCAACGTGTCCTAGTAGTGTTATTATACAGTAGCGAGTGCTAGAAAATTACAAAACTACAAATATACAGAAGCAACGTGTCCTAGTAGTGTTATTATACAGTAGCGAGTGTTAGAAAATAACAAAACTACAAATATACAGAAGCAACGTGTCCTAGTAGTGTTATTATACAGTAGCGAGTGTTAGAAAATAACTCACACTATCATACACAAACTGGAGACATTCCGAAATAAATGTCAAAGAAGAATCATTCAAATTTTATGGCGAAGTACAACAACAAATAAAGAGCTTTTGAAATGAGCAAATTGTGGATCATTGGAGACCATCATTAAAAAATGAAGAAAGAGATTGATTGGATATGTATGATGTATACCAGTTGTGGCATTGAATAAAACAGCTCTTGAATATGTATGATGTATACCAGTTGTGGCATATCTTGAAACAGCTCTTGGATATGTATGATGTATACCAGTTGTGACATATCTTGAATGAAATGCTTATGGATTGTGGAAATTGGAAATAAAACAGCTCTTGAATATGTATGATGTATACCAGTTGTGGCATATCTTGAAACAGCTCTTGGATATGTATGATGTTACCAGTTGTGCATATTAAACAGCTCTTGATATGTATGATGTATACCAGTTGTGGCATTGAATAAAACAGCTCTTGAATATGTATGATGTATACCAGTTGTGGCATTGAATAAAACAGCTCTTGAATATGTATGATGTTACCAGTTGTGATGAATAAAACAGCTCTTGAATATGTATGATGTATACCAGTTGTGGCATATCTTGAAACAGCTCTTGGATATGTATGATGTATACCAGTTGTGACATATCTTGAAACAGCTCTTGGATATGTATGATGTATACCAGTTGTGGCATTGAATAAAACAGCTCTTGGATGTGTATGATGTATACCAGTTGTGGCATATCTTGAAACAGCTCTTAGATATGTATGATGTATGTATACAAATTGAAGGCATTGCTTAACATAGCTCTCTGATGGACAGATGCTGGAAAAAAACTTGGGTGCACAAAGAAAACATACAAAATAAATGTGGAATGAGAGAAATGATAGGGTATGGGCCGACTTGGGAAACGATTAATAGAAAGGTGTAATTTTTAAGAGATTAACTCTCTGGAGAAATTATTCTAAGAGTTGAGTTAGCTATGTGACAGTGAGCTAGATTCGGGCACCAGGGGTGGTGTTCTATCCCGTTCATTCAATTATTCTTCTTCTTCTTTCGCTCTAAATCAACCACCTGTTAAACCAATCTTTGTGTTTCTGTATGTGATTTCAGTTTTGGGGCGTGAGTTCGTTGGGCAAGTTAAACCCCTAAGGATCCATAAAGTTGAAAGTGACCTTGCACTTAAGGATGCTTTACAAGTCGATTTGATCAGGTTTTCAGTTTTTGCTCCGCTTCTGGATTAGTTAATTATCTTCCTGTGCTATACTTTTGTTCGACTCTCTTCCTGTGCTATACTTTTGTTCGACTCTCTTCATGGGTTATATTTCTGTTCAACTCTCTTCCTGTGCTATACTTTTGTTCGACTCTCTTCATGTGTTATATTTTTGTTCAACTCTCTTCCTATGCTATACTTTTGTTCGACTCTGTTCTTTAATACTTTATTTAATTATTTTCATATTATATACTTACAATAGAAGTGTTACAGAAGAGTCCGTATATCTTAGACAGAAAATACAACAAATAGATCTATCCAGAAAGAACTCAAAATCAAAGAAAACTGGCTAATGTTACAAATAAGAAAGTGAAAATTGAGATATTTTTGACATATAAAAAGACATGAAGGGCTGGAGAAGACAATCATGGAAGGAGGCATACCGGCAAAGAGAAGAAGAGGAAGACCACGGAGAAGATGTAACTGATGGTTTGAACATGACGGCTGCAGAGGCAGGGCATCTGGCCTATGAGAGAGAAATTTCGGAGGACTGTTGGGGTGACAAAGTTCTGCTCAGGACAAGCTATTTGATGATGATGATACTTACAAACTACATGTATTCTGTGGGTATCCAACTAGCTAATGAGTAAACATATAAACTGGATATGTGTAGTCATGTCTGACTAGCTAAAGAGTTAACATATAAACTGGATATGTGTAGTCATGTCTGACTAGCTAATGAGTAAACATATAAACTGGATATGTGTAGTCATGTCTGACTGGTTAAAGAGTTAACATATAAACTGGATATGTGTAGTCATGTCTGACTGGTTAAAGAGTAAACATATAAACTGGATATGTGTAGTCATGTCTGACTGGTTAAAGAGTAAACATATAAACTGGATATGTGTAGTCATGTCTGACTGGCTAAAGAGTAAACATATAAACTGGATATGTGTAGTCATGTCTGACTGGTTAAAGAGTTAACATATAACAGAAATGTGTGTGGAAGTGTTTAAACGGTTAGAGTTTATGTATTAAATCAAGGTAACATTAGTTATTCCTTGTTAAAATTGGAGCTATAAATCAGACATATACAAATGGTTACATCACTCTATGAGTTAATAAGGGAAATGTATAAGCTCTGCCGAAGCTACGCAGAATGTACATGCAAAAACGACATTGACCAAAGACAGACCAGTAGTATCTGTGACATGGAGGTACGGTGATCGTCTCTCGATTCAAACGTTTTTGATTTGCTCCCGGTGAGAATCGCCTGAACTATTTTTCAAGTGATCCCTGATCTCAGTGTAGGTGAGATCTCGTTAGTATCCCTATCGGAGATGGACAATAAAACGTATGCATCTTGTTTAAATTAGAAGATAGCAGAATCATTTTACCTTTCTCTTCTATAATTCTGTTTTGCCTCACTGCTTCAGGATAAGAAGAGATTTCTAGAACAAGCCCATCTGTGCGCGCTTCAAAAAATGTTGTCTTTCGTCGCCTGTGTTATCTCAGAGGTCCACCTTTTGAGTGGCTGGTCTTTTGCTTTGTATCCGTGTTGTATTCGAGCAACATTGCTCTTTGATGTGCATTAACTACGCACTTTTTTTTTCTCATGTCCTCATTTCTAAACCGGTCTCTTCTTGTTACCACCAGCCTTATGCGTAGAGACTTCATTTCTGTCGTGACCAGTTTTCATTAAAAGAATCATTGGCATTTGAAAATCTATAATAACAGAACGGGACGCCGTTGCTCGTCCAAATTCGTTAATAACAATTACAATTAAATTCATACAATTTTTCACCATACTCAAACTTACATCAGGGATACTCGCCGGTGCTACAAAGTTTGTTCACTGCTACTAAGATTTGCCCGTGCAGGTTATAGATCGCAGTGCACAAGATTATTCATTGGAGTGCAGTGCTCATGTTCCTATTAATCAGTCAATCAATTAATAAAGATCGATAAAGCAATAGAAGACAATCACGCATGGTAAAATCTTGTAGCGCAGCAACAAACTCTCTCCTTCTTCGAACGTGCTATAATGACCACCTGTTAAACCACTCTTTGTATTTTGTATGTGATCTGAGCCTAGAAACGATTGTACTTTGTGCTAGTTATGCACCTACAAGCAGGCCAGCACATCCGATTTCCGACACCTTTTTATTTACTAGGTAGCTTCCTAGGCCCCTACATTAGTTGCCTCTTACCATAGGCCTTGTAGATCGCAGTGGTACTATTCTTTGCTCCCCTTCAGGGATCCGGCACAGACTCTCTCTCCGATCTGCTAGATTTGCAGTATTCTTGTGTGAATACTGATATCTATTCCTGGTTTTGATTTCACTTCAGACGTCTTCGATTGCTTTTAGAAAAGTCAGCTAAAGTACACAATATCAATGTGTTCACTCTGCATACTGTGAGAACCGCTCAAGTGATGTTAAACCTTATTTTATTTACAACAAAGTAGAAGAAGTATAGAAATTATTTCGGAACCACTCTTCAAGATTTTATTAAGATATTGAACTCACGAAAAGGCAGACAGGAAACGAAAATATTTTGGTTACTTGACTTCAGAAATCACCCAAGGCGAACAGATAACAAAAAAATATCTTCCTGTTTCGCAAATTAGAAAGGTCCTGCCGAGGGAATACAATCTCCGACATTACTGCTATGATTGTGTTTGTTTTGTAGATGTCTGGAATGTTCTTATTGAATAATAAAGAGAAGGTAAAGGAATCATTTTTATACTTTGAGATAAATAGGGTAATACTGTGTTAGGTCCGTATATTTCATTGACAGTCGGCACAGGGTGGGAGATGTTGTCAACATCACGCCGGCCGCTTTTATTACTCAGTGCTTTTCTTGGTATCCAATTGAGGTTGGGTCGAACTGAAAGTCGTTACAGTCTGAAAAATATTCCACCCCTACTATGTAATGGAACCTGGACCACTAGCCGAAGAACCAAATTCAATAACATCTACGCTAATGCGGCTCTCTTATTGAGTAATATATGGAACAAAATAATTCCACAATATATTATAATTGTAGATGGTGCTACGATAGAATCACCAATTCAGAAGTTATTTAAAAGATCTCTCTCCTTAGCAAGGCGGACCAATGTGATATTTCGTTCCTGACAAATTCTGGATGTTATCAATTCATGCTTTCTTCTCTCCGTTTCTCTTTACATCCATTATCTCAACGGTTTCCTGAAGGAATTCTCTTTCTCTCAACGGTTTCCTGAAGGAATTCTCTTTCTCTCAACGGTTTCCTGAAGGAATTCTCTTTCTCTCAACGGTTTCCTGAAGGAATTCTCTTTCTCTCAACGGTTTCTTGAAGGAATTGTTTTTGAGAGAGTGTCATGTCTGTTCATATATCCCAACCAAACGTATTTAATTTCCCCAAAGTAAGAAATGATTGTGCTGAGCTTCCCGTGTAGTTATTTTTATTCCTGATAAATTCCATAAATTCATTACTTTTTTTTGCTTACTCTGTGAAAGATACGCATCATCCTACAATAACAAAAAACATGCAAAAACCTGAATGTGTTCTCTATATAAATGAGATTTTTCATCTTTATAGCCTGTCAATTGGCAAGTTTTTTTACTTGGACAACTTCTGAGTTTATGCCTGTCTCTCTTGTCTTTCAGCTCATCCCTAAATCTCTTGTGACTGTGGCTTTCCGTTTTGTTTCCGAGTCAAAAGCAAGAATGTAGTTTCATCTCCATTTATACCTTGCCTGGGAAGGTGATATTGGAAATGTATCTTAACTTTACTCTATATCTTGATTTATTGTCCAGCTCTCTCATGCATGTAAAAGAATTGATAGTACTAATGATTTTTGTAGATTTATCTTCACTGAAATACTGATTTGTACTTTTATAAATTACATTTTGCCTGTGTGTTGCCAGGGCTTGCAAGGAGAGCAAAGAATAGTAACACTGCGACCTACAAGACTTAAGATTCTACTGAGGTAGGGGCCTAGGGAAGCTACCCTAGTAAATTAAAAAGTGCTCGCCCGAGTGGTTACCGGGGCCCAAATTTGGGGTGTAAAGAATAGAACCACTGTTACCTGCCACGCATGTCGTAAGAGGCGGCTAAGGAGGTTTGGCTGAAATCGGATGCGCATGTCCTAAACGTGTAGAAGTCTATGTGTTTAGGGGCCTACCAAACCAATGTGCAACGTATACACGTTCTTGGCAAAGATCAAACATATCACAAAGAGTGATTAAAATTGGTCGTAAAGAACGAACGCAAAAAGAAGAAGAAGAAGAAGAAAAAGTGCTGGCCTACTTGTAGACATATAATTAGCACAACGTACAATCGCTCTTAGCACAACGTAAGATGAGAACAAGGAGTTTTTTTGCAAGAACCCTAGAGGAAGTAACGGAAACAAAGAATATGATCAATAAATAAGCAGTGTACAGGTATTAAGATCTTCCGAATAAAACAAACAAACAAACAATAGATTAAACTTGATGTTGCGCCTATTCGGCGATTTAAGGAGTTTGAAATTACACGCCGTACAAGTAAAACTAAATTTCTGAGGATCAGAGAGAAGAATGTCCAACCAACGAGCCACGGGAACCATCAGTATTCATACCCATCGTCATCTGTTGGAGGAGACAGGTCACGTATGGGTCTGTTTAGTGTGCTTTTACATCGGTTCAGTAATCAATAATATGTTCTTTTAGCATTAACCATTTCACTCCGTAATTTTTTTAACATCCGGATGTATTTATTCTGTAATGTATACGGAATTAGCCGGTATAATGGATTTGCGTCATCTTCCAAAAAATACTGCGAGCCTAGGTATTTCGGATCGGAAGGACGAAAGGGTTAAAACAAAGCGTTGTGAGAATAATCAATTCCTGAAACTTAATGACATCTCAACTAATCTAATATGTTAGTCGTCCACACAATCAGCTAGAGCAATCAATTAACCTGAAACCTGACCTGATGTTGTTCAGACATTTGGTGTTTGCACTTTACTTATCTCTGACTTCCTGTCATCAACACATTTGACGTGTTCCCACCGCTCGCTAACGGCATTGGACAATCTATACATTGTGATAATGGAAGGTAAGAGACTCCTTAGGTGGAGGCAGTCCCAATGGCCCAGCGGTACTGACTGTTAAACTGACTAATACTATTGCGTTGAAAAAGGTCAAGACACAGAGAAGAAAGAGGCAGTTATCATTTTTCGGGTATGTGATGAAAAAGGATATGTTTAGAGCACATTGTGGTAACAGCTAAAGTCAATATGTGATCTAACAGAAGAAATAACATTCTGAACAGTCTGATTTCATGGCATGGAAAAGTGTCAACATCCGAACTTATAGTCAGTACAAAGAACATACATTTGTGGAGATTAATGATCGTCTACGCCAGCCGGCATGCACATGATGATGATGATGATGACCTGTACTAACGATCCAAAATAAATATAGCCAACAGGGGGAAATGTGAAACCTTGTCAAATGTGAGACATACGTTAACTTATATAATGTTTAGAAAATGTTTGGGAGGGGGAAAAGAGAAGGGGGAAAAATTAGTAGAAAAATAAATAAATTTCAATCCTGGCATATCCTTTACAGGATCTCGTCATCAACCCCAGTCTTCTACTTCTTCTTCAAACGCTCTATATCGACCACTTGTTAACCACTCTTTGTGATTTATATGGGATCCGAGCCTAAGAGCGATTGTACGTTGTGCCAGTTATACGCCTACAAGTAGGCACGATCGATTTCTGCGACGCTTTTTATTTACTAGGGTAGCTTCCCTAAGCCCCTACCTAAGTTGCCTCTTACGACATGCCTTGTAGGTCGCAGTGTATTATTCTTTGCTCCCCTTGCGAGCCCCGACAAAACACAGGCGTATCAGCTCCAGTAAACGAGTTGTTAATTTTCTAGACACCACTTATACGTTCATTAGTTTGCCTTTGCTTTCTGAACAGAGTGGAAGAATAGCAGATGTCAAATCTCAGTTCAGTTTATGTGACAAAGTTAGTCTCTGCGTATCACATGTCTGATCCATCTCCAGCCTCTCATGTTTGATAATGGTGCTCACATTCCCTTGCTGACACTTTGCAAGCAGTTCTTGGTTCGACTTAATATTTGGTCAGAACACACCAGACCTTTCGCAAACAAGCTTTACGGAAGGAAGAACATATTGAACAACAGGAAAAATGTATTAACATACAAACAAATGCACAGAACATAAGACTTGTCAAGTGCTACATATATTCATCATTGTTCTACGGAGTGTAAACGTGGACAGTGAACAAATAGATGGAGAACAGAATTGAAGCATGTGAGTTGTAGATATACAGAAGAATAAAGAGAGTGTCATAGAAAGAGTTAACAACTAATAAATAGGTACTTCTAAAAACTAGGAATGAAAAGAAAACAGTTCAATAAGATATAAATTAGACAAATTATGTATTTTTGTCTCATTAGGAGAAAACACGCTGTTGAAACGATATTCAAAGAGAAGGTAAGAAGCAGGAAACCAAGAGAAAGACAGAGGTACAAGTTGGAGGGGAACATCAAAAAGTGGAAAAGCAGTAACCTGAGAAAGAGTTATACAGTTATATGAGGACTATCACCATATCACTCTTGAGCTCACATATCCCAGTACGTCCACAAGTGCCTCGAACTCCGCCTCAACAAATCCAGTAGCGTCCAGCGACTCAACATGCCAGTTTGATGTTGATTAATCATTTTTTTTGCATATTTGGTATGTTGCTCTTTTCGGGATGTACCAATATCGACACACATCTCTCTCAATCTGGTTAGCAACTGAGATTCACAACTCTGAAACTCCTCTGTTCGGAATGACTCATTGCGTTAAGAATGTCAGAAACACGGACAGAACGTGTTGAAAGCCATTATCTTCAAGACGGAAACGTCATATGATTAATTGAATAATTCTTTAATTAAGTAACGCTTTTCATATCGGCTGATTAAAATTACAGAAATTAATTGTAGTAGTGAATGTGGCAGAGCAATTAGAGCATCATTTCTAATGTCACAGTTTCGTGTCCCGATAATGTCCGCATTGGAGCCGCAGTTTCGTAGTTTTTAGTGAACTCACTTCTTAGTCTAGTGGTCCAGGTTCAGTTCCACAGTAGGCGTGGAATTTTTTCCAACCGTAACGTCTCCAAGGTCGATCCAGCCACAATTGAGTACCAGGAAAGCACTGCGAAGTAAAGGCTGCCGATGTGATGTTGACCACATCATCCCTCGTGTGCCGACGGTCAATGAAAAATACGTACCTAACACCGCATTACCCTATATATTACGTGATATAAAAAGGGTTTTTTTACTCACAGTTACTTTTAATGCCTGCATTGTTTCTCTTCTCGGAAAAACAAAATAATATGTTTACTACGTGATCACATCTTGAGTTCATTTCCTTCATTTCGCATCTTAATAAAAACAAATTTCCCCGTATCGATCCGGTGAGCAGGAAATGCTCTAACAAAAGCTACTAGCATTTTTTTTTTGTTCTGGAAGCTCTCGAAGACTACCTTGGAACTTATCTCTGAGAATGTAGCTTCCCATCTGTGAGTGTCACCAAGACAATACTCAAGAGTAATCTCAATATTGATTCTACTCTGCTTGTGACATTTTCTGAAATTAATCCGTGTCTGGACATGTAATCAACAAGACTAAACTAACAGACTAGTTGTGGATACTGTTATTGGTGGCATTAATACAAGTGTTTCTATATCGTGGGGGTAAATGGCTAGCCTACAGAAGTATTCAGATCGTTCCTCGTGTAGTGCGACAGTACACTTTTCCTCCGTTTGTTTTTTCTTCACATCATTTTTGCAATGAAGTCAATCCATCACATTTAAACATCCTTTTAAAACTGTAAGATCTCATCTCATATCTCAAACATATACTTCAAACTTAAACTATGGGATTACGACAATCTATTAGCTTATACAGTCACAATCTCAAACATATACTTCAAACTTAAACTATGATTGACAATCATTACTACAGTCAATCTCAACATACTAAACTATACTATGGATTACGACACTATTACTACACAGTACAATTCAACATATATCAAACATACTGGATTAGACAATCTATTAACTTACACAGTCACAATCTCAAACTATACTTCAAACTTATACTATGATTAGACACTTAGCACAAAGTCACAATCATACGTATCATTTCCGTAGTCTTTTAGACATTAGGGTATGCAGTGTCTGTCTCTTTCATATTTATAGGCCAGACAGAGGGCCTATTCCTTTCCTCGCATGTGGAACTTCGAGTGTGGGAGTGAACTCACATCCCTCTTGTGTCTGAGTCAATAGGCAAATGATTATGCATTACGCTTATCCATGCCAAGCTCAACCACATAATGAATGAATCTTATCTTATCTTATCTTAACCACATTTGCCGTGAAGCGACGTGGGAGAGTTAGTTTTCTATCTTGTACCAGGTGTGTTGCGCTTGACGTTGTCAGTCCATGCTTTCGCATGGACTCTGAGATCTTCTTCTTCTTCTTTGCGTTCGTTCTTTGCGACCAATTTTAATCACTCGTTCTGATATGTTTGATCTTTGCCAAGAACGTGTATACACTGCACATTGGTTTGGTAGGTCCGTAAACGCATACACTTCTACATGTTTAGGACACGTGCATCCGATTTCAGCCAAACCTCCAGGGTCGCCTCTTACGACATGCATGGCAGGTAACAGTGGTTCTATTCTTTACACCCCAAATTTGGGCCCCGGTAACCACTCGGGAGGGACTCTGAGATGTTATCTATCCATCGTGTTCTTGGCCTGCCTCGTGCTCTGCGCCCTGAGTGCCGATTATTGTAGGCACGTGATAGTAGTAAATGTGGTTCCATTCTCCTTAGATGGCCGAACCACTTGATTCTTTGCTTCTTGATGAACTGTATGCATGGTAAAGTACCAACGATGCTTCTGATATTCTCGTTTCTCACTCTATCTCTCCTTGTAACGTTGACAGCTTTTCCTAGACATCTCATTTCACATGTAGTAATCTTTCTTTCTTGTGTCTTAGTCAGGGGCAATGAATGAATAATACCACATAATAAGCATACCATCTTGATGGACGTTCTTAACGAACATTACATTGCATAGAACACAATGTTTTTAATACAACGTTGATTTCTATTAACTTCAATGCATACTTCAATCATAAAGAGTTGTTAGTTTAATGTTTGTTTTCATTACCTTTACTTCATACAACAATATAACAAAAGTGTTATTTCGAAGTTTTGTTTTCATTATCTTCACTGCATACACCAATGTTACAAAATTGTTAGTTCGAAGTATTGTTATATTATCCTCATCACAGGTTACAGCGCTACCGTGGATGATGTAGCCAGGTTGCACTCTGACCTCTTCCGCAACTACAAACGTGTGATTCCTCCAGTCTACCAACAGAACCACGCTGTTAGGGTTCGAATCTCATTGTTTCTACTTATGATTCATGATTTGGTGAGAGTACTATGCATGTTTCTATATCTTCATATCCTGTAGTATTGTTTGTGTTGTTTTGTGTAAACTTAAGATTAACAATAAATTCAAACACAAACTGTATCTTTTAACATATTCAATACATGAAAGGAGGCCGACTAACCAAGGAAGGTGCTGCAGAAGAGCAACCTGATGTACCAGTAACCTACCACCAAAAGAAAATAATGATTAAATCAATCAGAAAGCCACTAAAACCAACATAAGACGACTACTATAATTTGAGCACATTCGAGAAAGTTATCATTTTGCAGGATACAATCGAATCCACAGCCAAATGTGTACAAAATTCAAGATTGGCAATTCAGCCATATGTACATGTGGACAGGCACAGCAGATTGAAGAGCACATACTTTAAGACTGCCCCGAATATGATGTACTGAGGTAAACTCACTAACTTAATGTTATGTTATGTTATGCGATCGACGTCATGGCACATTGGGCATTCCCATTCGTGCTCTGTCCTCCGTTGCAGCAGCCATCCCAAAGTCCATTTGCTCACAGTACCCATGAGAAGTTGATTACTATATCTTCTCTCTACCACAAAGACGACACTGTCTGGCATGTCCACACTTAACGCCTAATTCTCGAACTCGTTCCAGTGTCTGAGACCCGCCCATTTCACACAATTGAGAGCGTACCGCATTGATGATATCGGCTCTGTCCATGCTTCTGCCCACTTGAGTCGTGGCACTGTTTGCAAGAG
This sequence comes from Arion vulgaris, assembly GCA_020796225.1. Taxonomy (NCBI): domain Eukaryota; kingdom Metazoa; phylum Mollusca; class Gastropoda; order Stylommatophora; family Arionidae; genus Arion; species Arion vulgaris. The sequence goes on along the minus strand of CM036760.1, from coordinate 49,749,337 downwards.
AGTCAGCACGCTCGTTACCCCGCACTCCAGCATGTCCAGGCGTGTACAGCCAAGTCATTTTCTTGAGATGTGATCTCCGAATGATGTCCACCCATTCCACACGCATACTTCCAGATTCAATAAGTTGAAGCATATTCATTGAGTCTGATATGATGGTCGTAGGGTAACCTGTTGCTCAGCCACCCATGACAGAGCCCTGGGGGCAGCGGTGATCTCCATAGTCATGCTCGATGTCGTTGTCTCAAAAGCCCCGCAGTCCTCATGAAGTGTGCGACCGTTTCGTTGTGCTGAGTAAGCCCACGATGATCTGGTGCCACGCTTCACAGAGCCATCGGTGTAGATAATGATATCACCTGGGTGGGAGTGCTGATCCACGAGTGCAAGAATTTCCGCATTGACGACGCCCGGGGCCCATTCTCTACATCGGCGTCCAAGTGTGCTGATAACCCTGGCGTAAGTAGTAATATCCTCTGATATAGGCATCCATTCGTCACCGTGCCTCAGCTCATCTAGAATACAGACCTGTTTAATAACATCCTCTGCCTCGGCCATCCAGGATCGACTTATCTTCAATCGCCTTCCCTTGTTCTCATTTATGGATTTGTGCAGAGGATGATTTGTGTCCGCAGAAACTCTCAGATACGCTTTACCTGTGCGACTTTGTGTCTCGTGGCTATCGTTGGCAATCCAAGGACATAGCGCATTGCCTCACAAGAAGTGTCACGTGTGCAACCGAGTATAAGCCTCATCGCATCATTTTGGATCCTTTCTAACTTATCCAGCGATGTTCTGCTTACTGTTAAAGACCAAGCCATAGTCCACCACGCTCAGCACTAGTACCTGATAAAAAAAGAGTAGTAGGCGTTGCTCAATATCCGCCCCGCCATAACTTTGAGAGCGGTTAGCCCTTTTCTTGCCTTTATGATTACGTTCTCAACATGGCTCTTAAATGACAGGCTTCTGTCAACTGTTATTCCAAGATACTTTAGTGTTTCGTTCTGTCAATGTCTTTGTTACACATGCTGACAACCGGGGTAGGTGTCTTTACTATGTGAGTGTTAAGAGAGAACCATGTTAGAGAGGCCTTTGCTGGGTTCACATTCGCTTCGAATTCGTTGCACCAGTCACCAATCCTATTCAGCTCACACTGTAATGCAGATGCGATCTCATTTCTGTCCTTGCCCATGCGATACACCAGAATATCATTGGCGTACGACATTGTTCTGCCAACTCCGACCCTTTGTGTGCTGGTTACCCTGACGGTGTATACATTGAAAAGGACTGGCGATAGTGGTGATCCCTGGGGAAGGCTCATTAGGACCTTAATGAAATCACATTGGACAGAAAACGACACGGACCTCTGTGGGAGCTACAAAAGACAGTGAAACAGGAGATAACATTGAATATATAAACAATATTTCAAGCGAACGAAAGGAAGGAAGAATTTAACATATTGTACACGCACACACACAAACTACACGTTCATACACTCTACCACTCAGCCACTCGCATTCAAAGTTTGCTAATATTAGAGTGATACGTTATTTGTGATTTGTTACTGTACCGACGTCACGTGATCAAAAGTATTTTCCTACCAACACTTTGTTACCAGTGCCAAACTTGATCTCTTACAGCAACACACCCCAGAAAGCTCACCACGTGTGAAATGAAATGCTTGAGGAAGGCAGTGGAGTCACCAGAAAAGACAGACTACGAAATGAGGACATCAGAAGCAGAGTGGACATAACTTAATGCACAGAATACATCGAAAGACAACAAATGCAGTGATTTGGACAATTAATGAGAATGAAATACAGCCAACCACCAATAACAGCATACAATAAAAAGAGATCGGGTACTAGAGCTCAGGAAAGACCAAGAAAAAGATGGATAGACAATATCAAGAACACACTACATAAACACGGATGTAACACAACAAGGGCGACTCATCTGGCACATTAGACGCAAAATAAAGCTCCTACGCTTAACGGAAAGAGTGGACAGCCAACTACATCTTCCACCTGGGAATAGACAATAGACCGATATCACAGCATTCCAGACCGACCCATACGGGCCCAGTCTTGCCCACATATGTCGAAGAATAAGTATGATGATTCACGTAGCTCGCTGGTTAAACATATCTCAGCATGCCCCTTCAGACATTTTCTTCCAAGACAAAATTTGTCCATTATTTTGACTAATGTCCCTGATTGATATCAGTAGCAGTGACTGGAAATCTTTCTTGCCATTGACTAATGTTCTTGTTTGACATTAATAACTCATGTGATGAAATTCATTAATTTAGTTAATATTCCAATTGGGCAAAAGCAGCATAAAGGATATAATTTACTTCACGATGTTGGTTAATGTCCTCGTCATTTATCAGTAGCAGAAGTGAAGGAATTTCTTAGTTTTTAACTAATATCCTGTATGGCATAAGTAGCAAGCAACAGCATTTCTCCATGCTTGTTAATGTCCTCTATTGTATCAGTAGCACTAGCAACAGCATTTTCTCCATGCTTTTGGTTAATGTCCTCTATTGTATCAGTAGCAGTGACAGCATTTTCTCCATGCTTTTGGTATAACCCTCTATTGTATCAGTAGCACAAGCAACATCATTTCCTCCATGCTTTTTGCTAATAACCCACCCTCTATTGTATCAGTAGCACAAGTGACAGCATTTTCTGCATGCTTTTGGTTAATGTCCCTCTATTGTATCAGTAGCGGTGCCGAACGCTCTATCCCACGTCAGTGACTACAAACAAGCTATGAGTCGCTGACTGCTGACGTCTGGTTCGGTGTAAGAACAAATTTGAAAAACTTCACTCCATCTCCCCGTGGCGGCCCCGGAAACAGATGATTACCCAGAAGTATGCCTAAGTTTGTGGAGAACTAAAAGGGAGCAGCTAACCTAGTACCCAAAAATAAACATGCTGAAGTCGGATAAAGAGGTTAGGGGCTCGTCTCTTGTGCCAAAGGTACCAGATTCCTCCTCATAGAGCCATCTGGATATTTTTCCAGAGATCCCTGATCTCAGTGTAGGTGAGATCGAACAAATAATACTAATAGGAAATAAATGTTATATTGAAATGATTTCTCTATTTGTTTATATTCTTGTCATCTTCTTCTATTTTAGGATATGAAGAATCAAGTACTAACAACAAGTGGATGGTTAAATGTTGTAAGTATCAACTCAACATGATAGACACTTCACTTATTCTTCATTTATTGTTCATTGTTGTTTGTATTTGTTTCATTCAACCGCTGTCAATTCAGGAGGAAATCATGACACCTGAAATCATGACTATTGCGTTTCTGAGTTTTTCGTGAGGCCTGCTTACCATTTGATTCTTTCCCTCACCATGAAGACTAGTCTTCGCCGTCTTCGAAGACAGTTCATTGTTCATTTGAGGATCATTCACAGAGTCGGGATAAGAAGAGATTTCTAGAACGGGCCTGTGTGTGCTTCATAACATGGTGTCTTTCATTGCCTCTGTTATTTCTGTGGGTCACTTTTTGCGTGCATGATCTTTTGCTTTGTTTCCACTGTATCGGAGTAGCACTGCTCTTTTTTTCGACCCAGAAGCACTTGAGCTTTCAGCTCTTCGGCTCGATGCCATGGCCATCGTAACCCTTCGGTTCGGTGAGACCAACACTGTAGATGTGGAGAACCTGTGGCTTTTCTGCCAGCCCATGGAATTGAACCGCACTCACAGGGGGCTTTTCACCCGTCGTCCACCACGCTACGAACACGCTAGGTAGGCGAACATAGCACTGCTTTGACGGTAATCTGCTTATGTGGCCAAACCATTTCATTAGATTTTTTTCTTGTTGAAGTTCCTTACTGATGTTGTACCAAATTTTCCTACTGACTTCATTATGTGAAAATAGACAACTTGTGAGAACACCCGAGCCGTGTGCTACTGTATTCTTCTTGAAACACTTCAAATGAAATAAAACGTGATTTCTTATTTCTAAATCAAACTGGTTAACCATGTTAAAGACAAATCCTTGAAGTAACGGAAGAGATTGAGAGTATTACTGGGTGAGCTCGAGTACTGTAGACTAACTGGGTTCGAGTACTGTAGACTATGTGTAAAGATAAAATTGACAATAAATTGACAATAAATTGACAATAAATTACGTGGCTGTCAAAGTTTACAATAAATTACGTGATCGTCAATGTTGACAATAAATTACGTGACCGTCAATGTTGACAATAATTTACGTGGCCGTCAAGGTTGACAATAATTTACGTGACCGTCAATGTTGACAATAATTTACCTGGCCGTCAAGGTTGTACAATAATTACGTGACCGTCAAGTTACAATAATTACGTGACCGTCAAGGTTGACAATAATTTACGTGGCTCGTCGCAAGGTTGACAATAATTTACGTGGCCGTCAAGGTTGTTGAAGTTGTACATCATCGTAGAATTAATTCGTGAATCCCAGAAACAATGTTGTTATTTTCATAACTAATACAATTTTGTTTTACTAACACATATTGTCTGAGTAAGTAGTCACAACTAAACGTGGAATGCGGTGCCTGCAAAAAAGCTAACCAACAACACCAGAAAAGACAGTCACCAACATCAACATAAGAGGGAAAAGTTGGCACAGAACCTTGCTTAAGTTACATTGAGAAAGAAAGAATGAAGTGGTTTGGCCACATAATAAGAATGCATCCAAACTCCACAGTATACATAGTCTTCTACAACAGAATATCAGGAAAGAATGAGAGAAGAAGACCACGGAAAAGATGGTTAGATGGCACAGCAGAATCCTGTCAAAGAGCAAAAATAACAATCACCCAATCCACCGGAACAGCGCAAGACAAAAACAGAAAACGATGACACTGGGCAACAACCCGGTAGCAGTGTGACGACACTGGCAACAATCCGGTAGCAGTGTGAGACACTGTGCAACAACCCGGTAGCAGTGTGACGACACTGTGCAACAACCCGGTAGCAGTGTGACGACACTGGGCAACAACCCGGTAGCAGTGTGACGACAAAAGAAGAAGAAGAAGTAGCCAGCTTTATCGAGTTAACCAGGTGTAGAAGGTCTAAAGTCGAAAAATTAACTTCCCTGCACCGGGTCTTTACCTCTTATAGCTCGATCCCTCATCACAGAAGTCGCACGAAACCTGTCGGTAGTATTGCACAAAGCACGAATTCCGTAGCTCCGTCAACAATGCTAGTGGTCTCGGGAAACAATGCGCTTGTGAAGAGTACTGCGTGGTTCGGATTCGAAAACCCCTACTTTCGGAACACAAGGCAAAGGCTAGCGACAGAGACTCTCTAACTGGCTATTTAGAGTTAACCAGGTTTAGCTAATAATTCAATTCTGTTGCTCAAAGTTTTAATAAGTTAAGCTGCTGAAATATTTAACAGATCTATTAATTATGTTATGCGCTCTTAAATATTATAGTAAACTAATTCTACAGGGTGTTCAGCTTAAAAGAAGCCTGTGAATGGAGCTAATCTGGAATATATGTATGAAAATGAGAAGGTTCAGTTATGACGTATTATAGGTCAAGGTTGTGTGATGGTGTGTAATTGTAGTGCGGGAAGGGGCGATGAACAAATGTGACGTAGGACAAAAGGGTCAGAACCGGTTTAAATAGTAAATAGACGAGATGCAATGCGTACCTGGCAAATTTCTATTTATCACTGGGGCTGCTTTTAAGTTGAACACCCTGTAGTAAGCCAACAGCACGCAGAAGTTATGGGTAATGAACTAGCTGATAGATTGGCTGGCTTGGCTACAATATCAGAGGGAGCTACCATGGATCGAAATGGCATTCTTCACGCATTGAGAGAGTCTTTCCGAACAGAGGAGTTTCAGGGCTGTGAATCCTACTCGCTGACCACATTGAAAGAGATGGGTGTCAATATTGGTGCAGTCCGAAAATAACGACATACTAAATATGCAAAGAGATTGATTAATCAACATCGAACTGGCGTGTTGGACTGCTGGACGCTGCTGGATTTACTGAGGCGGAGATCGGAGCACCTATGAACATGTCCAGAGTGCTATGATGATAATCCTCATATAACTGATAAATAGGTTTACTCAGTGTCGGCTCGTCATTAAGGGCCAGTGGGACCAGGCCCCACCAAATAAAAGATGTAACGTGTATTTATTATTTCATACACTGAAATATATCCTAACCGAAGCCATGATTTTTCCGAAAATTTCTGTCTTGCCCACCAAAAAATGATCACGCGCCGCCACTAGGTTTACTTTTTAGAAGTTATAATAATATTCTTCTGTTTGTACATATCATAATACATCTTAACCAGTTCAGTTATTTAGAAGTTATAATAATTCGCTTCAACATCTCAATATACTAATGGGTTAACCAGTTCAGTTATTGAGTTGAATTTCCTTCATCTCAATCTTTCTTCGAATTGCTCCACTATCGACCATTGACACGCTAGGCACTCTTTGTGATTTATATGTGATCTGAGCCTAAGAGCGATTGTACGTTGTGTCAGTTATGCGCATACAAGTAGGTCAACATCCGATTTCTGCGACGCTTTTTATTTACTAGGTAGCTTTCCTTGGCCCCTACCTCAGTCGCCTCTTACGACATGCCTTCTAGGTCGCTGTGTTACTATTCTTCGCTCCCCTTGCGAGTCCCAGCAACATACGGGCGGAGGGGAAAGGGAATGACAAGTTTTACCTATACATTTATATTTTTAGTAACATCGGATATATCCGATTATCTAAAAGTCACATGACATCTCTTCTCCTTCATAATTGACATTTTACACAAATGCGCTAACATTTTCCCTCATCAAAATGGAGGAGTGTTCAGACGCACGTTTTAAACAGCTCGCAGCTATTGAATTCATGACAGCAAAACATGTTCCTGCATTTGAAATTCACAGTCTTATTCAAGTCGTTTATAGTAATCAATGTATTGATGTGATTACAGTAAGACGCTGGTTAAAGATGAAGAATACCGGAAGACTACCATAAGCAATCACCTCAGTTCGAAAATACGAAATTTAAACTTCGGGCAGGGAGATCTTGTTTACTGGGTTATTTTTATTCTCAATGTGTTGTTCTCATCATCAAATAGATTGTCCTGAGCAGAACTGTGCCACCCCAACAGTCCTCCGGAATTTCTCTCTCTCTCTCATAGGCCAGATCTCCTGCCTCTGCAGCCGTCATGTTCAAACCATCAGATACATCCTGAATCCATCTTCTCCGTGGTCTTCCTCTTTTTCTCTTTGTCGGTGTGCATACTTCGATCATGGTCTTCTCCAGCCCTTCATGTCTTTTTATATCCAAAATATCTCAATTTTATCTTTCTTATTTGTAGCATCAGCCAGTTTTCTTTGATTTTGAGTTTCTTCTGGATAGATCTATTTGTTCTCTTCTCTGTCCAAGATATACGGAGGACTCTTCTGTAACACTTATATTCGAAAGTGCATATATGTTTTTCCACTGTTTTATTAAATGTTGTATTGTTCTAGCAGACTTTTAAAAAAAAAAGAAATGAACTGCAATACAATCTGAACGTTACATTGAAACTCTTACCGCAACAAAAATAAGAATTAGACAAATTGGAATAAGAAATGAAACAATCCACCAACACGCTAACGACAGGCCTCACCACGTAAGAACAGCAACAAAGGATGCAATTCGGCAACTGAACTTTTCATGAACTTTTCATCATATGTATCGCCCAGACCTGGCTCCTAGCGATTTCATCTCTCTTGTCGTCCCTTCCAATTCTTTCCACGTCTTATCTATCCTTTTAATTTGTCTTCAGCTTTTCCCAGGAAGTTCTAGACCTTCCCTTACTTCTCTTTCCTTGCGGGTTCCAAAACAATGACTGTCTTACAATGCTTCTAGTATCAATTATTTATTAGTTCTAATTATTCCGTTCTGCTTCTTAATGTTCTATAGAATTGGGATGATGAGTTTCTACAATGGAACAGCAGCGACTACGGCGGTGTAGAAGAAATAACTGTCAGTCAGAGTTCGGTATGGCTGCCAGATATTCTTGTGGAGAATACGTAAGCTTTTAATATGATTGATGAATACATTTGGTGATATTATGTCCTGGTTAATGTTAGCTGTATATACACGTATAGACACGACACTCTCAACCACATACATGTACATTTCTGTTGTTAGAGATAAACTAGTATAAGAATACCGTGCAGTAAATCAGTTAGTCATTTGTGTGAGCTCCGAATGTAATGATGATGATGGTGATAACGATGATGAAGATAATTGTGGTGGTGGTAGAATGGATGGTTGTGGTGATGATAGTATCGATGATAGTGACAGTGGCGGTGATGATGATGAGGGAGATGATAATGATGATGATGATGACAGTAATGAATAGGATGTTGATGATGATGTTAATATTGATAAGGATGATGATGTTGATGGTGATGATAATAACGATGATGATGATGGTAGTAGCAATGATATTGACAATTTGCAGTAAGTTCTGAACAAGTGTAACAATGTCTACAAAAAAAGAAGACAAAAGTAACATGTAGAGAATGAAATGAAAGAGTTCGAACAAATGTAACAATGTCTACAAAAAAGAAGACAAAAGTAACACGTAGAGAATGAAATGAAAGAGTTCGAACAAGTGTAACAATGTCTACAAAAAAAGAAGACAAAAGTAACATATAGAGAATGAAATGAAAGAGTTTGAACAAGAAGGAAGTAAGAAATACATTTGAAATAAATAGTATAATAATCTCACGAAAGAGAATAAATGAGAAAATAAGCAAGAATGTACAGAAAAGAAAATGGATACGATAGAAGAGCATATAAGAGAATGGTAATTTGTAAAACTACAGTACTTTGTGATTACGTATTTTTACTTACCTTGATTTGCTGGCTGATTTTTCACGTACTTTCATTTAGTTTTTATTTCAATGATCAACGATTCTTCTCCTTTCTTTTCTCTAATCTTGTTTTGTCTGACAGCGTTAGGATAAGATGAGATTTCAAAAACAGGCTTTTAGATGCGCTTCACAATTAGTGTTTTTCACCGTCTCTGTTATCTCTGAGGTCCACCTTTTGCGGTGACGGACTTTTCCTTTATTTTCACTGCAGCGAAGTAGCATTCGCCCGTGTGCTGCCAGAGCCCGCAAGGGAAGCAAAGAATAGTACCACTGCAACCTACAAGGCATGTCGTAAGAGGCGACTGATGTTGGCTCTAGGGATGCTACGCTAGTAAATAAAAAGCAGCGCAGAAATCGGATGCGCTGGCCTACTTGTATGCACATAACTGGCACAATGTACAATCGCTCTTAGGCTCGGATCACATACAAATCATACAGAGCAGTTGACTAGTGATCGATATGGAACGTTCGAAGAAAAAGTAGCATTGCTATTTGTGACGCACTGTCTTTTGGTAATCTGTAGATGTGGCCGAACCATTTCATTTATTTGTTTTTTTTTATGAAGTTCAGTACTGATGTTGTACCCACTTGTTTCCTGATGTCTTCATTTCTAAACCGGTCTCTTCTTGATACTCAAAGCTTTCTACGTAGACACTTGATCTCTGTCGTGACTAATTATCTTATATCGTTTGATGTCAGCATCTCGGTTTAGCACTGACAACATAATGTTGGGAGAAAGATTGTGTTGAACAATACCCTTTTAGTGTTCATAGTGATAAATTTTCATTTCAAATTGACGCCATTAATAATCCTATGATTTGATTTGTTTTATTGAATCTATATTGGATTTCGTTAGCTATTTTTTCCATGTGCTGATAAAATTATCCCTAAGTATTAGAGTTTTTGACTTGTTTTAATGAATGTTTGTTATAAACGATTAACATTATGCATTTCAATATCTTCTAACAGAGCACAAAATTTCGCAGAAATTGGCAGTGATTCTATTTTGGTAAGCATAAAGAACAACGGTCACATATCTTGGGAACCAGGCATTCTAACAAAGACAATATGTGAAGTGAATATCGGCAAATATCCATTTGATTATCAGAAATGTGAGATCAAGTTTCTTACCTGGATGCATACCAACAAGACGTTAGATGTTCAGGTCTGATTGTATCTGTTAAACTTTTTTCAACGTTTATATTTATATGTGTCATCTATTTTTGAATATCACGATTTTAAATCCCATTTACAGCTTATGTTCTAGTAGGAGCTACCACCTCTCGATATATTGCACACACCGCCCCCAATCCCCAATAATGGAGAGAGAAAAAGAAAGAGAGAGAGAGAGGTCTCTTAAAATAAAATAAAAACTTAAATTTTTTTTTCTGCTTTAACCCCCCCCTTCCACCATCCATCACAGTTCCCAAATGATGGCGAGAGGCAGAGAGAGAGAGAGAGAGGGCAAAAGAGAGAGAAATAAAGAGAGAAAGAGCAACTAGGTAAAAACTCTTGATTTGGGATCGTATAACATCGCAAACGTTAGAATCAGAAGTTATTCAACAGGAGAGCCCTCTCTAAAAAACAGCTCAAAACAACTGGGCTAGTAATTCATTTTTGTTTAAATATAACTTATCAAATGACAGATGGCTCATGTGTTGTAATTTTTTTATTTGTTGTTATTGAGACATTTGGTTACATTGTGGATTAATTAGTCACTTGATATTTGAAATATTTTCTCACTTTTTTTGTGCTAGAAAAATGTCTTGTTGATGTAATGTAATCTTGTGTTTATATATGAAACTGTCTTATATTTCAGTTCGGCCGTTCACTTGGTTTATTTTACTGTTCACTCAAACTGAGAATAGAGACAGCGTAGTATTAGACAAGTTTAGATGATACAAAGTTTAGATGATACAAAGTTTAGATGATACAAAGTTTAGATGATACAAATTATATAACTTGTTGTTCCCTCTCAATGACAGGTCCATGTGTAGCAATATTGTACATAAATTGATGTTTTCTTTCACGACACATTGTACATAAATTGATGTTTTCTTTCACGAAACAATGTATAGAATTTGATGTTTTCTCACACAACACTTACATGTGCAACAAGATTGTATTAAATTTGATCTTCTATCTCAGCCTGACTCAGATTTGGTCAGCCTTGATGCAACTATCTCAAACGGAGAATGGGACATCATTTCTGCTATAGCTAGACCATACTATTACCCTTCCACCTACAACATAGGAACCGGTAAGTTGTTCTTAGAAACATATGAAATACTTACATTAGTCAACAGAACTGATATTACTGCACACCGCCAAGAGCAATATCTACACAGTCACTTGAACTCTTTCACACTTCAGAGATGATATACTGGCTCACCGTATTGTTTAAGTTGACAGAAAGAAAGTATACTGGCTAATTCATTATACATTCCGTTATAAATGCATTCGTAGGAAAAATACAATTACCGAGTTAAAGGATTAAGCAGAGGGTAAATGTCATGCATTATGATAGACGTTACTGACAAGCACAAGGTGGAGATGTACAGATCACACAATCAGAAACAATATAGAAGTTATCACAGAAACTGTCTTGCAGATGACATTAGAATGTGGGCGATAGAAAGACAGACTAGAGATATACTGGCAAGGAACAGTAGCAACCCAGATGAACATTGGGGCGCAAATATGGGGAATACTACCAGACTATAGAAAGACTTACTTCTTCATCTTCTTTGAACGGTCTATATCGACCACTGTTAACCACTCTTTGTGATTGTTATGTGATCTGAGCCTAAGAGCGAGTGTACGTTGTGCCAATTATGCGCCAGTTACACACAAGTAGGCCAGCACATCCGTTTCTGCAATGCTTTTAATTTACTAAGGTAGCTTCCCTGGGTCCTACATAAGTCGCCTCTTGCGACATGCCTTGTAGGTCGCAGTGGTACTATACTTTGCATTACTTGCGGGCCCCGGCACCACACGGGCGAGAAGACGTGCTAGAGGTAACCTGACAAGGAACAGTTGAGACAGAGATGAACATTGTGGAGCGCAAATTTGGAGGATACTACCAAGGACAGACACGGATCAAGTAACGAGGAGAGAGTAAGTTGCTGTTCTACAAAACAGAGAGCCATGATAGTCAAAAACTGGAATGCTATAGTAATAAAACAGGAGTGGGTTTCTGTGTTGTCCAATGATTCAGCAGACGAGATAGGGTTTACTGCGCTCATTCTCCACCACCAGAGTGGCCTGCTGATAATGCTGAGCTCTACTGAACGCTTGGAAGATGTCCATATGTTGAATGAAATAAGATTTTCAAATCCTGAGTTACTAGGTTTTTGTGATTAATAGAAAGTGGCATCAATTAGCGTGTCTATGTGACGTGGAGGCAAAGTGCTCGTCGCTCACTCCAAAAGTACTCAAAGATTTTTTATCTCCATGTCAGTGAAAATGAGTTCCTAGTCATATCGGAGACGGACGATAAAACGTAGGTCCCGTGTTCAAGCTAAGCATGAAAAAGAACCATCGGTAGTTGAAAATCGGTAAAAGTATGCTCCAAAGTCGCTGCCCGACAAAATTAATGAACAGTATTAAAATAGCATTCATAGAATAGTTTTGATCATCATCAAAACTAGTTCGGTGACCCATGTCGGTGCTACGGAGTTCGTTGCTGAGATCTTCTTATGTAAGAAAGAGATTGGAGCACACAAGTTATTTATCGAAGTGTAATGCTGATGATTCTTTAAATCAATCAATGTAAATCAATGTATGTCAATGTATGTCAAATATAAATCAATGTAATTCAAATGTAAATCAAATGTAATTCAAATATAAATCAATGTCAATCAAATGTAATTCAAATGTAAATCAATGTAATTTAACAGAAAGCTGTTCATATTGGTATTCTATTCTTAATCAATATCATATAAATATCCAATAATCAATATCATTCTACCTTATTTTTAACCGAGGAGGGCGCATGCATGTTATCCAAATTGAACCAGGTAAAATTCATTAGAAAATATTACAAATAAAATTTCTACAAAATTATCTTCACCATCTTCAAAATTACATCGGGACCCTCGCCGGTGCTACGGAGTTCGTGCACTACATCAGATATCGTCCCGTGTAAGAAAGAGATCAGAGCACACATGGTTACTTCCGAAGTGCAATGATGATGATCCTATCAATCAATCAATCAATCAATCAATCAAATGTAGTCAATATCATTCTGGATTAGTTTTTAACCGAAGAGGAGGAGGCATGCATATTATCCAAATAGAACAACAATATTTATACAGTTGCTCGCTTTGCAAAATTATACTAACAGAAATACTAACAGAAATACTAACAGAAATACTAACAGAAATACTAACAGAAAATACTAACAGAAATACTAACAGAAAATACCAACAGAAATACTAACAGAAAATACTAACATAAATACTAACAGAAAATACTAACAGAAATACTAACAGAAAATACTAACAGAAATACTAGCAGAAAATACTAACAGAAATACTAACAGAAATACTAACAGAAAATACTAACAGAAAATACTAACAGAAATACTAACAGAAAATACTAACAGAAAATACAAACAGAAAATACTAACAGAAAATACTAACAGAAAATACTAACAGAAAATACTAACATAAATACTAACAGAAAATACTAACAGAAATACTAACAGAAAATACTAACAGAAATACTAGCAGAAAATACTAACAGAAATACTAACAGAAAATACTAACAGAAAATACTAACAGAAAATACTAACAGAAATACTAACAGAAAATACTAACAGAAAATACAAACAGAAAATACTAACAGAAAATACTAACAGAAAATACTAACAGAAATACTAACAGAAATACTAACAGAAATACTAACAGAAATACTAACAGAAATACTAACAGAAAATCTAAGAAAGAATCAGAGCAATATGACTTGAGCAAGAGATCTACAATCATCAACAAAATCAACGAAATCTAACAGAATATTCTGATTAGTAATACTAGAGGAAATGCTAACCAGCAAAATACTAACATGAAATACTAACAGAAATACTAACAGAAATACTAACAGAAAATACTAACAGAAATACTAACAGAAAATACTAACAGAAATACTAACAGAAAATACTAACAGAAATACTAACAGAAAATACTAACAGAAATACTAACGAAAAAGAATACACGAAAATACTAACAGAAATACTAACAGAAAATACTAACAGAAAATACTAACAATCTAACAGAAATACTAACAGAAATACTAACAGAATCTACAGAAATACTAACAGAAATACTAACAGAAATACTAACAGAAATACAAACAAGAAATACTAACGAAATCTAACAGAAATACTAACAGAAAATACTAACAGAAATACTAACAGAAATACTAACAGAAATACTAACAGAAATACTAACAGAAATACTAACAGAAATACTAACAGAAATACTAACAGAAATACTAACAGAAATACTAACAGAAATACTAACAGAAATACTAACAGAAATACTAACAGAAATACTAACAGAAATAACAGAAATACTAACAGAAATACTAACAGAAATACTAACAGAAATACTAACAGAAATACTAACAGAAATACTAACAGAAATACTAACAGAAATACTAACAGAAATACTAACAGAAATACTAACAGAAATACTAACAGAAATACTAACAGAAATACTAACAGAAATATAGAAACTAACAGAAATACTAACAGAAATACTAACAGAAATACTAACAGAAATACTAACAGAAATACTAACAGAAATACTAACAGAAATACTAACAGAAATACTAACAGAAATACTAACAGAAATACTAACAGAAATACTAACAGAAATACTAACAGAAATACTAACAGAAATACTAACAGAAATACTAACAGAAATACTAACAGAAATACTAACAGAAATACTAACAGAAATACTAACAGAAATACTAACAGAAATACTAACAGAAATACTAACAGAAATACTAACAGAAATACTAACAGAAATACTAACAGAAATACTAACAGAAATACTAACAGAAATACTAACAGAAATACTAACAGAAATACTAACAGAAATACTAACAGAAATACTAACAGAAATACTAACAGAAATACTAACAGAAATACTAACAGAAATACTAACAGAAATACTAACAGAAATACTAACAGAAATACTAACAGAAATACTAACAGAAATACTAACAGAAATACTAACAGAAATACTAACAGAAATACTAACAGAAATACTAACAGAAATACTAACAGAAATACTAACAGAAATACTAACAGAAATACTAACAAAAACTGAAAATAAAGAAATACTAACAGAAATACTACAAAATACTAACAGAAATACTAACAGAAATACTAACAGAAATAATAACAGAAATACTAACAGAAATACTAACAGAAATACTAACAGAAATACTAACAGAAATACTAACGAAATACTACGAAATACAGAAATACTAACAGAAATACTAACAGAAATACTAACAGAAATACTAACAGAAATACTAACAGAAATACTAACAGAAATACTAACAGAAATACTAACAGAAATACTAACAGAAATACTAACAGAAATACTAACAGAAATACTAACAGAAATACTAACAGAAATACTAACAGAAATACTAACAGAAATACTAACAGAAATACTAACAGAAAAACAGAAATACTAACAGAAATACTAACAGAAATACTAGAAATCTACGAAATACTAACAGAAATACTAAAGAAATACTAACAGAAATACTAACAGAAATACTAACAGAAATACTAACAGAAATACTAACAGAAATACTAACAGAAAATACTAACAGAAAACCCTACTTCTATAGAGTCACATTTACTGAATGCAGAAATTAACAATGCCCTCGACTCAAGGCGGGCAGAAGTATGGACAGAGCCGATATCATCAATGTCGTACGCTTTCAATTGCGTGATATGGGCGGGTCTCAGACACTGAAACGAGTCCGATAATTAAGCGTTAAGTTTGGACATGCCAGACAGTGTCGTCTTCGTGGTAGAGAGAAGATATAGTAATCAACTTCTCAGTGGTACTGTGAGCAAATGGACTTTGGGATGGCTGCTGCAGCGGAGGACAGAGCACGAATGGGAATACCCAATGTGCCATGACGTCGATCGCATAACATAACATAACATAACATTTACTGAATTATACTTTGACTTATTGTTAGTTGTGATTAGTCACATTAGAAAGTATACAAAGCTGATTCATACTAAAATATAATCTAATTCATGTCATTCTTCTGTTTCATAATTTCCTGATAGCACACACGGGAGTGAAATTTGTGATTGAACTCATGAGAAAGAGAACTTTCTATGTTCTCAACACTATCATCCCTGTGGTGATGTTATCTCTACTTAACGTTTTGGTATTCCTCCTACCGGCAAGTTCTGGAGAGAAGATGGCATTAGCTGTTACAGTACTTCTGTCTTTCACAGTGTATTTGAGTATTATTAGCGAGGTCATGCCGAAAACGTCTGAGAGTATCTCTATTCTTGGTGAGTACATTGTATTGTGTAATAAATGTTGAAATAACATTCTGCAATGAAAGACAAACGAGATTAAATCAAACACAAAGCTGAGCATCTTTCAATCAAATGTGAAATCAGCGTTGGTGTATGGAAGCATGGAGGACAACAAAAGTAACCAACAGAAAACTACAGACATTCGTAAATGGATGTTTACGTAGAATATAAAGACTGAGATTGTATGATAAGATTACGAAAGGTGAACTCATAGAAAGAAATAAGTAGATATCATTGGAAAAAAATAGCTACGGAAGAGACGTTGGCGATGGATAGGACATTTATTGAGAAGACCGTCGGGAAGAATTGCAAGAGAGGCATTATTTTGGAACCCACAGGAAATGAGGTGATGGGAATGCCTAGAAATACTAGAAGAAAAGAGCTGGAAACTGGTATTAAAAGGATAAGCAAAATGTGGAAAAAACTGGAAGGAATGGCAATAGAGAGGAGGGACTGGAAGATGTTTGTTGAAGGCATGTGTTCCGTTGGTAGTTGAAAGTTGAAGAAGAAGAATTGCACAAATTATCTGGCCAAATACAATAGCAAATGGAAAGCTTTTTAAAAAAACTTCTTCTTCTTCTTCGGCGATCTCTGGTCATGCGCTTAATTTACTGTGGACCGCAAACTGGGCAGTCAGGTTTCCCCAAAGCTTAGTTTTCAGGTCGACTGGGTGTGGCCACATTTTGCTTCTCAGCTCACCCAGGAGAGGACAGTCTTGCAGGTTATGCTCCGGTGTCTGTTCCGCCTGCTGACACTGGCAGAGAGCTGTTTTGACTTAAATCAAACAAACTGTATTATTTGAAACCATCTAAGACGAAGATGGAGGTGGATGTTGCATATATGTTGGCCTACAGTACATACATTGACTAGGACAGTTCTCCAGTGGACAGCGGAGGAGAAAATAAGGCATGGACGTAGAAAAGACACACGAAAGAAGAACAAGGGAAATATAAAAAAAGGGAAGTTGAGAGATTGTGGTCTGACGTGAGATACAATTAATAGAAAAACGACAGAGCGACAACAACGAAAATATGTTGCTGAAGCCGTATGTGTGTAACAGAACACAAAATGGTATAGATATATATTGTATTGTAATGATGTACACGACAAAGATATAGATATATATTGTATTGTAATGAAGTATACGACAATGATATAGATATATATTGTATTGTAATGATGTACACGACAAAGATATAGATAGATATTGTATTGTAATGATGTACACGACAAAGATATAGATAGATATTGTATTGTAATGATGTACACGACAAAGATATAGATATATATTGTATTGTAATGATGTACACGACAAAGATATAGATAGATATTGTATTGTAATGATGTACACGACAAAGATATAGATATATATTGTATTGTAATGATGTACACGACAAAGATATAGATAGATATTGTATTGTAATGATGTACACGACAAAGATATAGAAAGATATTGTACTGTAATGATGAACACAAAATGGTCCGAATTTAGGAGAAATGATAAAATAAGAGAAATGTCTGGTCAACTACGAGTAATAACTGTTATAGTAAAGAGAGGATGGAGATATGTTGGGCATGCTCTGAGAAGAAATTATCAACGATTCACAAATCTGGCATTAAAGTGGAAGACAAAGGGTCCAAAAAAAAGATAGAATGTCCTACGAAAACCTTGAAATGAATTTTACTGAGAGAGGCGAGAACTATTGACCTGAATTCCATAGAAGAGATTGTGCGAGTTGCAGAGGATAGAGTGCTATGGAGACATTTCTATCAAGCAAATTTGTAACATATTACAATACAAGATGTATATATAATTGTATATTAATATTATGAATTCGAACGTGTACATCAATCTTGTAAATTTGAGTACGTTTACTCTTAATGACAATACTGATCTAAATTCAAGCATTTGTATTATTTTTATTGTAATGCTGAACTGAATTCGAGCATTTGCACTCTTGACGGCCAATCTTATCCAAACTACAGTACGTATATTCTTATTTACAGAGTACTCAGATTATCATGGACATAAAAACAAATACAAATATGACCAATTAGCAAAATCTTACAACTGAAAATAATGGCTGATGTAAAAGAGAAAAATGAAATACTTTGGACATATCAAACGGCATGATTATCTGGAGAACATCATTTCTGGATGACATGACATATGACAGTTGAAGGAGAGGAAGACCAATGTGAAGATGGGTGTAAGATATCATAGACAAGTTGTGCCAGACGTCGGACACATTTTCATGTTATCCTTTCTTCTGAATGCGAATTTTCCGCTTTTCTGACACCACTTTGACTTGAACTCGAAAATGTTGCATTTAATGAAACAACCAAAATCAAAACTATATGAATTCGACCATCACTACTATTTATAAACCCATTTCGATATCAGATCGTGTTGTTCATCTGTTCAAGGCAAAAAAAGTCCTGGTCTGAAGTTATTCTCTCTCTCTCTCTCTCTCTCTCTCTCTCTCGTGATCACCGCCCAGACCGACGTACCAGATCTCCCCATAAATTCTATTCATGTGGAAATCTGATTCATGCAGCCTTAGCATTGGTGTGTTTTACGTCACATCTTCAGCACCATTTGCAGCTCTGGTGCTTATCCTTCGGCGATGTGTCCGGTTTCAGCCAGCGTTTACTCGGTTCGCTCTCCGTTCTCTAGCCATCTAGTGTTTTTTACGGTGTGGGGTAGCTAGCCCATTTCCAACCTCCTTAGTCGCTTATTAAGACATGCATGGCAGGTAACAGTGGTTCTATTCTTCACACCCCAATTTGGGCCCTGGTAACCACTCTGCAGGTCTGAACTTGAGTCTACTAAGCCTATGTCAATAGACATTTCCTTTAATCTGGGCTCCATATTTTCAACTGATTATCATGATAACAATAGTATATATATTCAACATTTGCTCTTCAAACAATGTTCTTTGATAATTATGAAGTATACAATATGACACTGCGTGGATAACATTTTTAATGTGAATTTTTTTTTCTGTAATCATGTTTTTCCTCACAGTGTCAGGATAAGTAGAGATTTCTAGAACGCGCTTTTGTTTGCACTTCATAAATAGTGTTTTCGTCTCATCTGTTATCTCTGAGGTCCACCTAATGTGAATTCCAAACACAGTATTGTAGGTGAATTCAAATAATTCAAAATGAAGGATTGCAATTCTGCTTGAATCTCCGCTATCCATGACAACACTACTGTCTATGATTTTTTCTAATCCAGATTATAAACAAATAAATATACTAATAATTTTCCAGTTATTTATAATAGTTCCAATTTTATAAACCAATTATACTAATAATAATTTCAATTTTATAGACCAATTATATTAATAATAGTTCCAATTTTATAGACCAATTATACTAATAGTGGTTGCTAATAATGATTCCAATATATTAAAATATTTAAAAAAAACATTTGTTGAATTTAGTAAAGTTTAACGGTTCAGAAATAAAAATGTTGTCAATATTTTCCTTGCAGTTCGAATCATTCCGACAGCAAAATTATAATTGCTAAAAATGGGTCTCGTTAGACAAGAGACTACTACTGCTCTAGTTACTACCATTTCACTTTAATCTGACATAACCGTTCTCTCTGTTTATTTCACTAGATATTTCTTCTTCTCGCATAAAGTTCCATACCTTTGTCTACAAACATCTAACCACTGCATAGTGTCGTCTTCTCTTTATTTGAGTTGAGACTGATAACGTTATACATCATCAAATAGCTTGTCCTGAGCAGAACTTTGATATGGTAACATCCCTTCGTAATTGCTCTCTCTCTCTCATAGGCCAGATGTCCCTCCTCTGCAGCCGTCATGCTCAAATCATCAGTTACATCCTGATCCATCTTCTCTGTGGCCTTCCTCTTCTACTCTTTTTTTGGAATGCCTCCTTCCATGATTGTCTTGTCTCTTCGTGTCTCTTTATATGTCCAAAATACTTCAATTTTCTCATTCTAATTTGTAGCATCAGCCAGTTGTATTTCATTTTGAGTTCTTTCTAGATATATCTATTTGTTATTTTCTCTGTCCAAGATATACGGAGGACTCTCTGTAACACTTATATCCAAAAGCACATATATGTTTTTCAACTGCCTTGTTAAATGTCAATGCTTCACAGTAGTTGCATGCTCGTCATTAGGAGCAAGTGGGGCCGGGCCCCATAAAAATAATGTGTAACGTGTATTTGTTTTATGAATTAAAATATAACCTAACCCAAAATCATGGTTTTTTCCGCAAATTTGTGTCTGGCCCCACCAACAAAAAAGATCACAAACCGCCACTGCTTCACACCCATACGTTACACACAACGCTATGACAACAGTTATTATTACGTTTGAAGATTGTTCTGTTTATATTGTTCATCATGTCTTTCTAAGTTAAATATTCATATTTTATTGTTTGTCCTCCCCAGCCGTTTACTTGACGACTCTGCTTTCTCTGAGTACAATGTCAGTACTATCTTCAGGTGTCGTCATGAATATGATTCATCAGGAGATTGACAAACCTGTCCCACACTTTCTGAGATGTCTTGTCTGCTGCAGACTCCGACAAATCAGACGTGAACTACA
Source organism: Arion vulgaris (assembly GCA_020796225.1). Taxonomy (NCBI): domain Eukaryota; kingdom Metazoa; phylum Mollusca; class Gastropoda; order Stylommatophora; family Arionidae; genus Arion; species Arion vulgaris. The sequence continues at coordinate 49,728,271 of CM036760.1, read as the reverse complement.
GAAGGGAAGATTTCGGAAACGGGTCCCAAGTTTTCAGAAAGGTTGTCAGCGAAAAATCGTTGACCATCAGTACGAAGGTTATTCAGAACGTGGGACTGTGTGGTCAAACGGGGAAGTAGTTAGAGCAAAGTATCAAGGTTACGACAATGAACAGTTTCGGGTATTTCCAGCGAGTAGCAATGCTAGAAATAGTGGAGTCAGCGAGAGAATATGCGAATCAAGGATAGATGATAAACATATGGACGATGAGCTATTCAGAGCAGAGAATACAACACTATTTGAACACAGAAAAGAAGAAGAAGCGGGAGCAGATAACTGGGCTCATATTACATGGACGGACGTTGGAAATGCTGTGGACACTTTATTATTTTGGGTTTTTCTGGGAATTACTGTAACTTCTACTAGTATTGTTTTGATTTTGTTTTCTGCTCAGTAAAAAAAATATGCACCAAAAGTTTAGCTTATATTTTCCTGAATTGTTACAGATTAAACTTTCCCCCATAATTACTACAGTTAATTATTCATTTTTTTCCAGAAGTGTTACAGTAAATTATTCCAATTTTGTTTCCCAGAATTGTTTCAGTTTAGTATTTAACTTCTTTTGTTTCCCAGAATCGTTACAGTTTATTCAACTTTTCCCCCAGAATCGTTACAGTTTATTCAACTTTTCCCCCAGAATCGTTACAGTTTATTCAACTTTTCCCCCAGAATCGTTACAGTTTATTCAACTTTTCCCCCAGAATGCATCTAGTTTATACCCAAACTCTATGTTAGATAATGGTTTAAGTATCTACAAGATGTCGAATCATTCAATTGTATTTGGTAACTAACTGAATCATAGAAACAAAAATTATAAATATTGTGTAAATGTCTCCCTTAGTAACAGGTTACCTTACTATTTCTTTGTGCATGTTGATGTGTGAAAACTATCACTGTTAGTATCATTGAATATTTGTTCTGTCGCGTCTATCTATATTTATATAATACCCAAATGGCGCCCGGGAGAGAGGCCACGCCAGATTCACATCACACCATCGACACATCACGGGAAGCATCAGTTATCGGTTATAAGTCATCTGCTCATATTGGCTAGGTACTCTTAAGTATAAACACAAAACAAACGCATTGGTTATGAACAACAAAATTACACTGACAGCTCAACAAGAAATACTTCTGACAGTGGTGAAACGTCGTAAGCTTCATGATTCCATATTAAAATTAATTCGTCAAGGAACTATCAAGAGTAGTAGGAGAAGAGAAAGGCAAAGTTAAGTGTGAGTTGGTATCCTCCCGGATTGGTTAGGAAAATATTTTATTTCACATTCGTTCAACTCGCAGTGAAGAGAACTGTAGAGAGATATGTGTTGGTTACTCCAGCGACCCTAATGGGTTATGAACTTTGTTTCGATGCTTCACAAGATCCAGAAGGGCAGGTTTCGGTATGAATGGATGTCGTCTATAGAAGTTTCTAACCTTCAGAGGCTTACGTGGATATACTGTCCGGGTGTTTACGGTAATGAGAGAACGGACAGGCTTGCATCAACAACATCGATTGTTGAGGAGTTGAAGATGGATAAGGGAATATTCTTCGGTCTCTTCGCGACTGTCTGTTGTATGAGGACACTAAAATCGATGTTTAATCGATCAAGCGATTTAAGCAGTTTGGAGTTACCCGTTGTTCAAGTCGAACTGGATGCCTGAGAGGCAGAGTGAGAGTGTGTTTAATCAGCGAGCCACAGGAACCATCAGTATGCATACTCTTCGATATCTGTTGTGGGAGACTGAGCACCTATGGGTCTGCCTGGAGTGTAATGATGTCAGTTTAGTAACCAATAACCAATAACGAACTTTGTTATTATCATAATGAAATATATATGTATATATATAATATATTTCTTTTGTGCCGTTATACTTTACATTTGGCTTGCAAACAATATGTCCATATCACTCTATCCTGGACAACTCGTTCAATCTCTTCTATGGAATTTAGTCATATTGTTTCTGCCTCTCTCAGTAAAGTTAGTTTCAAGTTTTTCCTAAGAAGTTCTTCCTTTTCTAAACAAATTACTTTCCATCTCAATGCTCACTTTTGTGATTCTTTAATCATTTGTTTTCAAAGTATGCCCAACATATCTCATTCTGCTCTTTTTTAATAACAGTTGTGACAAGTGATTGACAAGTAACTTCTCTGATCATATCACTTCTTCTTCTTCTTCTTTTTTGAACGCTCGATATCGACCACTTGTTAAACTACTCTGTGTGATTTGAATGTGATCTGAGCCTAAGAGCAACTGTACGTTGTGCTAGTTATGCGTCTACAAGTAGGCCAGCACATCCGATTTCTGCGATGGTTTTATTTACTAAGGTAGCTTTCCTTGGTCCTACATCAGTCGCCTCTTACGACATGCCTTGTAGATCGCAGTGGTACTATTCTTTGTTTCCTTGCGGGCTCCGGCATCAGACTCACGACATCACTTCTGAATTCGTCCCATTTTGTGTTTATTTTTTTCGCAGACATCTATCTTCAAATGCATTCAGTTTATTTTTCAAATCTCTTTTTTTTTCAACCTTCGTCGGCATATGTTAGGAATTATACAACATTGAAACTGAAAATTATTAATTTAGTTTCAGAACTATATAACTTGGAGTTGCATATTTTGTTTAGTTTTGGGGACAGGACAAACGGCTGCTATAGTCTGTCCATTAATTCGTGAGCACGTTTGAAATTGATTTTCTCGAAAACTACCTGTTGGATCTCAGTGATTTTTGCATGCAGCCTTAGAATATCCATGACGCTAAAATAAAGCTAACCAGTAGTCCATAGATGCTACGGATTTTGCACATCGGCGAATTCCTTTGATCTTTTATGACAATTGCAAATACGGGGCTCAAATTTTAGATTTTACAGTATCCCTAGAATTTGTCCATGTCAATTCTATTCATAGGTGTATCTCCATATTAACTTGATAGGTCAAGTAATTAAGTGTGTTGCCCTTTATGTGCAATCGTGAACTTGGATACAATATGCAACAGTTAGTCCTCCCTTCGGTCACCATTAGACCCCAGGGTGTTTTAACTTCACCACAAATTGTATGATGGTAGACGCATTTGGATATGGAAATGTATACGTTGCTATTTCTCAGTCTGTAATCAAAATATGATTTGTATCATCCCGAATCTGACGATTCCATGAGGTTGATAATTGTTACTGGCTGGACAAATTGTAATCCATCTCGGTGCCAGTACTCGTCTTCCTCTCGGAGCACACGTTCAACACACTTCTTCCAGAACTGCATGTCTATCATTGAGAAGGACTCACGTGTCAGAACTTCAACATCACACATTTTAAACGTCCTGTTCTGTTCGGCAACTTGCCCTTTTACTTTAGCCCAGACAAGCTCTATCGGATTGAGGTGAGCATGATATGGAGGTAGTCGCAAAGACGTGGCCGTATTCCGCAATGATTTTGTCAATATGAAACACCTTTGTCTTATTTGTCATCCTCACCAGGTGCAACAACTCGGGTTTCAAATATGTATCATCGAAGCTGACATTTTCCTTAGCAAGCCAAGTCCTAATTTGATCTTTTGTATTTGATGCAGTTGGTACTTTGTCTTCCGCTGATACTGCGTTGTGATAGGATGCATTATCCATTACCAAGCATGATGGTCTGTTTAGAATTGGAAGTAGATCTTTCTCCATCCAGTGCCTGAAAATATGTCCATTCATTTCTGTGTGGTAGTCCCTACCGTCGGTACTTTTGATTGCACAAAAAGTCCAGCGTCATGGACAAGACCTTCTTCACTGCTTCCTGCATGTGTTAGTATAATACGCTGGCCTTTGCTGCTTGGTATTTTCTTTTCTGTTCACCGTCTACTGATTGCCATTCTTTAGCATAGGTGTGGTGAGCATTGACCAAGGATTCGTCCAAATATACAATATCATAGCCTTGCCTCCGCCGCTCACGGATCTGCCTCAGGTATTTACTTCGCGCAGCAATTAAATGTGGTTTTCACAAATAATATTCCTGCCGCCTATAGTTTTCTGAAGGTGAAGCCGGCGGCTCTTACAATTTTCCATAGAGTACTTTTAGAAATGTCTATGCTGCAATCTGATTGCAGTTTTAATTTCAGTTTCCTGAGAGTAACAAGTTGATTTGTCGCAAACATTTTCAAGAGCTCCGTCTTATGACATCTATGTCAAAGTCGTCAATTGTTCTTTTCCTTCCTTGCTTGACATTAGTGCACTTTGTGTCCTGTTTAATCCATCGGGAAAAGGATTCTCTATTCAGACCAAGCGCCAGTTGCGTTCGTTTCTCAGGGTTATGAATATCGCAATATAGATGACTCTCTTAGATTCCCTACGGAAGTGTTGGTATAGTAAAACTGTAACCTTCTGCATTGTTATAAATGTGCACTTCAGACTCATTATGAATGTGATATCAATGTCAGTTTTGATAAGCCAACAAATATGATACAATAGCTTCATACAAATAGCGAGATACGCCTATAACTATAAAACGGTATCCCAATTATAACGTCATATGATTTCCGCTTTCAAAGTCGACTGGGTTAGGTGCACGGGAATTCGTGAAACTCACGATATTTCAATGTTACCATAATGTATTTTTAGAACAACGCGTCTGTGTACCGTAAATCTGTTACTATTGTGTACAATCCGGTGAGGTTGATTTTAATATAACCTGAAGAAGAAATATTTCAAACTACATCAAATTTTCTTGGAAAAAATATTTCTCAGCGTCATGGATATTCTAAGGCTGCTTGCAAAAAATCACTGAGATCCAACAGGTAGTTTTCGAGAAAATCAATTTCAAACGTGCTCACGAATTAATGGACAGACTATAACTGTCTTATTTCTCAGTCAAATGAGATACATTTTTAATCAGGTAGTACTAGGGGTGGTCTGGGATGAAATATTATATAACTTTTAAATTAATTACTTGTCGGGTTGCCATGGAAATGGCGACCATGTTGATGTAAACGATGTCGTAAAGTAGGTAAATACTAACAACTAGTTCATATTATTCTTTGTTTTAAATTGAAATACTTAAATAAACCAAAGTTATAGGCACCTAGCAACTTTAAATTGTTCTGGGACAGATAACAAGCAGATAAAAGTACAACGAATAAGACATATACAATTTTTACCAAAAAAATAGGAACCTATGGTACTAAAAATATTGTGTTTAAAAGTAAATTTCTCAAAACTTGCATTTCTGTATCTGAGTGCCCTCAGTATTGATAGATCTATATGTATGCCAAATTTCATATTAATATCTTGAATGGTTACTGAGACTAACCTGCTAAACACTTCCTAAATTAGTAAAAATCACAATTGGGAGAAAACTGCAATTTAAAAATATTTTTGGTGAAATATGAAAAAATCTTTAACTTACCAAAGAATTTCCACATAAATCGCTTGTATGATTGATAGAACATCCGTCCCGTATGGTTATATGTTAAATCCACCTGTATTATATGTACCTCCTTCCTTCTGAGCTATCACATGCTCTTGATGTGGAGCATGAGAGAACTACCATTTTTTAATATAGGCAAATATTGACGTAGACTAATGAGATAACTTTTTTTTAGCTATGCGATTGATAATATCTTCTTTGACAATTTGAATATCATAGTTGAAAGATGAATTTGTTTCTACAAAGGCTTTGGAATCTCCATCACAGAGCAACTGGCAATAAACAAGTTGTCTCTTTCTCACTGACCTGGCAAAAATAAGCTTTGCAGTTTCAGCTTCCATAGAATTGGATGAACCCTCACAATTTTCTCACACTGGTACTTTACAATGATATATAATTCGATATGTCTTAAAGAATAGAGATGCCCATTACTAAGTACCAACCAAACGGTATTTCTAGACATTGCCTCTTAAAAATACGTTAAATCTCCCCGAGGTGGGCTGTTTAAAAACTCATTTTCAAATTTAAAAAACAAATTCATTTTTTTACTGATTTCGATTCTAGAGATATAAAACTAACAGAATAAAACATATTCGGAAAATCGATATTTTAAAGAAAATATGTCATTTCGTGAGTTCTGAGTCCCCTTAAAAGCTGATGTTGCTTTGATAATTCGTATCATAATTTCCATTTTTATATACATATGTACATACTTTATTTTGTTAATAACTCATGTTTCGTGTAGACAATAGGGTTCCAACTGCCGTTCTTTTTCTATTTGAATATGATCTGTGTTTTTTATTTCCACTGATATAATTCGGTCTCTCAAGCTTTCTCTGTTCTTTGCCATGTGTTCTTCAACTTTCTCACTTGTATTTTCCCTGTAAGTTTCAGTACAGCACTTTTCTGGATACATCGTTATGGTTTTTCCAATGTGGGTGTGTCCAATCCATGTATATATATCCATTTCCTTTGTGTAATGTCTAGCAGCAGTATTTGTTATCGTCTTATGCTGGTCAAGTATGTGTTTGCTATCATTTCTGACCATGTGTTATGAAGAATGTGATAAGAGTTATCTGTTGTCATATTATTTTGATTTGAAAATCTGATGTGAGCCATTCTGTTTTATATCTTGTGTCCCAATGGGCATTCTCTCTCTCTTGCTCTCTTTGGCGCCTTTCAACCCCTGTTGGAGTTAAGGCCTTTAACCAATTCGTGTTAAGTCTTCCTATCTTTCCATCGCATGCCGACGGTCAATGAAAAATACGGACCTTACATCGTATTACCCTACATACCACGTAGTATAAAAAGGGTTCCTTTACCTGAGTTTACTTCCTATCTTTAGCATCTGCTTTCATGTCTTTCGTATATTCTCTTTCGATCGTTCTAGGCCTGTTTTAATCATTCTCTTTGTGATATATGAACAGCCAAATATCAGAACGCAATGTACGTGCACCAAACCTTCAGCCCCTATTTGAGCTCAGTTGCTTATCCTTCGGTGGGGTGTTCGATTTCAGCCAGCTTTTGTGTACGGATTCGCTTCTTCCGCTAGCCTTAGACTGTCCCCAGCCCGACCCACAAGGCAGTGGGCTGCTATTTTTTCAGGGCAGCGACCCTTAGACGGCCTGCCCTCCCGGGCTTATGAGCGTCATCTTCACAGCAAACCGGTCGTTTTAATGAACACCTTGATTTGCCGCCCGTTCAGGTTTGTGTAGGGTTTGCTCGCTAGTCTTTGATTGTCCCCAATCAATCTACAAGGCAGCAGTAGTTCCTGCGATCGGAAACGCGCACTGGTTATGCCTCTGCCGGGCTTTCCCGTTGCTCTGTACATTTGGGTGGGACGCACACCCTGCCTGCGATGCTGCTGAGATGCTGCTGCCGCAATGCTGCTGTCACGCTTGCACTGATTTTGCCTCTTTTGTATATCGTTAATCTCTGCCTACAATTCTCGTCTCCATGTATTTTTAGATCTTTTTCTCGATCGCTTACCATGACACAGTAATTGTTATCCATGTATTTGACTTGTTTATAGTTGGTTTCTTGTTTTGTTTCTTATGTAGAGATTCAAACCTCTTTAAGCCCATGCACATATCTTTCAACATAAGGACAGCCGAGGCTAACACTTTTCAACCTAAGGACGAGCCTTTTTTTTGGGTTATATCAGCGCGTGTATGTCAACAGAAATGGATTTTTAAGCTACTTTTATATCGAATGTGGTAGCCAGCTCCAAACCGAACCTTACCTCATTCGCCTCTTTCTTGTAGATTGCAGTGTCACTATTCTTTGCTTCCCTTCCGAGCCTCGGCAACACACAGGCGTGATACTTCTTAATCTCCACTTACGACATTCATGATATACTATACCGTTGCTATTCTCTGCTTCTTCTTCGGGTCCTGGCAACACACAGGCGTGATATTTCTTTGAACTACGTCACGCACATTCATGTAGATTGCAGTGTACTATTCTTGCTTCCCTTCGAGCCTCGGCAACACACAGGCGTGATACTTCTTAATTTCCACTTACAACATTCATGATATACTATACCGTTGCTATTCTCTGCTTCCTCCTCGGGTCCTGGCAACACACAGGCGTGATATTTCTTAATCTCCACTTACGACATTCATGATATACTATACCGTTGCTATTCTCTGCTTCCTCTTCGGGTCCTGGCAACACAAGGGTGATACTTCTTAATCTCCACTTACGACATTCATGATATACTATACCGTTGCTATTCTCTGCTTCCTCTTCGGGTCCTGGCAACACACAGGGTGATACTTTAATCTCCACTTACGACATTCATGATATACTATACCGTTGCTATTCTCTGCTTCCTCTTCGGGTCCTGGCAACACACAGGTGTGATACTTCTTAATCTCCACTTACGACATTCATGATATACTATACCGTTGCTATTCTCTGCTTCCTCTTCGGGTCCTGGCAACACACAGGCGTGATACTTCTTAATCTCCACTTACGACATTCATGATATACTATACCGTTGCTATTCTCTGCTTCCTCCTCGGGTCCTGGCAACACACGGTAACTCGTAGTTACTGGACATTAGTTACTCGTATCATTGATTTCCTTTGTTAATAATATTTCTTTAAAAAAACTTATTTTAGTTGCAGTTCTGACTATTTAAAACTACAGAATACATCATTAATTTGAAGAATCATGTCCATCTCTATGTTGTTAGCAATGTAATACTATTTGGAATACAATATACACTTATGAAACAATTAGGTGATCAGGATTTTGAAGACGATCTGGTATTGAGATCCCACAATCATACACAGATTAAAAATAAAATGATCATTTTAAACATAAATCGCATCAACTAAGTTAGAAAAAAACAAAAGGAAAAGACTAAGGTCATGAGAATAAATGCAGTCAACAAGATTATTCTGGAGAGAAAACAGCTCGGATGTAGAATCATACAGAACGTAGAATCATACACATACCTTGATAGCAACATAGACATAGAAGGAGGAACAAACAAAGATTTCAAGATAAGAATACAATAAGCAAGGGGAACTTTATACGATTGAGTAAGATAGGAAGTCAAAGGAGATTACAGCAAACACAAAGCTGAGAATCTTTCAATGAAATGTGAAATCGGTGCTGTTGTATGGCTCGGAAATATGGAGGACAACAAAAGAAAATATAAAAAAACTACAGACCTTCGTAAATTAATGTTTATAGAGAATAGAGAGACTGAGATGGTATGATAAGATTACGAACGAGGAACTCAGAAAAACTACAGACCTTCATAAATTGATGTTTATAGAGAATAGAGAACTGAGATGGTATGATAAGATTACGAACAGAACTCAGAAAAAAACTACAGACCTTCATAAATTAATGTTTATAGAGAATAGAAAGACTGAGATGGTATGATAAGATTACGAACGAGGAACTCAGAGAAAAAAACTAAGCAGATACCAGTGGAGAAAGAGCTAAGGAAGAGACGACGGCTATGGATAGGACACACATTGAGAAGATCGACCGGAAGCATAGCAAGACATGTATTGTTTTCGAACCCGCAGGGAAAGTGGGGTATGTGGAAGGCCTAGAAATACCAAGAGAAGAGAGTTGATGACTGATATTGAAATAATAGACAAGTGGAAAGAATTGAAACGAATGGCAAGAGAGAGAAAGTGCTGGAAGAAGTTTGATGAAGACCTGTGTTCCCTTGATGGATGAAATGTGAAGAAGAAGAAGTGTTTTACTTCAGAGTATGTTCACTGATAAAACAACATGTTCTTTTAAAATTGTCATCGATAATGAAGACATCGAAAATGTTGCAAATGTTTAATACCTTGACTGAGTAATTGACAACAATAGTCACTGTACACATGTACAAATGTATGACATTACTGACTAAATTTATGCATGAAGGATTGCTTTCTTTATCTTCAGTCCACATCGCTATTTAGGTAACCCTTATTCCGACTTCAGATGCACTTGTAACTTAAATCCCCAAGTAACGGATCAATATTTCCTGTAGTTTAACCGTGCATACACCTAAAATATTGTTATCCATTCTCAAACCCCGAAGCTTCCACGGGACAGAGCAGTGTGTTATTAACTTCCCTATCATGAACCCCCACCTCTGGTATGAGTTTAAAAAAAAATCATTTGAAGAGCAGACAGCACCAGTAATAACACAAGTCTAATACAAGAAGTCTCTTTGTAGATGTCGACGTAATTAAACTAACCACCGATTTCTTTGAACTCATTCAAAGCATTATTAGTTAGCATTCAATATTGAACAAAGATGAATCAATATTTAATTTTACTGTGTCTGTTCCATTTAGCATTATAATGACATGTTCGGATATTAGATAGTCATGTCTGGCAATATGGCGATTTGTGAAAAAGAAAAAATGGGGGTTGGATCTTATCATTATTTTTACAAAATACTATTGAATTATTTTTTATCATAATTTTATTTGAAATTCTATTTATCTTTCTCAAATAATTACATCTTCTTTCTTCTTGTTTTTTGTAAATAATTACATTTTCTTTCTTCTTGTTTTCTCAGATATCTTCTTTCTTCTTGTTTTTTCAAATAATTACATCTTCTTTCTTCTTATCTCTCAAATAATTATATCTTCTTTCTTCTTATTTTCTCAAATAATTACATCTTCTTTCTTCTTATTTTCTCAAATAATTACATCTTCTTTCTTCTTATTTTCTCAAATAATTATATCTTCTTTCTTCTTGTTTTCTCAAATAATTATATCTTCTTTCTTCTTGTTTTCTCAAATAATTATATCTTCTTTCTTCTTGTTTTCTCAAATAATTATATCTTCTTTCTTCTTGTTTTCTCAAATAATTATATCTTCTTTCTTCTTGTTTTCTCAAATAATTATATCTTCTTTCTTCTTATTTTCTCAAATAATTATATCTTCTTTCTTCTTATTTTCTCAAATAATTATATCTTCTTTCTTCTTATTTTCTCAAATAATTATATCTTCTTTCTTCTTATTTTCTCAAATAATTATATCTTCTTTCTTCTTATTTTCTCAAATAATTATATCTTCTTTCTTTTTCTAAATATATCTCTTTCTTATTTCAAATAATTACATCTTCTTTCTTCTTATTTTTTCAAATAATTACATCTTCTTTCTTCTTATTTTCTCAAATAATTACATCTTCTTTCTTCTTATTTTCTCAAATAATTATATCTTCTTTCTTCTTATTTTCTCAAATAATTATATCTTCTTTCTTCTTATTTTCTCAAATAATTACATCTTCTTTCTTCTTATTTTCTCAAATAATTACATCTTCTTTCTTCTTATTTTCTCAAATAATTACATCTTCTTTCTTCTTATTTTCTCAAATAATTACATCTTCTTTCTTCTTATTTTCTCAAATAATTACATCTTCTTTCTTCTTATTTTCTCAAATAATTACATCTTCTTTCTTCTTATTTTCTCAAATAATTACATCTTCTTTCTTCTTGTTTTTTCGTGAATTCTGATTTGTCTCATAGTGTCAGAATAAGAAGAGATTTATAGAACGGGGTTTTGTGTGCGTTTCATAAACAGTGATTTTTGTAGCCTCTGTTATATCTGAGGTCCACCTTTTGCGGGAATTGTCTTATGCTTTGTATCCACTGTATCGGAGTAACATTCACCTTAGAGGCGCACTATCTATTGGTAATCTACTTATGTGGACGAACCATTTAATTTGTTGTTTCTTGATGAAGTCCAGTACTGATGTTTTACCACAATTTTACCTTAATTCTCAATTTCTAAACCGGTCTCTTCTTGTTACTCCCAGCATTCTGATTAAACACTTCATCTCTGTCGTGACAAGTTTTTTCTTCTGTCTTTTAATGTCAGCAGCCAGGTTGGGCACTGATAGCATGCATAATGTTGGGAGAAATATTGTGTTGAACAATCTTCTTTTAGCAATACTTCTCCCAATAATTAAATTGTATTCTAATAATGATGTATAACATGAGAAAATATGGAATAAATATGAATGTGCAATGAGACATGGCTTTTGTTTGTCTGCAGACTACATTTGATGTATTCTATTGTCTATTGTTATTTGTTTATAAATATAATTTACTTGAACTCTAAACTTGTCTTCTTCGTCTTTATATTCTTCTCTTTCGTCTTATTCTTCATCTTCTCTTTTTTCTTCTTTATCTTTTCTCTTCTTCATCTTCTCTGTTTTCGCCTGCATCTCTTTCTTCTTCACTTTCTCTTCTTTTTCCTCTTCCCTTTCATCTTCTCTTTCTTCTTTTTCATCTTCCATTTCTTCTTCTCTTTCCTCATCTTCTCTTTTTTCCTTCACTTTCTTCATTTTCTTCTTAAGCATCTCTATTTCCTCTTTTTGTGATCTTCTTCTTCATCTTCTTGTTCTTCTCTGTCTTTATTTTCTGTCTTTTTCCCGTCATATTCTTCTTCCTTTTCATATTTCTGCAGCTTCTTCTTTTTTTAGTTCCTTTCCTATTTGTGTCTTCTTCTTCCTCTATTTCTCCATCTATTTCTTCATTATTTTCATCTTCGTAATCCTTCTTCACTTTCTTCTGTGTCATCTTTCTCTTCATTTTCCCTCTTCTTATTCTTTTCTACCTCTTATTCGTGTTTCTATTCTTCTCTTTCTTTTTTCAGAATTATATTATTCTTTCTTCTTTTTATTTTCTCTTTCTTCAATCTTCTCTTTTTCTCTCTTCTCATTCATTTCCCTCATCTACTATCCTTTCTTCCGGTCAAGATGGTGTGGCAAGCTGGTTGTGAATTTCAGCAGGCCTCTAACCGAAGTCGATTTTCAGTTTTCTTTGGGTGGAATTTATGTTTTCTAGCCTGAATGTGATAGACTAGTGCACAGTGTGACCCATCTAGGGGATTCTGAAGTCACTGGGACAGGCCTAGCAAGCCACTGGGACAGGCCTAGCAAGCTACTGGGACAGGCCTTGCAAGCCACTGAGACAGGCCTAGCAAGCCACTGAGACAGACCTAGCAAGCCACTGAGACAGGCCTAGCAAGCCACTGAGACAGGCCTAGCAAGCCACTGAGACAGGCCTAGCAAGCCACTGGGACAAGTCTAGCAAGCCACTGAGACAGGTCTAGCAAGCCACTGAGACAGACCTAGCAAGCCCCTGGGACAGTCCTAGCAAGTCGACAGTGGTATAATCTAGTCTGTGCTCGTAGAATTATGAAGAGATTTCGAAAACCGTAAGCAGGGACACGGGGGACAAGAAATAGCGTCAAGATATGCACTATTACTATCTGTGGAGCACGAGGCAAGTTTCAAGACATCCTAGAACAAATGAAAAAAAAAATAGCAATATTAGGTCTAGCAGACATACGAACCAAAGGACAAGGCTGCAAAAAGTGCATCTAGATTACACATACGTATGTTCAGGGGTAGAAAACAACATAGCAGCCAAGCATGACGTAAGATTCACCATGGACCCAGCTAAAGCCAAATCAATACTGCACATAGATTACATCTCAGAAAGAATAATTACTGTCACGACTTGAGAAAATGGAGAAGACATGACCTACATTCAAATATACGTGCCATGTAACGCCGTTAACAATGCAGAGGAATGTGATGAATTTTATGAAATCATTAGTAATACTATAAATAGAATCAAAACAGGGGAAAACTAGTACCTATTGGGTGATTTCAGTGTTCATTTAGGTTCTGATAGGATCAATAAATAGACAGTGTACAAGTATTATTAAGAGCTTCCGGAGAAACAAATTGACACACAGGATTCAAACCACTTACCTTTATTTCTTACGACACCCATTGCTTAGCCTAGCAATACAAGCGTTCTTACGAACACAACCAGCGAGCCCTTCAAAAAATGGTTTTACTGAGGAGTGTCTCTCCCGAACGCTTCGTTTTAGCTAGACACAGAATAATCAGGTATGGTTCGATCGAAAAGTGTTTGCACAAACACATGCAAATACAAGAAGAAGAATAAGATATCACCACTCCATCTTTTGCGTGGTCTACCTTTTGCATTTTTTCTGTATATTTTGTTCACTCATGCTCTCTTTTATAGACGATACCGGTGCATTCTTATTATGCGATTAAACCATTTATTCTGCTGTTCTTTTATAAACCATTTGTTCTGTTGCTCTTTTATAAACCATTTATTCTGTTGCTCTTTTATAAACCATTTATTCTGTTGCTCTTTTATAAATTGAATGACTGGTTTATTCGTAGTCTTCTTGAATTTACGACATCTATTTATATCGTGGTTTAGTAGGTATGGTTCCTGGAGTTATAGGCAGGAGACGCCTAAGACGAAAGTTACAGAAGGACATCAAAGAAACTTTGAACATGACGTTGGAGGAAACAGAAGAAATTGCTAAGGACATAGAGTTTATCAGGCGGGCTGTGATGAAAGTGACGTTCTGCAAGGGACATGCTACTTGATAATGAATACCTCAACATGCCAGTTTAGATGTTGTGAAACATTGACTGGAAGAAACATATTAGTAGCCTCTGTAATCGAAAAGGGTGGAGACTGCAGTAAAACTTGGAAAAATAGGTAAACACGTAAAAACAAAGTACTACAGTTTTACAAAATACATAAACAGTGACGATAAACAGCAACGTTTCGACCAAAAGGCCTTTATCAAGCAAACAATACAATATTGCCTCTGTAAGCAGTCTAAAAGAGTCATTAGAAGACACAAGTAGCATCCTCAACCTCTATCTTCATACTAGAAACAGTTGTCCTGTATGTTCAGAAAATGTGGATGTCTATATCTACTGATGTCCTGCTCCGTGCTTGCTCATTATAATCTTCATTAGTTGGGCTCCGTGCTTGCTCATTATAATCTTCATTATTTGGGGGTCTCTGTGACTAAGTGGTTAAACCTTTGATTTGCATTTTTTTTTTTAAAACATGGGCTCAAATACGGACCGCGCCGTTCTGTTCACAAGTGCATTTTTTCAGAGACCTCCTAGAATTTTTGCTGAAGCTACGGAGCTCGTGCTTTGTGCAATATTTTCGGAGGTCGCTTCTGCAGAGAGGACCGAGTCATGTGGGGTAAAACCCGGTGCACTGAAATCAATCCTTTGGCTTTATTCCCTTTTTATACTCCTCATTATTTGGCTCCGGTGCCCAGTCCAGTTTGTACAACTTGTTTATCCTCACACTGAATGGTGTCAAATGAAGCTTCAGAACGCGTTTTATATGCTCTCTTGTCTTTTGCAGTCTTCAGGGTAGTATTCCATGTCAAAGACTTCAGACATTACTTCTGTCCTCATTCGTCTCTATGTTGTACATGTTCTTCCTTTCTTTCTTCTTCATTATGGTGCTCATGTCATGGTTGTTGTCGTTGAATATAAATGGATTCATTCGCATAACATGATCAAAGCATTTCTATCTTTTTTTTCCTTGTGTGATGGTAATTGATGTTTTATGTTTAGTTGTTTCAATAAATATGTTATTAGATATGCTTTCTTTCCAGAATAGGAAGTTTCTAACATCCAGCGGCTTACGTGGATATACTGTCCTGGGCATGAGAGAGCGGACAGGCCTGTATCAACAGCATCGATTGTTGGTGGGTTGAAGATGGATAAGGGGGATATTATTCGGTCTCTTCACGACTCTGTTTAATGAGGACACTAAAATCGATGTTGAATCGATCAAGCGATTTAGGCAGTTTGGAGTTACCCGTTGTTCAAGTCGAACTGGATGCCTGAGAGGCAGAGTGAGAGGTGTGTTTAATCAGCGAGCCACGGAACCATCAGTATGCATACTATTCGATATCTGTTGGGGGAGACTGAGCACCGATGTGTCTGCCAGGAGTGCAATGACGTCAGTTTAGTACCCAATAACCAATAACCAATCTTTCCAGAATATTCTCATGATTCTGAACATGCATAAGTGGTGAAATATAGACATAATTTCCCTGCATCCTTTATTGTCAACCTCCAACACTCAGTTACATAAAAAAGAACTGATAAAATAATACTTTTCAGTATTTATGTTATGTTATGTTATGTTATGCGATCGACGTCATAGCACATTGGGCATTCACATGCGTGCTCTGTCCTCCACTGCAGCAGCCATCGCAAAGTCCATTTGCTCACCGTACCCATGAGAATTTGATTAGTACACCTTCTCTCTCTACCACGAAGACGACACTGTCTGGTATGTCCAAACGTAACTCCTAATTCTCAAACCCATTGCAGTGTCCGAGAATCTCTCATATCACATAAATGAGAGCATACCTCAATTATGACCTCGGCTCTGTCCATACTTCTTCTCGCTTTAGAATTTTTAGAATTTAATTTGTACAACGTTAGATTTTAAATTCCTTTAAAAAAACTGTATTGACTCGGGTGACTGTTTATTGCCAGCACGAATGTGATAGTATTTCTTGACATTTCAAAGTATTATTGATTTTAATTGTTACTTCCCTTGAATTTAAATATTAAATGCCCTTATAATTTATTTATAAAATACAATTTTTGTTTCAATTTGCTAACTCCTCCTGAACTATAATCAAAGCATCGGCAATTTTGCAATTAAACTTGGTAAACATGGGATAAAACAAACATAACTATTAATATTCCACCAATGAAATCTGCGCATTGAATCGATTTGTAGGAAAGAACCATTAAGTGCTGATTATGTACAGTTCCATAATAAACAATGAATAAACAATCTGACCAGCAGGAAAGCGTAAACAGCGGGAAGTTAATGAATGTCAATCATACTGTTAAAATTGAAATTTAAAGTTATTAAATCATTGATTGCTTATCACTAATGTGTCCGCAATCATCATTTACAACTGAATAGGTTTTGTATTGTTCCGTTAGATCTGCTGCAACATAAGTTTCATTTTCAATAGACATAATTTATATTCATGTGCTGAGCGGCGATATCTTCTGATAGTCTCAGTGTAATAATGTGACATTGACGTGCAAGGGTCAATGAGCTGGCACTGATTAAAAACTACGTGGTGGTCCTGGAAATAGATGGTTGCTATGTAATCTGGTGCGTTGGTGAAAGACACTTCACTCCTCGGTAAAGCCATTTTTTCGAATGGCCTGCTGGTTGTGTTAGTAAAAACGCTCGTATTGCTAGGCTATGCAATGGGTGCCGTAAGAGATAAGAGTAAGTGGTTCGAAACCTGTGTTTGGTAATTTGCTTTGGAAGGTCCCAATCAGTGGCGGCTCGTGGTCATTTTTCTCGATGGGGCCAGAAACAAATTTTCGGGAAAATCATGGTTTTTGAGTATTTTCTATTATTTGTCTATTCCGGAAGTTATTCCCCTTTCGATTTTGGTGAGCCGTGCCCCACTGGCCCTTAATGGCCAGCCGTTCAATGTTCCCAATACTTGTACACAGTCTATTTATTGATCACTGTAGTCTGGCAAAGTTGGTAGGAATCGAAGGAGATGATTTACACGAGAAGATGTAACAGTGTATAAAAAGATATCTACACATTGTGCAAGACTAACTATCAAATAAGACGAGTAACATCGCAGAGTTACTGCGTCTACACATTATTTTCTACCTTGCTGAAGTCTTGAGATCGAGTCTCGATACAGCTACAACATTTGCTGTATCTTAATCCGTTTGCCCTTCTGAACCGATAAACCGGCATTCGGTTTTTCTTAAGCTTACGCAAAGCCGATATACCGGGTAATTTAGTATACATTGTAAAGTAAATATGTCCGGAGGTAAAGTGTAAATTAATGAGGAAAAGGTTTAACATCTGCTGTAGAGGTGTAGATAAAAAACACATCAGCAAATTGATTGGTCTTATCAGAGGCGTAGAGCCCCCTGTGAGTGCGGTTAAATTCCGTGGGCTGGCAGAAAAGCCACAGGTTTTCCAGATTTACGTTGTTCATGGCACCGAACCGAAGGGATACGATGTCCATGGCACCGAGCCGAAGAGCTGAAAAAGCTTAAGTGCTTCTGGATCGGGAAGAAATAATCAGAGGCGGACATAAAGACACATCAGCTCAACTTCCAACGTCTTCATCGCCTCACAGGATTAAAAAGAGTAGTACTGAGATATATTGTGTCTGTCTGGAATTGTCTGGAACTGTCTGGAACTGTCTGGAATTGTCTGCATTGCGTATGTACTGTCCTTGGTCGAGACCACGTAAAAGCCATACAAATTAATTGATAGATTGTCGACGACGATAAATGCTACTACCAGTCCGAGAAATGATATAAAGCTGACTGATTGGTCAGTTTTGTCTGCCTGGTGGCCAGCGTTTCCAAGTAGAGTAAAAACCTCACAATCATTGAGACACACATGAACCTAGCCCAACATTGAGCATCGTTTATGCAAGAAACGTCCTAAAACTGAAAGTATACAATCGCTCTTTCGCTCAGATCAAGTACAAGTCACAACGAGAGAGCAGAAAAACCAATGAAGATGTTTTAAAAAGAGGCTTGCACAAAACAAAATCTAATCAAACTAATAAAAGTTATAAAAATTAATGTCTTCTAGAGCATAATGCGATGAGGAGGTTTGAAACATTTAGTGATAGTGGGTAAAATACAGCGATGGAGAGATCGAGGAAGACAGACGGAGAAGATATTGAATGGTCTGACATCGTGGTTCGACAAGAGCATGGGCGTCATAACTTATAAACTGCGACAGAATGAGAAAGATTTTGGGGAGATACATGATTGCCTACGCCGGTAGACATGACACTTCATTGATTTGTTAAAAACTATCTCTAAGGTTAGAAACTATTGATTTCTTGGATACTGGAACCTTTTCTGGACGTGTTTAACATAAAATGGCTACACGCAATTAACAACTGTTGTCTTATCTTAAGTAAGGTATTTATTTGAATACCAGTAACGATACCAGTAAGCGATGAATAACTCTTCAATTAAAGTCATATTTTGAGAGCAGTTCAGACATCAGTTTTTCTTCTTCTGTTCGTACAACAGAAATAATTTGTTAACTTCCTTGTACCTGTTCGCACGGTCTCCAATCATACTATTAGTTAACACGAGCCGGAGACATTGACAGAGCATGCCGTGGATGAATGAAGTCATTGTGTATCGAGATTTAAATTTATAATAATATGTCTACAATTTTAGAATGTTTCGGTGTTATAGATCTTCTCACGCCAGTTTCCGTTGTTTCAACACACTTTAAAGTACTAGCTAACATACAAATATGCCATAAATAGATAGTATTGACTATTGATCCTGAGTATACAAATTTGTGAAATGTAATTTGAAAAGAGTTGACTAGACACAAATTATAACTAATGATAGTAGACAGGAACTGTGAGGCCAAAAATATAGACAATGCGTCACTATTCATAAAATAAATGAGAAATAGTTCACCGAGTGGGGAAGCTTCTTGTACAAAGTAGTTCTGGGAGTTCAGATTGATTGATCGATTGAGTGAATCAAGCTTTCATCAATGGCTGGGGAATTTTCAGGGCTTCTGTGAACAATTTTTCAAAAATAAAATAGCCGCGGAGGTTGTTTGGACGTTTATGTAACAAATCTGTGTTTATAATTTCATTGGATATAGGCAGGTGTAATAACAATAGGAATATTCATTGCGACCAAACTGCAATGGAAATAAAAAGATACTAATGTCAGCATCAACATTAACTCATTTCGTACTAACTGCCGCAGGCTGCTCCAGGATTGTCTATTAAAATAACCAAATGCTGCAAATTGCGCTAATCATTATTTTATGTAAAACTAGGGCTAAATTTACTTGAACACATTCTGATTCAATTTCTAGTTTTATCTACAAGCAAAACTATCTAATTCTACATCGAGCTCCGATCGAGAGTTTGGTTAAATTTGATAATTGGATACATATTTATAGATATTACAATCTGGAAAATGTGAACAAAAGTTAATTCTACCACACCGTGTTTTTAGTTCGGTAGCGAATGTATTAAATGTATATCACGGCTACTTATATAACAAACAACAGTTATTCATATTCTCTGGATCACCATAACGGAATCATGTATTAGAGATATATTTTACTATCTAAATCTGTTAAAGAATATTATATTTGGTCTATATACACAGGCCAGTGCAGTATATTTTCTCATCATGATGCAAGTTTTCGAAATACCGCCCCTTAAATGTGTTTTCCTTAAAATAACATTCAATTGTAATTTGTATTTTGCTGCTTATGCCGCCCCCTTTACGGTCTCGCCTGATGCGACGCCTCCCTGCATCATTACACGGTACGGTCCTGTATATACATATTTATTATTTCTTTTTACAGTTTCAACACAGACTTCTCATTCATTTTTATAAAGTGTTTTTTTTCCCTGGTCTTTGAATCTCCAATTATTACCTGAACTATATTTAAACTCGTGTATCCTATAATTTTGACAGAAGTAATCGTTAAATTGTGTTTCTGTGGAACAAAGTAAATAAATGTTGAACTTGAATTCTAAAATTGACAGAAGTGAACACAAGCATAATCATGTTTAGAGCAGCTTGGTGTTTAGGTGAAGTGTAACCCTAAGCACATTTGAGAATCGTCGTATTGTTGAGACCCAGAGAAAGCGAGCCACGCGAAAAGACAAAATACACAACATCCACATGTCTAACCTTGGTCATGTATAGTGGTAGAGGATTGTCTTCTGGATTTGACTTACGTCACCTCCACATACACCAGAGAGGTGCAGCAGTACACATCTGAGGCTGTTGTCGTCATCGCTTGGGATGGACAGCTATTATACTCCAAAGTGTTGAAGTAAAAAAAACAGCTAAGAAAACCCTTGTCATGAAATTATTGTCAATGTTGAGCATTGCTCAGCTGTTTACAAGTCTTCAAACTCTCTACTTAACTACTAAAGGGGTTAGTAATACTTCCACAGACACACAAGTGCATCCACAATCTTTGGTAGAGTGGTACCGAGAGTTTAAACAATGTCAGAACATGTCCGCAACACCCAATAATACGGACTGGACTTTGATAGCTGAAATTACAGGACAAATATGGGTTACACAAAACCAGTTTCGTAACCAGACAATAATTTCTGAAAGTGGGATTATCATTCTTATATTTGATAATACAACATGGCAAACTGCGAGGATACTAGAAGATATTGTGACTAATTCTCTGCCTACTGTCGCGTTTGTGTATTATAAACTTGAAGAGATTCATACAAATAATACGATTAAAAGCACAATAGATTTATTGGTAGCGTACAAAAAAATAAACAGCGTAATTTTACTTGCTGAAAATGATGTATCTAGTTCTGTGTTCAATTTGTTGGAATATGTCTCTTCGAAATATGTTTTCAAATGGACATCTCTAATCCACACGGTAGAATGGATTATCGTCACAAATAGCCCTAATATGCTGGACAATTTAATTTCCAACAAAACACGTACTGTAGACTTCATTACTCTTTTGATAGTTATTCCTGAAAGAAGTATCACTATTGCTCAGAAGTCGCGTAAGCAGGCTCTGAAAGTTGTATCACAATGGAAATGGATTGGTCGATGCACAGAAAGACAGAGCTGTGAAGGTAGAAATAATAACAACGCTTTCTTGGTATCTTTTGAAAATAAGATTCAGAATTTGTATAAAAGTGGAAAACTACGAGCCAACGCCATGATATATTTGCAGACACAGTTATCGGTTTTAGACGGGCTTCATCTTAAAGCGTCTTTGTTCCTTACAGAAGAGAGATTGGTGCAACAATCGGACGGCAACACAACAACACTTGCTGGTTACTGTATTGCCCTGTTAGATTTAAGTGCATCTGCTATGGATTACATATGAGAATATACTTGTTAATGATGGAGGATTTTACGGCATCGTCTACGATCGTGCAAGAATTACAGGAATAACAGGTAGTCAAGTTATATACTGCATGCATTATAACTCGTTAATTAGAAATGGTGTTCTTTACAGGCCATTTTGAGAGAGTGTCATACGATTCTATAATATGTATATCTCTATCTATTCATCCATCTATATATCAATATATCAATCTATCTATCAATCTATCTATCTATCTATCTATCCATCCATCCATCCATCCATCCATCCATCCATCCATCCATCCATCCATCCATCCATCCATCCATCCATCCATCCATCCATCCATCCATCCATCCATCCATCCATCCATCCATCCATCATCCATCCATCCATCCATTATCCATCCATCCATCCATCCATCCATCCATCCATCCATCCATCCATCCATCCATCCATCTCATCCATCCATCCATCCATCCATCCTCCATCCATCATCCATCCATCCATCATCCATCCATCCATCATCCATCCATCCATCATCCATCCATCCATCCATCCATCCATCCATCCATCCATCCATCCATCCATCCATCCATCCATCATCCATCCATCCATCCATCCATCCATCCATCCATCCATCCATCCATCCATCCATCCATCCATCCATCCATCCATCCATCCATCCATCCATCCCTCCATCCATCCATCCATCCATCCATCCATCCATCCATCCATCCATCCATCCATCCATCCATCCATCCATCCATCCATCCATCATCCATCCATCCATCCATCCATCATCCATCCATCCACCCATCCACCACCACCACCACCCACCCACCCATCCTCCCACCCACCCACCCACCACCCCCACCCACCCACCACCACCCACCCATCCATCCATCCATCCATCCATCCATCCATCCATCATCCATCCCTCGATCTATCTATCTATCTATCTATCTATCTATCTATCTATCTATCTATCTATCTATCTATCTATATCTATCTATCTATCTATCTATCTATCTATCTATCCATCATCTATCTATCTATCTATCTATCTATCTATCTATCTATATATCCATCTATCTATCTATCCAGGGGCGGCTCGTCATTAAGGGCCAGTGGGGCCAGGCCCACCAAAAATATTGAGTAACGTGTACTTATTATTTCAGACATTATTTGTTTTATAATTATTACTTTCAACAGGATACTGATTAACTTTGAAAGTTGATAGATAACGCTAAAATATCACAGACATTCTGAACTCTAAAATTCAGCATATTTTTCCTCTAATTAGTATACACCCATGGTCATTAGGGGCCAATAAGAACAGGCCTACCAAACCAAAAATAATTAACGTGTACATATTATTTTTTTTTTATTTTGCTCGTAATTATTATTGTTAATTTGACACTGATTAGCTTTGAAAGTTGAATATTTAACACTTAAATATAATATTATATCATAATAATATAACAATCATAATAATATAAAAACATTATTGTTTAAAAAATATTATATATGGTCTCAAATTCAGCTTTCTAAAATGCTTGACGTATATATCAGCGCACTATGTTTTATCGGGTCGTTTTAAAATTCTCTACTGACGATGTAGCATTGCGACCTCTGACCTTTGACCGCTACCTTTAATAATAATTGCCAAAACAATTTATGTCCTTTTATTCACCGGAAGCTAAATTCCTACGCGATCAACCAATTAACAGTTAAACAACGACTCTTGATTAAATAGTACTTTGTATAATTATCGATTGAATCACAAATTATATCAAAAATAGTAGAAAAGGATATGCATTAATAGAAATATGTAACTAACTATCATTATAATCGTTAACGGTAATCGTCCGTTTCGTATTCAATATACAAATGTCTTCTACAACGCACATTCGTTTGCGTTTGACAAGCTGTGACCTACTTTTGAAGTTGTGGCTACTCGAAATTCAAAATGAATCAAGTGGATTATTTATTACGAAATACGTTTCCTTCGTTAAAGATAGAAGAAAAGCTTGAAATTAAACGGCTAGGTGCACATCAGCCAAATAGCTTTGTATATGTGCAACAAGATGGCAAGAAAAGAAGACTTTGAATAATAAATGGTTTAGTAAAAATCGTGGTTAACTGTCAGTGAGGAAAAGCAAAGTTTTTTTTGTTTTATTGTTTGCTATTTCATGGTGAAGGACTGTGGTCAACGGTAGGTTGTAGGGATATCTTTTGTACCTTAGTTATATGGTATATATTTTAGTTGTTGTTGAACCCCAGGAATTATGAATTTTCACAATTTTGCCTATAGTGCGTGGAGGACAGTGTCCGGCTTTCTTGCAATGAGAGCTGGCAATTATGGTTGACCATTGATTTAGGAGGAGAGTATACGCTTACACGTGACTCGTACATTGTTACTTCTTACATTTGCTTTGCATTTATGCAACTTTTTCATTAGACATCGGCAGAAGATGAGTGCATTCACTAGTATTTAGGACCCAAGAGGCGTGTCTGCGTTTGCTTTATTACCTATACCAGAGTAGCTCTCTCTCGATCCTTACCCACTTAGCCAGATATGATCTTTTATCTATTTCCAGGGTCACCACTAGGAGGTGGAAAAGGGTCTTGATCAGTGCCAGCTCACTTACCCTGGCGCAACGTTGTTCCTTTGTTATTTTGCATGCGGCGCCAGATCATTATAGTAAAGGAGGAATAACTTCGGGAATAGACAAATAATAGTAAATACTAAAATATAAACCTAGCTTAAAAACCATGATCTATCTATCTATCCTATCTGTCTCTCTGTCTGTCTGTCTGTCTGTATGTCTGTCTGTCTGTCTGTCCTATCTGTCTGTCTGTCTGTCTGACTGTCTGACTGTCTGTCTCTCTGTCCGTCTGTCTGTCTACCTATCCATCCATCTATCTATCTATTTATATATATAGAGGGAGAGATAGATAGATATATTATGTCTGCAAAGTCTCAATGAAAAACCTTTCTATAGGTCCCAGCACATGGGAAAGAGTAGCTGATGACAGAGTTGTGTGGAAAGCCAAATTACAAAAGGGCGCTGAGTCTTTTGAGAAGAGACGTATGTATGAGCTGAACGACAAGAGAGATAAGCGAAAACTCAGAAGTTGTCACAGTAAAACATTTCCAATTGACCGTCTGTAAAGACGAAAAGACCATATATATATATATCACTATCTTCTCCTTGTCATAGCTGACACAAAGGGAATGTTACAAGTGAATAGATTATGATATTGAAATGATGTCGATTCCACGTCGTTTAACACTTTATTTTTCACTAAATCGTAAATGAAATAGTATCGTCATTCACATAAAATGTAGAAATATCATCATCATCATCAAGTAGCTTGTCCCTTCCGGAACTTAGCTCCCATAACAGTAGTCCTAAACAACTCTGTTCTGTGCAAGTTGGCCGGCGTCAGCAGCAGTCATTCTCAGATCGTCAATGACATCTTGCACCCATCGTCTTCTAGGTCTTCCTCTCATTCTTCTTCCAGACATCATTCCCTCTAAAATTATTTTCTCTAGGCACTCATGTCGTTCGATGTGTCCGAAATATTTAATTGTCCTTGTTCTCATTCTCTTTAATAGCCACTATTATATATTTCTATAAATATTTATATATATAAATATATATATAAATATATACAGTAATAAATCAATAAGTCACATTCCATATTTTTGATTATTTCAACAGGTCATCTTGCTAGACGGGAAGCAGCTATCACTCCCATGCCTCTAGCAATGATTGAGAATCGTAAGGGTTGGTTTGACATTGTACCTGTTCCCATGGTAACGGATATGGCAACATTTATCTACAGACTTCCGGATGGTGATATTGACAAAACCTACATGTATATATTTAAGCCAGATTTTCTCGTGATGTGCATTGGACCATTGCTTGTTGCCTGTATGTTTGGGGCTGTATTGCATATCATTACCGACTCGTGTACAGCTGTTGCCCCAAAAACATTCGCAATGCGAAATTTAAGGTAAACAAAAACCCAAATCCTTATCTTTGTATCAAAGTAATACCTCCCACTTTTGACTATTTAGAGACTAGAGCTTTGTGAAAAGTATTGGGATATTAAATCGTAGCTGTAGATGTGGGGGTGGTGGCGTCTGTGGCTTAGGGATAGTGACTCGGTCTATTAACCCCGACGTTCTGAGTTCGAATCACGCTGAGGACAGTTTGGTTGCAAATTGTTTCCCGTGGATTTTACAAAAGGACGATGGCACCACCTAGCAGTAAGCAGCAGCAGCAGCAGTAGTAGTAGTAGTAGTAGTAGTAGTAGTAGTAGTAGTAGTATTAGTAGTAGTAGTAGTAGTAGTAGTAATAGAAGTATGTGTTGTAGTAAGTGCAACATTTTATTATATAATAATAGTATAGCTTGTATCAGTAAAAACGTAATTGCATAACTGAGTTCTTTTTCAATCTTGACAGAAGTCTGAAAACCTTCCCTGATCATATCTGCTTCCATACTACCACAAGCAGTGCTAGCCACTCAGGACGTTCTCTTAAAGCATCTTGGAGCTTCATGTGGTTTATCCTTGTCTCCGCCTACAGTGCTTACCTTACCTCAACATTTACAGTAACATCACCAGAACTGAAAATCAAAACCATCAAAGATCTAGTAAACGCTGGAAGTTACGAGTTTGGTATGCATGGACGTCTCACTGCTTTGATCGAACTTCTAAGAAACTCAGAAGAACCTTATCAACATTTAGCTTGGGCAAAGATGGTAGAGAAGAACAAAACAGATCCACTGGTTCTAAGTGATAACCGTAGTTACCACTTCGGACGAGTAGCTGCTGGCGGATATGTGTTTATCGCGCCTGCAGCGTTTAAAATCGCCGCCAACACGCTTCGAAATGACATCCGCAGTTACAAAGTTCATGATATTCCAAGTATAAACTACGATTACATTGCCATCCCAACACACACGTTTTACAAGGAAGAATTCTACAAGTTCATGCTAGGTCTTCAAGAATCGATGATTAATCAATATCTACAAAATATCTACCTGATTGGTCCAGAAGAGAAACAGACCGACACGATTGTTAGCGTTAATCAGGCAGTACAGTTCTCTAGGATTGAGCTTACTGTTTACGTCGTTATGTGTGGTGTAGGAATCTCAACAATCTGTTTGATCATGGAGGCAGCATGCTACAGGTTGAACATTAAGCTATTAGCAGCATAATTAAAAAAGAAGAAAAATTTGCAGGAAGAAACTGTTAATGAAGAAAGGATACACCCAAGTATTCATGCCTTTGTGGGAAATCGAACCAGATTTTATAATGGATGAAATTAAGCCACAATAATTAGCTACTACTTTGCTGACAGAGGCAGGAAATATCGGTCTCAGTTCTATGGAGGAGATTGAGCGAGTTGCCCAGGATAGAGCGGTATGGAGACATTACTTGCAGGCCCTATGTACGAGAGGAATTATTATTATTTATTAGATACTAGCCTCGATTGAGCAGAAGATTGTCGACTGGAATATTTGGGATTTTGCAGATGATATTGCCTTGTTAAGTAATAACAACTAAGATATGACAAGAAAAACAATAACTTGTTATCTAAGCATCAAAAGCTGAACTGCAGATAAGCTTTGAAAAGATAAATATAATGAAGATACATAGGACAAGTAATGGAGATATCACGCTGGAATCTAAACTGATAAAAATAACAAGAACAGTTCACCTATTTAGAAATCAAGAAAGAAATTATGTTACAAATTGGCAAAGCAACATCAGCTTTTAAAAGTCTAAATAAAATATGGAACTGCAAGTTATATATATTAAAACTAAATTACGAATTTTCAATTCAAATGTTGTATGAATCCTAACATATGCTAGCGAGAGTTGGGAAATGACTAAAGATATAGAAAATAAGTTGACCGCATTTGAAAATAAATGTCGGCAAAAATAATGTACATAAATGGGACGAATTCAGAGAGAAGTGATTACATAAAATGTTCTAATTCTGGTCAACCACTAGTAGTAACTGTTATAAGAGAAGTGATTACATAAATGTCTGGTCAACCACTAGTAGTAACTGTTATAAGAAAGAGAAGATATATATATATATTGGGCATACTCTGAGAATAAATAATCAAAGAATCACAAAATATGCATGAAAATGGAAGGCAATGGATTTAAGAAAGAAAGGACTCCGTTGGGAAACACTGACATGAACTTTACTGCTAGAGACGAGAAGATTCCATGGAGGAGATTGAGCGAGTTGCGCATTATAGAGCGGCATCGAGAAACTATTTGCAGGTTCAATGTAACGTGTTAACGGTATGAGAAGAAAATATCATAATAATTAGCTATATCATAGAAAGCAAGAAAGGAAGCATTACAATGCTATGTTGTTGTTATCGAATACCAGGAATTATAAGTGTTCAACCTTTTCCTATATCTGCCTTGGGAGAGTACCGGCACACCAAAAATCTCCAAGAACTCTAGGCGTCTTGTGCTTTGTTCAGTGCTGCAGGAACCTTCAACAACTCTAGGCGTGTAGTGCTTTGTTCAGTGCTGAAGGAACCTTCAATAACTCTAGGCGTGTAGTGCTTTGTTCAGTGCTGAAGGAACCTTCAACAACTCTAGGCGTGTAGTGCTTTGTTCAGTGCTGAAGGAACCTTCAACAACTCTAGGCGTGTGTGCTTTGTTCAGTGCTGAAGGAACCTTCAACAACTCTAGGCGTGTAGTGCTTTGTTCAGTGCTGCAGGAACCTTCAACAACTCTAGGCGTGTAGTGCTATGCTCAGTGTGAAGGAACTTCAACAACTCTAGGCGTGTAGTGCTTTGTCAGTGCAGGAACCTTCAACAACTCTAGGCGTGTAGTGCTTTGTTCAGTGCTGCAGGAACCTTCAACAACTCTAGGCGTGTAGTGCTTTGTTCAGTGCTGCAGGAACCTTCAACAACTCTAGGCGTGTAGTGCTTTGTTCAGTGCTGCAGAACCTTCAACAACTCTAGGCGTGTAGTGCTTGTCAGTGCTGCAAACTCCTACCAGGTAGAGTCTATATTGGTCATTGAGGGCTGTGTACTGGCTCCAACACTCTTCAGCATGATGTTTGCTGCCATGCTCACGGATGTCTTTTGGGAAGGCGACGAACATGGGGTAAAGATTAGATACAGGACAGACGGTAATCTATTCAATCTTCGGAGGTTAAAATCCTCCAACAAGGTAAAAGAATCAACTATCTCAAACCTGTTGTTTGCTGATGATTGCGCCCTCGCTACCAACTCTGCGGAAGAAATGCAGACTTACATGGACAAGTAGGTCTCGATGGCCTGTGATAGGTTTGGCCTCACCATTAACACCAAAAAACAGAGGTCATGTTCCAGCCGCCCCTAGAGAACAGTATTACGATCCAGTCATCAACATTAAACACCAGCGTCTCCAGTCAACGGACAACTTTGCTTATCTTGGCAGCCTCCTATCCAGATCGGCAAACATAGATTATGAGGTCAACAATAGGATATCCAAAGCCAGTGCTGTGTTCGGAAGGTTACGTGTCATTGTGTGGGAACGGAAGGGGATAAGCATAGTCACAAAGCTGAAAGTTTACCAGACCATAGTGCTAACCACGCTGCTGTACGCAAGCGAGACATGGACAGTGTATAGCAGACACGCAAGAAAATTAAACCATTTCCACACAAGCTGTCTACGCAGAATACTAAAAATAAACTGGCAGGACAAAATTCCAGACAGCGAAGTCCTCACAAGAACAAAGATCCCAAGCGTCAACACCCTGTTGCAGAAGGCCCAATTGAGATGGGTCGGTCACGTTGCTCGAATGCCTGATAAACGCATCCCAAAACAGTTGATGTATGGCAAACTTGAAGGGGGCAGACGCAGAGCCGGATTAGGTCAGCGCGGGGCCTGTAGCAAATTTTAGCGCGGGGCCCTAGGTTTTGTATAATAATAAATAATAAAACACAGCTTTTACAAATTTGTTTCGATTTAAAGTGAGCAAATTTAGAGATAACACTAGACAAATCAATTTCTCTAAGTAAACTATATTCAAAGTTCATTAAGGCGAGGTTATTTAGACGATCTTGTCCCATCATGTTCTTTAACTCACTTTTTATAAGCTTTAATGTTGAAAAAGAACGTTCTCCGCTGCAGTTGGTAATCATTAAAGACAAGTAAATTCGTAAGACTATTTCTACATTTGGGAAACACAACTCTAATGAATTTTCCATTATAAGTTTATAAAATTGCACTTCAACGAACTGCACAAGTTCGTCGCCTAGGCTTTCTTCCAAATCTTCTTGATAAGAGCTGCCAATATTTGGAGTTCATTTGCCTTCATCTACTAGACAGTGATATGCGACTTCTGTATTTTCTGCTTCATTTCTTTGGATTCAGCATCATTACACACTACACTAAACAATTCGGACAGCTTGTGTGTTTTTGATATACTGTAACATCTTGGTTATTTTTTCCTTTTCATCTCTGTCACATAGGCGCGGGGCCCCAGAAGCGCGGGGCCCGTAGCATTTGCTACTTCTGCTACTAGGCTAATCCGGCGCTGGACAGACGTTTAGCTGGTGGACAGAAAAACGCTTTAAAGACACTCTTAAAGTGTCTCTGAAATACTTCGATATAGACAATACGTGCTGGGAATCCTTGCGCAAGATCGCCAAATGTGGCGCTGTAACAACAAAAGAGGAACCCGAACAGCTGAGAACCATCGTATTGTTGAGTCACAGAGAAAACGAGCAGCGCGAAAAGACAGCAATTTATGCATGGCAATTCAAGCAGCAGCTCTGATGCCAAGCTGTATTGGTTGATGCCTTTCCAGCGCCGGATTAGCCTAGTAGCAGAAGTAGCAAATGCTACGGGCCCCGCGCTTCTGGCGCGTCTATGTGACAGAGCTAAGCTGTCACTAGTCATAAACAAGGAACTACGGTTGGGAGGTGGGTAATAATATTTCCTTTCTTTTTTATTCTTTTTCTACTTCTTCTTCCAACCTTTTCTGACATGGATTTGCTTACTTTTAAAGTAGTTAGTGATCAACAGGTGTCCATGTACATCTCCACAGCGCCGGATTAGCCTAGTAGCATAAGTAGCAAATGCTACGTGCCCCGCGCCTCTGGGGGGCCCGTGCCTATGTGACAGAGCTAAGCTGTCACTAGTCATAAACAAGGAACCAAGGTTGGGAGGTGGACAATAATATCCCCCTTTCATTTTTTCTTCTTTATGTTATTTATTTTTCTGGCTCAGCATATAAATACTTATACAAATAAAGGAAAGGGACATACATTATACTTATCAAAAACAACATGTGAGGAATTTATCAATCTAATTGCATCAAGCTTACTGGATCATATTATTTGCGAAATTAAGAAATGCAAGTACTATTCCGTATCACTGGACTCTACTCCACATTTCGCATGTGGAACAGATCACTGTAATAGTGCGCTATGTGTTACCATCTGAACCAGTGGAAAGGTTTGTGAAGTTCTTGGTTATGGAAGGTCATACTGCTGAACAACTCGCCCAAAGTTTACTTGGTGTTTTAAAGAAAATGGCATTGATATCAAAGACTGTCGTGGTTAAAGCTATGACGGGAGACCCACCCAGAACTAGGGTTGTCTTTTTAACAATTCACAGAAAAAAAACTACAGAACATATTCTCATACAAAGTTGGCCACATGATGAAAAACAACGTTTAGTGTATACATTATAATTATTGATTAAACAAATTCGTCACTCCTGTTGTTCGTTTGCTTGATAAAGACCTTGTTGGTCGAAATGTTGCTGTATATTGTCATTGTTTGTGTAATTTCTAAAACTACAGGACTTTGTGATTACGTGTTTTGCCAATCAAATAGTTTTACTGCAGTCTCGTCTATATTGTGATTATTCCCAAATGTAGAAATATTACGAATTTACTTGTCTTTAATGATTACTAACTGCAGCGGAGAACGTTCTATTTCAACATTAAAGCGTACAAAAAGTGAGTTATGGAACATGATGGTACAAGATCGTCTAAATAACCTCACCTTAATGAATATTGAATGTAATTTACTTATAGAAATTGATTTGTCTAGTATTATCTCTAAATTTCTCTCTCTCCCTCTCTCTTTGCCTTTTTAACCCGGGTTGGGGCATAGGTCCTCAACCAACTCACGCCAAGTCTTCCTATCTCTAGCTATCTCCTGCAGCTCCCTCCAGCTCTTCTTTATATTGTTGATCTCCGCCACCAAATCTCGTCTCCATGTATTTCTCGGCCTCCCTTCTTTCGCTGTCCCTGCGGGTTCCAGGAAAGGACCCTTCTTGTTATATTCCCTCCGGTTTTCGCAAAGTGCGTTCTATCCAGCGTGTTTTTTAACCTGTTCGTTCACTGGAATCTGTCTTGTTCTCTCCATAAGTTCCTCATTTATCTCTAAATTTGCTCACATTAAATCGAGACAAGTTTGTTTGTAAAAGTTGTGTTTTATTATTTATTATCATACAAAACCTAGGGCCCCGCATTGCTCAGCGCCTAATCCGGCACTGTGCCTTTCCCTTGGTAACATCAGAGATAAGAAGATGGGAACATACTGCTGGACAACAACAGATTCTTCATAATCCTCTGGTCTAGCTCTGGATAGTCAACTCCAGAACAGCTCAACAGCGGGAATGCACTACGGGAAGCAGCAGTTACTGGTTATAAACTCTACTGCTTGACTGATATAGAATTAAGTACAGTAGAGATAGTGATAGTAGAAGTAAGACATAGAAGTTAAAATACAGTAGAAGTACAGTAGAAGTAAGTACAATAGAAGTAAGTCGACATGGACTGCATCCGACGGTTGGAGAGATCATAGTGTCTCAATAGGCAGCCACTTGTCAGTTAGGTGCTTCAACGGCTCAACTGATATAGTTGGTGTCTGAAGCTTAGAATGAATTCCTAACAAGTAAACCACAAAATACACACCAAGCAATGAGAAAACTTTAAAAAATATTTAAAGCTAAGAACATGAAACATAAGAACCATGACCACCGGCCTTTGAGAACACCCATTGAAAACGACAATGCTGTTTAACTCTGTACGTTGTATGTTGGACACTCTAGCTGAATGTGTGTCTTTGTCAGGGCCGTGCAGTATATTTTCACTATGATGCAAATCTTCGAAATTCCGCCCCTTTAAATGCTTTTTCTTTAAAATAACCTCCGATTTTTTTTTAAAACTGCACAAAATGTAGGGATACTATTTTAACTACAACAATCTACTACAGTTTTACATTGTACATGTACTAGAGCCATGGGATGACCAAGAAAAAGATGGATAGACAATATCCAGACCACACTAAATAAACACGGATATAACACAACAAGGGCGACTCATCTGGTCCTGGAACGCAAATTAAAGCTCCCACCCCTACTCTTAACGGCATGACTGGACAACTAATTCCATCTTTCACCTGGGGAAAGACAATAGACAATAGCACATGAATGTAAACAAAGGGGAACTAAGCACAACTTATCAGCACGTAGCTTGTCCCTTCCGGAACTTGACCCAATGACTGCAGCCGTAGAAAAACTCTATATTCTGTGCAAGATGACCAGCGTCAGCAGCAGACTCATCTTTAACTCTTCTTTAATTGTCATTATTATTTCAAATCTATTTTTAATCTCAACTTTGTATTCTTCTGTTATTTCGGTGGCAATCACCGAAATTGATTATTATTACTCCATGTGGCAACATATGGATGCGAATCTTGGGCCATAACACAACCATTAAAGAACAAAATTGAAGACTTTGAAACAAATTGTTACAGAAAAGTTCTTAGAACATCCTGGACAGAGAAGAGAAAAACAAAGACATACAAGTCCTAAATATCAAGGAGCTCATAAAAAAAAACAATGTCCTGGAAGATGATATTTATTTTGGCCACGTTAAACACCACAGTGGTTTGGAGAGAACGGTAATGGAAGGTATGGTTCCTGAAGTACGAGGTAGGGGACGATCAAGTCGAAGGTAGCAGCAGGACATCAATGAAACATTGAACATGACGCTGAGAGAAGCAGGAGAACTTGCAAAAGGCGAAGAGAGTTTTTCGGACAGGCTGTGAGGAAATCGACGTTCCGCAAGGGATATGCTACTACTTGACTTGACAATTCGTAAAGACATTGGTCCTTTAGTTAGCCGTTCAAGTCAAACTTAGCAATACTGCAGCAAGAGTTCGGTTCAGTTGCAATCAGCACTTGGCAAAGGTCAGCACATCTCCTATTCGGAACTGTACACCATCCCATTATTCGGAATTGCGCCGTTCCCCATTGTATTGGAGGGCACGAATCGGCACTGCGGCGCATGTTCGAATCGGAGTGCGCGCGCATGTCGAAGGCAGCGCGCGCATGCTTGAACGAGCTGGCAGAACGGAGCTGCGCGCAGAATGTCTCGAAGTCGGCAGCTCGCAGCGCGCATGTCTGAATCGGCAGCTGGCGCGCATGTCTGAGGTCATCGAATCGGCAGCTGCGCGCATGTTCGAATCGCAGCTGGCGCGCAGCGAATCGGTACTGCGCGCATGTCTCGAATCGGCAGCTGGCGCGCATGTCTCGAATCGGAGCTGCGCGCGATGTTCGATCGCACTGCGCCATGTCTCGAATCGGAGCTGCGCGCGCATGTCTCGAATCGGCAGCTGCGCGCATGTCTCGAATCGGCAGCTGCGCGCGCATGTCTCGAATCGGCAGCTGCGCGCGCATGTCTCGAATCGGCAGCTGCGCGCGCATGTCTCGAATCGGCAGCTGCGCGCGCATGTCTCGAATCGGCAGCTGCGCGCGCATGTCTCGAATCGGCAGCTGCGCGCGCATGTCTCGAATCGGAGCTGCGCGCGCATGTCTCGAATCGGGCTGCGCGCATGTTCGAATCGGAGCTGCGCGCGCATGTCTCGAATCGGTAGCTGCGCGCGCATGTCTCGAATCGGTAGCTGCGCGCGCATGTCTCGAATCGGTAGCTGCGCGCGCATGTCTCGAATCGGTAGCTGCGCGCGCATGTCTCGAATCGGTAGCTGCGCGCGCATGTCTCGAATCGGTAGCTGCGCGCGCATGTCTCGAATCGGTAGCTGCGCGCGCATGTCTCGAATCGGTAGCTGCGCGCGCATGTCTCGAATCGGTAGCTGCGCGCGCATGTCTCGAATCGGTAGCTGCGCGCGCATGTCTCGAATCGGTAGCTGCGCGCGCATGTCTCGAATCGGTAGCTGCGCGCGCATGTCTCGAATCGGTAGCTGCGCGCGCATGTCTCGAATCGGTAGCTGCGCGCGCATGTCTCGAATCGGTAGCTGCGCGCGCATGTCTCGAATCGGTAGCTGCGCGCGCATGTCTCGAATCGGCAGCTGCGCGCCAGTCTCGAATCGAGCTGCGCGCGCATGTCTCGAATCGGCAGCTGCGCGCGCATGTCTCGAATCGGCAGCTGCGCGCGCATGTCTCGAATCGGCAGCTGCGCGCGCATGTCTCGAATCGGCAGCTGCGCGCGCATGTCTCCGAATCGGCAGCTGCGCGCGCATGTCTCGAATCGGTAGCTGCGCGCGCATGTCTCGAATCGGCAGCTGCGCGCGCAGTCTCGAATCGGTAGCTGCGCGCGCAGTCTCGAATCGGCAGCTGCGCGCGCAGTCTCGAATCGGTAGCTGCGCGCGCAGTCTCGAATCCGCGCTGCGCGCGCAGGTCTCGAATCCGTAGCTGCGCGCGCAGTCTCGAATCGGAGCTGCGCGCGCAGGTCTCGAATCCGAGCTGCGCGCGCAGTCTCGAATCCGCAGCTGCGCGCGCAGGTCTCGAATCGGAGCTGCGCGCGCAGGTCTCGAATCGGAGCTGCGCGCGCAGTCTCGAATCCGAGCTGCGCGCGCAGGTCTCGAATCCGCAGCTGCGCGCGCAGGTCTCGAATCCGAGCTGCGCGCGCAGGTCTCGAATCCGCAGCTGCGCGCGCAGGTCTCGAATCGGGCAGCTGCGCGCGCAGGTCTCGTGAACCCGGGCAGCTGCGCGCGCAGGTCTCGAATCGCAGCTGCGCGCGCAGGTCTCGAATCGAGCTGCGCGCGCAGGTCTCGAATCCGCAGCTGCGCGCGCAGGTCTCGATCCGTAGCTGCGCGCGCAGGTCTCGATCCGCAGCTGCGCGCGCAGGTCTCGATCCGAGCTGCGCGCGCAGGTCTCGTATCCGCAGCTGCGCGCGCAGCTCCGATTCCGCAGCTGCGCGCGCAGGTCTCGATCCGTAGCTGCGCGCGCAGGTCTCGACTCGGCAGCTGCGCGCGCAGGTCTCGAATCCGTAGCTGCGCGCGCAGGTCTCGCACTCGCGCAGCTGCGCGCGCAGGTCTCGAACCGGCTGCGCGCGCAGGTCTCGAACTCGGCAGCTGCGCGCGCAGTCTCGAACCGGCAGCTGCGCGCGCAGTCTCGAACCGGCAGCTGCGCGCGCAGTCTCGAACCGGCAGCTGCGCGCGAGTCTCGAACCGGCAGCTGCGCGCGCAGGTCTCGAACCGGCAGCTGCGCGCGCAGGTCTCGAACCGGCAGCTGCGCGCGCAGGTCTCGAACCGGCAGCTGCGCGCGCAGGTCTCGAACTCGGCAGCTGCGCGCGCAGGTCTCGATCCGGAGCTGCGCGCGCAGGTCTCGAAATCCGGAGCTGCGCGCGCAGGTCTCGAATCCGTAGCTGCGCGCGCAGGTCTCGAATCCGTAGCTGCGCGCGCGGGTCTCGAATCCGCAGCTGCGCGCGCAGGTCTCGAATCCGAGCTGCGCGCGCAGGTCTCGAATCCAGTGCAGCTGCGCGCGCAGGTCTCGAATCCGTAGCTGCGCGCGCAGGTCTCGAATCGGTAGCTGCGCGCGCAGGTCTCGAATCCGTAGCTGCGCGCGCAGGTCTCGAATCCGTAGCTGCGCGCGCAGGTCTCGAATCCGTAGCTGCGCGCGCAGGTCTCGAATCCGTAGCTGCGCGCGCAGGTCTCGAATCCGTAGCTGCGCGCGCAGGTCTCGAATCCGTAGCTGCGCGCGCAGGTCTCGAATCCGTAGCTGCGCGCGCAGGTCTCGTATCCGTAGCTGCGCGCGCAGGTCTCGTATCCGTAGCTGCGCGCGCAGGTCTCGTATCCGTAGCTGCGCGCGCAGGTCTCGTATCCGTAGCTGCGCGCGCAGGTCTCGTATCCGTAGCTGCGCGCGCAGGTCTCGTATCCGTAGCTGCGCGCGCAGGTCTCGTATCCGTAGCTGCGCGCGCAGGTCTCGTATCCGTAGCTGCGCGCGCAGGTCTCGTATCCGTAGCTGCGCGCGCAGGTCTCGTATCCGTAGCTGCGCGCGCAGGTCTCGTATCCGTAGCTGCGCGCGCAGGTCTCGTATCCGTAGCTGCGCGCGCAGGTCTCGTATCCGTAGCTGCGCGCGCAGGTCTCGTATCCGTAGCTGCGCGCGCAGGTCTCGTATCCGTAGCTGCGCGCGCAGGTCTCGAATCCGTAGCTGCGCGCGCAGGTCTCGAATCCGTAGCTGCGCGCGCAGGTCTCGAATCCGAGCTGCGCGCGCAGGTCTCGAATCCGAGCTGCGCGCGCAGGTCTCGAATCGCAGCTGCGCGCGCAGGTCTCGAATCCGTAGCTGCGCGCGCAGGTCTCGAATCCGTAGCTGCGCGCGCAGGTCTCGAATCCGTAGCTGCGCGCGCAGGTCTCGAATCCGCAGCTGCGCGCGCAGGTCTCGAATCCGCAGCTGCGCGCGCAGCTCGAATCGCAGTGCGCGCGCAGGTCTCGAATCCGTAGCTGCGCGCGCAGGTCTCGAATCGGTAGCTGCGCGCGCAGGTCTCGAATCGGCAGCTGCGCGCGCAGGTCTCGAATCGGCAGCTGCGCGCGCAGGTCTCGAATCGGTAGCTGCGCGCACAGGTCTCGAATCGGTAGCTGCGCGCGCGTCTCGAATCGGCAGCTGCGCGCGCAGGTCTCGATCCGCAGCTGCGCGCGCAGGTCTCGAATCGGCAGCTGCGCGCGCAGGTCTCGAATCGGCAGCTGCGCGCGCAGGTCTCGAATCGGCAGCTGCGCGCGCAGGTCTCGAATCGGCAGCTGCGCGCGCAGCTTCAAATCGGCAGCTGCGCGCGCAGTCTCAACCGGCAGCTGCGCGCGCAGGTCTCAAATCGGTAGTTGCGCGCGCAGGTCTCAAATCGGCAGCTGCGCGCGCAGGTCTCAAATCGGTAGCTGCGCGCGCAGGTCTCAAATCGAATATACGAATTTTATTGGCGAAATTATTGTAAAAACATTACATATATATAATGTAACGCTAAAATAGAAATAATGAATATAGGAATAAAAACTGTACATATCAATACAATCAACCAATTGCAATAACTCAAATACTTAGTAAGCATATTCATACAGCCATACCAGAGCTGAGGTACGCAGACGATACAGTATTATTATCCACCAGCAAAGAAGGTTTGGAAAAACCTAGTCAAGACGACCAAGAATCATAGAGAAGATAAAACATCTACATTTGAATACACATAAAACCAAAATCATGTCAACCGACAAAAGCAAATGGTTCACATAGCATCCAAATAAACAATGAAGAACCCCAATGTGTAGAGAGCTACGAATACCTGGGCTCAATAATTAACAACGGTGTCTGCTCCAAAGAGATCAAGAAGATTGGCAATAGCAATCAAGAAGTTAAACACAATGAAGAACATGTGGCAAAGCACCAGTAAAATATTAAAAAATATTGGGAGCATGCATTTTACCAGTGGCTACTTATGGTTGTGAATCATGGACCATTACACAAAAACAAGAACGAAAATCCAGTCCTTCGAAACTAAATGCTACAGAAAGATCCTACTAATACCATGGACAGAAAATAATAAAGAACACGAATGTCCTGAAAGAACTAAATGTTAAAAAGAATTGGCTGATATGCTATACAGAAAAATTAGATACTTTGGTCACATCAAGCGTCACGATAGCCTGGAAAGAACAATATTAGACGGAGGGTCACAGGACGCAGAGGCAGACCAAGAAGAAGATGGCTACAAGATATTAAAGAAATCATCGACGAAGTGGGTGAGCTGCCTAGAGACAGAGTGAATTTCAGATGCGCTGCAAAGAGCAACGTCCTATAAAGGATACGCACCTTGATGATGATATTCATACAGAGATCGAGGCTAGAGTGCAAAAAACAAATTCTGGAACCTGTCAGCTAGTCTCGTTATGGCACTCAAAAATCTCATTGACAGTTGATCAACAGCATTTTCTTGCTGCTTTATGTTACTAAGACCAAACATAGACAATGAGTAAAGCGCAGTTGCACAAAAATATCACCAGAAAAGACCAGAGTCATCAACATCAGCATAAGAAAGAAAGTTGAGACGGAACCTTGAAAAACATTTGAGAATCAAAGAATGAAGTGG
The DNA here is from genome assembly GCA_020796225.1 of Arion vulgaris. Taxonomy (NCBI): domain Eukaryota; kingdom Metazoa; phylum Mollusca; class Gastropoda; order Stylommatophora; family Arionidae; genus Arion; species Arion vulgaris. The sequence continues at coordinate 49,689,234 of CM036760.1, read as the reverse complement.
TCAGGCCACTTAATACAATCAAACTCCACTGTATACAGAGTCTTCTACAACAGAACATCAGGCCACTTAATACAATCAAACTCCACTGTATACAGAGTCTTCTACAACAGAACATCAGGCCACTTAATACAACCAAACTCCACTGTATACAGAGTCTTCTACAACAGAACATCAGGCCACTTAATACAATCAAACTCCACTGTATACAGAGTCTTCTACAACAGAACATCAGGCCACTTAATACAACAAACTCCACTGTATACAGAGTCTTCTACAACAGAACATCAGGCCACTTAATACAATCAAACTCCACTGTATACAGAGTCTTCTACAACAGAACATCAGGCCACTTAATACAATCAAACTCCACTGTATACAGAGTCTTCTACAACAGAACATCAGGACACTTAATACAATCAAACTCCACTGTATACAGAGTCTTCTACAACAGAACATCAGGACAAAGGGAAAAAGGAAAACAAAGCAAAAATGGATAGATGACATAGCAGAATCCTGTCAAAAAGCAAGATTAACATCAGGGACCATAGCTTGCTATAACTAAAATAATTGCAAATATTTTACACATTCACTATCAAAGTGAAAAACATGATGTGGCTGAACTAATTTTTGTTCACATTTTCCAGCTTAAAAGATCTATACATTTCATTTAATTAACAAATTCTACCAAACTCTCGATCAGACTTTGATGTCGAAATATATAGCTTTTCTGTAGAATATTAGCCAAGAGATTAAGAAAACAAAAAGGTCCACCAAACCTATGTATAGAGACTAACCACAAAGTGGTAGTTATGACTTATAGAACATATAAGAAGAGTACCAGAGGGCAACACACGATTACAAAAGAAATAATCAAAGTCAATAAACTAGCAAATGTCAACACACAAGAGTTATATCTCCAAAGAATCATGGACAATTTTGCTAGACTACCTAAATAAAACAAGTCAGTAGAAGAAGAATGGAGAGTATTTAAGAGAACCATTTTAGAAACAGCGAAAGAAACATGCGGAACAGAAACACGAGACCAAAAATAACTTGGTGAAATGACAAAGTAAAATTAGCAGTAAAGGAGAAATAAAGTAGATACAACACATGGGCAAAAAGCAAACAACAAAAGGACCTTACTGAGTATAGAACAGCAAGAGCACAAAGTTATATAAAAATCTAAATTATAAGCATGGCAAGATTATGGCGAAATATTAAATTCAGGATGCAAAAGTTCAACACAAAAATTAAAGCCGTGTGTGGGATAGAAAAGAACAATATGATCCAACGGAAATTACTAATGATGAAAATGGGCATGCTTAAAATGAACCAAAAATGATAATGAACAGATGGCGGCAATACTTTAGCAAACTTCTCAACCTACAACAAGAAAACCAATTCAACACTCAAGAAAACACAGTAGACATAACTGCAGAGCTAGAACCAAGTACAACACTATCAGATAATGGAAATGCTGTAAGCATGGCCCCATCTAACAAAACACCAGGCTCAGACAATACCACTGTCGACCGAATTCAAGAAAGAGAAGTTAAAGAAATAGGAATTAGATGGCTACACAGACGATCCAACAAAGTCTGGATCACAAGATACACCAGAAGATTGGAGGAATACAACAATAGTTCCCATCTGGAAGAAGAAAGGCAGCAAAAGGGATTGTAAGAAATATAGAGGAATACCGCTACTGAGTCACAACGGAAAAATATTCTGTAAAGTACTCGAAAAAACGCTGCGCCATATCATCGAGCCACAGCTTGACTCATCATCATCAAATAGCTTGCCCTGAGCAGAACTGTCACCCAAACGTCCTCCGGAATTTCTCTCTCTCATAGGTCCCGCATCTGCAGCCGTCATGTTCAAAACATCAGTTACATAATGAATCCATCTTAATGACTCCCAAATGGGATTCCGAAAGAATAGTTGCTACACAGACGCAATATTCGGCCTCAGGCAGTTAGTGGACCTGTACGTTGCGTTTGTAGACCAGGAAAAAGCGTTCAATCGCATAGACAAAAACAAGTTGTGGAAAGCATGTCAATGACCACATAATTAATATGTACAAAAGCCTATATATAAACATCCAGCCTACGATTCGAACAAAAACAGAACTATCAGAAAAGTTCCAGGGTCAGGAGTACTGGAGACAAGAATGCGTACTATCACCGCAGCTGTTCACATATATCGAACAAATCTGTAAAATAGCTAGCTAACACCGGTGAAGGAAACAACCTTGGGTAACTTAAATGAATTTCTTTTTGCCGACGATCAGGCAACAACAGAGGAACAGCTACAGCAACACATTAACAGACTTTAGTTAACATGCAATGAAAACAATATGAGAATGAACAAAATACAATACGATAATAAACATCGACAAAATTGAAGTATATGACATTCTCTAGACAGAAAAGCACTACCAATATCTCCATCGACAAACGACCATTAGAACAAGTCGGACATTTTACATACATGGGAGAATTTTTCAGCTGACAGAAGAATGGTTAGCAAAATCCAACATAGATGCCGCAAAGCAAATCAAATAATAGAACAGGTGCTGCCAGTTTTAAAGTGCATGTGTGTCACCATGAATACAAAAATAGCATTATTTGATAAATAAAACAAAATAATTTAACTGGAAAGTTGGACAGAATAGTAGCCTCTGCACTTGGTGCTCAGTCCCTTTCAGCAAGTTAGAAGGGCCACTGTTAAAGCACTTACACAGTAGCTCAGACAATATATTCCATTTGATACAAGTAAAACAGGATGCTTTAAGGCGCAGAGTTTAATCAGTAAGTTAAGAAAATCTCAACATGCAAACTCTAATGATATTTGCTGTGGAAGACTGAGAACTTATGGGCTTGTCTGAAGTGCTAAAATGTTGGCTATGTAAAAAATAACCAATCAGGTGGGGGATTATGAATTTCCCACCAACTCAAAGTTAGCATACCAATGTTCAGCTTGTTAGAGTAAGGAATTGACGTAGCTAGGAATGGAACACAGAACAATGATGCTCAAATCCAGTTCACTGTTACTGTATTAAGTAGACACTATAAATATTAAACGAATAACGAGGTGTTTATACATGAACACTTAGAGCATCTACCCGCTGCTTGACATAAAGCCTGTGCTACTGAGGAAAGTTAGTCATCCCTTGGATACAGCAAGCGGTTGTTAAGTGATTCCATGGATACAGCAAGCAGTTGTTAGCCATCCCTCGGATACAGCAAGCGGTTGTTAGCCATCTCTTGGATACAGCAAGCGGTTGTTAGCCATCCCTTGGATACAGCAAGCATTTGTTAGCTATCCCAAGCAAAAGAGTGGTTGTTATGTTGGCATTGCGCAGGGCTTCCATGATAACTGGCAATTTTCTGAAAAAAAAGAAGAAAAAGAAATGACATAAGCCTTCAACAGTGGATACATCACCAAGAAAAGTAGTTATGGATTGCAATGAAATCCTTAATAATGCAACATATTGTAATACATTCTTACTATCAACAACAGCACAACCAGAAAAATTGCTTCAATTCCATCAACAACAATCACAAACGCTTCAATCTCCACAACCATGTAGTTACCATTTGTTCAAAATGCAGTAAGTTTATGCAAATGGTCGCTCACAGCAGGTAATGAGCGGAAAACAGCACAATAATTGAGATGAGATGTTTTAGAAGAGCTGCAGCAGTAACAATGAGAGATCAAGTTAGAAATGAGTAAATTAGAAGAGGACTTCAAAACAGATTAAATGGTTTAGTCACATGAAAAGAATTCTCTTGGTTTCGTCACCACAGAAGATAGTCACATTGACAAAATATAATGAGTACAGAGCATGAGGAAAATGTATAAAGTGAAGGTATCAATAGCAACTTTGGAGAAATTAATACTAACTTACAAAGCTCATTAAAAAAGGCGCACAGAATATCCATACACCTTTCCCCAACACCACAGTTAGATAACATGAAGGAAAGGAAGAAAAAAAGTTGAATAAAACATAATATTAGAGAACTCACCTGAAAGTCATTAGATCCCGTGTAAACTTGAACTCTGTAAATAGCTCCACGGAGGTTCTCTGTCTAAGTAGCAGAGAGATGTATCACATCTTTACGAGCACCAACACCAGCAATGTCAGTTAAGATAGCATCTTCCCGGAGGTTCTCTGTCTCAGTAGCAGAGATGTATCCCATCTTTACGAGCACCAACACCAGCAATGGCAGTTAAGATAACATCTTCAGCAGCACCTTGAATGTGGTATAACAATATTATTATATATTTGTCAGCACGTAGGACTACTACATACGAGTATGATTAATATATTGCACATAATTCATCAATTTTCTATATTGTCGGGAATCCCGTGAAATCAATCAGTTCACAATGTATTCTAACGACTGTTATTGGCGTATGCACACATTTCTTTTCATTGATAGAAGTGGAGGGTATAATTTTTTCACTATGTCACATTTCTTTTTATATATGTAATAGGGATGTACGCCTTTGCAAACATTAACCACCATTTTGTGTATTACTGTAAATTCAAAACTTTGATTATCATTTTGTTGTGCTTATGCAAAATTATATAACAAAAACGTTGTTTGTATCAACTAAGCTACCTAACAATTAGTTAAATATTGAATTCGTAAGGTTGTGAGGTGTATAAGACTGCATGCAAAAATTACTTTTATCCATCCGGTAGATTTCGTATAAATTAAATTTTAGTGTGTTCACGAATTTTGGAACGATCTTTTTTAAAATGGCAAACTGTTATGTGTATATTAAATAAGAATGTTACCTAGCTTGTCTAAGATGATATGGGAAAAGATGATGTGGGAAAAGAGCATGTACAGTCAGAAAGTATTGACCTTGGCAACAACGACACTGGGCAACAACTCGGTAGCAGGGTGTGATGTCAAAATAATCTTAGTTTATAATGTAAGTTAAAACTGATATCGAAAATATATTGAGAATTATGAGTTTTTGTGAATGAGAAGTAAGACAGTGGCAGTTGGAGTCACCAGGAAAGATAGACTACGAAATGAGGACACCAGAAGCAGAGTGGGCATAACTTCATGTCCCGAATACATCGAAATACATCGAATATGCAGTGGTTTGGACATTTAATGAGAATGAAATACAACCAACCACTAATAACAGCATGCAATAAAAATACATCGGGTACTAGAGCTAAGGGAAGAACAAAAAAAAGATGGATAGACAATATCAAGACTACACTACATAAACACGGATATAACACAACAAGGGCAACTCATCTGGCCCTAGAACACACATTAAAGCTCCCATCCCTACGCTTAGCGGCAAGAGTTGACAGCCAACTACATCTTCCACATGGGAATAGACAATAGATAGAAATATAGAGAAGTAAGATAAATTGTTAAAATAATTATTGGTCTTTGATTACTGAACTGACGTCACAGTACTCCGGGCAGACCAATAGGTGCTCAGTCTCCTCCTACAGATGTCGAAAGGTATGCATACTAATGGTTCCTGTGGCTCACTGATTAAACACACCTCTCTATGCTCCTCAAGCATCTATCACTACTTGTGCAACATATAAACTCAAATCTCTGGATTTATTCAATGTCAATTTTAGTGTCCTCATCCAACAGTAGGTCGCCAAGAGACCGAAGAACATCCCCTTATCCATCCTAAACTCTCCCAACAATCGATGCAAGCATGCCAGCTCTATCGTTGCCGTGAACACCCACATGACTAGGACAGTAGATCCATATGTCTCTGGAGGTTGGAAACCTCTATAGTGGACATCCTGTCATACCGCAACCAACCATTCTGGACCTTCAGAAGCATCGACTAGAGTCAGAAACAACAACAGCCCCAGTAAATTGAGTCCCAGAAAGCCAATAGAGGGCAGCAATAACGATCTCAACCTCCATCCTCATACTGGAAGTAGTCCTGTATAGTCCATTTCGCTCTGCAACAACCATATCATGCTCATTAGCCAAGAAACCACAGCCTCACTTCTCACCACGATGAACCGACCCATCGGTATATGCAACAACATCATCATTACTTGCATTATTTTATATCAGCCGCTTAATTGTGAGTTCAGCCTTCATGTTGTCTCAATCTCTTCCAAGATAACGTTGCGATAATTGGTCATGCTAACATCTATGGTCCACTGACTAACTGTTCTCTCAGCCTGAGCCCTCCAGAAAATGTCACGCTTGGTTCTCATGAACTTAACGTTAGTGTTTTTGTGCAGTGGATGTCTCTTATCCACAGTAGCCCGCATATATTCTTTGGTTTGGGCGATTGAATGACGGTCGAGTAGTGACAGAAGGCCAAGCATATATATAATCTTTACAATTGGAGTATCTCTAGTGCAGTCAAGGACTATACGTATACCTTCTTTCTGAATACGTTAGAGCAGCTCACATTGTGGTTTTAATATCGTGAGGATACCAAGTCTATAATCTACCATGAACATAACCAGTTGATGAAACAGAACATGTAGTCTTTGCTCAATGGGTGTTGCTACCATAACGTTGAGAGCTGCAAGACCACGATTGCAACATTGAATCGTTTGGTCAGCATGTTTGAAAGATAAGACTATGATCAAATGTTATTCCAAGATAACGAGCCTGCCACAACGCTCAATAGAATGTCCATCAAAGGTGACTGCAAGTAAGTCAGTCCAGACTATGGAATTATTCAAAGAGCACTACAACATGCACACCTCAGGGTTGACCTGACAGCGAGACTTCCTGCACCAAAGCAAGATGGTATGCAATGTTCCCTGAATGTCTTCAATAATTTCTTTTCGATCTGATCCAGTCCTATATATTAATGAGTCATCTGCACAAAAGTCAGTGCTCAACCCATTCCTGTTGCTGTATTTGTCTAAATTTGCTGAGTAGATATTGAATAACACGGGGTATAGAGGTAAACCCTGTGGTAATCCCAGGTATTTAAGTGTTTGCTCTGACGTCCATGTTCCTAAACGTAGTGCAACGGTCCTATCTTATCAAAGAAGCAGCTATCACCAGCCAAGGATTAACTCCACATTTTAGGAAAGCGAGTATCATGATTGTACATGCAAGTCCACTTTGTTATAAGCCTCCTCCAAATCAATGACGCAAGTACAGCCTCTTGTTTGGATTGAAGCCCTATAAGCATCGTAATTTCGAAAGAATTTCGAAAGTTTCTTTCATTTTACGGTAATTACCCAGCGTGTCAAGGAGGATGTATTCTGTCTCTAAGTGACACATTACATTTATGGCCACTACCTTCTCCAATCATTTGCCATATACATTTTGAAGGTGAGTATGTAGTAGCTGCAGAGCAGTCTACGAACTTTGTCAGGTTTAGGGAGATGTTCGTATACTGTTGTTGAAATCCTTCATAACTGCATTAATACCTGTCTCATTAAACTGTCTGATATGGTGATACCTGAACACCATCTGACCCTGAAGAAGTGCTGTGGTTGGCTTTGTGTGTAATAACTACATCTCTTGTTATGAAATCAGTATGAGGTTATTCAGAGTTAGTAATATCCCGAAAAACTTTCACAATATCATGACAGTCATCCATATCACCCTTTCTGCCTAATCCACAAAACGCTGAAGGAACCCGCCCATTTTTGCATCTGTAGTTAAGAGGCTCCTGAAGAGCCCCATAAATTAGGAAAAGATTGTGTGGTAGTCCTGTTCATTCTACGATGAAACTACCACGATTCATGCATTGATTTATTACCACAGACATGTGTTATGAAAGTCTTCCATAAATTCCACTTTGCTCCCTTGCCAATTGTTTGTAATCATTAGTGGCTTTGTGTTGGACAGCATGCTTCTCAGCCACACCGACATATTTCTCGTCGATTCTTTCGGGCTCTCTGCCATGACCTTGTAGCAGTCTCTTTTGCCAACCATGTCGTTTCAACCATTTCATTCCACCACGGTGGTTGCTGGAAGAGAGTCCTATCAGTCTTCTTTCTGGCATTCTGCTACAAAATACATAATGGGTTTTCGTGATCATTATGATACGTTACAAACTGAAAACAGGTTTGGGCTTTCTGTGGCCCAATGTTTTGACCCCAAGAAGGACAACGCATGGGAGATGATCGCGTATCTACGCCCCGCGGACATTCCATCGAGCCAAATCAGAGTCAGTCGTGGAGATGAGTGCCAGATCGATGACACCATCTGTGCTCTGAGGTGTGGGCGCTAATCGAGTTGGGCGTCAGCTATTCAAAATAGACAGTTTAGGGTTTAGTAGAGCATCCTTACTCGTTCGATGGAGGGTTGAAATTACCTGCTATGAAAAACTGTGTGCTCGGAACATCAGAGAGTTCCTCAATAAAATTCCAGTGTTCTGAAATATTTAGTTGATCCACATGGCGTACACATTATAGACTCACCATACCTGATCACGAAGTGTTATTTGAATCCCCTGTAATTCTACTCCCTCTGGAAAGGAATAATATCTATCAAGACAGTTGTGGAGAAGGCTGTTCACAAAATAGCCTTTCCTTGTCCTCCAGTAGATTCTCTGGGAGTGGAGTAGCACTTGAAGCCTGGACACAAGGCAGTGAAAAAGCATATGATATGTGCTTTTGAATATAAGTGTTACAGAAGAGTCCTCCATAGATCATGGGCAGAGGAGAGAACAATTATATCTATCCAGAAAGAACTCAAAATAAAAGAAAACTGGCTGATGCTACAAATTAGAATGAGAAGATTAGAGTATTTTGGACATATAAAGATACACGAAGGGCTGAAGAAGACCATCGTGAAGGAGGCCTCCGGCAAAGAGGAGAAGAGGAAGACCACTGAGAAAATAGATTTAGGATGTAACTGATGTTTTGAGTATGACCGATGTAGAGGCAGGACATCTGATCTATGAGAAAGAGAAATTCCGAAAGACTTAAGGTGGCAAAGTTCTGCTCATGACAAGCTTTTTGATGGTGATGATGTACATTTGAAATTGAACTTGGAAGAGAATTTGAATTTTTGAACGTGCCACAATTAGCTTCAGAATTCAAAGAATTTAACCAGTTTGTTTGTTGAAACTACGGAAATGTGTAGACTTGCAAGGTTCAACACCAACAATACTTTTGTTTATGTTGTCTATTGTACTTTACACTTCCTAGTTCGCTATTTCATAGGCAAATGTCCGTTGTACTTACATTTTCTGTTGATATTCTTGATGGTTCTGTCCAAGCAAACAAAGCATTACAACCATCTTGCATCGTCTATTGTCTTTCCCCTGGTGGTTGATAGAATTGGTTGTCCACTCTTGCCGTTAAAGCGTAGCGGTGGGAGCTTTAACCTTCATTCCAGGGCCAGCTGAGTCGCCCTTGTGTTATATCTGTGTTTATTTAGTGTGGTCTTGATATTGTTCCTGCATTGTGATCTGTTAAAATAGAAATGAAAAAGTAATAACTCTAGAATATAATATTTCAAGAATAAATAAATTTAAAGAATTAATTTTAATTATATTTTGGAGCACAATGGTTGACAAATAATACTATATCATCAGCTGATGAAAGATCAATTTTAAAACTATGTCTGGACATTTATAATGGCGTAAAACTATCAACGACAAGGAATTATTATAACATTATTTTTAAATTGTAAATATATTTAACATATCTCAACATACCAAAAGGATATATATATCTATATATATATATGTAAATCACAATAATATAAATTTACACATACATATATCTGTTTCAGTATGAAATATTTTCATTGTACTTCGAACATGTCCATATGACGATATAGGATGGCTGGTAGGATGACAGGCTTCAATCTTCGTAATATCTCCAACAGCATCCAGTTCGATTTTGATTGATGGAGCCTACTCATACCTGTTGTGCTGGTTTTTTCGGCCACTTTAATCTTCAATCCACACTCCTGCAATTTATCAGTTGACATGGATTGGTTTCAAAGATAGTCCTCTTTGCGGCCACACTCTATGAGGGAGTTAAGAATGTCAGCTCTATCCATTGGCTAGCCCCCTGATATGGTGGTAGAGCCAGTCAACCTGTCTCATTGCCAACGACACCCATGGGTCCCTGAACTAAGATAAGTGTAATTCTGCAAATTCTTGACGCAAATTGGTGTCAGTCCATTGCCTGTGCACCGAACTAGCCTCCACATTTCGGATCATACTCAATGAATCACTCAGAATGCACGCATGAGTATAGTTTTGTGATTCTAGCCATATTGTATCATCATTACTTCCATTGTTATACTACTTGTCATACTAAATATATCACCGGCTTCCTTGACCATTCTGCCGAATGAGTTTGCAGAGAAGGCATTGTTGATCTTTCGTGGTGAACTACTGATCCATCCGTGTAAATCACAACGTCACTTTCATTGCAGTTTTCATTAATGATGGCTATAACGTCTGTATCCGCGGCCATCGTAAATATATATTAAATAATGATTAAATTAAATATGAAATACATATTATAGTAAATACAAATTATAGAGAAGGTCGTGCTGCATCCAACACCACGGATTCTTCTCTCTCTGCAACCTTTGTCGAATTTAATATCGCCCGTGTGTTGAGGGGGTTCACAAGGGCAGCAAAAAATAGTAACACTGCGACAAGAGATGTCATAAGAGTCGACTGAGGTAGGGTCTAGGAAGCTACCTAGTAAATAAAAAGCGTTGCAGACATCGGCTGGCCTACTTGTAGGCGCATAACTTGTGCAACGTACAATCGCTCTTATGCTAAGACCACTTACAAATCACAAAGAGTAGTTTAACAATATGACTATCACCGCTGCACAACATTGGGTAACTCTTAAATCAATTTATTGTACCCGACGATCAGGTAATCATAACAACAGACTCCATTTAACGAGCAATAATACAATCTGAGAATAAAAGCCCACACCAAAGTAATGACATTCGTTAGAGAAAAACTATACCAATATCTCCATCGACAAACATCAGTTAAAACAACTCGAAGACTTTACATACCTAGTAAGCATTTTTTCCCCAGCAAATGGAAGAATAACTGACAAAATCCAACATAAATGCAATAAAGCAAATTAAATCTTAGGACAAATAGAGTCAATTTTGAAATGTAAACATGTCACTATGAACACTACAAGAGCATTATTCAATGATATTTCTCCCCACCATTATTCTATCAATGACAAACCTAGCAAATGATAAAAGAAAACTAGTAACAACAGAGATGAAGTGTCTACGCAGAATGCTGGGAGTATCACGAATCCCGGTTTAGAAATGAAGACATCAGGAAAGAAGTGGTACAACATTAGTACTGGAACTCAGAACAACAAATTAAATGGTTCGTGCACATAAGCAGATTACCAACAGACAGTGCGTCTCAAAGAGCAATATTACTCCGAAACAATGGATACAAAACAAAAAGCACTCCTCGTAAAAGATGGACATCATAGATAACAGAGGCAACAAAAAACACTATGAAGCGAACACAAAAATCCGTTCTAGAAATTTCTTATCTTGACGCTATGAGACAAAAGAGAATTGAAGAAAAGAAAGAAGTATACAGAATTCAGCCAATTTTTTCATCTGGAACTTGAAATATAATGCATTTTATATAATCATAAAAATACAATATAATGTGCTGAAGTATATAATCTTTCTTTCAACTAAGAAAAAAAGAGAGTAAATATGATCTTATACTAAACAAAAACTTAAGTTCTACTTACCATCAACTGCCTCACTGCCGTTGTCGTCCGTCCATATTATCGACTGTCTCAGGCCATATCCAAACATACAACCGGTCCTTTCTCAGACTGTCCCGCGCACTTTTCAAAAACTCGACAGTCTCACTCAGGCTATTTTGAATATCGCTCATCGCCGCAGGTATTTCCCATGATTCCTGTTGAGCTGTTTTCCACGACCACAGCCCCCGGTAACAGGAGGCCGAATAGCTAAGCCGACAATTCGGAAATTCCTGTTTGATTCCTGGCTGACTTTTACATATGTTTGATAGAACACTGTACGTTTTTTTGGGGGGCAATTTTACTAAATTCTATGCGTTCATGTTTACTTATTGAGAAAAATGTTAATAATACTGATATTCCTTAGTGTTAACTTAATTTGTGCATAATATAACCTTGATTTAACATGTTGTGTTGTTCTTCAAAGCAATGAGTAGTCTATATATAAAACAACAATGGAATGTGAGCATCACGCGACGGTTGTGGTCTTATTTCCTAGAATTTTTACCTGAGCTCTGCGGTCGTATGTTATCTGAGGCCATGTCCACGATATTGCTTTGTTTACTAAGTTCAAGGGTTCCTAACATATTTCCTACCGCCCCTACACTACAGTAAATACTAAGTTCAGGGGTTCCTAACAATATTTCTACACGCCCCTACACTACAGTAAATACTAAGTTCAGGGTCATCTCGAAACTCCATTACCTTCTGCCCCTAAGTTACAGTGAATGGTGAATATTGTTACAAAGGGAAAAAAACTCAAGTCTGCTTCAGGATATGCGAACCAGAAATGACCAGGTAGTAGAGTTGGTAACGGGCTGGAAGTTTAATACTAAGGAATATCAGTATTATTAATATTTATCATCATTAAATAACCACGGACTCACAGAATTGAGTAATAGTGCAAAAAAGCTTGCAGTGTTTTATCAAACTTATATACAAATGAGCCCCCAACTTAAAATTATGTCAGGGTTCCCCTGTCAGTTATATGGCCTAATATTAGAGTTGGCTGTGGTCATGCCTAACCCAACCTTTACAACATCGGGCTTGGTAACTGTTACATTTGGTGCATGTGATCAGCTTTCTGTATGAGCCAAGCATACAACTGCTGGTAGTAGACACTACTGTTCTGTCATACCAGCCTGTGACCAATAAACGCTTTGCATCACATGCATTGATGACTGACACTCTCACAAATATAGGAACTCCAAACCTCTGAAGTCGGAGAAGACACGCCTGTATGACAGGGGACACTGGTAATAAGGAAAGCAGCCTTCACGCAAAAATCAGTTAGAAGTGCGAAGCGCCCTGACTACGCCTGAATTCAAAGCGGGCGAAAGCAAGAAGAAGAAGAAGAATAGAGAACACTCGAACATTTCAATTCCAAGAAAAATTCGAAATCGTCGGTGAAGTCACTGTGCAAGTGCTCTTTTGTTGATACCTTTCGCTAATCGAATGTGACTGAAACATATGGGGACGTCATAGCAGTCGATTCCATTTGGTTTTCCTCATTTCCATAATTATGTTGAGTCTGTAGCTTCGTAGAGGTGAAATATAATTACCTGGTTTGTTCTGCTGATGTCATTGAGGAAGTCTCCATATCATGTACCCGACACATCAGATTTATGTAAGAAGGTGAACTACCTGGTTTGTTCTGCTAATGTCATTGAGGAAGTCTCCATATCATGTACCCGACACATCAGATTTATGTAAGAAGGTGAACTACCTGGTTTGTTCTGCTAATGTCATTGAGGAAGTCTCCATATCATGTACCAGACACATCAGATTTATGTAAGAAGGTGAACTACCTGGTTTGTTCTGCTGATGTCATTGAGAAGTCTCCATATCATGTACCAGACACTCAGATTTGATTAAGAAGGTGAACTACCTGGTTTGTTCTGCTGATGTCATTGAGGAAGTCTCCATATCATGTACCCGACACATCAGATTTATGTAAGAAGGTGAACTACCTGTGGTTTGTTCTGCTGATGTCTGAGGAATCTCATATCATGTACCCGACACATCAGATTTAAGTAAGGCGTTATTAATAACGGGATTACCATCCCTCTTCGATTCCTATTTTCTTAGCAGTCTGCAATGATCCAGCCCGTTACCAACTCTACTACTTGGTCATTTCTGGTTCGCATATCCTGAAGCAGACTTGAGTTTTTTTTTCCATTTGTAACAATATTCACCATTCACTGTAACTTAGGGCAGAAGGTAATGGGTTCGGTACCTGAACTTAGTATTTACTGTAGTGTAGGGCGGTAGGAAATATGTTAGGAACCCTGACTTAGTATTTACTGTAGTGTAGGGGCGGTAGGAAATATGTTGGAACCCTGAACTTAGTATTTACTGTAGTGTAGGCGAGGAAATATGTTAGGAACCCTGAACTTAGTATTTACTGTAGTAGAGGGGCGGTAGGAAATATGTTAGAACCCTGAACTTAGTATTTACTGTAGTGTAGGGTAGAAATATGTTAGGAACCCCTGAACTAGTATTTACTGTAGTGAGGCTAGGAAATATGTTAGAGCCCTGAACTTAGTATTTACTGTAGTGTTGGGAGCGGTAGGAAATATGTTGGAACCCTGAACTTAGTATTTACTGTAGTGTAGGGGCGTAGGAAATATGTTAGAACCCTGAACTTAGTATTTACTGTAGTGTAGGGCGGTAGGAAATATGTTGGGAACCCTGCACTTAGTATTTACTGTATGTAGGGGCAGGTAGGAAATATGTTGGAGCCCTGAACTAGTATTTACTGTAGTGTAGGGCGGTAGGAAATATGTTAGGAACCCTGAACTTAGTATTTACTGTAGTGTAGGGCGGTAGGAAATATGTTAGGAACCCTGAACTTAGTATTTACTGTGTGTAGGGGCGTAGGAAATATGTTAGGAACCCCTGCACTTAGTATTTACTGTAGTGTAGGGCGTAGGAAATATGTTGGGAGCCCCTGAACTTAGTATTTACTGTAGTGTAGGGGCGGTAGGAAATATGTTAGGAACCCCTGAACTTAGTATTTACTGTAGTGTAGGGGCGGTAGGAAATATGTTAGGAACCCTTGAACTTAGTAAACAAAGCAATATCGTGGACGTGGCCTCAGATAACATACGGCCACAGAGCTCAGGTAAAAATTCTAGGAAATAAGACCACAACCGTCGTGTGATGCTCACATTCCATTGTTGTTTTATATATAGACTACTCATTGCTTTGAAAAATAACACAACATGTTAAATCAAGGTTATTATGCTACAAATTAAGTTTAACACTAAGGAATATCAGTATTATTAACATTTTTCATCAATAAGTAAACATGAACGCATAGAATTTAGTAAAATTGCCCCCCAAAAAAACGTACAGTGTTCTATCAAACATATGTAAAAGTCAGCCAGGAATCAAACAGGAATTTCCGAATTGTCGGCTTAGCTATTCGGCCTCCTGTTACCGGGGGCTGTGGTCGTGGAAAACAGCTCAACAGGAATCATGGGAAATACCTGCGGCGATGAGCGATATTCAAAATAGCCTGAGTGAGACTGTCGAGTTTTTGAAAAGTGCGCGGGACAGTCTGAGAAAGGACCGGTTGTATGTTTGGATATGGCCTGAGACAGTCGATAATATGGACGGACGACAACGGCAGTGAGGCAGTTGATGGTAAGTAGAACTGAAGTTTTTGTTTAGTATAAGATCATATTTACTCTCTTTTTTTCTTAGTTGAAAGAAAGATTATATACTTCAGCACATTATATTGTATTTTTATGATTATATAAAATGATTATATTTCAAGTTCAGATGAAAAATTGGCTGAATTATGTATACTTCTTTCTTTTCTTCAATTCTGTTTTGTCTCATAGCGTCAAGATAAGAAATTTCTAGAACGTATTTTTGTGTTCGCTTCATAGTGTTTTTTGTCGCCTCTGTTATCTATGATGTCCATCTTTTACGACGAGTGCTTTTTGTTTTGTATCCATTGTTTCGGAGTAATATTGCTCTTTGAGACGCACTGTCTGTTGGTAATCTGCTTATGTGGACGAACCATTTAATTTGTTGTTTCTTGAAGTTCAGTACTGATGTTGTACCCACTTTTTCCTGATGTCTTCATTTCTAAACCGGGATTCGTGATACTCCCAGCATTCTGCGTAGACACTTCATCTCTGTTGTTACTAGTTTTCTTTTATCATTTGCTAGGTTTGTCATTGATAGAATAATGGTGGGGAGAAATATCATTGAATAATGCTCTTGTAGTGTTCATAGTGACATGTTTACATTTCAAAATTGACTCTATTTGTCCTAAGATTTAATTTGCTTTATTGCATTTATGTTGGATTTTGTCAGTTATTCTTCCATTTGCTGGGGAAAAAATGCTTACTAGGTATGTAAAGTCTTCGAGTTGTTTTAACTGATGTTTGTCGATGGAGATATTGGTATAGTTTTCTCTAACGAATGTCATTACTTTGTGTGGCTTTTATTCTCAAGATTGTATTATTGCTCGTTAAATGGAGTCTGTTGTTATGATTACCTGATCGTCGGTAATAAATTGATTTAAGAGTTACCCAATGTTGTGCAGCGGTGATAGTCATATTGTTAAACTACTCTTTGTGATTTGTAAGTGGTCTTAGCATAAGAGCGATTGTACGTTGCACAAGTTATGCGCCTACAAGTAGGCCAGCGCATCCGATGTCTGCAACGCTTTTTATTTACTAGGGTAGCTTCCCTAGACCCCTACCTCAGTCGACTCTTATGACATCTCTTGTCGCAGTGTTACTATTTTTGCTGCCCGTATGAACCCCGCAACACACGGGCGATATTAAATTCGACAAAGGTTGCAGAGAGAGAGAAATCCGTGGTGTTGGATGCAGCACGACCTTCTCTATAATTTGTATTTACTATAATATGTATTTAATATTTAATTTAATCATTATTTAATATATATTTACGATGGCCGCGGATGCAGACGTTATAGCCATCATTAATGAAAACTGCAATGAAGGTGACGTTGTGATTTACACGGATGGATCAGTGTTTACCGAAAGATCAACAATGCCTTCTCTGCAAACTCATTCGGCAGAATGGTCAAGGAAGCCGGTGATATATTTAGTATGACAAGTAGTATAATAATGGAAGTAATGATGATACAATATGGCTAGAATCACAAAACTATACTCATGCGTGCATTCTGAGTGATTCATTGAGTATGATCCGACATGTGGAGGCTAGTTCGGTGCACAGGCAATGGACTGACACCAATTTGCTTCAGAATTTGCAGAATTACACTTATCTTAGTTCAGGGACCCATGGGTGTCGTTGGCAATGAGACAGGTTGACTGGTTCTACCACCATATCAGGGGCCAGCCAATGGATAGAGCTGACATTCTTAACGCCCTCATAGAGTGTGGCCGCAAAGAGGACTATCATTTAAACCAATCCATGTCAACTGCTAAATTGCAAGAGTTTGGATTGAAGATTAGAGTGGCCAGAAAAAACCAACAAACAACAGTAGGCTCATCAATCAAAATCGAACTGGATGCTGTTGGAGATATTACGAAGATCGGAGCCTGTCATCCTACCTGTCATCCTATATCGTCATATAATGTTCGAAGTACAATGAAGATATTTCATACTGAAACAGATATATATGTGTAAATTTATATTATTGTGATTTATATATATATATATATATATATATATATATATATAGCCTTATGTTGAGATATGTTAAATATATTTACAATTAAAAAATAATGTTATAATAATTCCTTGTCGGTGACAGTTTTACGCCATTCTAAATGTCCAGACATAGTTTTAAAATTGATCTTTCGTCAGCTGATGATATAATGTATTTGTCAACCATTGTGCTCCAAAATATAATTAAAATTAATTTTTTAAATTAATTTATTCTTGAAATATTGTATTCTAGAGTTATTACTTTTTCATTTCTATTTAACAGATTACAATGCAGGAACAATATCAAGACCACACTAAATAAACACAGATACAACACAACAAGGGCGACTCAGCTGGCCCTGGAACAAAGGGTTAAGCTCCACCGCTACGCTTTAACGGCAGAGTGGACAACCAATTCCATCATCCACCTGGGGAAAGACAATAGACGATGCAAGATGGTTGTAATGCTATGTTCGCTTGAACAGAATCATAAAGAATATCAAAGAAATGTGAAGTACAACGGATATTTGACTATGAAATAATTAACTAGGAAGTGTAAAGTACAATAGACAACATAAACAAAAGTATTATTGGTGTTGAACCTTGCAAGTCTACACATTTCCGTAGTTTCAACAAACAAACTGGTAAATTCTTTGAACTCTGAAGCTAATTGTGACACGTTCAACAATTCAAATTCTCTTCCAAGTTCTATTTCAAGTGTACATCATCATCATCAAAAAGCTTGTCATGAGCAGAACTTTGCCACCTTAAGTCTTTCGGAATTTCTCTTTCTCATAGACCAGATGTCCTGCCTATACATCGGTCATACTTAAAACATCAGTTACATCCTAAATCTATTTTCTCAGTGGTCTTCCTCTTCTCCTCTTTGCCAGGATGCCTCCTTCCACGATGGTCTTCTTCTGCCCTTCGTGTATCTTTATATGTCCAAAATACTCTAATCTCATTCTAATTTGTAGCATCAACTAGTTTTCTTTGATTTTGAGTTCTTTCTGGATAGATATAATTGTTCTCTTCTCTGTCCATGATCATCTATGGACGACTCTTCTGTAACATTTATATTCAAAGCACATAGCATATGCTTTTTCACTGCCTTGTGTCCAGGCTTCAAGTGCTACTCCACTCCCAGAGAATCTGCTGGAGGACAAGGAAAGGCTATTTTGTGAACAGCCTTCTCCACAACTGTCTTGATAGATATTATTCCTTTCAGAGGAGTAGAATTACAGGGGATTCAAATAACACTTCGTGATCAGGTATGGTGAGTCTATAATGTGTACGCCATGTGGATCAACTAAACATTTCATAATACTGAATTTTATTGAGGAATTCTCTGATGTTCGAGCACAGTTTTCATGCAGGTAATTTCAACCCTCGATCGAACGAGTGAGGATGCTCTACTAAACCCTAAACTGTCTATTTTGAATAGCTGACGCCCAACTCGATTAGCGCCCACACCTCAGAGCACAGATGGTGTGGTGTCATCGATCTGGCACTCATCTCCCGACTGACTCTGATTGGCTAATGGAATGTCTGCGGGCGTAGATACGAGATCATCTCCCATGCGTTGTCCTTCTTGGGGTCAAAACATTGGGCCACAGAAAGCCCAAACCTGTTTTCAGTTTGTAACGTATCATAATGATCACGAAAACCCATTATGTATTTTGTAGCAGAATGCCAGAAAGAAGACTGATAGGACTCTCTTCCAGCAACCACCGTGGTGGAATGAAATGGTTGAAACGACATGGTTGGCAAAAGAGACTGCTACAAGGTCATGGCACAGAGCCCGAAAGAATCGACGAGAAATATGTCGGTGTGGCTGACAAGTATGCTGTCCAATACAAAGCCACTAATGATTACAAAGAATTGGCAAGGGAACAAAGTGGAATTTATGGAAGACTTTCATAACACATGTCTGTGGTAATAAATCAATGCATGAATTGTGACAGTTTCGTCGCAGAATGAACAGGACTACCACCCAATCTTTTTCTAATTTATAGGCTCATCAAGAGCCTTTTGACAACAGATGCAAAAATAGGCAGGGGCGTTTTGTGCGTTTTCCTAAAATGTGGAGTTAATCCTCTGGCTGTGTGATATGGCGCTCTTTGATAGATAGGACCGTCGCACTACGTTTAGGAACATGGACGTCAGACAAAACCACTTAAATACCTGGGATTACCCCAGGGTTTTCCTCTATACCCCGTGTTATTCAATATCTACTCAGCAAATTTAGACAAAATACACCCTAACAGGAATGGGTTGAGCACTGACTTTTTGCAGATGACTCATTAATATATGGACTGGATCAGATCGAAAGAAATTTTGAAGACATTCAGGGAACATTGCATACCATCTTACTTTGGTGCAGGGAGTATCGATGTCATGTCAACCCTGAGGTGTGCATGTTGTAGTGCTTTTGAATAATTCATAGTCTGGACTGACCTACTTGAAGTCACCTTTGATGGACATGCTATTGAGCGTTGGGGCAGGCTCGTTATCTTGGAATAACATTTGATCATAGTCTTATCTTTCAAACATGCTGACCAAACGATTCAACATTGCAATCGTGGTCTTTCAGCTCTCAACGTTATGGTAGCCACACCATTGAGCAGGAGACTACATGTTCTGTTTCATCAACTGGTTATGTTCATGGTACATTATAGACTTGGCATCCTCACGATATTAAAACCACAATGTGAAGTTCTCTAACGTATTCAGAAAGAAGGTATGCGTATAGTCCTTGGCTGCACTAGAGATACTCCAATTGTAAAGACTATATATATGCTTGGCCTTCTGTCACTACTCGACCGTCATTCAATCGCCCAAACCAAAGAATATTTGCGGGTTACTGTGGATAAGAGACATCCACTGCACAAAAACACTAACGTTAAGTTCACGAGAACCAAGCGTGACATTTTCTGGATGGCTCAGGCTGAGAGAACAGTTAGTCAGGGGACCATAGATGTTAGCATGACCAATTATCGCAACGTTATCTTGGAACATATTGAGACAACATGAAGGCTGAACTCGCAATTAAACGGCTGATATAAAATAATGCAAGTAATGATGATGTTGTTGCATATACCGATGGGTCGGTTCATCGTGGTGAGAAGTGAGGCTGTGGTTTCTTGGCTAATGAGCATGATATGGTTGTTGCAGAGCGAAATGGACTATACAGGACTACTTCCAGTATGAGGATGGAGGTTGAGGTCGTTACTGCTGCCCTCTGTTGGCTTTCTGGGACTCCATTTACTGGGGCTGTTGTTGTTTCTGACTCTAGTCGATGCTTGAAGGTCAGAATGGCTGGTTGCAGTATGACGGGTTGCGGTATGACGGGTTGCGGTATGACAGGATGTCCACTATAGAGGTTTCCAACCTCCAGAGACATATGGATCTACTGTCCTAGTCATGTGGGTGTTCGCGGCAACGATAGAGCTGGCATGCTTGCATCGATTGTTGGGAGAGTTTAGGATGGATAAGGGGATGTTCTTCGGTCTCTTGGCGACCTACTGTTGGATAAGGACACTAAAATTGACATTGAATAAATCCAGAGATTTGAGGAGTTTGGAATTATATGCTGCACAAATAGAGATTTATGACTGAATGGCATAGAGAGAAGTGTGTTTAATCAGTGAGCCACAGGAACCATTAGTATGCACACCTTTCGACATCTGTTGGAGGAACTGAGCACCTATGGTCTGCCGGAGTGCTGTGACGTCAGTTCAGTAATCAATGACCAATAATTATTTTAACAATTTATCTTACTTCTCTATCTTTATATCTATTGTCTATTCCATGTGGAAGATGTATTTGGCTGTCCACTCTTGCCGCTAAGCGTAGGGATGGGAGCTTTAATTTTCGTTCTAGGGCCAGATGAGTCGCCCTTGTTGTGTTATATCCGTGTTTATGTAGTGTAGTCTTGATATTGTCTATCCATCTTTTTCTTGTTCTTCCCTTAGCTCTAGTACCCGATCTCTTTTATTGTATGCTGTTATTAGTGGTTGGTTGTATTTCATTCTCATTAAATGTCCAAACCACTGCATATTCGATGTATTTCGATGTATTCGGGACATGAAGTTATGCCCACTCTGCTTCTGGTGTCCTCATTTCGTAGTCTTATCTTTCCTGGTGACTCCAACTGCCACTGTCTTACTTCTCATTCACAAAAACTCATAATTCTCAATATATTTTCGATATCAGTTTTAACTTACATTATAAACTAAGATTATTTTTCCTTCTTTTGTTATTACACTCTGCTACCGGGCTGTTGCCCAGTGTCGTTGTTGCCAAGAGCAATACTGTCTGACTGTACATGCTCTTTTCCCACATAATCTTTTCCCATATCATATTAGACAAGCTAGATAACATTCTTATTTAATATACACATAACAGTTTGCCATTTTAAAAAAGATCGTTCCAAAATTCGTGAACACACTAAAATTTAATTTATACGAAATCTACATGATGGATAAAAGTAATTTTTGCAGGCAGTCTTATACACCTCACGACCTTACGAATTCAATATTTAACTAATTGTTAGGTAGCTTAGTTGATGCAAACAACGTTTTTGTTATATAATTTTGCATAAGCACAACAAAATGATAATCAAAGTTTTGAATTTACAGTAATACACAAAATGGTGATTAATGTTTGCAAAGGCGTACATCCTATTACATATATAAAAGAAATGTGACATAGTGAACAAATTATACCCTCCACTTCTATCAATGAAAACAAATGTTGTGTGCATACGCCAATAACAGTCATTAGAATACATTGTGAACTGATTGATTTCACGGGATTCCCGATAACATAGAAAATTGATGAATTATGTGCAATACATTAATCATATGTAGTAGTCTTACGTGCTGACAAATATATAATAATATTGTTATATCACATTCAAGGTGCTGCTGAAGATGTTATCTCCACTGCCATTGCTGGTGTTGGTGCTCGTAAAGATGTGATACACCTCTCTGCTACTGAGACAGAGAACCTGGAAGATGTTATTCAATGCTGGGTTGGTGTTCGTAAGATGTACATCGCCCTGCTACTGAGACAGAGCCGGAAGATGTTATCTCCACTGCCATTGCTGGTGTTGGTGTTCGTAAAGATGTGATACATCTCCCTGCTACTGAGACAGAGAACCTCCGGGGAGCTATTTACAGAGTTCAAGTTTACAAGGGATCTAATGACTTTCAGGTGAGTTCTCTAATATTATCTATTTTATTCAACTTTTTTCTTCCTTTCCTTCATGTTACCTAACTGAGGTGTTGGGGAAAGGTGTATGGATATTCTGTGCCTTTTTAATGAGCTTTGTAAGTTAGTATTAATTTCTCCAAAGTTGCTATTGATACCTTCACTTTATTTTTTGCATTTTCCTCATGCTCTGTACTCATTATATTTGTATTTTGTCAATGTGACTATCTGTGGTGACGAAACCAAGAGAATTCTTTTCATGTGACTAAGCCATTTAATCTGTTGTCTTTATAATTGAATGACTGGTTTCATTTGAAATCCTCTTCTAATTTATTCATTTCTAACTTGATCTCTCATTGTTACTCCTGCAGCTCTTTTAAAACATCTCATCTCAATTATTGTGCTGTTTTCAGCTCATTACCTGCTGTGAGCGACCATTTGCATAAACTTACTGCATTTTGAACAAATGATAACTACATGGTTGTGGAGATTGAAGTATTTGTGATTGTTGTTGATGGAATTGAAGCAATTTTTCTGGTTGCGCTGTTGTTGGTAGTAAGAATGTATTACAATATGTTGCATTATTAAGGATTTCATTGCAATCCGTAACTACTTTTTCTTGTGATGTATCCACTGTTGAAGGCTTATGTTATTTCTTTTCTTTTATTCAGAAAATTGCCAGTTATCATGGAAGCCCTGTGCAATGCCAACCATCTTTGCTTGGGATAGCTAACAAATGCTTGCTGTATCAAGAGATGGCTAACAACCGCTTGATGTATCAAGGGATGGCTAACAACCGCTTGCTGTATCAAGGATGGCTAACAACCGCTTGCTGTATCAGAGATGGCTAACAACCGCTTGCTGTATCCATGGAAGCACTTAACAACCGCTTGCTGTATCCAAGGGATGACTAACTTTCCTCAGTAGCACAGGCTTTATGTCAAGCGGCGGTAGATGCTCTAAGTGTTCATGTATAAACACCTTGTTATTCGTTTAATATTTATAGTGTCTACTTAATACAGTAGCAGTGAACTGGATTTGAGCATCATTGTTCTGTGTTCCATTCCTAGCTACGTCAGTTCCCTACTCTAACAAGCTGAACATGGGTATGCTAACTTTGAGTTGGTGGGAAATTCATAATCCCCCACCTGATTGGTTATTTTTTACATAGCCAACATTTTAGCACTTCAGACAAGCCCATAAGTTCTCAGTCTTCCACAGCAAATATCATTAGAGTTTGCATGTTGGAATTTCTTAACTTACTGATTAAACTCTGCGCCTTAAAGCATCCTGTTTTACTTGTATCAAATGGAATATATTGTCTGAGCTACTGTGTAAGTGCTTTAACAGTGGCCCTTCTAACTTGCTGAAAGGGACTGAGCACCAAGTGCAGAGGCTACTATTCTGTCCAACTTTCCAGTTAAATTATTTTGTTTTATTTATCAAATAATGCTATTTTTGTATTCATGGTGACACATGCATTTTAAAACTGGCAGCACCTGTTCTATTATTTGATTTGCTTTGCGGCATCTATGTTGGATTTTGCTAACCATTCTTCTGTCAGCTGAAAAAATTCTCCCCATGTATGTAAAATGTCCGACTTGTTCTAATGGCCGTTTGTCGATGGAGATATTGGTAGTGCTTTTCTGTCTAGAGAATGTCATATACTTCAATTTTGTCGATGTTTATTATCGTATTGTATTTTGTTCACTCTCATATTGTTTTCATTGCATGTTAACTAAAGTCTGTTAATGTGTTGCTGTAGCTGTTCCTCTGTTGTTGCCTGATCGTCGGCAAAAAGAAATTCATTTAAGAGTTACCCAAGGTTGTTTCCTTCAACGGTGTTAGCTATCTATTTTACAGATTTGTTCGATATATGTGAACAGCAGCGGTGATAGTACGCATTCTTGTCTCCAGTACTCCTGACCCTGGAACTTTTCTCATAGTTCTGTTTTTGTTCGAATCGTAGGCTGGATGTTTATATATAGACTTTTGTACATATTAATTATGTGGTCATTGACATGCTTTCCACAACTTGTTTTTATCTATGCGATTGAACGCTTTTTCCTGGTCTACAAACGCAACGTACAGGTGTTTTGTCAAATTCGACAGTCCTACACTAACGCCTGAGGCCGAATATTGCGTCTGTGTAGCAACTATTCTTTCGGAATCCCATTTGGGAGTCATTAAGATGGATTCATTATGTAACTGATGTTTTGAACATGACGGCTGCAGATGCGGGACCTATGAGAGAGAGCAATTCCGGAGGACGTTTGGGTGACAAAGTCTGCTCAGGGCAAGCTATTTGATGATGATGAGTCGTTAAGCTGTGGCTCGATGATATGGCGCAGCTTTTTTTCGAGTACTTTACAGAATATTTTTCAGTTGTTACTCAGTAGCGTTATTCCTCTATATTTCTTACAATCCCTTTTGCTACCTTTCTTCTTCCAGATGGGAACTATTGTTGTATTCCTCCAATCTTCTGGTGTATCTTGTGTGATCCAGACTTTGTTGGATAGTCTGTGTAACCAGCTAATTCCCATTTCTTTAATTTCTCTCTTTAATTAGGTCGACAGTGGTATTGTCTGAGCCTGGAGTTTTGTTAGATGGGGGCCATGCTTACAGCATTTCCATTATCTGAAAGTATTGTACTTGGTTCTAGCTCTGCAGTTATGTCTACTGTGTTTTCTTGAGTGTAGAATTGGTTTTCTTGTTGTAGGTTGAGAAGTTTGCTAAGTATTGCCGCCATCTGTTCATTATCATTTTTGGTTCATTTTAAGCATGCCCATTTTCATCATTAGTAATTTCCGTTGGATCATAGTTCTTTTCTATCCCACACACGGCTTTAATTTTTGTGTTGAACTTTTGCAGTCTGAATTTAATATTTCGCCATAATCTTGCCATGCTCATAATTTAGATTTCTATATAACTTTGTGTTCTTGCTGTTCTACACTCAGTAAGGTCCTTTTGTTGTTTGCTTTTTGGCCATGTGTTGTATCTACTTTATTTCTCCTTTACTACTAATTTTACTTTGTCATTTCACCAAGTTGTTATTTTTGGTCTCGTGCCTCTGTTCCACATGTTTCTTTCGCTGTTTCTAAAATGGTTCTCTTAAATACTCTCCATTCTTCTTCTACTGACTTGTTTTATTTAGGTAGTCTAGCAAAATTGTCCATGATTCTTTGGAGATATTACTCTTGTGTGTTGACATTTGCTAGTTTATTGACTTTGATTATCTCTTTTGTAATCGTGTGTTGCCCTCTGGTACTCTTCTTGTATGTTCTATAAGTCATAACTACCACTTTGTGGTTAGTCTCTATACATAGGTTTGGTGGACCTTTTTGTTTTCTTAGCTTGGCTAATATTCTACAGAAAAGCTATATATTTCGACATCAAAGTCTGATCGAGAGTTTGGTAGAATTTGTTAATTAAATGAAATGTATAGATCTTTTAAGCTGGAAAATGTAACAAAAATTAGTTCAGCACATCATGTTTTCACTTTGATAGTGAATGTGTAAAATATTTGCAATTATTTTAGTTATAGCAAGCTATGTCCCTGATGTTAATCTTGCTTTTTGAAGGATTCTTATGTCATCTATCCATTTTGCTTTTTTCCTTTCCCTTTTCCCTTGTCCTGACTGTTGTAAAAATCGGGGTATTATGTCTTGTTTGAACAAGTTTTGATTCCTGCTATTCATCTTATGCTGATTTGATTGTCTTTTTTTCCATCTTTTACCCTTTTTTACTATTTCCAGTCTGTTTTCCAGCGAATCTTTGTCCTTGATTTTGTAATCATGTTTGTTTTGGACTCTGTATCAGTGGAGTTTGTTGTATTAAATGTTCTTTGAGCCATTTGAATTCACTTCTTCTTTGATTCTCAAATGTTTTTCAAGGTTCCTCTCAACTTTCTTTCTTATGGCTGATGTTGATGACTCTGTCTTTTCTGGTGATTTTTTGTGCCCAAATGCGCTTTACTCATTTATGTTTGGTCTAGTAACATAGCAGCAAGTAAAATGTCTGTTGGTCAACTTCAATGAGATCTTTTGTACCATTAGACTCAGCGACAGGTTCAAATTTGTTTTTGCACTCTAGCCTGATCTCTGTATGAATTCATCATCAAGGACTGGTATCCTTTATAGGACGTTGCTCTTTTGCAGCCATTTGAAATTCACTCTTGTCTCTAGGCAGCTCACCCATTCGTCGATTGATTTCTTAATATCGTAGCCATCTTCTTTTCTTGGTCTGCCTCTGCGTCCGTGTGACCCTGCGTCTAATTTTTGTTCTTCCAGGTTATCTAGCTGATGTGACCAAAGTATCGTATTTTCTGTATAGTGTTTTATATCTTCTTTTTAACATTTAGTTCTTTCAGGACATTCGTGTTCTATTTTATTTTCTGTCCATGGTATTCAGTAGGATCTTTCTGTAGCATTTAGTTTCGAAGGACTGGATTTTCGTTCTTGTTTTTTTGTGTAATGGTGCATGATTCACAACCATAAGTAGCCACTGGTAAAATGCATGCTCTCAATATTTTTAATATTTTGCTGGTGCTTTGCCACATGTTCTTCATTGTGTTTAACTTTGATTACTATGCCAATCTTCTTGATCTCTATGGAGCAGACACGCTTGTTGTTAATTATTGAGCCCAGGTATTCGTAGCTCTCTACACATTGGGGTTCTTCATTGTTTATTTGGATGTTATGTGAACCATTTGCTTTTGTCGGTTGACATGATTTTGGTTTTATGTGTATTCAAATGTAGATGTTTTATCTTCTCTATGATTCTTGGTCGTCTTGACTAGGTTTTTCCAAATCTTCTTCTGCGTATCTCAGCTCTGGTATGGCTGTATGAATATGCTTACTAAGTATTTGAGTTATTGCAATTGGTTGAGTGTATTGATATGTACAGTTTGTATTCCTCTATTCATTATTTCTATTTTAGCGTTACATTATATATATGTAATGTTTTTACAATAATTTCAACAATAAAATTCGGATATTCGATTTGAGACCTGCGCTCGCAGCTACGATTAAGACCTGCGCGCGCAGCTGCGATTCGAGACCTGCGCGCGCAGCTGCCGATCGAGACCTGCGCGCGCAGCTGCCGATCGAGACCTGCGCGCGCAGCTGCCGATCCGAGGCCTGCGCGCGCAGCTCCGATCGAGCCTGCGCGCGCAGCTGCCGATCCGAGGCCTGCGCGCGCAGCTGCCGATCCGAGGCCTGCGCGCGCAGCTGCCGATCCGAGGCCTGCGCGCGCAGCTGCCGATCCGAGGCCTGCGCGCGCAGCTGCCGATCGGGGCCTGCGCGCGCACCGCCGATCGAGGCCTGCGCGCGCAGCGCGATCGAGCCTGCGCGCGCAGCTGCGATCGAGGCCTGCGCGCGCAGCTGCCGATCGAGCCGCCGCGATCGAGGCGTGCGCGCACAGCGCCGATCTGAGGACCTGCGCGCGCAGCGCCGATCGGGCGTGCGCGCGCAGCTGCCGTGATCGGGCGTGCCGCGCAGCCGCCGATCGAGGCGTGCCCGCGCAGCCGCCGATCGAGGCGTGCCGCGCAGCCGCCGATCGAGGCGTGCCGCGCAGCCGCCGATCCGAGGCGTGCCGCGCAGCCGCCGATCCGAGGCGTGCCGCGCAGCCGCCGATCGGAGGCGTGCCCGCGCAGCCGCCGATCCGGGCGTGCCGCGCAGCTGCCGATCGAGACGTGCGCGCGCAGCTGCCGATCCGGGCCTGCGCGCGCAGCTGCCGATCGAGGCTGCGCGCGCAGCTGCCGATCCGAGGCCTGCGCGCGCAGCTGCCGATCCGAGGCCGCCGATCGAGGCGTGCGCGCACAGCCGCCGATCTGAGGCCTGCGCGCGCAGCCGCCGATCGGGCGTGCCGCGCAGCCGCTGAGGCGTGCGCGCGAGCCTGCCGATCGAGGCGTGCCCGCGCAGCCGCCGATCGAGGCGTGCCGCGCAGCCGCCGATCGGGGTGCCGCGCACCTGCCGATCGAGGCGTGCCGCGCAGCGCCGATCGAGGCGTGCCCGCGCAGCCGCCGATCGGGCGTGCCCGCGCAGCCGCCGATCCGAGGCGTGCCGCGCAGCCGCCGACGAGCGCAGCCGCCGATCGAGGCGTGCCGCGCAGCCGCCGATCGAGGCGTGCCGCGCAGCCGCCGATCAGGCGTGCCGCGCAGCCGCCGATCCGAGCGTGCCGCGCAGCCGCCGATCCAGTACCGATACAAAGGCGGGAGAAGCGCGCCTGTTGACAAAGGCGGGAGCGCGAGCGCAGTCGACAAATGGTGGATGCGCTCGCTGTTCCGAATGGGGGATGCGGTACAGTTGCCGAATGGGGAGGAGGTGTGCGCTAAACCTTTGCCAAGTGCTGATTGCAACTGACCACCAACTACTTGCTGCAGTATTGCAAATTTGATTAACGGCTAACTAAAGGACCAATGTCTTTACGAATTGTCAAGTCAAGTAGTAGCATATCCCTTGCGGAACGTCGATTTCCTCACAGCCTGTCCGAAAAACTCTCTTCGCCTTTTGCAAGTTCTCCTGTTTCTCTCAGCGTCATGTTCAATGTTTCATTGATGTCCTGCTGCTACCTTCGACTTGATCGTCCCCTACCTCGTACTTCAGGAACCATGCCTTCCATTACCGTTCTCTCCAAACCACTGTGGTGTTTAACGTGGCCAAAATAAATATCATCTTCCAGGACATTTTGATTTTTTTATGAGCTCCTTGATATTTAGGACTTGTATGTCTTTGTTTTTCTCTTCTCTGTCCAGGATGTTCTAAGAACTTTTCTGTAACAATTTGTTTCAAAGGCTTCAATTTTGTTCTTTAATGGTTGTGTTATGGCCCAAGATTCGCATCCATATGTTGCCACATGGAGTAATAATAATCAATTTCGGTGATTGCCACCGAAATAACAGAAGAATACAAAGTTGAGATTAAAAATAGATTTGAAATAATAATGACAATTAAAGAAGAGTTAAAGATGAGTCTGCTGCTGACGCTGGTCATCTTGCACAGAATATAGAGTTTTTCTACGGCTGCAGTCATTGGGTCAAGTTCCGGAAGGGACAAGCTACGTGCTGATAAGTTGTGCTTAGTTCCCCTTTGTTTACATTCCTGTGCTATTGTCTATTGTCTTTCCCCAGGTGTAAGATGGAATTAGTTGTCCAGTCATGCCGTTAAGAGTAGGGTGGGAGCTTTAATTTGCGTTCCAGGACCAGATGAGTCGCCCTTGTTGTGTTATATCCGTGTTTATTTAGTGTGGTCTGGATATTGTCTATCCATCTTTTTCTTGGTCATCCCATGGCTCTAGTACATGTACAAGGTAAAACTGTAGTAGATTGTTGTAGTTAAAATAGTATCCCTACATTTTGTGCAGTTTTTAAAAAAAAATCGGAGGTTATTTTAAAGAAAAAGCATTTAAAGGGGCGGAATTTCGAAGATTTGCATCATAGAGTGAAAATATACTGCACGGCCCTGACAAAGACACACATTCAGCTAGAGTGTCCAACATACAACGTACAGAGTTAAACAGCATTGTCGTTTTCAATGGGTGTTCTCAAAGGCCGGTGGTCATGGTTCTTATGTTTCATGTTCCTAGCTTTAAAATTTTTTAAAGTTTTCTCATTGCTTGGTGTGTATTTTGTGGTTTACTTGTTAGGAATTCATTCTAAGCTTCAGACACCCACTAGATCAGTTGAGCCGTTGAAGCACCTAACTGACAAGTGGCTGCCTAGTGAGACACTATGATCTCTCCAACCGTCGGATGCAGTCCATGTCGACTTACTTCTATTGTACTTACTTCTATTGTACTTACTTCTACTATACTTCTACTGTACTTACTTCTATATCAGTCAAGCAGTAGAGTTCATAACCAGTAACTGCTGCTTCCCGTAGTGCATTCCCGCTGTTGAGCTGTTCTGGAGTTGACTATCCAGAGCTAGACCAGAGGATTATGAAGAATCTGTTGTTGTCCAGCAGTATTTTCCCATCTTCTTATCTCTGATGTTACCAAGGGAAAGGCACAGTGCCGGATTAGGCCAGCGCGGGCCTGTAGCAAATTTTAGCGCGGGGCCCTAGGTTTTGTATGATAATAAATAATAAAACACAACTTTTACAAACAAACTTGTCTCGATTTAATGTGAGCAAATTTAGAGATAAATGAGGAACTTATGGAGAGAACAAGACAGATTCCAGTGAACGAACAGGTTAAAAAAACAAGCTGGATAGAACGCACTTTGCGAAAACCGGAGGGAATATAACAAGAAGGGTCCTTTCCTGGAACCCGCAGGAACAGCGAAAGAAGGGGAGGCCGAGAAATACATGGAGACGAGATTTGGGGCGGAGATCAACAATATAAAGAAGAGCTGGAGGAGCTGCAGGAGATAGCTAGAGATAGGAAGACTTGGCATGAGTTGGTTGAGGTCCTATGCCCCAACCGGGTAAAAGGCAAAGAGAGAGGGAGAGAGAGAAATTTAGAGATAATACTAGACAAATCAATTTCTATAAGTAAATTACATTCAATGTTCATTAAGGTGAGGTTATTTAGACGATCTTGTACCATCATGTTCCATAACTCACTTTTTGTACGCTTTAATGTTATCATTAAAGACAAGTAAATTCGTAATATTTCTACATTTGGGAATAATCACAATATAGACGAGACTGCAGTAAAACTATTTGATTGGCAAAACACGTAATCACAAAGTCCTGTAGTTTTAGAAATTACACAAACAATGACAATATACAGCAACATTTCGACCAACAAGGTCTTTATCAAGCAAACGAACAACAGGAGTGACGAATTTGTTTAATCAATAATTATAATGTATACACTAAACGTTGTTTTTCATCATGTGGCCAACTTGTATGAGAATATGTTCGGTAGTTTTTTTTTGTGAATTGTTAAAAGACAACCCTAGTTCTGGGTGGGTCTCCCGTCATAGCTTTAACCACGACAGTCTTTGATATCAATGCCATTTTTCTTTAAAACATCAAGTAAACTTTGGGCGAGTTGTTCAGCAGTATGACCTTCCATATCCAAGAACTTCACAAACCTTTCCACTGGTTCAGATGGTAACACATAGCGCACTATTACAGTGAGCTGTTCCACATGCGAAATGTCTGGAGTAGAGTCCAGTGATACGGAATAGTACTTGCATTTCTTAATTTCGCAAATAATATGATCCAGTAAGCTTGATGCAATTAGATTGATAAATTCCTCACATGTTGTTTTTGATAAGTATGATGTATGTCCCTTTCCTTTATTTGTATAAGTATTTATATGCTGAGCCAGAAAAATAAATAACATAAAGAAGAAAAATGAAAGGGGATATTATTGTCCACCTCCCAACCTTGGTTTCTTGTTTATGACTAGTGACAGCTTAGCTCTGTCACATAGGCGCGGGCCCCCCAGAGGCGCGGGGCACGTAGCATTTGCTACTTATGCTACTAGGCTAATCCGGCGCTGTGGAGATGTACATGGACGCCTGTTGATCACTAACTACTTTAAAAGTAAACAAATCCGATGTCAGTCCAAGAAAGTAAATAGAGATGTAATGGACACTGTTGATCACTAACTCTTTAAAGTAAGCAATCCATGTCAGTCAAGACAAGCTAATAGAGATGTCATGGACACATGTTGATCACTAACTACTTTAAAAGTAAACAAATCGATGTCATCAAGACAAGCTTATAGAGATGTACATGGACACCTGTTGATCACTAACTACTTTAAAAGTAAACAAATCCATGTCAGTCCAAGACAAGCTATATAGAGATGTACATGGACACATGTTGATCACTAACTACTTTAAAAGTAAACAAATCCATGTCTGAAAGGTTGGAAGAAGAAGTAGAAAAAGAATAAAAAGAAAGAGAATATTGTTACCACCTCCCAACCGTAGTTCCTTGTTTATGACTAGTGACAGCTTAGCTCTGTCACATAGACGAGGCCCCCAGAAGCGCAGGGCCCGTAGCATTTGCTACTTCTGCTACTAGGCTAATCCGGCGCTGGAAAGGCATCAACCAATACAGCTTGGCATCAGAGCTGCTGCTTGAATTGCCATGCATAAATTGCCAGAACTAAATTGTAGGCAATGTTGAACTGTCTTATGAACTCAATTTCTAGATTTGTCCTCTGGGTTGACTCCGAAGTCTTTTCTACGATTGGGTATAGCCGCAAGTGGGCGGAGATTTCAAATCAGTTTTCTACTCCTATTCAATGTGGATTGAAAAAACAACAGTCAAACAACATGTAGTCTATTAGTTGTTTATTTGCCTGTCTGTTGCCCGAGCTCTCAAAAGGAGCAAAGAATAGTAACACTCCAACCTACAAAGCATGTCGTAAATGGAGACTGGGGTAGGAGCCTAGGGAAGGTACCCTAGTAAATATAAAGCGTCGCAGAAATCGAATGCTCTGACCTACTTGTAGGCGCATAACTGGTACAACGTACAATCGCTCTTAGGCTCAGATCCCATACAAATCACAATAGAGTGGTTAACAAGTGGTCTATGTGGAGCGTTCGAAGAAGAAGAAGAAGAGCAGTTACTTATTGATATTTACATAAGAAGACACTGAAATATATACTAGTTCTGTAACAGTCAGACCTACAACAGAAATATCTTGTTTCAAGTCAATAATAAATATGAATCCTTACTGTTAGAGTACATTGAACAATGTCGAAGATGAAAAAGTAGCCAATAAGTGAAACTGCCTAAAAATGAACATCCATCCAAGAAATGCGAACAAATGTCAAGGAGCCTAAAAAATAAAATGTCGACGACAGAAGAGATCCATAGCAAAATGCTAGAAAGAAAGCCAAGAACAAAGCTCAATGTAAAATGTTAGACAAAGAGATACGTCAAATGGGCGAACACACAAAGGAAAAGTGGTTAAAAATCAAGTGAAATGAAATAGAAGAGATGTCACTAAAGCACGCACAAGACCACAAAGATACACACACAAATGACAGAAAAAAGACAAATGAGAAATAAGACAAATGTAAACATTGGAAGCCGCATCCAAAATAAATAAATGCACAATTTTATTGAATAAAGCAAAGATACTTGACAAGATGGACAGAATATGTAGAAATGTCATTTGGCGATCAATTTGACAATACACCCAGTTCAAAGAACATTGACGGCCCAAACATATTAATGTTAGAAGTGGAGAGAGCAATCGAAATAAAGAATAGCAGCAGGATTAAACAATATAACAGTAGACATAGTAAAAGACTTCGAAGAATCCAGAACTGAAACGATAACAGATCTGTGCAATGTCATATACTATACAGGATACATACCAAAGAAGTCCCCAGTATTCAAACAACTACCGATATACTATAAAAGATACATGCCAATGAAAGACTCCAGTATTCAAACAATGACCGAAAATAGTCATGCAATTCATAAAAGAATAACATATTAAATGGTTTGAATACCTGACAAGAATGCCAAGGTATCGTCTAACACAGAGAGCCACACTGAACAAGTATAACGAGTACATAGCAAGAGGAAGACCACATAAAAGATGAAGCGACGGCATCAAGAACAGCCTTAATCAAATGAATAACAGCTTACAAAGTGCTTTAGACCAAGCACACGCAAGATCACCCACCTCTTCCCATCCAACATTGCTATAAAGAAGTAAATGGTGGAAGTGAAGAAGACCGAAAAATATCAAAGTACCAGAGTGAACGTGTTATAGAGCAATCAGAATAATGAGTAACATAACTAAGATATTACTGAAGATTATACATCAAAGATTGAAGAACACGATCAACAGTGAAGTACGAGAAGAATAGTTTAGTTTTTAGAAAGAATACACTAACAAGAGAAGCGATACTTGATCTCAGAAAACTAACTGATAAATATATGGTAGTTCAGAAATGTATATATTTTTGTCGCCGAGTGGTTACCAGGGCCCAAATTAGGGTATACACCAATGCTAAGGCTGCATGAAACAGATTTCCACATGAATAGAATTTATTTTGGTACATCAGTCTGGACGGTGATCATGAGAGAGAGATGCCTTTGTTTCATTGACTACTTCAAAGATTTTGACACATGAAAAGTCCAAAATCATATGCCGGCAAAAAAATATTCTTGGGTGAAAATAACATGTATAATCCAGCGGGGGCTCACGCCTAACAGAGGAGCAATTTGATTGTTAAGGGAGGCATGAAACTCATTGCAGCATGCATCAAGCGTAAGGATCTCACTAAATATATGTAATAAATAATTATTAATAATTAAAATAATATTGAAAATTCTTTCATTAAAATTATTTCGTACTTGAATTTCAATTCTCATTATATGTTTTAAAAATTTACTTAATTTGTTTCCTCAAAAATATCCTAGTGATTTCTTCCTAAAAAGCTATCATTAAAGTTTCTTCAGTGAACAATTCAATTTTTGAAAATTAAAAATTATGTATATGTTACATAGGGGCATACGAATTTTTAGAAAGCCTTAGCTGGGGCATGGCAAAAAAAAAGGTTCAGAAACACTGGTCTAATCAGTAATATTTACTTGGAACAAGCAGCAACAATAAAAACTAAAAACATTTGCTCTCAACACATTGACATAAAACAAAGATTGAGACAGAGACGTATCATGCCATCTAATCTATTTAACATCTACACAGTCAAAATCTTCAAACAGTTCGAAGGATTAGGAGGACTCAAGATCTATAGAAAAATAATCAATGACGTAATATATCTGCATATATTGATAACCGTCTATGTATTGATGTAGGTATTGTGAGTGTCTGTAGCTTGAGTAGTAGTGATTGATTAATTGATTGATTGATTGATTATGGATCATCATCATTGCACTTCGGTGAGTAACCATGTGTGCTTCGATCTCTTTCTTACACAGGAAGATCTCAGTTGCAGTACCCGAACTCCGTAGCACCAGCGAGGGTCCCCCATGTAATTTTGAGGATGGTGAAGATATTTTGTAGTAATTTTAATTTAAAAAACCCTTTTTCTAAGGAAGTTTGTCCGGACAGCGGCTTTCCAGCCTGCTCTTCTCGATTTTTAAGTATCAATGGTTATTTTTACGTGCTCAAATTGAACACGAGACCTGCGTTTTATCGTCCAGCTCCTATATGACTAGGAACTCGATCTCACATACACTGAGATCGGAGATCTCTGGGGAAATATTCCTGATAGCTCCACGAGGGATCGAACCGGCTACCTTTGGAACGAGAGGTGAGCACCTAACCTCTACGCTACAGAGACTCCAATCGATAGTGAACTCGATCACAACCCAAGCGTAGATGGTTCAAACTTGCGGCAGACAATTTGAAAGTAAATTCGTTTATATTGGATTTTTACGAAAGGTAAAAATAGACCTCGCCATTCAGAAAGCAATGGCAAACTACTGAACGTATAAGTGGTGCCTAGAAAGTCCACGCATCGTGTACTGTGGTTGATGGCTACGTACTGTAAGGATATGCCACGATTTTCATTCGATTTTCAATGGTAACTGAGAATTATAAAGAACAAGTAGAACTAGTAGTTCCTGTTTTGCCTTTCAGCGTCAGGTGGAAAAAGGAGACACATGGAGCGAGCCTCTCTATGCGTCTTGTCTTTCTTTCTCTTCCCCAGCTACAACTACAGGGTAAGAAGAGATTTTTTAAACGGGCTTTTGTGTGCGCTTCATAAACAGCGTCTTTAGTCGCTTCTGTTATCTCTTAGGTCCACCTTTTGCGGGGTCGGCCCTTTGCTTTGAATCCACTGTATTGGAGTAACATTATTCTTTGTGGTGCACTGCCTGTTGGTAATCTGCTTATGTGGCCGAACCATTTAATTTGTTGTTTCTTGAACTTCAGTACTGATATTATCGATTTCTTCTGTCATTTAATGTCAGTGTCCAGATTTGGCACTGCTAGCATAATGTAGGAGAAATTTTGGACAATTGACCCCTCCATCCCCAACGAATACTTTGGTTGTCATCAAAGAAGGAAAGTTAAAATGTTAAAAAGAAACGCAAAACTACTGTTGCTAGTCATTATCATTGACCTCTTTGTCTCAGGAGACGATAGGTGTTGCGTCACGTATTATGTTCTGTGCTGAATCACAACGTTTCATGAGGCGGTAATGGCCTATTCTGGAGTGGCAATCCTTGCTACAGTTGCTGCAGGTAAAACTGGAAACTAGAGCCAATGCATGGGATGTTCTCTCTGCCCTCTGTTCTCTCTTTTGCCTCCACATGTAATGTTGTTTTTCTTCTTTTCTTTTTGAGCCGCCCTCACTGCCGCTCGCCATGCTTGCCTGTTTTTGGCCAGCCGCTCCCAGTGTTTTTGTCTATGCCGCATGAAGTTAGATCACGCTTGTAGGTGTCAATGAAGCGTAATAATGGGCGCCCATGCTGTCTAGCACCAGATGCGAGTTGACCATATAGAATGTTCTTTGGGATTCTATCATCGCTCATACGGCACACGTGTCCCAGCCATCTGAGACGTCGCTGACTCAGTAAAGTGTGCATGCTTGGAATGCCAGCACTGTTCAGGACTTCTATATTGGAGATGTGATCTTGCCATCGGATGTTGTATATTCGCCTGAGACAGCGCATGTGGAAGGTGTTGAGGCGATGTTCTTGTCTAGCATATGTGGCCCATGTCTCACTACCATACAGCAGAGTGCTGAGAATACAAGCTTGATTTACTTGTGTCTTGGTGTTTCTTGTGAGTGCCCTGTTTTCCCATTCACGCTTTGCTAATTTAAACATAGCAGTGGAGGCCTTCCCAATGCGACCACTAATTTCATCATCGAGGCAGAGATTGCTGCTGATGACAGAGCCAAGGTATGTAAAGGTGTTGACTACTTCAAGTGTATGACTGCCAATGTTGATAGATGAGGCTCTGCTAATATCCTGGAACATTATATTTGTTTTCTTCAGGCTTATGGTCAAGTCGAATTCATTTGATGCTGCAGCAAATCTGTCCATGAGGTGTTGTAGCCCTTCTTCTGTGTGTGATGTTAATGCTGCATCATCGGCAAACAGAAGTTTCCTGATGGTGACTCTTTGGACTTTGATCTTTGCTTTGAGTCGCGCCATGTTGAACAATTTTCCATCTGATCTTGTGTGGAGAAATATTCCTTCCTAGTCGGATTCAAAAGCATGGGAGAGAAGGAGAAAAATATCCCAAAGAGTGTGGGTGCAAGTACGCACCCCTGCTTGACGCCGCTGTTGCTAGTAAATAATAAATTATATCTAGAACACATGATTACAAATGATGGCAGATGTGAGAAAAAAATGGATAGGAACAAAATAGGAATGAAAAAAGTAAAGTGCTATATTTACTCGTCATTTTTGTAAATGACACATGATCAAAACTTCAGGGAAAAGTTGAAGGGTGTCGAGCAAGAGGAAGACCAAGACACATGTAGGAGGGAAACATTACGTCATGGTAGAATGCAACAAGGTATTGGTTATTGGTTACTAAACTGACGTCATTGCACTCCGGGCAGACCCATAGGTGCTCAGTCTCCCCAACAGATATCGAAGAGTATGCATACTGATGGTTCCTGTGGCTCGCTGATTAAACACACCTCTCACTCTGCCTCTCAGGCATCCAGTTCGACTTGAACAGCGGGTAACTCCAAACTGCTTAAATCGCTTGATCGATTCAACATCGATTTTAGTGTCCTCATCAATAGAAGTCGCGAAGAGACCGAAGAATATCCCCTTATCCATCTACAACTCCCCAACAATCGATGCTGTTGATGCAAGCCTGTCCGCTCTCTCATTACCGTAAACACCCGCATGTCCAGGACAGTATATCCACGTAAGCCGCTGGAGGTTAGAAACTTCTATATTTATATGTGCTTGTTCGTCAGGTACATTGAAGAGTACCAGAAACTAAAAACTCATAATTTTATGTTTTTCTTATTCATTATTGCGCTCACTAGATTATAGAACTCTTCAACATGTCAAATTATATAAAATAATTTTGAGACGATAATCCAGACCAGCTAACCCATTTGAAAGCCAAGATGGCGGCAAAAGAAGCTGAGTTTAGGTGGACAGATAGTGGTGATATAGAAATTCAGAAATGGAAAGTAAGAAAAGGAAGTATGGTGTCCAAAGGATCAGTTCTAGGATTGTACATGAATGTTGGAAACGGCGAAAAATCACAGAGTGTAAAATTGAAATCGAAAGACAGTGGAATAGTGGTCCAAATAAATGCACAGGAGGGCACCGTTGTTCATCCTGGGTGGGTAGGAAGCAATTTGACTTATAAGAATAATATTCATTCACTTTTATGTTTTCTTTAAAAAATGCAAGACTGCGGTGTATTTTTTATTTGTAAAATTTCTTCAAGGTAAACCGTTTACAGTTTCTGATAGATGAGCTGACTGAATTTTTGTAATAACTAATGAACTTTGGTTACGACGTACGACGGTACGTCATTTTACAAATAAAAACAAAACAAATAGTTAGTTATAGTAAAACTTCAAATTTTGGTGAAATCGGCATCTTTAATGACTCATTTAAAATCACTAATTATAATAAATTAATTTATGGATAGTTTAGATTAAAAAAGAGTGGTGCCGGGGCACGCAAGGGAAGCAAAGAATAGTACCACTGTGACTTGCAATAAGTTACAATAATGTCCTAAGAGGCTACCCTTGTAGTAAATAGAAAGCATCTGAAAATCGGATGTGCTGACCTACTTATAGACGCATAACTGACACAACGTACAATCACTCTTAGGCTCAGATCACATACAAATCACACAGAGTGGTCAACAAGTGGTCGATATGGAGCGTTCGAAGAAGAAGCAGATTTTAAAAAGACAAATAAATTTGTAAACCTTACACAAAAAAAGCACAGTAAATTAGTAAGAAGCAAAATCATGATTTTAAAATAAATGATGTTTCTGAACCGACCTCATCATATAAATTTGCACCACATACAGCCTACTGTGGCGGCAGGCTGATCCATGCCCATAGATAGGTTCTCAACCACCTCAGCAGATGGTGAATCAGTGGGTATTCATGCTGATGGGGAATTGCATTTGATCAGCCTTAGTCAGAATGTGAACAAACGATACCATGATGCAAGCGAGGATACAAGATCTGGCAGCATTAAAAGGTGCGAGTGTGGTCCGGACGTGTCATTGTGGTAGCTTCAGTCAGAGCTAGAACAGTAGCTGCTTGCCTCCTATTCTTACATGTTAGTTATGACCGTTAGGGCCTGTGGTTGACTATGAGCTAATCATCTTCAAGAATTTGCAGTGTGGTTTCCTGAAATATGTTAGATCGACTGCATCTGTATAGTTCTTGTTGCACTAAGGATGTTCACATTGTAAAAATGAGACACATGCTTGAAGGTGAACTTCTGTCACTACAAACTTGCCATTCTCTCATCCAAGCCAAAGCCCTATGTACATGTTAAACCAGACCAGAAATACTCTTTACACAAGAATACTAATGATATTAAAAGGAACGAGAATCAATTGCCTATTTTATGTATGACACAAACCGAAAGAATGATAGTTCAGGCGACCACAGTTGTGACTGACAAAAGGAGAAGAATTAATTCTGATTTATTTTTATTGCAAACTTCCAATAACATTATTAATTTTGTGAGAAAATGCAGAGATTAGGACTGACTAAGAAAGCAGACCTCAAAATGAATCAACTGATCAGTAATTTCTGGCATGCTGATGTTATATACACTGTTTTGTTGTTTGTGCATCCTGGTGAGAAATTTGGCTCCTATTTCTTAGCTAGCACAGGCTGTAGGGTTGTAATCAAGTGGAACAAAGTATACAAAACAACAGCTTCTATTATGAGAATGAAGGTTGAGACCCACTACTATTTCCTTCTAATGGCACTCTGAGACTGTTTACTAGGGAAAGGGACTCTTCAGTCTATGCTTTGGAAGGTTCAAATCTTTGTCAGTAGATATTGTCTATTGATGCTTCTAACCTCCAAAAGATTACATGAATTTACTGTCTTGGACATGCAGGTATTCCTAATAAGAAAGCAGATAGGCTAACATCAAACGTACCTAGAGTCAAGTTGCTAAAGATTTATATTAGGGATGTACTTGGGTTGCTTAACTATTGTCTGTTGAATAAGGACATTGCAATTAATTGTAAATCTAGATAGTGTTTAAAGTAATAAAATGTTGTACATGTAGGATAGCAATTGACAAGCAGAATGAGGAGTCTGTTTAACCCACAAGTCATGGGAACAGTCAGCATACATCTTTTAGACATGCAGGGAGAAACTACACCTAATCAACCTTTGCAAGAACATTTATACTGACAGCCAATGTACGATTAGAACAAATACAGGATTATCAGAAAAGTTTCACGTAGGGTCAGGAGTAAGACAAGGTTGCGTACTATCCCGCTGCTATTCATCACGTACATTGACCACATTTGTAAAATAGCTAACACCAGCGAAGGAAACAACCTCGGAGAACTCTTAAATGAATTTCTTTTGCAGACGATCAGGCAATCATATCAACAACAGAAGAACAGCTACAACAACACATCAACAGACTCCAGTTAGCATGTAACGAATACAACATGAGAATTAACATTGACAAAACAGAAGTAATGACATTCACCAGAGAGGAAAACACTACCAACATCTCCATCGATAATCACCTACTAAATCAAGTAAAGATTTCACATACCTGGGGAGCATTTTTCAGCAAATGGAAGAATAACTAATGAAATTCAACACAGATGCAATAAAGCAAATCAAATGATAGGGCAAATGGCGCCAATTTTAAGATGCAAACACGTCACCATGAACACAAAAGAGCAATGTTCAACACAATCTTTCTCCCCACATTATGTTACCAGTGCCAAACCTGGACGCTGACAACACACGATAGAAGAAAACTAGTCACAACAGAGATGAAGTGTCTACGCAGAATGCTGGGTGTAACAAGAAGAGACCGGTTGAGAAATGAAGACATCAGGAAAAAGTGGGTACAACATCAGTACTAGACTTTATCAAGAAACAACAAATTAAATGGTTCGGTCACGTAAGCAGATTACCATCAGACAGTGCACCCCAAAGAGCAATGCTGCTCCGATACAATGGGTACAAAGCAAAAGGCCGGCCACGCAAAGATGGACCTCAGAGATAACAGAGGCGCGAAAGAGACTATCTACGAAGCGCATACTAGGGCCCGTTTTAGAAATCTCTTCCTGACCTGATGCTGTGAGGCATACAGGATTCGAGAAAGAAAGAAAGGGAGAAACTGATCACCTACAAGTCTGCCCGGGGTATAATGTTGTCCATTTAGAAATTAGCACCTAATTTTGAATCGTTACAATTTTTCTATCGCAAAATAATAACTAATTTTGAAGTGTTATGATTTCTCTTTTGCTTCAGAGATTTGCTACTTGTTATCCACCCTCAAACTGGCATCACATGTACACATCCAACAATCATGAAGGACATGTGTGCAGATTGTGGAGCTGATTTAAGGTGGTGAGTTATATGTCTGAAAATTGTCGTCTTTTCTTGATTATGCAGGAACAGAGAAATTATATTTGGGAGTTAACTCTACCTTATTTCCCTCACTACTCTATCTCTCTCTTATGCCTTTTTAACCTCGATTGGGGCATCGACCAACTCACACAATTTTTTTATTTTGCTCTCAGCCAATATTACCCACACCTGTTCTCCCAGGGAGGGCAGTTTCATTAGGTGCAACTCTGCCAACATTATAATAATAATTCCTCTCGTACCGTTATACGTTACATAGAGCCTGCAAGTAATTTCTCCATACCGCGCTGACCTGGGCAACTCACTCAATCTCCTCCATAGAACTGAGACCGATATTTCTTGCCTCTCTCAGCAAAGTTTGTTTCAGGGTCTCCTTAGGTCGTCCTATCTTTCTTGAACCCTTCGCATCCCACTTCAATGCCTGCTTTGATATCCATTGATCATTTCTTCTCAAGGTGTGTCCCACATATCTCCATCTTCTCCTTCTTATAACAGTTTGTTACTAGTGGTCTGCCAACATTGCCCACCCCAATTCTCCGTATTTAGACTGGCCTTTTACTGTTTTGCCAAGAGCAGGCAAATATAATGTAACTGATAACTGAAATGCAACCAATGAGTTTGACTCGGGATGATGCAACTTTACACTTACAGACGTAAGTTGTACCGTTTATCCTCGTTCTTGGTCATTTGTACCTGTTATTTGTCTCTAGACATCGACCAGGAAACGTGGAGACGCATCCACTCTGTGATTCAGCTCGTCTGTATTGCATACAGATCTCAAAGCATTTGTGATTGCACCCACTCTACTACCTTACCATACAGTAGCTGTCCTTCACCCGCTTTGCCACATTACAGTGCTGTAGTCTGTTTCCAAGGCCACCACATGGAGGTGGGGTAGGATCTTGGTCAGTGCCAGATCACTGACCTGGGCACAGTGTTGTCTCTTTATTTTATTGCGCCTGTGACCCCTCTAAATAACTGAATTATAGTCCTAAACTTGTTGTGCATGATGGAGTGAGTACTAGTTATTTTTAAAAAAATGTTATATTTAATCTTGTTTTAGTATATTAGCATAACAATAATCATATTATAAATGCAATGATCTATGTCATTTCGTTTTACCCATCTATATGTGAACATTTATATGTAAATAATGATCTATGTTTGTTTACCCATCTATGTGAACATTTTGATAATAATTTGTTTTCACAATATAGCAAGAAGGTCCTAGAACAAGATGTCACCAAAACCCAGCATAATCTTCACATCATACCCACTAATGTAATGTACATACCCCCCTCCCTGATAACAATATTTAAAATCTGTTCTTTTTTCGAGCACATGATCCATTGAGGCAGCTCAAAGAATAGGTTGCTGTATTATCTACCTTTTCTGGTTGCTGACCATTTTTTTTTAATGGTTTCCCAGATAATCCGACA
The DNA here is from genome assembly GCA_020796225.1 of Arion vulgaris. Classification (NCBI taxonomy): domain Eukaryota; kingdom Metazoa; phylum Mollusca; class Gastropoda; order Stylommatophora; family Arionidae; genus Arion; species Arion vulgaris. The sequence continues at coordinate 49,645,721 of CM036760.1, read as the reverse complement.
ACCTTCAGGTCCTCAAGAACACTCTGTTTGCAGGTCTGTTTAGGTTGTCCCCCTATCTTGCTTCCCTTGCAAATTCCACTTAAGTGCTTCTCTAGTGATACTCAACTGTGTCTTCCGCAGGTATGCCAGACACACCACGTTTCTCTTCTCGACCTGGATCATCATAGTTTTCTGTCCTGTCTTTATCCACAGGTCTGTGTTTGCAACTATGTCATACCATCTCAGTCTGAGAATCCACCAAAGACATTTGTTGATAAAAGTCTGAATATTATTTCAGTTTAACCTGTTGACTCGTCATGTTAGTGTATATCATAATCTCAATTGATTGTTTTCCTTATAGTGAGATGGGTGTGGCTGGAGACCGAAAGAAGACTGTAAGTGCTTCAGTAGCAATGGTCCACAGTATTCCAGAGCTGATTGTGAGTCAGGAGGTAAGTTTCAGTAGTTGTCTTCTTTTTGTTCCTTGGTCAAAGCAATTAGCAACCAACATTCTTTGTGGTGTCTTGTAATAAATAAAAAGTAAAGTGCTCATTTTCATTGTGTGTGGTAAATTGGGGACTACAGTGTTAGACAAATGATAGGGCTGTTGTAGAGTTGAATTGAGTATATTTCTTCTTCAAATGCACTATATCAACCACTTGTTAACCACTCTTTGTGATTTGTATGTGATCTGAGCTTAAGAGTGATTGTACATTGTGCCAGTTATGCACCTACAAGTAGGTCAGCACATCCAATTTCTGCTATGCTTTTTATTTGCTAAAGTAGCTTCCTGGGCCCTACCTCGGTTGCCTCTTACAGCATGACTTGTAGGTCGCAGTGCTGCTATTCTTGCTCCTTAGAGCCCCAGCAACACACAGGCGGAATTGAGTATACAAAACAAGTACTTCTAGTATGAGGATAGAGGTTGAAGCCGCTACTGCTGACATTCAATCGCTCTGAGACTGGAGTACTTATTGTTTGAATTTTAGTCCATGCTTCAGAAGGTCCAAAACAGTAAGTTGTATTGTGAGTTGATGTAGTCTATGGAGACTTCTAGCCTCTGTGGTCTTACATGGATATGCTGTCCTGAACATGTTTGCGTTAGTGGTAAGGCTTGAGAAGACATACTTGTATCAACAGCACAGAGTGTAGGGGAGTTGAAGATAAATAATGGGAACTTTAGGTGAAGACACAACAATTAATGCTGAATTTATCCAGCGATTTAAGACGCTTGCAATCAGATGTTGTCTAGGCAGAACTGGATGACTGAAGAGCAGAAGAGCTCTGATATGTTTATTCAGCGAGTCACTGGAACAATCAACCGCATACTTTTAATGTCTTCATGGGGAGCCTGAGTATCTATGGGTCTGCCTAAAGTTCTGGGATGTAGGTTTAGTAGATTGATTAAATGAACCATCATCTTTGTACTTCAGTGAGTGACAATGTATGCTTCGAGATCTCTTTCTTTATACAGAAAGATCTCATTGACAGTGCACAAACGTGGTAGTGAGGGAGCACAATGTAGTTTTGAGGATGATGAAAATTCTTGGGAATATTATCTCTCTTTTTATTCCTCTCCATTCCTTGTGGAGCATAGGGCCTCAACAGTTGTTCTCCATTTTTAACGGTCTCTAGCTGTTTTATTTATGGCTTCCCAGGATAGTCCAGCATCCTTAAGTTGTCAAGAAGACTTTGTCTCCAAGTCTGTTTGAGACATCCCCTTTTTTGTTTTCCTTGTGGGTTTCACCCAAGTGTCAGGTGTCTTCAATCTGTAGTTGTTATGTCTTTAATGTCACAGGATATCTGTTATATTATCTATTCTTGGTTTTCCTCTGGATCTGCATCCAGGTTGCCAGTTGTTATAGACACATGTTAGCAGTAGATCTCGTTTCATTCTCATTAGGTGATCGAACCATTTTATTTGCTGTCTTCTAATATGTTGGATTCATAGTGTGATTCTAAGGACATTTCTAATGTTCTCATTTCTCCATCTATCCCATTTCTTTTAATTTTCTCTTTCTTTTAGCTTAATTTTTTTCTTCATACTGCTTCCTTCCAGTGCTTTTATTGAACTTGCCAAGAGTTATGTTTGAGACAATGTGCATGGTGGAAAATTGGTTTGCCAATATTTTTGTGTATTTCACAAAACATTTTAGAGAGCTGAAATTGGCTACAACAGAATTATATTTCACGAGACATTTAAACCTATGAAATTTTGACGCACTTAGTATTTTTCTGTTTGCATTTTAGATCTAAAAGTTTGTAGGCCAGCGGTTCTCAGCCTTTTCAGCTGACGTCCACCTTAAATAGGAGGCAAGCCCCACCACCTCCTTTTTTTATCCCCTCATTTTTCCCTGCTGAATTAACTGCAATTTCCAAAGAGTTAACGAAAAAGTTTTCACTCTAGCTTTAAAACAGCACTGTCCCCTAAATATAACAACATCGACAGTAAAAAATGTGAACGTTTTTAAACCAGTTTTTATTTTAAAAATTTGAGAAAAATGGCATGATTCAAAATCAATGATATTCTTGATTGTTAATTTTTTTTTTTAACTTTTGAACAGTTTTCATGGAAAATATATTGTAACTGAAAAAGCAAGATAGTATAAAAACTTATTAAAACACAAAGTCCATTAAATTTTCATAATGTTCACACGCTCCCAGGTTGAGAACCATCTACCATAGACTAAAAATAAATTTTTATGTCTACTTTTTTAAAAATATTTATTTAGCAAGCACTTGAACTTGGGAAGGAGGATGAGAACAGACTACTCCGTGAACGAAAGCTCGTCTTATTGGTTGATTTGGATCAAACACTTGTCCATACAACCAATGATAACATACCTCCAAATTTAAAGGTAATTATTGATTTGTTATGTATAACACACCTTATAACATTGAAGGGAGGGGGATATTGCTTAGCGTGAAGTCTAACTTGAACGTATTTGTTAATTTTGTATTATATTAAAGTTAGTATATATTTGTTAGGACATATCACTTCCTACCTTTCATTCACTTTAAATATTATCTATGTTATTCAATTTTTTGGAGGGTATAAACTTCACTCTATTTTTAGTTCAAACTGAGGTTTGTATAGTTTTTTTCTAGTGTTTACCAATGAGCCACAGGAACCATCAGTAAACATACCCTTCGACATTTGTTGTGGGAGACTGAACACTTATGGGTCTGCTCAAAGTGCTATAACATCTACTCAGTAACCTTCTTCAAACACTCCATATTGACCACTTGTTAACCACTCCTTGTGATCTGCATGTGATTCGAGCCTAAGAGGGATTGTACGGTGTGCCAGTCATGAGCCTACATGTAGGCCCCTACCTCAGTTGCCTCTTACGACATGCCTTGTAGGTGGCAGTGCTACTATTCTTTTCTCCACCTGCAGGCTCCGGCAACACACAGACAGCTCAGTAACCAAAGCAAGAAACATTATAAATAGCAACATGAAATGTGAGAACAAATACCATGGACAACCAAGAAATCAAATGAAGAAATATTGTTAGAAAAGTCTGTGAAGAGATCAGTACTAATTAAACTGAACAGACAATAGATTAAGTCTCAGAACTTATTGATTTTGTCAGGTGCCAACATTAATTCAAGCATAAAAGTCAAGGTAATAAACAAGTCTATACCCTGATTGTAGGACATCCTAGGGAAACCCAGAAATTAACTTTGCGGAGAGGAAAGAAATATTGGACTCAGTTCTATGGAAGAGATTGAGCGAGTTGCCCAGGGCAGAGCAGTATGGGGAAATTACTTGCATACCCTATGAAACAAATAATGGTACGAGAGGAATATATATATATATATATATATATATATATACCCTCATTACATGATTAATTTCTGTGGAGTGTACATTATCTATAAAAGGAAAGACTGCAGTAAAACTATGTAGCAGTGTTTCGCTTCTGTTGTATTCTTTGCTTGATAAAGGCCTTTTAGTCAAAAAGTTGCGGTATATTGTTTTTGTACTTTGTAAAACTACAGTACAGTAAAACCTTGATTCACTGTCCGGACCAGGATTGTGGCGGATAACCAAACAGACGGATAACTTAAATCTCTTAATACATATGTACAGGAACGTGATTTTACTGCGGGCTCTGGACAAAAATAAAATCCTTTAAAAGTGAATAATACATACATATTGTATTTAATTTAACAAAACGATCAATATAAACTTCAATATAAGAGTAGTAATGTACAGACATGTATTGTAATACTAACATACGTTACTTTAAAATAATCTGTCATCTTCTTCTGTATCTTTTTTTTTAGACGATGACTGATAACAGAGACTGACGGTTAATGGTTAATTGAGGTTTTACTGTACGTTGTTCTTACATGTTTCGTCATTGAAGTATTTATTGTGTTTTTGTTATCCACAGGATGTGAAACACTTTCAGCTTTGGCATGGTAAAAACTATATGTGGTACCATACACGAATTCGACCCTTCACCCCACAGTTTCTGGAGACCATCTCTAAAATGTATGAACTGCATATCTGCACATTTGGAGTGCGTATGTATGCGCACATGATTGCCAGACTTTTGGATCCAGATGAAAAGTACTTCTCTCATCGTATATTGTCTCGTGATGAATGCTTTGATCCTCTATCAAAGACTGCAAACCTTAAGTAAGTGCATCTTAGAGAGACTCAGAAACTTGTGGGTATTGTCTGGTAACATTAAACAACAACCAGTTTTAAACATAAACATTCTGTTAATATTTGTGCCTGCTACTTTTATGTACTAACTCTTAGTATACAGGTTCATAGACCACAGTTTTATTTGCTTGTTTTATTGAGTAAATCTAGAGGTTTGACTAGCTTGAATGGTGTATCATCCTGTTTTTTAAGCTTAACTGTAATTCTTTGTATAATATCTTCAAATATGCAGAATTGAAAAAAAGATGGTGCTAAAGTCTGCGATACTGGGCCAGAAGGCATACCAGAAACTATATTATCAAGCATCTAGCACTTATATATAATGATTATCCCGTCCGATATAATGTATACTGTTGATCGACCTACCGAGCATGGCGTAAAGTCAATACATTCAAAGCTACACTGCACCAGAGATGAGCACTAGACAATAGTTGGTTTCATGATAAGAACACATCTGACAGTATAATCATCCATATAGCAATCATAACAAAAAAAAAGACACATTTAATTTAAGGTTGTTGGTTTTTATAAAGTGATATCAATGCATACAATATAAAACAAAATTATAATTAAAGTTTAATACTTTCGCTGCCACCGACTGACAAAAGTCGCGAAATACAAACTCCTTTCGCTGCCACGACGTCTTTTGTCGGCGGACATGTGCCGTCGGCGATGTCTTTTTAAGCGGGAGTATCGCTTGCGGAAGCGGAGTCGCGTGCGTACTACTTCGTATTGTTCGACGGGGTCTCCAAAATGGCGGATCTAACATACAGCGGTAAAAGTCGGGATAAGTCGATTTTGTAAGTAAACAAAAATTTTCAAAATGGAAGACGTAGCTGATGAATAGTGATGTCCAAAATGACTCTTTTTCTGACTTTTTAGCCAATGATAGTGTTAAAACGAGCTCTGAATGTGATATGAATTTGAACTGTAATTCACGTGACGATGTTTATAGATCGATAGCAGATATTGTCACGGTTACGGGAGTAGATGACGGACACCTATCTCGAAAACGATGGCATATCATACTGTGGATAGGTATGAGGATATCAGTTACTACAATAGCTTGTGGATTATAAGGGATATATTCCACATACAGACAGGTTAGTAGCTCATTAATATATGAACACTATTCCATAGTTTAAAGTCCTAAGTTTATTAGTTTATTTTTATGATTTTTTGAAATTGTCACTCTGAAAACTGATCATACGAAAAATAGCGTGGCACTGGGCCAGACTTTGTTGAAAAATGCGTGGCAGCGAAAGTGTTAAATACTATGCTTATGAAAAAAACTGAAACAAATTGTTGTTATTCTTCTTCTGCATCTCACTAGATTGAGATTTCGGATTCTCTAATAAAGGCAACCGTCTGCCCCAGATTGTCAGCCAAGCCATCAGTTTGTCTTGGACGCTGGTGTAAGTGGGCCACCTCTTTCTTCTCAAGTCTGCATGCTGGGGGCGGTTCTGTAGGATATAATTCCTATGATTTCTGCTTCCCAGTTTGTGCCAACCTCTTCCTGTGGTAAGTTTTGGCCACCCTCGCGATTTGTAGGTCTGACATTCTTACTGCATGGCTAAATCTCCGATGCAGATTGGCGACCGTAGAATCTGTTATCCCATTTCTCATTGTGAGGGGTCGTTGCAATATGTTATGCGCCTCACGACCTGGTGCATCCGTTTTCTGCAAGCATTTGTTTTGGGTTAGCATTCCCTAGCATTTCAGCAAAACCTCCTTAGCCGCCTCTTACGACATGCGTGGCAGGTAACAGTGGTTCTATTCTTTACACCCCAAATTTGGGCCCGTAACCACTGGCAAATTGTTATTCAGAAATAGTTTACTTTCTTGAAATTCTAATTAGCGTTGCAGCTAGTGGAGTAAAATAGGGCACCAGGGATGGGTCGCACAGGCGCTTTGCTGAGGAGGTCTGTATTGGATGATGATAATAGGAAGAACAAACTCAAATAAAATGCACACTAAAATCAACAAAGCTAGGCCCAAAGTATACAAATATCACACCGCTTCACTTTTTCTCTGTTCGCCGCTATGAATTCAGACGAAGTCAGGTGTGACTGGGTTTTGCATAAATGTCTACTTTCCTTATTATCACTGTTCCCCCGCCATACAGGTGTGCCGTCTCCAACTTCATAGGTACAGCACACACAGAGCTTCACTGTAAACCAATAGCATAACATACTTACTTTCATTGGCGTAACTCACATAGAGTAGGTTTTTCTAGACCAAACAGAGAAGAATATATGCAAAACTCAAGAAGATGGTCAAAAATAGAAAATAATGGAGAAACAGTTGCATGACTATTTTTCTATAGCAACAAGAAAGAATAAGAAAGAACTACTAAATTACAGGAGCTGGGTTTGAAGATTGGAGTTGCAAGAAAAGAACAGCATAACAGGTATATGAATAGGCTCATCAATCAAAATCGAGTTGGTACGGTCAGTCGCTGGACACTGTTGGAGATATTGAAAAGGAGATCTGAGCACCTATGGACATGTCCGGACTGCAATGAAGATATTCTAAACTGAAACTGAAGAAAGAATAAGTGAAGTAAGACAAGTATATCATCATATAACCATATAGATAAGCATAGGTGGTCATGGTTCAACATCTCACACCATCTCCAGAGTCTCTGGTTAGGTCTATGGTCTTGTCTTGACCATGTCATGTTACCAATCCACCCAGGTAATTTGTTAAAGTATGTTAGGTTGTATCAAACAGCAGTTTCATTGATCTCTTATTCATGGTAAATGTTCAAACAACTGACTTTTTTGTCATGCTATTTTCAGAGCTCTGTTTCCATGTGGTGATAAAATGGTTGGAATCATTGACGACCGAGAAGATGTGTGGAACCATGCTCCCAACCTTGTCCATGTCAAGCCATACAGATTTTTCAAGAGTACTGCCGATATCAATGCTCCGCCGGGTCTGACAAAATCTGAACATGATAACGAGCCGATATCACATAAACTGATTGATCAGTTGCATCAGCCAAACAAATCTCAGTTGCCAAATCTGGATAGAAAAGATGAACATACTTCCACTAGTCCAGATATTCATGTGAAGATCACAAGTGGCGATTCTGAGAGCAAAAATGTAAAAGATGATGTTCAGAAAAGCATTGATCAGGAAGAAACAAGAACAGAAAAAACCAATATTTCTTCTGTTGAAATGGAAGTAACAGCTGATGTCACTACAGACTTTGCTGTTCCATGTAGTACTGCAGCAAGTAATGTTAAAGAGTTCAGTCTAGAAAGTTTAGAACAAATCCCACAACCAGGTCATCTAGTCAGTCCAGAGACAGGTTTGGAAAGTCCAGAGACAGGTTTGGAAAGCCCAGAGACAGGTTTGGAAATCCCAGAGACAGGTTTAGAAATCACTGACATATTGACAGATAAAGCTACTACTGACACAGAAGTGATTTTAAATCCTGCAATTTCACATTCAGAGAAGATGGATGATCTTATTAGTGCAGATTTGAACAATGAAGAAAATGTCAATCCATCATTGAATCATACAGAATCCAAAGGTAATAGTGAATGTAAGATAGATAAAATGGATTTGGTGTGTGAACAGAATAATCAAGAAGTAATCGAGTGGGCCGATGATGATGACTATCTTCTTCATTTGGAGGAGATCCTTACCAGAATCCACAAAGCTTACTATGGTATGTATGAGCAGTACCAACGTAATGGCACCAGCGAATTACCAGATTTAAAGAACATTATTCCATATGTAAGGAAGAAGACTCTTAAAGGTGCAAACATTGTCTTCAGTGGAATGTTTCCACTGAACATGGGTTTAGAAAAGTCTCTGCCATATTCTGTGGCCAAGGCTCTAGGAGCAAATATTAAAAATGATATTGTTCCAAGGAAAACAAAAACTGGAAATAACACAGAAGCAACTACTCATTTGGTGGCAGCCAAACCAGGAACGGGGAAACACAAGACTGCATTAAAGGCTAAAGGTATGCACATTGTTAACGGAGACTGGTTGTGGTCATGCAATGAAAGGTGGGAATGGGTGGATGAAACTTGTTATCCTCTTGTTAACAAGGACCAATTATCTAAAAATACAAGTAGTCCAAGTGAAAGCTCAATAAGACCAGGGGGAAAGTCAGAACATAAAAAACGGAAAAATATCGAACCAACAAACAATGATGATGACGATGATCCAGGAGAAAAGAGTGGTTTAGGGACGACTAGAAAGAGTAAGAAAATGAAGTTGGACAAGCAAGAAATAAATAAAGATTCAGATATGCAGTCCTTGGCATCAACAAGCAATGCTAAAGATACACCTGAAGGAAATTTTGCTAGTAGCTTCAACCCGTTATATTCATTTTCTGATGAGGATATTGAGTTCATGGATAAAGAAGTGGATGAGCTTATGGATGAGGATGGGGTTAGCTCAGATGAAACTGATGAAGAGAGGGAAGCTCGCATCAGACAGGAGGTTCTGCGGAGAGCAGAGGAGTCGGACTCAGACTCTGAGAGTTTGTCAGGAGATTTACCTCGAGGCTTGAAAATGCATCGGAAGTCATTGTCCCCTAATAGGAAAGATAATGTGGAAGACGAAGAGAAGGAAACTGATGCTTGCGATGATGATGAGACAGAAAATGAACTGGTTAGGTATCAGAAGAACATGGCAGCATTTGCTGGAGGTGAAAGTGGCTCAGAGTCTGAACATGATGATGATTCCATTGGATCAGTAGATGATGAGATTGCAGAAGCTGTTGAGAAAGAGTTTCTGAGTTCATTGTAGGAAGATGATTATGTTGTTACATTTGTGACTGAGTGAGGTTTAAATGTATTTCTGACGGAGACATGAATGTGTTTTAACTTGGACATGATTGTATTGATCTTATTTGTAACTGGGTATGAATTTCAATTAAAAAATAAAATATCTGATTCTTTTAGCACATAGATTGACCTCAGGGCCTCTTATGTGGGAGAAGGTATGAAAATAATATTACTGAACCCTGCCAGAAATGTCTGTAAAGACAGTTTATGCATAGAAATAGACCCCCTTCCCTGTTTAATTTGAACCGTTACCTCACAGTGTTGCACAGGTTATTGTTTACTAAACTGACTTCATTGCACTCCAGGCAGACCCATAAGTGCTCAGTCTCCCCAACAGATATTGAAGAGTATGCGTACTGATGGTTCCTGTGGCTCGCTGGTTAAACACACTCCTTACTCTTGCTCATCAGGCATCCAGTTCTACCCGTAGAATGGGTAACTCCAAACTGCTGGATTGATTCAACATCTATTTTAGTGTCTTCTTCCAACAGGCAGTCGCAAAGTGACTGGAGAATATCTTCTCAACTCCCCAACAATCGATGCTATTGATGCAAGCCTGTCCCCTCTATCATTACAGCAAACACCTGCATGCTCAGGACAGTAGATCCACATAATTTCTGGAGGTTAGAAACTTTTATAGATGACATCCACTCATATTGAAACCTGCCCTTTTGAATCTTGTGAAGCATCGACTGAGAGTCAGATACAACAATAGCTCCAGTAAACGGAGTCCCACAGAGCCATTGGAGGCCAGCAGTAATGGCCTCAACTCCATACTCATACTGGAAGTAGCACTGGAGTATTCTATGATTGAAAATTGCTAAGAAAGCTCCAGAATCACAAAATGACTAAGAAAGAAAGATTGTATATCCTCAGGGATCATAAGAAAAAGGGTAAATATTAATCATGTCCTGGCAGAAGGGCAGACCGGCTACTACCAGATGCCATTTATAAGTCTATGATACACGAGCTCCACATTTAGCTTCATTTTCTTTCAAGTTCATTATCACACCGCTCTCATTTTACATATTGACAAAATTATCACACCTCTCGTTGTACATATTGACAGACTTTAGAAGTATGTTTTTGTTTCATGAAGATGCATAACATATAGCAAAATATAAAATATATACAATACTAACAAACTAATGCAACAACTTGGCAAATCCAAACCAAAAGCATATGCAGATAGTAACTAATGACACAGATGTCATCTGTTGTCAAGTAGAAATCACTCAAGTGCTATGCATGCCGGCGTAGATGATAATGTCTCTCCACAACTCTCTCTCCTTGGCGCAGTTAATCATTTCTGGTGTCAAACCATGATGTCAGACCATCCAACATCTTCTCCCTCTGTCTTCCATGATCTCCCCTTCCCTAAATTTTACTTGTTATCATCAAATGTTCTAAGCTTTCTCATCGCATTATGCCAGAAGAACCTTGATTGTCTTATTCTTTTGATAAGGTTTCTTTATGGGCAGGCCTGATTTAAAACCTCACTTTTTTCTTTCCACAAATTTTACATTAGTCACATATTTTAGGATAGTTAGGAATTTATTGTCTTGTCTTTTATGTGGAGCGTCTATAGCTTAAGCAGTAGTGTACCCAAGATTCTGTATTTTAGGATAGTTAGGAATTTATTGTCTTGTCTTTTATGTTGGGGCGTCTATAGCTTAAGCAGTAGTGTACCCAAGATTCTGTATTTTAGGATAGTTAGGAATTTATTGTCTGTCTTTTATGTTGGAGCGTCTATAGCTTAAGTGGTAGTGTACCCAAGATTCTGTATTTTAGGATAGTTAGGAATTTATTGTCTGTCTTTTATGTTGGAGCGTCTATAGCTTAAGTGGTAGTGTACCCAAGATTCTGTATTTTAGGATAGTTAGGAATTTATTGTCTGTCTTTTATGTTGGGGCGTCTATAGCTTAAGTGGTAGTGAACTCAAGCAAACCTGGTTCAAATTCTGCAGCGGGCAATTTAGATGCAAATTAGTTTCCGTGGAATTGTTCGAGCGGTAAAAATAGACCCCACCGTTCAGAAAGCAATGGCAAACTATTGTACGTATAAGTGGTGCCTAGAAAATCAACACCCATTTACTGTGTGGTGCCTAGAAAATCAACACCCATTTACTGTGTGGTGCCTAGAAAATCAACACCCATTTACTGTGTGGTACCTAGAAAATCAACACCCATTTACTGTGTGGTGCCTAGAAAATCAACACCCATTTACTGTGTGGTGCCTAGAAAATCAACAACTGTACTGTGGTTGATGGCTACATTCTGTAAAGGTTATGCCACGATTTTCATTCTTTGTATGTGATGTCTGGTCTATAGGAAAGCTTCATTCTTTGTATGTGATGTCTGGTCTATAGGAAAGCTTCATTCTTTGTATGTGATGTCTGGTCTATAGGAAAGCTTCATTCTTTGTATGTGATGTCTGGTCTATAGGAAAGCTTCATTCTTTGTATGTGATGTCTGGTCTATAGGAAAGCTTCATTCTTTGTATGTGATGTCTGGTCTATAGGAAAGCTTCATTCTTTGTATGTGATGTCTGGTCTATAGGAAAGCTCCCAATTTCTTCTTTAATATATCTGTTGCTGGAACTTTTGGTCGAAACATCGCTGTATTTTGTAAAACTAAATTTCTTTGTTTTATGTGTTTCACCTTTGCTACATAGTTTTACTGGCAGTCTTCCCTTATATCAATTAAAATATAATTTTTATTCCTTTCTTACACAAATAAAATCAATATAATACTTATTCATTATTGACACAAAGTGGTTTGGCCACTTAATAAGAATGCATCCCAAACTCCACAGTATACAGAGTCTTCTACAACAGAACATCAGGAAAGAAGGCAAGAGGAAGACCACGGAAAAGATGGTTAGATGGCGTGGCAGCATCCTGTGAAAGAGCAAAGATAACAATCACACAAGCCACCAGAACAGCGCAAGACAAAACAGAAAACCACGACACTGGGCAACAACCCGGTAGCAGTGTGACGACAAAGAAGAAGAAGAAGACACAAAGAAAGCCAGAAAAGTATTATCTTATCTTAACCACATTTGCCGTGAAGCGTCGTGGGAGAGTTAGTTTCTATCTTGTGCCAGGTGTGTTGTGCTTGACGTTGTCAGTCCATGCTTTCGCAGGGACTCTGAGATGTTACCTATCCATCGTGTTCTTGGTCTGCCTCGTGCTCTGCGCCCTGAGTGTCGATTATTATAGGCACGTGATGGTAGTAAATGTGGTTCCATTCTCATTAGATGGCCGAACCACTTGAGTCTTTGCTTCTCGATGTACTGTATGCATGGTATAGTACCAACGATGCTTCTGATATTCTCGTTTCTCACTCTATCTCGCCTTGTAACGTTGACAGCTTTTCGTAGACATCTCATTTCACATGTTGTGATCTTTCTTTCTAGTGTCTTAGTCAGGGGCCATGTTTGGCACTGATAGCAGAGTGTTGGAATAAATATGCAGTTTATCAGTTGTCGCTTGACTGCCATGTTAATGCTTGGATGTTTTAATAGTGGTGACAGTTGGTATGTCACTGCATTTGCCTTCTGGCATCTAGTCTCGATTTCTCTGTCCATCTTTCCATCTGCTGTGAATATACTCCTGAGATATTTGAATTCTGGAGTCTGTTGTATTTTGACATTATTCACGTGTATATTTAGTTGACCTGTTGACCTGCTTATTGTCATGACTTCTGTTTTGGAAGTGTTAATTTTCATGTCATATTTTTCGCATGTCGCTTGCAGTGCATTTATGTCTTGTTGAAGTTTGTGTTCGTTGTTGTAAATTATACTCTGATCATCTGCAAAGAGTAGTTCGTTGATTAAATTGTAGTTGTTATCGAGGTTGTTATCTGTCTTGGTTTCTTGCGTTATCCTGTCTATGTAAATATTGAAAAGTATAGGCGAAAGCACACATCCCTGCCTTACTCCTGATGATAATTCAAATTCGTCTGTCAGGCCGTCGCCAGAAAAGTACAAAATAAAATTATGTAGTACCAATTAAATTGATAAAAGTCAAATGTCTGTAATTTTATTTACAAAACCAATATGACAGCCCTTTCTGCAAGCATCTGAACTTCTTGTACAGAATAGCTAGAATATGGTGAATGATACTAACATTCTCGCTGAAACAAAATAAGTAACAAATATTGGCTATGTACCGAATACTCGAATAGTAATGGAAGACATGGTTCCTGGAGTACTAGGTAGGGGACAACCAAGACAAAGGTGACAGCAGGACATCATAGAAGCCTTGAACATGATGCTGGAAGAGGCAAGACAACTTGCTAGAGACTGAGCTTTTCAGAAGGGCTGTGATGTTCCTCAATGGACATGCTACTACTTGAACCGAGTACTCTCAAAGATAATTAATACTAACTCCATATACATGTATTCAACGTTATACAGAGGTCTCTGTGGCATAGAGGCTAGGTGCTTACCTCTTGTTCCAAATGTACTCGGTTTGCTCCTCGGCGTTATCAGGATGTTTTTCCACTGATCCCTGTGTAGGTGAGATCGAGTTCCTAGTCCTGTTGGAAACTGACGATAGAATGTAGATCATGTGCTCAAATTAAGCACATAAATGAAGCCTTGGCAGTTCAAATTTGAGAAGAGCAGGCTGGGAAGCAAAATTCATTAGAAAAAATAAAATGCCTACAACAATTTTCACCATCGTCTAAATTACATCGGTGACTCTCGCCAATGCTACTGAGTATTTGCACTGCAGCTAATCTTCTGATAAGAGATCGAGCACACATAGTTACTCACCGAAGTGAAATGGCAATGTTCCAATCTATCAACATAACGAGTGTTGGAAATGTACCGATTAGAACCCTGTTTCCCAACGTGGGGCGTAGCCCACAGGGGGCATTTTCATGTTTAGGGGGAGGAAGCAATGGACTCGCTCGGAGTTTAACTAATGTTCATGATGTTGCAAAACCAATATATTGGCTTTGGATGCCTGTTTACAAAAACGACTGTCGCTTCACACTCACTTTACTGAAGTAAAAATCTTAATAAGCGGAAAGTACTTATATCTAGGTACATTTTTACCTCCTTTTAACAAAACTTTGAAAGCGGGAAAGCATGTATTATTGTGTTAAAATCGAGTCATATTTTTAAAAAAACTGTAATGTGTCCGTCATTTGCCAACCTTGTCGTGAAGGCCAAAATGAGTTTATATAGTGCAATCTTGAGTATGTATTAGTATTGGACAGAGCCACGCATATCATATTTCCGCCACAGAAAGCAGGTCTGAAGTTTGATTTGGCTTGGAATGTTAGGTACGATGGGAAAAGGAACCAAGAAACATCAAAGTGGTTTGTCTCAAATACAAGTTATGGGCCATTAGTCTTCTTCTTCTGCGTTCTCACTAGATTGAGATTTTGGATTCTCTAATAAAGGCAACCGTCTGTCTCAGATTATCAGCCACGCCATACAGTTTGTCTTGAACGTTGGTGTAAGTGGGCCACCTCTTTCTTCTCAAGTCTGCATACTGGGGGCAGTTCTGTAAGATATAATTCCTATGATTTCTGCTTCCCGTTTGTGCCGACCTCTTCCTGCAGTAAGTTTTGGTCACCCTCATATGGTCCTACATTCTTACCGCGTGGCTAAATCTCGAGGCAGATTGGCGACCGTAGAATCCGTTATCCCATTCCGCATTGTGAGGGTCGTTGCACCATGTTATGCGCCTTACGGCCTGGTGCATCCGTTTTCTGCAAGCATTTGTTTCGGGTTAGCATTCCCTAGCGGACACATGCATCCGATTTCAACCAAACCTCCTCAGTCGCCTCTTACGACATGCGGGGCAGGTAACAGTGGTTCTATTCTTTACATCCCAAATTTGGGCCCCGGTAACCACTCGGGCGAGGCCATTAGTCTGATTACCAGAGTAATTGATACTCACTGTGCAGCTGGATTATACAGTTGTCCTTGGAGTACCATTTTGTAATTGTATAGTTAACGAAGGAGCATTTATATATGGATTACAGTATAATGTCATGAGATCTTATTTTCCATGTTTAGCGACAGATTGAGAAGGCGTGGTTGGGACATATATTTTTAGACAATGACAGAAGAATGTCGTTAGTCGAAGTAAAATGAGTCTTTTCCAAGAGAGTAACAGATGTGGGAAATCGCAGTCCTGAGTACAAAGTTTTGGAATAGTAAAGTAATAGAATTTTCACACACATATATATACACGATGGACTTTAAGAAGAGGGACTAATAGAGCAGATAGAGAGCCAAATACAGAACAGCTTTGAGGTAGCTAGAATAAAAAATAGAGAACTAGACACAGAACAGCTAAAGTACAGGACAGTTATGCCATGTTATACGAGAAAAGCAGAAGAGAACTGAAGAGATTCACGTAGAAGATATGACTATTGGAGGTTAGAATTTATCAAAGCTAATTAGAAGAGAACACCACATACTTTTCAGAAGAGCAGATGTGACCACATAAATGTGAGTATAAATATTGTTAATGATTTGTTTTTTCTTCAAAATAGTAATGCTATAGTAATCGAATTTTCTAAAACGTATATCATCTGATGAAAAATATTAATGTATTCCACATTAATGTCTTTTATGCCAACAATGCTTAACCAATGAATCAATGAAACGAGGTCGTCTTGATGCGCATTTGAAAGCAAAATATAGTGCTCATATTAATTTAAATATGAATTACTTTCAAACTTTAATGACAAATTTTGAAAAAAGAGCAACATTAAAGTCCCTGTTTACTGCTCATACTACAACTGTCAATCGTACTCTTGAGGTTAATTATCAAATTTCCTTACTCATTGCTAAATGTGGAAAAATCATACTATAGGAGAGAATTTAATCAAACCATCAATATCATCATTTCTTAAAACGGTTCTGAAAAAAAGATGACAATGAGGTGAAAGCTATGCCACTCAGTAACAATATTGTTAACAATAGAATAGACGAAATGAGTGAAGATATTGAAATACAACCTGTTGAAAAGCTGAAAACAAGAAAATTCTCAGTGCAAATGGATGAATCAACTTTGAAAGACAGTATTGATAAGTAGTATTGATAACTTACATAAGATATATTGATAATGGGGATTTTGCTGAAGAAATGTTGTTCTGTAAATCATTAGAAAGCCTCCACCTCCAAAGATGAATATTATAAGTTAAAAAATTACTTAGGTGTCAAAAATATACCAATGAAAAATATAACATCTTGTGCCGCAGATGGCGCTCCTTATATGATGAGCAAGAAAAATGGCTGCTTAAAATTGCTGAAAGATGAGAATCCAGAAATGCTTCTTGTGCATTGTTTTATTCATAGGGAAAATTTTGTAGCTAAAAATATTTCATCTGTTCTGAATAAGTACTAAATTCAGTTATAAAGTGTATCAATGCTATGACAGCTAATGCCAAATGTGAGCGTCTCTTCAAGCTATTTTGTGAAAATGCAGATCATTGAGACTTTTACTTCACACTGAAGTAAGATGGCTCTCGAAAAGGAACTGCTTGACAAGATTTATGGAACTATTTGATACTCTTAGTGATGTTTTAAGCGACAAACCTGAAATGAAGTATTGTTAACGGTCGATGGTAAAGCATTTGTGAGTTATCTAGCCGATATCTTTGAAAAACAAAATATATTAAATAACCACCTTCAAGGAAGAATAAAACTCTTGTTGATGCAAAAGCAAAGATGTTTGGTTTCATTACCTTCATTGAATTATGTTATAAATATATTTGCAAGAAACATTTAGAAAAGTTTCAGTGGCTCCAGAAACGTGAAGTGACTGATATCCCTATACTGATACCTGTTAATGTCGATCATCTGAAAATTCTATCGGCTGATTTAAAACAAATTGATTGCAGTCAAATGATTGAGTAGGATTTGTCTGATATTTCAAATATGCAGTATCAGAGAAGAACTGCAGAATATGCAAAAATGATGAGTCAGTTAAAACTGTCATTTAATATCAATTAAGGAGCAAGACGGAAATGGTCTTTGTGAGAAGCAATAACAGTAAATCATATTAAGAACATGCTACAAATTCAACCAAATGTGCAAGAAAACTTATTACAGTTTCCATCTTCATATTTAGCTGAATGTGGATTTAGTGCCATAACTGATTTGATGCTTAAAAAATTTTTAAAAATCGGATGGACGTAACACAACGAGGAGACTTGAGACTGAAGTTAATTAAATTGAAACCTAACATAAAATCTATTTGCATCATCTATCAATTGCAAGAATCTAACTAAGTGTAAGTAATAGTTAGTTACTAATAATTAAAATAATATAGAAAAATATGCCATTAAAATGATATCTTACTTGAATTTCTGTTCTCCATTATATATTTTGAAAATTTACTTACTGTGGTTTCCTTGACAACTTCTTAGTTATTTCTCCCTAAAGCATATCATTTAAGTTTCTTCAGTGAACAATTCAATTTTTGGAAAATACAATTTTTGTATATGTTACATGGGAAGGGGGGCATACACATTTTTGAACAGCTTTGGTGGGGCATGGCACAAACAAGGTTGGGAAACACTGGATTAGAAGATACATAGCAGATATTTGCAATGTAATGGTTATCAGCTACATGTGCAAGTATTTGCAGAGTAACGATTACTAATCTAAATGTACCCATTCGCAAGAGTACCGACTATTCGGAATTAGTGACACTAATATTTCCCGATGGAAAGCAAGAGGGAACCTACCGTCGTAATTATCCCTAGTAAATGCATGTCTCAACACAACCGTAATGGTAACAACGAAATGAAACCAGACCAACAAAACAGCACCGATAGAAAACAACTCTTAACTATCAGAACATGGAACGTTCGAACTCTAGCACAAAGTGGCAAACGAAAACATCAAGCAAGAAATGACAAGAACGGGACTTAACATATTAGGAATAAGTGAAATGAGATGGATAGGCGCAGGAGAAATTTATTCAGACAACTTTAGAATAATATATTCAGGAGGAAACAATCACACAAAGGGCTAGGCAAATGTTAGACGCCGAGAGAGCAAAAATGGTGAAAGGATTCTGGACAATATCAGAGAGAGTAATGCTATTAAAACTACAGGGTACACCAGTAGATACTAACATCATACAGATATACGCACCAATAACAGATATTACAGAAGAAGAACTAGAGGATTTCTACAACCAGTTACAATTAGCTATGAAACAGTGCAAGGCTCATGAAGTGACAATTGTAATGGGGACTTCAATGCTAAGGTAGGCTCTGAAAATGTAGACGAGACAACTGGAGGATGTGGCATAGGAGAGACAAACGATAGGGGGAACACATTTATACAATGGGCAACAATAAACAACATGATAATTGGCAACACTTGGTTTAAACATCATCCGAGAAGACTATGGACATGGATAAGTCCAGATAACAACACACAAAATCAAATTGACTATATTATGATAAATAAACGATTTCGAAATGGACTGCTAACTATAAAAACAAGACCAGGCGCAGATTGCGACAGTGACCATACACTACTGATAGGAAAAGTAAGAATAAAACTGAAGAAGATAAAGAGGGCGCAAGAAACATCATATCGAACTCATCAACACTCAAGACTGACACAAAAGTGAAAGACTCATTTAAACGCATTATACAAAACAGATATAACGCTATGGAAAAAATAGAAACAATAGAAGAACAATGGCAGATGCTTAAAGAATCAATCCAACAAATGTCAAAGGAACTAACCCACACAACATGTCAACGGATCAAAAAGAAATGGATGACGGAAGACATTCTGGAATTAATAGAAAATAGAAGGAAAAACAAACAGAATAAAGCAGAATATGATCGAATCAATAAAGAGATAAGACAAAAATGTAAATCAGCAAAAGAAGAGTGGCTAAGTGAAAAATGCAAACAGATCGAAACAGAACACAAAGCAAACCCCAAATCAATATACGAAAACGTAGACGACTTACTTGGCAGACGTAAACGCACAACTACTGGATGTTTAAAATCAAAACAGGGAGATATCCTGATGAAAACAAACAAGAAAATAGAGAGATGGACAGAATACATTAAGGACTTATACAGTGATAACAGACAAGAAATAAACATCAATTCCATGAAGGACCACAAATACTTCCATCAGAAGTTATCAACGCCATAAGACACACGAAAAAAGGCAAAACACCAGGACCAGACAATATAACAAAAGAAGAAATAGAAGCAACAGGCGAATTGGGCGTAGGCGTTTTAACAAAATTATTCAATGACATCTACAACACCGGATATGTACCCAAAGATTTACGACAATTCATTTTTATAGCACTACCAAAGAAAGCAGGAACAATAAAATGCGAAGAACACCGCACAATCAGCCTCATGAGTCACGTAACAAAACTACTTTTCAGCATTATTATGAGAAGGGTACGAAACAAAATAAGACCAGAAGTTAAGGAAGAACAATGTGGCTTTGTTGAACGCAGAGGAACAAACAACGCAATATATACAATAAGAACAATAATGGAAAGATCAATAGAAATGAAGTTGGACTTATACCTATGTTTCATAGACTACTCAAAAGCTTTCGATAAAGTAAAACATGGAGAAATAATCAGCATGTTAGAAAGTATAAATATTGATGGTAAAGATCTTAGACTGATTAAGAATTTGTACTGGCAACAAAGCGCAGCCGTTAGACTAGAGAGTAAGATTGGAATCTATCAGGCGATACAGTTAGGAGTACGGCAAGGTGCGTACTCTCACCAGACCTATTCAACTTATATAGCGAAAACATCATGAGATCTATAGAAGAAAAGACAGGAATAGCAGTCGGAGGACAAAATATAAACAACCTAAGATACGCTGATGACACAATTCTCATGGCTACAAATGAGCAAGATCTGCAAGACTTGATAGACATACTAGTGAGAGAAAGTGAAAAGAAAGGATTAAGCATGAATATAAAGAAAACAGAGGTTATGGTTGTCTCCAAGAAACAAGAAACACCAACATGTAATATCAAAATAAATAACAACACTGAAACAAGTCCATTGATTCAAGTATCTGGAAACATTCCTAACATTAGATGGAAGATGTACAACAGAGATTAGGAGTAGAATAGCTCAAACGAAAGCAGCTTTTATGAAAATGAAGAACACACTATGCGTGAACTCACTACCAATGACATTGCGAAAACGAGTACTGCAGTGCTATATTGAACCAATACTTATGTACGGCAGCGAATCATGGACAATGAACAAACAATCAATACGATCATTGGAAGCCACAGAGATGTAGTTTTATAGAAAAATGTTGAAAATTCCATGGACTGCAAAGAAAACAAATGTGGAGGTTTTAAATCAGGCCTGCACACAAAGAAACCTTATCTAAAGAATAAGAATACGACAATCAAGGTTCTTCGGGAATATAATGCAAAGAGAAGGTTTAGAACATTTGGTGACTACAGGTAAAATTCAGGGAAGGAGAGACCGTGGAAGACAAATGGAGAAGATGTTGGATGACCTGACATCATGGTTCGACAAAATATCAACGTCAGAACTGATTACATGCATCAAGCAAAGAGAGTTGTGGAGAGACATGATCGCCTACGCCGGCAGGCACGGCACTTGATTGATTGAATATTTCTTCCCGATATGACAGATATATTAGTGAGTAGTGAACATCCAGAGTCGAATACCATCAAGACAAGGACCAAAATTTGATACAAATCCACCGTAGCCTATCTTCTATGCGGGATTGGCGCAAACTGGTGACATTGTAGTGATCATCATCATCAGGTGCCGTCTCCACATCGAAGGTTGGCTGCAATGAATCTCCAGCATCCTCTGTCTTTCGCCTTGGTGTTGCACACTGCCAGACTGTAACCTGTCCATTTCCTAAAGTTTCCCTCCCACTTATCTCTCGGTCTTCCTCTTGCTCTTCTCCCTCAACTTTCCCCTCTAGTAAATGTTTTATCATGGTGTCATGCCTTTTATGTGCCCAAAATACTTTACTTGTCTGAATTTTATTTCTCTTAATAATTGTTTCTTCATGCCTAGTTTTCCTAAAACTTGTTTATTTGTCTGTTTTTCTGTCCATGAAACTCTGCCGATTCTTCTATATATCCACATCTCAAATGCATCAATTCTGTCTTCTAACTGCTTGTTCATTGTCCATGTATCATACATTAATATAGGATATATATAGCATTGGATCATTCTAATTTTTAGCCTGTTTGTGATTTGTTTGGATGTCAGTAACTTTCTCATACTATTGAAATTATCCTTGGCCATTCCTATTCTCTTTTTAATTTATGTAATACATCTGCCATCATCTGTTATCATCTGACCGAGATATGAGAAGCTTTTACTTGATGTAGTAATTTCCATGTATTTTTATATTCATTTTAGGTTTTTCCATTTCCTTGTTGATTACCATAGTTTTTGTTTTCTGTATGTTAATGTCTAATCCATATTCCTTGCTAGTTCTGTCCAATTGGTCCACTAATTCTTGTAGATCTTGTTCATTTTCTGCTACCAATACTGTGTCATCTGCATATCTTAAGTTATTTATTATTTTTTCATTGATCTTGAGTCCTGGCATTCCTCTAGTTGTTTGAAGATTTTCTCTGTGTAGATGTTAAATAGGCTTGGTGACAGAATGCATCCTTGTCTCACTCCTCTCTTTATGTCCATGTATGGAGAGTGGCTATTTTCATATTTTATTATTGCTGTCTGTTCCCAGTATATGTTACTTATTAGTCTGATATCATCCCCATCTAGGCCATTGTAGTGATAAAGTAACGAATACTTTTTCCTAGTTGGGATGGTACCTTATGACAGACAAAAATAGGTATTTGAGAAACGACTATTTACTATTCGCATTTCTCACTATACATTCAGCTCATTCTACTTCTGTTATTCGACTACTCCAGTATGTGACTTAAACTGGGTGGTGTGATTGAGGTCATCACCGGTCCTCCTTTTTTCTGAAGGGCTGTTTCTGCTGGCCAGATTTCCATTCTCATGTCTAGTTCAAAAACCACCAAAACCTGTTTGACACAGTGAATCGTTGTTGGGAGCAGGGTTATGATGATGATCACAATTTTTCCATCAAAAGAAAAATAGTTGCTTTATGCTTGTCTGTGTGTGCGTGTATGTCTGAGTGCGCGTGTGTGTATGAGGCAACAGGGTAGCGAGCAGTGGCGTAGAATGATAATTCTTGATGCAAGCTGTTTTAAAATGTAACAGATTCTATGTTGTAATGTTATTCAGCTTTCCGAGTCTTTAAAGTTCATTGCTGCACATATCACCCATTTCTATGTATCTCTGTTATTGGCCATCTCTTCCCAGTTGTTTACTCTCAGTATTTATAGGTCTTCTCTCTTAACTCCACTAGAATCATAAGACATCAACAAATTCCCTCCAACGAGATATGTCTTGCTTGAGCAAGCCAGCTTAGTTAATTCCACATCATATACAATGTTTCCACTTCAATCCTTGACTGCTCTATTTGTATCTGACTGAAAAAATATGTTGACGTTTCTGTAGCTATTTTTTTTTCTATGGTGGGCCAACAACGCAAAACCCTTCAGCCTGAAGAGCAGGAGGTGTCCAGCTTCATCTGATCCCTATCATTTGATCTGCTCGGCATGGTTAAACATGACAGGCAATGCTACATCCGACATAGCTCTCTGGGTAGCTCTCTCTCGAGATCACCGCCCAGACCGATGTACAAGATCTCCCCATAAATTCTATTCATGTGAAAATCTGATTCATGTAGCCTTAGCATTGGTGTGTTTTACGTCATATCTTCAGCACCATTTGGAGCTCTGGTGTTTATCCTTCGGCGATGTGTCCGGTTTCAGCCAGCGTTTACTCGGTTCACTCTCCATTTGTAGCCATCTAGTGTTTTTTACAGTGTGGGGTAGCTAGCCCCACGCTCGACCTCCTTAGACGCCTCTTACGACATACGTGGTAGGGAACAGTGGTTCTATTCTTTACACCCTAATTTGGGCCCGGTAACCACTCGGGCGTCTGGGTAGCTAGGATACTCTAGCCCTTGCACCAACTACATGGTGTACACCATTGGGAGGGGTCTATTTTAATATTATCTCTCCATCATGTTGTTGGTCTGCCTCATGGTCTCTTCTGCATCTTATCTTTATGTACACTTTTAGGCTCTCTGTTATTCTTTCAATATATCGTATTCTATTAACCTTTATGATGGCATAAACCCAATTTAACTAACTCATAACTCGGTAAAGAAAGCACATAAGAGTTGAAAGTCGTTTCTTTGACATACGAATTTTTGCAGGAAAAAGCAGTACACATTTCGTAATTCCAGAGTTTGATATTCTCAAGTTTCTCATGTGACACACAAACAAACAATCAGTTTTATAATTATTATTAATAAGAAACTATTTCATAGCATCCTCTTTTGTCGTCACACTGCTACCGAGTTGTTGCACAGTGTCGTGGTTTTCTGTTTTTGTCTTGCGCTGTTTTGGTGGCTTGTGTGATTGTTATTTTTGCTCTTCGACATGATTCTGCAATGCCATCTAACCATCTTTTTGTGGTCTTTCTCTCGTCTTCTTTCCTGATATTCTGTTGTAGAAGACTGTAATAAGTCTCATAGCATAATAACAAAAATTGTGCGAGTTTTACTTAAAAGTGCGGCGCGCGCCTAGCCCACAAAGAATATTCGTCACTGATGAAGCGGGGATTTTTTTTTCTTCGGTGGGATAATTTAAAATACGTGTTAATAATTCTTTTGTTATTCGGACGTGTCAAGTGATGTTCCTTGGCCAGTATCGTGCAATGGTCTCACAGGAAGTGATATAAATATTCAAAACTGCACCAGTCTGTCAGATCATTAGTAACTCTCAAGGACGTGTTAGTTATCTGTTTTTTGCCCTATTTACTTTCTGCTCAGAGGAAGTTTTAAATCTGCGTGTTCCTGGAACATAATTTTGACCAGATCACATGTTCTATTTTTCATGTCCTGTTTCAATTTTGAAATAACAGTACTATTGCACAGTTCCCAAGTTAATCTTTTAAGGACCAAGGTATCTCCTCGCCGGGTGTTGCCGGGGCTCACAAGGGACAAAGAATAGTAACACTGCGGCCTAAAGGCATGTCGTAAGAGACGACTGAGGTAGAGGCCTATGGAAGCTACCCTAGTAAATAAAAAGCGTTGCATAAATCGGATGTGCAGGCCTACTTGTAGGCGCATAACTGGTACAACATACAATCGCTCTTAGGCTCAGATCACATACAAATCACTTAGAGTGGTTAAAAAGTTATCGATATAGAGCGTTCGAAGAAGAAGAAGAGGCGTCACCAAGGACGAGTAATTAACTTGCCATTACCAGAATAAATATATGGATATTCTTTTCGTGTGCCGTTTGATACATACGGCTTCCACAACAGATTTCAATTGTTGCCGTGCTCGCTGGTAGGTTCGTAAGACACTCGTATTGCTAGGCTAGACAATGGTGTCGTAAGGACACTCGTATTGCTAGGCTAGACAATGGGTGTCGTAAGGACACTCGTATTGCTAGACTAGACAATGGGTGTCGTAAGGACACTCGTATTGCTAGACTAGACAATGAGTGTTGTAATGACGCTCGTATTGCTAGACTAGACAATGGGTGTCGTGAATGAGGTAAGTGTTCGAATCCTGTGTTCTCATTTGTTTCGGAAGCTCTTAATGACACTTTTATTTGTTGATCATATTAATTGTTCTCACATCAGACCATCAACTAGACAATGGGTGTCGTAATGACACTTTCAACTCTCTCTCCACTGTTCTTTTGCATGTTTGCTTTAGACGTCCAGGTCTTCTGTTCCCACCCGCTGTTCTAGCCAGTGCCCCTACTTGCATACCACACTCGTGACCAATCGATCTCTTTTGTTGTTCGCCGACTATAAATTCAGGCTTAGTCATGGCGCCTAATATGGCACATCTGGTTGATTTTTGCGTGAAGGCTTGCTTTCTTACCACCTGTGTCCCTCTCCATTCAAGTGAGCATTACTACGACTTTAGAGATAGACGAGAAACTAATTCCGAACCAGTTCCACTAAGATGTGTGGTATATGTTTGATTTGAACATCTTATCCAAGGGCTATCTACAGGGTTCTCTGCGGTGTAAAGGTTAAGTGTTCGCCTTCGCTTTCTCTCGTAGAGACATCGGGATATTTTTTCAGAGACCTTTCATCTCAATGTAGGTGAGATCGAGTTCCTACTATCGAAGATGGACGATAAAACGTAGGTCTCGTATTCAAGCAGAGCACGTAAAAAAAAACCTCTTGGCAGTTCAAAGTCGATAGCAGGCTGAAAAGCCGCTGCATAGGCAAAATTATTTAAAAGATTTTTTTTAAATTCTTACAAAATATGTTTACCATTTTCTAAATTACATCGGGGACTCTCGCCGGTGCTACGGAATTCATGCACTGCCGCTGATATATTTCTGTGTAAGAAAGAGATGGGAGCACTCATGGAAGTGCAATGATGACGGTCCAATCAATCTAATGACTATGATGCTTCAACTAGAAAAGTGACCGTCTGTGTGTTGCCGAGGCTCGCAAGGGGAGCAAAGAATAGTAGCACTGCTACCTACAAGGCATGTTGTAAGAGGCGACTGAGGTAGTGGCTTAGGAAGGCTACCCTAGTAAATAAAAAGCATATCAGAAATCGGATGTACTGGCCAATTGTCGGTGCATAACTGGCACAATGTACAACCACTCTTAGACTCAGATCACATACAAATAACACAGAGTGGTAAACAAGTGGTCGATGTGGAGCTTTCGAAGAAGAATGAAGGCAGTAAAAGGAGAGCATTTCTTTGACTCAGAAGCCATTATTCTACTAAGTAAGTAAAGAACCCATTTTCAAACCATGAGGTAGATTGGGGAATGCGGTTCAAATCCTTATTTTTCTTTGAGCAACGATCTGAGAAAGGATATGTGATGTCGAAGCAACATCACGTTGTTTTTCGTAATTGAACAACTCACATCATTGGTGTATACCTAGGGGTTGGTCGCCAATAAGAAAGTGATCGTGTAACATAGGCTGCGTTATAAAGGAAGAACATTCTTTCTTTCTCGAATCCTGTTTGCCTCACAGCGTCAGATCAAGAAAGATTTCTAAAACGGGCCCTTGTATGCACTTCATAATAGTCTCTTTCGTCGCCTCTGTTATCTCTGAGGTCCATCTTTTGCGTGGCCGGCCTTTTGCTTTGTACAAATTGTATCGGAGCAGCATTGCTCTTTGAGGTGCACTGTCTGTTGGTAATCTGCTTTCGTGGCCGAACCATTTAATTTGTTGTTTCTTGATGAAGTCTAGTACTGATGTTGTACCCACTTTTTCCTGATGTCTTCATTTCTCAACCGGTCTCTTCTTGTTACACCCAGCATTCTGCGTAGACACTTCATCTCTGTGTGACTGGTTTCTTCTATCGTTTGTTGTCAGTGTCCAGGTTAAGGACCATGTACTGTGGGAATTCCAAGTTTTGTATTTGTGGTGTGCTCACGGTACATGGTTGGACTACAGAAAACCCTAGTATTCTACTTGGGGATCTTCTCCTTCTTCTTCTTGCGTTCGCTCGCTATGAATTCAGGCGTAGTCTCAGGGTGCTTGGCATTTCTGACTGATTTTTTCGTGAAGGCTTACTTTCCTTATTATCAGTGTCCCCCGCCATACAGGCGTGTCTTCTCCGACTTCAGAGGTACTTGGGGATCTAAATTACAACAACCTCTGAATGGCGAGGACACTGAATGTGAAGGAAGATAATATCCACGCAAAAATTAGTAATATACTACGACTGAACTCATCGTTGGCGAAATCAAAAACTTAACACACTCTCCACTCACATACTTTCATTTGAGAATTAACTGTCTGCTCTCACACACTGTCACACACTCTCATGTGGAACTAACTGTTGCTCTCATACACTCTCATGTGAGAACTAACTGTCTGCTCTCACACACTCTCATGTGAGAACTAACTGTCTGCTCTCACACACTCTCATGTGAGAACTAACTGTCTGCTCTCACACACTCTCATTTTGAGAACTAACTGTCTAATCTCCTCACACACTCTCATGTGAGAACTAACTGTCTGCTCTCACACACTCTCATGTGAGAACTAACTGTCTGCTCTCACACACTCCCATGTGAGAACTAACTGTTTGCTCTCACACACTCACATATGAAAACTAAAATCAAGAAAACACAACGCTCGCTTTAATCCGTACATTAATTTTATTTCTACACAAATGTTTGTTCTGATTGTCTCCATGATATCATGAACAAAATAGTGTCTGTACATCAGTACATATAATGAACACTAAATGTCTGTACATCAGTACATATAATGAACACAATACTGTCTTTGTAATACATCAGTACAAAAAAACTAGGTATAATGAACAATGTATTTTCTAATGTTTATTATTACTATACTATATAATAAACAAGTTAATTATAATATAGATCAAGACCACGTCATATAAATCACTCTGGGCACACAATCTTTTCATTTAAATACACATAATAAAGTTATGCTTATATATGTCAGCAAGAACACACAGACATGGGAGTTCACATACATTTTTCAGGAGGGGCCGAAATGAATGCACAAATTTGGTGGGTAGTTTACTAAAAGACGAAATTGGAAAGAAGAAAAAAGACCTAATTGACAGAAAAGTGTGCTATCAAAAGCTATTATTCAGGGAGTGGGACTTGCCTGCCCTCCCCCTTGCTTTAACGTATGTAATAGCCGTCCATCGCAAGCGATGATGACAACAATCTCAGACGTGTACTGTTGCACCTCTCTGGTGTGCGGAGGTGACTGTAGAGTCCAATCCTAGAACAGAATCCCCGACCACAGGTGGGGCATACATGATCAAGGTTAGACACGTGCGTGTTGTGTGCTCTGTCTTTTCGCGCTGCTCGTTTTCTCTGTGACTCAACAATACGATGATTCTCAGCTATTCGGGTTCCTCTTTGTTGTTACAGCGCCACATTTGGCGATCTTGCGCAAGGATTCCCAGCACGTATTGTCTATATCGAAGCATTTCAGAGACACTTTAAGAGTGTCTTTAAAGCGTTTTCTGTCCACCAGCTAAACGTCTGCCCCCTTCAAGCTCGCCATACATCAACTGTTTTGGGATGCGTTTATCAGGCATTCGAGCAACGTGACCGACCCATCTCAGTTGGGCCTTCTGCAACAGGGTGTTGACGCTTGGGATCTTTGCTCTTGTGAGGACTTCGCTGTCTGGAATTTTGTCCTGCCAGTTTATTTTTAGTATTCTGCGTAGACAGCTTGTGTGGAAATGAAACGTATGTAACGTATGTATGACCATGCACACAACCGACGCACCGTCAAATTCTCTCACGTACAATCATTCATGTTCATTTATATATATATATATATATATATTCAACACACAGTATACATAGGCAGAAAATCTCAGAATGGTTAACCGACTGTCAATAATGTACTAGACAAAACACAGATGAGACAGATGTTAAGAAACAGAAAATATTGATAGATTATCAATATTAAAATTATCATTATTAAAAAAAAAAAGATTAACACTTTTGATGTAAATATGATATATAAGGTAAAGATCCCGTTTTCATACCATCAGGTATATTGGGTAAATACTGCGTTCATCCCGTATTTTTCTTTGACCAACGGGATGTCATGGATGAGATGACAAACAACATACCGGCCATCTTTACTTCCCAATCTTTCTCTGGTACCCAATTGACATTGGGTCGACCTCTTAGTCGTTTTGATCAAGAAAAATGCAGCATAACCTTTGTAAGTCGATTTTACTACATTCATGTTAGGGCTCACATGGTCTGTGTGACCTTCTTAAGTAGTACTGTTTATGGCATTCTTGATAGGGTTCATAGGGTATATATGACCTTCTTAAGTAGTACTGTTTATGGCATTCTTAGTAGGGTTCAAAGGGTAAATAAGACCTTCTTAAGTAGTACTGTTAATGGCATTCTTCGTAGGGCTCACATGGTCTATATGACCTTCTTAAGTAGTACTGTTTATGGCATTCTTAGTAGGGTTCAAAGGGAAATAAGACCTTCTTAAGTAGTACTGTTATGGCATTCTTGGGAGGGTTCATAGGTGTATATGACCTTCTTAAGTAGTACTGTTTATGGCATTCTTCGTAGGGCTCACATGGTCTATATGACCTTCTTAAGTAGTACATGTTATGGCATTCTTGGTAGGGTTCATAGTGTGTATATGACCTTCTTAAGTAGTACATGTTAGGGCATTCTTAGTAGGGATCACTGGGTCTATATCATCTTCCTACATCACTTTTTACAACGTTCTTGGTACAGTCACATGTTTTATTTTTGTCATCACCAGTGAAGAGTCCTAGGATCCGTGAGAGGATGTCTGAATGACATTAACGATTGTACAAGGTTAGCGTTTTGTGTATTCGCTAAGCATGGTCGAGTCTCTAACAGTCATACAAGCTAGGGTCGGTTCATATTCGAGATAGCATTGATTTGAGCTTCCTGAAATATTTCACGCATGCTGGGTAAATGTCGACACCACTTGGAGCATTTGTGATTCTGAATGACTTTCATTATACCCTTCTCACCCATGTCTCTCTCTCCGTAAGATCTGGTCAAAGAATGGATGGTAGGAGTGGTCAATGTATACTTTTCGCCATGCTTCTTTGTTCCTTTGAGGTTTGAAATAATTCTTTGTCCGCTATTCTCACAGTAGTTGTGGTGAATGAGCGCTCTCAGTAAGGGATAAGGGTCGTTGTCTTCTTGATCTTCAACATCGAAGTTTGGCGTCTCAGAATGTGAATGTCTGTCTTCATTATTGCGACCATCCATGGCAATAGTCTGTATCAAAACACGGAGTAGAATTGAACAAATTTGCATTTCTTACAGTCGGGGCAACGTAGGACTGAAGCATATTGTTGTTGGTGCAGTCGCTGTCTTGAAATTGTAGAAGATAGTTTTGCTGAGATGAAATTCCGAAAATTTCTTCGTAAGTTGGAGGGCTGTCTTCCTCCAAAGGAGGACAAGTCGGGTTAGTCTGTCCATTACATTATGCGTTGAAGTTTTTGCTTCAATAGAAACATTTCTATAACTGTTTTGGGTATCAGAACTGTCAGCAGTGTTGTTGGAGCATTGACGACGTGATGATTGACACTTTAATAAGAAAGGCCATTTTTTGCTACGTTTTGGCTCAGGACTAACGACCTTGCCGCTGGTGTCCACGAAATGTGTAAAGTTGGATAAAGTGTCTTCAAATACTGTGTACTCTTCTATTTTACGTTTTTTACTGAATGTTGCAACTCCGTCCAAGCTAACGTACTGTGGTAGGATGAAAGTTAATTGGAGGTCATTTTCATTCAGAGTTTTAGAAAGCGTTTGGCTGTTCTCTGACTTCCTGGATTTCTTAATTTCTTGTAATGCCCACTCTCTGGTTCCTGGACAAGACGCTGGAAACTTTGCAACACAGATACCATCATTGGACATATATGCAAATCTGTTAAAACCAAATTTCTTAGCGCTGTACGTCCGATAGTACTTGCCATCTTTTGGGCTGAATGGATCAATATACAGTTTGTGGCAGTCACCATTGGCATCCATACTAGATTGAAGAGTGCTGTGTGCTAGTTTAGGCATAGTTGCTGATGCTGTCAACAAATGGTAATATCTGTAATAGAATGCATAAATTAAATTAGAAAAATATAAACCGCAATTATTACATTATCAATTGGATTTTGCAATCTATTTATTGTCTATGACTGACATCCATATGTCAATATTGACTCTTTGTAGCACAAATGAACTATCATCCATCTTCAAATGATTTCTTGCATATAATGTTTTTCCATCTTTTGGAATGATTTCTTCTAAGATTTTTTGTTTTTCAAGTATTTTGCTTCTAAGGATCCTTTCTAAGGATTACAACTGGAAAGTTCATTATACTTTAGTCAATCATGGCTGAACAAAGCCATGAAATTGTATACGACATCAACTTTGAAAGCTTAAATAAAATATAGAGGTCTAAATTATGTATATTTAAATCTTAATTATGAATTCTCAATTTGAATATTATATTAAACCTAGTATATGTCAGCGAGAGTTGGAACATGATGAAAGATATAGAAAGTAAGTTGAATGAATTCGAAAAATAATGAACATAAAGATAGAACAAATACATTAGAAGTGATGATTAACTACTAGTAACAACTGCGGTAAAAAAGAGAAGATGGATATATGTTGGACATACTCTGAGAAGAAATGATCAAAGAATTACAAAGAAGACATTGAAGTTTAGGCAAATAGTTCAAGAAAGAAAGAATGTATTATAAAAGTCCTGAAACGAATTTTACAGAGGAGAGAAACATTGGGCTCAATTTCCATACGAGGTAATATTGAATAAGTTGACCTTTGGATAAATTCATAATACGCTAGTGTTTCATACTTTATAACTTAATAACGGTACGAGAGAAATACAATAAAAATCATTACTGAAGATTGCCGCTACTACTACTATATACAGGTTTACCTACTATCTTTAACAAGAAATAGAAGCTTTATTTAGAAAATAAATTTTAAAAACTCCGTTACTAAAACATAAACAAACTTCTTGTTCAATATTACGAATACTTACAATATAAACTTTCTTTCAAGAGACTAGATGACTTCAATCTGACAATGATAAAGATACTCTCTGTTATACTGATAATTAATACGATTTAACAAGTGACTATTTGGTGTTCATATTTCAACTTTTATATACTCGCGGCTAAATATTCGAGCCCTATTTCTCTAAAATCAAAATAAAATAAATGGGATTTCCCGATGTTTAAACTGTGTGGTTGACTAAGAATATTGACTCAGGATTTGTTAGTAATGTTTGGGTGGTAGATATACAACTGTGGTAAGTAGCATCGGAAAAACAAGCGATGATTATGTCAATGTTTATTTTATAACGTTGTAATTTAATCTTTTAAACAACTTTACTGTTTTGTAATGAATGATATTTTCTCTACGTTCACATCGTTTATCGTAAACACCCACCGCCCCCATCTCCCATTCTCACCCGTTTTTATCATGTTTGCATTCCACATCAGACTTTTAATCAGACAAAAATAATAAAAGGAATATTAGTTAGATCAAACAGTTTGGGATTTAGAGTAGCCCATATTGGTTCTAAGTTTCTTTTAGTTTTATGAAAGTTGCAGAGTATAAACGCAGAAGCTCAGGAGACGAGTAGTAATTTTTTTTTTCCCAAAACGGATAGTCGGTACTAATTTTCTCTGGGTATTTTTTATTTGTTAGGTGGTGGATTAAGCCTCTATGTGGCCGAGGAACGCCCTTTCAACCTATGACATGTCTTCTTGGTTATATCAGGGCGTATTGGCCTTTTTTCTTGGTGTGGCCTGGGACTTGTACTGGTGTGGACTGTTACATATTGTGTCTGTCTGTTCTGTCCTAAAAGGACATTTGGTCTTGTTGGGTGCTGTCCTGATAAGGGTATTTAGTGTTGATCTCTGTGTTGCCCTGATAAGGACATTTTGTGTTCTGTGTGCGGCCCTGAAAAGGGCATTTTGTGTTGATCTGCGTGTACCTCTGGTTTATGTACTGGTTTTATGTTTGATCTTGGCTAACTGGCATTCTCATTCTGATGTCGGATGCTGGGCTGTCTGTTGTCTGGCTGGAGGCCTGTGGAGGTCTACTGCTTAAGTGTGGCTATTCTCTAGGTGGATTGTGGGCCACTTGTGTAGGACCTGGAAAGGGCATTTTGAGTCGGTCTCGGTGCTGCACTGATAGGGGCATTTTGTGTTGATCTGCGTTCTGGCATTCTCATTCTGATGTTGGATGCTGGGCTGTCTGTAGTCTGGCTGGCGGTCTGTGGAGGTCTACATAATAGGTGTGCTCTAGCACTGTTAAGTGTCATTTCTCTGATAAGGGCAGAGCTACCGGTAACTGTGTTTGGGATATACTAAGACCGGTGCTTCTATTCTAACTATTATTTTGGTTTTAACTACTTAAAAAATTATTTATATTCCTACCCTTAAACCCTCCCCCATCCACCCCAATACCCCCACCAACTTTAACCCATACACCCCTCAATCCCTCTCTTTTGTCTAGGTTCCTAGTGTGGCATGATCTGGCACTGGAAAGCACCCTGGCCCTGATAAGGACCGACCACCCAGTTGTTTGGCCTTTTGTGTTGATCTGTGTTCGGCCCTGAATATGGAATTTTTGTGTCTGTCTGGGTGCTGCCCTGATAAGGGCATTTTGTGCTGATCTGTGTGCTGCCTGATAAGGCATTTGTTTGATCTTCGTTAGATCTGACTTGTTTGCTGGTTTTATGTAGTTGGATTTGGGCTAACTTGCTTGCTCATTCTGATCTCATGTCGGAGGCTTGGCTCATTCTGATTTCATGTCTGGCTGGTGGCCTGTGGAGGTCTACCTAGGTGTGGTTCTGTAGGTTCCTAGTGTGGCATGATCTAGCGCTGGAAAGCACCCTGGCCCTGATAAGGATCGACCACCCAGTTGTTTCCCCGTTGGATGGTGGTGATGGAGAGCCTCTTGTTCTTGTGTTGTGTCTATTTTATATTTCATGCTTGGATCTTGTTTGTACTGTTTGACTGTACTGTTTGACTGTACTGTTTGCTGTACCGTTTGACTTACCGTTGACTGTACCGTTTGACTGACGTTTGATGTACCGTTTGACTGTACCGTTTGCTGTACCGTTGACTGTCCGTTTTACTGTACCGTTTGATTGTACGTTTGACTGTACCGTTTGATGTAGTTTGACTACCGTTTGCTGTACTGTTTGAATGTACTGTTTGAATGTACTGTTTGACCAGCTGCAGGGTTTCTCGAAGGATGTCATGTTCCAGCATATGTCCTATATGTCATTGGATATTCCTATCTTGAAAGTGTTGCTCTAATTGTGTTCTGTGTTGTTGTATTTCTGGCAGTGTAGTAAAAGTGTTCTGTGGATCAGCAGTGCCACATATAGGTTCCAACAGGCTAACAATTCCTTTTCCCAGTTTCAGACGTTGAAGTTTTCTGTTTACAGGGATTTTCAGCTCTTCCTGGATTTGGCACTTTCTTGCTAGGGCTTTCAGTAAGGCATGGGCGAGTCTACCCTTTGAGCTAGAGTTCAGACCTCTGTCCAGTCGTTGTTTATTATGTTGGTGATTATGCTCTTGATCTCCCCTGGTCCCAAACCCATCTTGATTTTTCTTGAGCTGCTCCTACCTTTATTTGCTTCTTTGTATTGCCTACTATGCCAACATATGATGAAATTCATATGATGTTAATGTGAAATCCCATATGGTGTAGAATCCGAGTACCCTGAAAAAAAGTGGACGCACGTGTACACTGACGGATCAGCCAATAACGCAATCAGCGATGGCGGAGGAGAAATAGTGCTTAAACTCCCAAAGAAAGAGACGGTCACGAAAGCGATTGCCACAGGTAAATATTCGAGTAATTACCGAGCAGAGGCAGAGGCAATAAAATCTGCGGCCGAAATGATCCTGAGAGAAGAGGACCGCTCGCAACAAGGTCGTGATATTCACCGATGCTCTATCGGTCATCACGGCACTCAAAAGTGTAGGTAAAACAGAGCAGAATGAGCTCAAAGCAACCCTCGATGAACTAACACGCTCACTCAAATGCACCGTCATTCAGTGGATACCATCACACTGTAACGTAAGGGAAACGAAGCAGCCGACAAACTAGCCAAAGAAGGCAGGCGACTACCTCAGACTGATCTCGAGATCAGTTATGAGGAACCAAAACAACCATCGGCTCGCACTATAGAAACAAATGGACAAAAGATCATCCTCAGTACACAAACAGCGACGGATACTATGGTCTCTCTCGTAGTGAACAAGTTGCCATACTTCGCCTCCGTACCGGTCACAACAAGCTCCGAGCCCACATGTTCCACAAATTTAAGATTGGCACAACTAGCCTGTGCCCCTGCTAAAAGGCGGACATGATGGCAGAACACGTTCTGCAAGACTGTCAACGGTTAGCAGGTATAAGAAAAAAAACATGGTCCAAAAACACAGAACTTTGCGAGAAGCTGTACAGAGGAACAGAGTCCCTTAAAACCACGGTAAAATTCATGATAAAAGTTGGTTCATCAGTCTAGGCCAGGGAACGCAAGAGAGAGATCTGGTGTAGTCTTTTCTCTGGGTAGAATAACCCTGGAAGAAATATAATGCTAAATATTGTTGATTCTATACAGTGCACTGCTACTGTAAATCAACCTTATTTAAATAAAGAATATAATCGTCATCGTATTATTATCCCCTGCAAGTAACATGTAAATGGTAAGTTACATTTTCTTGTAATCTGTTACTAAATTTTGCCCTGGCAGTAACTTTCCTGTGTTCTTTAATCGATGTTTACTGTCAATGATTCTTTAAAGTCTTCAATCTTTTTTCTTCTTCTGTTCTCGAATCATGTTTTACCTCACAGCATCAGAATAAGATGTGATTTCTAGAATTAACTTTTGTGTGCACTTCATACATGGTGTCTTTCACTGTCTCTGTTATTTCTGGGGTCCACATTTTGGGGACGACTTTTTGCTCTGTATTCACTGTATCGGAGTAACATTGCTCTTTGAAGTACACTGTCTGTTGGTAATATGCTTATGTGTCTGAGCCATTTAATTTGTTTTTTTTTAAAATGAAGTTCAATATTGATGGTGTATTCTCTTTATCCAGGATTTCCTATTTTCTAAACAGGACTCTTCTTGATACTTGCAACATTCTGCGTAGATACTTCATCTCTGTCGTGACTTGTTTCTTCTAACTTTTGATGTTAACGTCCACTGAAAGCATAATGTCGAGAGAGAAAGGTCGTGTATAGGTTGTTATTTTAGTGTTCATGGTGACATGCTTGCATATAATCATTTGTGTCAAATTCTCTTTAGTTTGATTTGCTTTAATTGCATCTATGTTGGATTTCACTACTCTTCCATTTGCTGAAAAAATGCGCCCTAGGTAAGTAAAGCCTTTAACTTGCTTTCCTTGTTGTTTGTCAATGGAGATATTAGTAGTGCTTTCTTCCCTAGCGAAAGTCTTTCGGTTTTGTCAATGTTTTTTTCTCATGTTATAGTCATCGCATTGTTAACTGGAGTCTGTTAATGTGTTGCTGTATCTCTTCTTCTGTTGTTGATGTGATTGCTTGATCGTCAGCAGAAAACAATTCGTTTAAGATCATCATAAAGCTGTTCCCTTCGCTGGTGTAAAGGTATCATACAGATCATCATAAAGCTGTTCCCTTCGCTGGTGTAAAGCTATCATACATATTTAGTCGACGTATGGGATTAACAACAGCAACGTGAAAGTACGCATCCTCCAAACCTAACGTGGAACATTTCTGATTGACATGTTCTAACTGTACACTGACTGTTTATATATAGACTCTTGCATATATTAATTCTTACGCGTGTACTGGCCGACTACTATCTCGAATCAAGAATTGCTTGCACGATGCCAACAAGA
Source organism: Arion vulgaris (assembly GCA_020796225.1). Taxonomy (NCBI): domain Eukaryota; kingdom Metazoa; phylum Mollusca; class Gastropoda; order Stylommatophora; family Arionidae; genus Arion; species Arion vulgaris. The sequence continues at coordinate 49,608,710 of CM036760.1, read as the reverse complement.
GAATATGGGCACTATCATCCGAAGACGACGCTGGAGATGGATTGGACATGTGATGCGCATGGAGACTGGCTCCGACACGAAAACTGCACTGAGATGGACTCCAGAGGGTAGGCGAAAGCGTGGAAGACCCAAGACGACATGGAGGAGAACGATAGAGCAAGAGCTGAAGGAAATGAATCATAGCTGGAACACAATACAGAGGAAGGCCATGAACAGGGAAGAATGGTGTACGTTTGTTGCTGCCCTAAACGCCAGGGCGTAACAGGCTAAAAAAAAAAGAGAGATATATTAATTAAGTGATCATTAACTCCATAGTTTGTTAAAATTTCACACAACAGTTTGCTATCTACGCGGTCGAACACGTTTTCCTGATCCATGAACACAACGTATAGTCGGATTCGACAGGCCATTGTACTAATTGTCTGAGTGCTAATGTTGTGTGGGTACAGCTTCTGTTCATCTCTGCTCTGTCCATGGTGTACGTGGACTCTTCCTTAATACTTATGTTCAAAAGAACATCGGTTATCAGTTATATGAGGACTATCATCATAGCACTCCGGACATGTCCATAGGTGCTCCGATCGCTGTCTCAGCAAATCCAGCAGCGTCCAGCGACCCAACACGCCAGTTCGATGTTGATTAATCAATCTCTTTGCATATTTAGTATGTCGTTCAAAAGAACATATATTTTCCCCCCTACTTTGTTAAATGTCCATGTTTTACACCTATACGTTGCAAGTAAGAATACTCGTACTAATATGGTATTTCCGCACGTGTGTTGTCGGTTCCCGCAAGGAGAGCAAAGAATAGTACAACTGCGAACTACAAGACATATCGTAAGGGGTGAATGAGGTAGGAGCCTAGAGAAGCTACCACAGTAAATAAAAAGCGTCGCAGAAAACCGATGTGCTGGCCTACTTGTAGGCGCATAACTGGCACAACGTACAATCGCTCTTAGGCTCAGATCACATACAGATCACAAAGAGTGGTTTGACAAGTGGGGTAATATGGAAGCATTCGAATAGGAAGATATGATATTTCATCACTCGCAGAAATAGGTTTGTTTTTATAATTCTAATGATCTGCTTAGCTGTCAAGTCAAGTCCAGGATACATGAAAATGTCGAGATAACATGGATAAACAATATCCACATTTATTTGTTTCATTTTCTTGCTTTCTTTAAATGTTTTCTTTTTAAATCTCAATAAGTTGCACCACGAGTACATTAATAATAAGATAAAGGGTATTTCCTATAACATTTCAAAGATTGTGATCAAATGTTTAAGAGCTTCTTGACACAGGATATGAACAGCGACCTGGAATTGTTCGTATGATGTAACGAAGGTAAAAGTAGACACTTGCAATACAGGTATATCACGTGGTTTAGTGAATACAAGTATTCCTACGGAACTCAAAGTGAAGTTGTGATTTAGTGAAGCTACTGCTAAAACAGTGGAGCGTATGGTTGAATGGTAAGGGCGCGGGCTCCATTCGGAAGAACCGGTTCAACCGTCTGCAAGTAATAACGCAATGTTAGCTTTTTAACTGTCTGGAATTGTATAAGGTAGACTAAATCTAACGCACTGCTTGAAAGCTCTATTACAGCAGACTGAACGACTATAAGGCCATGCAGTCATTAAATTCCACATGCACAGTCCCTCCTGTCCTACAGCGCCCTAAAAATTGGTATTACAGACAGTAACAACATTATACTGTGCATACAAGAGGGACAATTATTGATTTCTGAACAAAGTACATGGACATTGCTAATAAAGTTAGACTAAATCTTCTGAACTAAGTACATGGACATTGCTAATAAAGTTAGACTAAATCTTCTGAACAAAGTACATGGACACTGCTAATAAAGTTAGACTAAATCTTCATCATGCTACATTTTCTTTGTCAAAACTTTGCTCTAATCACAGCAGACCTGAACGACTATAAGGCCCATTAGTTCTCCGTCTTTCAAACATGTTTACAGTTCTTTAATATACTGTTGCCATTCTTTTGCTGTCTCTACGTGTCATCACGAACAAGTTATCCATTATTTCTTCCTTTAATCTCGTGACGTTTAATGTGATGAACATATGTCAGTTTCGATATTGTACATTAGTTTATGTTCCTCCATATTCAGTCTTGTAGGATGGATATATTTTATGGTCATCTTTGTCTAGCACAGCGGTTCCCAAACTTTCAGTTTCCGAGGCATGATATTGTACATTAGTTTATGTTCCTCCATATTCAGTCTTGTAGGATGGATATATTTTATGGTCATCTTTGTCTATCTCAGTGGTTCCCAAACTTTCCATTACCGCGGACACCCTTTTAAATACATTTTGCTGCCGTTGACCTCCAACAGTTTCTATTTATGAGAATCTTCTATCGATGGAGTTATTATTACACCACACCAACATTAAAGCTAGTTCCAATTTCTCAGACTGCGAGTAACTTCAAATGATCTTTCATTTTGTCCTATAGACATTTGGACCCCGGTCTGGTCCGGTCCTTTGATTTCGCAGCGGAACTAGTTTTTATACATGTTTTTAATATTTCTTTTTATCTTTGAAATGTCAAAGATCATAAATTTCTTCAAGCACTTGAGGACCCTCTGTAAGTACCTCGCGGAAACCCGTGGGTCAGCGGACCCTCGTTTGAGAAACGCTTGTCTAGCACATTCTGAACTTTTTTTCTGTAACAAAAATATTCAAAATATTCGATTTTCAATATCTTTAATGTACAAATCCATGATTCACATCCATATATTGCCACAAGAAAAATGCATGTCCTAAAAAGTTTTACTTTTGTTTCCTTGCTTGTATTATTCCACAAGTTCTTCAAACTAATTACTATCTGAATTGCCATGACAAGTCCCCTTCTCGATTTCTTATGTACAGTCTCTATCGTTGTTAGTTGAGGAGAAAAGACATTAATATTTTGTTAACATTTTCAATGACTTCATTATAATAATAATTCCTCTCGTACCGTTATACGTTGCATAGGGCCTGCAAGTAATTTCTCCATACCGCTCTATCCTGGACAACTCGCTCAATCTCCTCCATGGAACTGAGACCGATATTTCCTGCCTCTCTCAACAAAGCTCGTTTCAGGGTCTCCTTAGGTCGACCTCTCTTTCTTGAACCCTTTGCATCCACTTCAATGCCTGCTTTGATATTCGTTGATCATTTCTCCTCAAGGTGTGCCCAACATATCTCCATCTTCTCTTTCTTATAACAGTTGTCACTAGTGGTTGACCAGACATGTCTCTGATTTCATCACTTCTCCTGAATTCGTTCCATTTTATATTCATTATTTTTCGCTGACATCTATTTTCAAATGACTTCATTACTGATGATTATTTTAGATTGACATTTTGTTTATCAGTGGTCACACTCTTATTTATTTTTATTTTTTTGTTATATTTAGAAAATGTTTCTGCTCTTCACTAGGTTTTTTAAAACAGACAAGGTTAACTGTTGCAATCCTTAGACCTGCACTGAGATCCGGGCCGACATAGTCGGCAGAAAGGATCGTAGCCTAGGGAAAGTTCAACCTAGTAAATCAAAAGCTGGCTGAAACCGGACGGGCGGGCCTAGTCACCATGGGCGCACAATCGACCCGACGTAGATCACCCGTTCTTGCCAGTGGACCAATTATACATCACAATAAGAATGATAAAATTGGCCGTGAAGAACGTTCGCAAGAGAGAGAGAGAGAGAGAGAGAGACCTGCACTGTAAAATATAAATGACCAGGTAAAACACTGAGAAGTAAAGGAGGCATGAGTGATGTAGACCCCATCACCCATCATGTGCCGACGGTCAATGACAAATGCGGACCTAACACCATATTCCCCAATATGCCTTGTGGTATGAAAATGGGGTCCTTTAGTTTTTTCTTGTTTCTTCTTCTCCTTCTTCTTCTTATTCAAACTTTCCATGCCAACCTTCTTGTTAAACCATTCTTTGGGATTTGTATATGATCTGGGCCTAAGAGCGTTTGTACGTTGTGCTAGTTATGTGATTAAATTTGGCCAGCACATCTGATTTGAGCGATGCCGTTTATTTACTCTGGTAGCTTCCCTAGGCCCCTACCTTAATCGCCTCTTTCGACATACCTTGTAGGTCACAGTGTTACTATTTTTGCTCCCTTGCGAGTCCCAACAACGCACAGGCGTTTTTTCTTTTTAATTCCTATTGTTAGACTCCAGTTTTTTAAACAATGTAAGTAAGATATATTATATTAGTTTTTTCATACTCAGTATGCTCTTTTATTTGATGTACCTAGTTTGGAATGTTTGTATTAAATATATTTTCTTATATACAATTATTACTGAACTAGTGATTACAGGGTAAACACACACACACACATACATATATATATTTAGATATATATATGATGTCCTGAAAGAACTAAATGTTAAAGAGAATTGGCTGATAAACAACATACTATACAGAAAAATAACTTTGGTCACATCAAGCGTCACGATGGCCTGGAAAGAACAATACTAGAGGTCAGGGTCCCAGTGTAGCAGGGAATATGATACCAGATTTTTCCCTTGCTTTATTCTTAGTCCCAAGCTTCATCTAGGCACGTATTTTTCAATGAAACAAAGGGGTAACCATATACCTGGTCTGTGGACGTATAATTACAGACCAGATATGTTAACAAGGGCGTTTTTCCTTAACTGGAAGTGAACTTATGCCCTGCCTTTCTTTCTCCTGCAGTCAACTTGAGGTTAATTGTATTCTTGTTTTCTAGAAATTCCATAGGTCACAAATATCAAATTAGACGGGATTTCCAACCAGCAACCAGATTTGACCGTGAGAATGGACTAACAGGACAATGACTGATTTGAAAACAAAGAGAAAATGCCATATGATAAATAGGATGCATTTTGGAGATTCGACACGCATTCGGATAGAGACAGAGGGACAGAGAGGTACCCAGGAACAGTCACTGTAGGTAGTCCCGAGACAGACTTCAACAGTCAATATTCGCCAGTCAGGAAGAGTGAAGAGACAACTTTAGACACTTCATCGACACATCTTCACACACACTTGGCAGAGGGACAGTTGGCAGAGACAACTTTACACACACTTCATCGGCACAGTAGGGACAGACACTTCGCAGATTCAGCGATCTAGAGGGGCAAGACAGACACAGGAACAGTCAGTGAGGGTAGTCTGAGACAGTTACAGACAAGAAGAATTGACTAGTCAAGAAGTGTTGTCTAGAACTGAAGAGACACACACAGTCAATATTCGCCAGCAGACAGACTTGAAGAGATACACATACTATCTAGAGAACACAACACTAAAGAACAGATTGATTCAGCGATTCAGAGGGGCTGAGACAGACCAAAGGGACAGTCAGTGTAGGTAGTCCTGAAACAGTTAGACTTCAACAGTCAATATTCGCCAGTCAGAAAGAGTAAAGAGACCCACACAGAAGGATTCGACTATTCAGGAAGTGTAGTCTACATCAGACAGAGACCTGCGTAGAGATAGACCCAGCGACAGGTCTGAGACAATCACAGAGGCTACAAGTCTTATTATAGTTAACACGTATGCTATAGTCTGAGACAACCGTCTCCCTACTCACTCGGAAGTCTTCAACTTCACCAAATAATCCAGTCATATAGAGAACATAGATTTAACACCATCAATCTGAGACAACCATCTCCCAATGACTTTAAAGTTTATATCATGATCGAAGAGATAGTTTTGAGACTCTCCAGCTAGACGGATCAAGTTGTGTCTTACTTCCAGTGGAGATAACTTAGGGTTGAGAACTTAGGTATGTTTGTGTAGAGTATAATGTATATGGGAAAATTACTTAAACATTTTTAGTTAGAGACATTCTTTTATGTGTTAATGTTTGGTTGTATGTATTAATTTGGTTGTGTTTATGTTATTTGTAGTGATGTATTCTTTTGGATTTTAAGAATTGAAATAAATATATTAAAATTGATAAAGACTTCGGTAAGACAGAGTGAGAATGTCTGGATATGAATGAGTGGATATGAATGTTGTTGTTGTTGAGATAATATTAGCGACCAAGACATAGACCTCTTACTGGTGCTTTAACAATGGATAATAGAATATAGAGGAAGATTACGAGTCTGGTTTCCGAGACCCCCTCACGGCTACACCAGGACGCAGAGGCAGACCAAGAAGAAGATGGCCACAAGATATTTTAAAAAACCATGACTATGACCATCGACGAAGTGGGTGAACTGGCTAGAGACAGAGTGAATTTCAGATATGCTGCAAAGAGAGAAAAGTCCTATAAAGGATACGCACCTTGATGATGATGATGATATATATATATATAATAGCAGCAATAGAAGACTAAGATGGCTAGGGCATGTGGGAAGAATGGACAATTACCACATACCAAAACAAATGTTGTTCTGTGAACTTTCGGAGGGGAAGAGACACAAAGGCAGACCACTGCTCAGATACAAGGATGTTTGCAAGGCCTCAATGAAGAGCTTTTCTATCGGTTCTAGCAAATGGAAAAAAACTAGCTGATGACAGAGTTGTGTGGAAAGTGACATTACGCAAAGGTGCAGAATCTTTTGAAAAGAGATTTAGGGACGAGCTGAAAGACAAGAGAGACAAGCGAAAACTTAGAAGCTGTCACAGTAAAACACTTGCAAATTGACCAGTGGTGGTTCGTCATTAAGGGCCAGTGGGGCCGGAACCCACCAAAAATAAGGTTTAACGTGTATTTACTATTTTATTCATTAAAATATATCCTAACCGAAACCATGATTTTTCCGAAAATAGCTGTCTGGCCCACCAACAAAAATGATCACGAGCCACCACTGAAATTGACCATCTGTAAAAATGAACACGCCACACACACACACACACACACACAAATATATATATATATTCAGACATTCGTTAGAACGTTTTACTCGTCATGAGACAAGTTTGACGCCACCCTATGACCAATCACAACTGATACCATGCTACAGTATAACTCTAGATGTGATACTTCAAAGTGGGGCGTTCCTGTTTGTAAAAACTTACAGTTACTTGTCCGTACAAGTTTGTGTCGTACAAGTTTGTGTCTGGTTGGATATGCATCCACTTTGGTCTAAATACGGATGTGTCTGTCTCAACTTACTCACGTTCTCTGTGCAAACCATTCAGATCAAAAAGAGTGGTTTACAAGAGTGGTTTACTTGGTTGATAAGAACAAACGCAAACAAACAAATCATCTTCTTCTTCTTCGAATGCTTCATATCAACCACTTGTAAACCACTCTTTGGGATTTGTAAGTGATCCGAGCCTAAGAGCGATTGTACGTTGAGTCAATTATGCACTTACAAGTAGGCCAGCACATCCGATTTCTGCGATGTTTTTTATTTACTAGGGCAGCTTTCCTAGACCCCTCTCTCACTCGCCTCTAACGACATACCTTGTAGGTCGCAGTGTTACTATTCTTTGCTCCCTTCAGCCCCGGCAATGCACGGGCGAAACAAACAAATAACATTTTACTTCTAATGAATAATAACATTATATTGTTTTGGACATGACATTAAAATGAGACATATACTCTACTTATCTATTTAGACAAGGAGAAATAAAAACACTTTTATCGCAATAAAATGTAAAGAAGAAGAAGAAGAATATAAATATTAACAAAGTTGACCTGCTTCTGCTTCTTCTTCTTGCAGTCGCTCGCTATCTATTCAGGCGTAGTTAGGGCGCTTGGTATATCTTTTCTGACTCATTTTTGCGTGAATGCATGCTTTCCTTATTAATAGCATCCCCACCGTACAGGAGTGCATTTTCCGACTTCAGAAGTATAGACCAAGTTGATAATACGCTGCACTAGTAGACTTTGTGCCTTGAAAATCCGGGGCTCGAGGCCAACTTCGACAACATATTTCGGTGTGCACACTGTTCGCGGTTGGGCTTCAGTAAACCTTGATTCTTTACTTAAGGATCTAAATCACAAGTCCCTCTGAAGTCGGAATAAGGCTTGTCTGAATGGCGAGGGACATTGGAGAGCAAATATTCACTCAAAATCAATCAGAGGCGTCTTAGTATGTGCGGTGTTATGACTACGCCAGAATTCATATCAAACGAACAAAAATAAATGATTAAGTATCTAAACTTGCGATAATGAGAGAGCAGACATATTTGTATTAGCAGCAATGATAATTCGTGGAATTGATGGTTAGACGGGAAGTCTATAAGTTGCTCAATGAACGGATGTCGAGTGAAGACATAGAAGTTAATGTTAAATTTATTATTATAAAGTTTAAGGAGTTTGAAATTACTTGTTGTATTAACATAAACCACTAGTAACAACTGTTATAAGAAGGAGAAGATGGAGATATGTTGGTCACCAGTAACAACTGTTATAAGAAGGAGAAGATGGAGATATGTTGGGCACACCTTGAGAAAAAATGTTCAAACAATATCAAAGCAGGCATTGAAATTGGATGCAGAGGGTTCAAGAAAGAGAGTAGACCTAGGGAGACCTTGAAACGAACTTTGCTGAGAGAGGCAAGAAATATCGGACACAGTTTAATGGAGGAGATCAGGCGGTTGCCCAGGATAGAGCGGTATGAAGAAATTGATTGCAGACCCTATGTAACGTATAAAGGTACGAGATGAATTATTATTTTAAACAGAACTAAAGAAGTCAAATGTAAAACTAAAATTAGAATATTTAACTCCCAAAGTTAAAGCAGTTCTGCTGTATGGGTTAGAGACACGGAGAACAACTAAATAACACGCAAGCAATAATTAATAACATACAAACATTAGTCAACTGGTGTCTACACATAATAGAGAGACTAAGATGGTACGATACTATCACTAATATATTTCTAAGACAGGTATAATACATTCATTACACCATAACATACTTACTCTAAGGTTTTGTGTATATAGAACTAAATAACTGAAACCCTACTCTGCTTTTACAATTAAATAAGCAATCAATCAAGCGTATAACTCTGAGTCTGACATCAAGTCAAATGCGTTACATATACACAACTCATAACCTAATGCAGTCTGGCATCGAATTATGGACAAACCACTCTGTTGCAAGTTAAATAAAACAATGAGGGAAGCATACACAAACTATAACTCGTAGTCTGGCATCGGATCACTAACAAATCACTGTTGGCTAAATAAAACAACTAAATACAAAAACAACCAGACAAGCATACACAACACTAACCTGAAGTCTGGCATCGAATCAGTGATAACACTGTTTTGGACCACTCTGTTCCAACAGTTATACAACACAGTCAGTCAAGCGTACACAACACTAACCTGAAGACTGGCATCGAATCACGGACAAATCACTGTTGCAAGTTAAATAACACAATCAGAGAAGTATAGACAACTCTAACCTAAAGTCTGGCATCGAATCACTGACAAATCACTCTGATCCAACTGTTATACAATACAATCAGAATGTGCATACAATTAATTAAACAACGCAAACATTGAATACGGGATAAACAGACACTTGACATTGTCTTAAGTATATACAACCAAACAATAGAGCACAGTATCTCAACGCTAACCACTAATAAACTCAAGTGATGTTGTCTACTGTAAATGATTCTGTGACAACGTATATCAAGGATTCTGAACCTGTTGCTCATTTAGTAAGTGGATGTCCTTCCTGCGTTGTCTGGCTCGTCGGACACTTTATATGTCAATGTCTTTTTTTTTTTTAAACCAAAAACAACTTGAAGGGGAATTCTTCAATCTGATATAGAACAAATTATGTTGTATATGGAGATTGTTACGCATACTCTGAGTAGAAATTAGCAAAGAATTACAGATCATGCATTGAGGCGAGAGGTAATAGTTTCAAGAAAGAAACGATTCTCTAGGGAAACTGAAACGAACTTTACTGCTAGAGGAGACAAATATTGGATTTAATTCTAAAGAAGAGATTGAACAAGTTGTCTTGTCCGTGTGTTGCCGGGTCCACAAGGAGGGTGGAATAGGGAGGGCAAGAATAGTAACTGGCGACCTACAATGCATTTCGTAAGATGCGACGAGGTAGGGGCCTAAGGATGCTACCTAGTAAATAAAAAGCGTCGCAGAAATCGGATGTGCTGCCTACTTGTAGGTGCATAACTAGCATAACGTACAATCGCTCTTAGGTTCAGATTCAACATCAATTTCTGCCCGAGTGGTTACCGGGCCCAAATTTGGGGTGTAAAGAATAGAAACACTGTTACCTGTCACGCATGTCGTAAGAGGCGGCTAAGGATGTTTGGCTGAAATCGAATGCATGTGTCCTAAACGTGTAGAAGTCTATGCGTTTAGGGGCCTACAAACCAATGTGCAAAGTATACACGTTTTGGCAAAGATCAAACATATCACAAAGAGTTATTAAAATTGGTCGTAAAGAACGAACGCAAAAAAGAAGAAGAACATCAATTTCGTGTCACCCTCCAACAGACGGTTGACAAGAAACCGAAAGACGTTTCCTCTTATCCGTCTTGAACACCCCAAAGATTGGTACAGCCGATGTGAGCCTAATCTGCATTGCATTGCCGTGAACAATTGCTTGATAAGAGACCGGCAAAGCAATAAATAACATTGTGGGAGCAGCAACTTCTTCTTCTTCTTCGAAAGCCCCATATCAACCTATTGTTAAACCACACTTTGTGATTTGTATGTGATCCGAGCCTAAGTGTGATTGTACGTTTTGTCAATTATGCACATACAAGTAGGCCAGCACATCCGATTTCTGCGACGCTTTTTATTTACTAGGGTAGTTGCCATAGGCCCCTACCTCAGTCACCTCTTGTGACATACCTTGTAGGTCGCAGTGCTGCTATACTGTGTTCCCTTCCCGAGCCCCAGCAACAGAAGGGCGGAAACAGCAACGAACACGTTCCAACCGTTGTAACAGGAGTTATTCTTTATAATGTACAACCTGTTTCGTAGTTCTCATTTTAATTTCAGCAGTTCTCCACCAAATTATCCCTGGTGGATATCTCTTAAGTCTTTCTTCTGCAGTTATTGTATCAGAAGAATTTCATGAGCATGATGTCTTGTTGCGTGTCCTGTTCAGAACGCCGCTGTCATAACAGTTTGTCCGATAAACTCTACCCCTCTAGCGAGTTCTATCGGTTCCTCCATTGTCGTGTTCAGTGTTCCCTTAATGTTCTATTGCCACCGTCAACATACGTGACTACTATGAAGAAGGTTGTAGTACGGAGTAATGCTAACGAAAGGGAACATATCGCACAAATGAAGAAAGTAACTGTCGATGTTTTGGAGAAAATATAGTAAGAAATGACAATTGGAGTACATTGTGACATCAATTGGATTACATTGTGACATCAATTGGAGTACATTGTGACATAATTTGGAGTACATTGTGACATCAATTGGAGTACATTGTGACATCAATTGCAGTACAGTGTGACATCAATTGCAGTACATTGTGACATCAATTGGAGTACATTGTGACATCAATTGCAGTACAGTGTGACATCAATTGCAGTACATTGTGACATCAATTGCAGTACATTGTGACATCAATTGCAGTACATTGTGACATCAATTGGAGTACATTGTGACATCAATTGGAGTACATTGTGACATCAATTGGAGTACATTGTGACATCAATTGGAGTACATTGTGACATCTGCAAAATATATGAAAAGGAAGTACGGGGTTCGCATCTCGCTTCAAATGTGCCCGGTTCGAGACCCGCCCCGCGTGAAGCAATCCAGCTATTTTTTACAACGATCCTTGATATTAATGTAGGTGAGATCGAGTTCCTAGTCCTATCGAAGACAGACAATAAAACGTGGGTCCCGTGTTTAAGTTGAGCACTTTAGAGAACCCTTGATAGTTTAAAACCGATAAGAATAGGCTGCACAGCTGCTGCCCGGACAAAAAATCATTTACAAGATGAAATTAACGTTTCTGCAAAAATGTTCACAATCTTCAAAAAACAACCTCGCTGGTGCTACGTAATTCGTGCTCTGTAGCTGAGATTTAACTATGTAACAAGAAGATCGAAGCTCACAGGGTTATTCACAAAAGTGCAATGATGATTGTCCTATCAGTCAATCAATATATCTAGATTGATACAAATAGGAACAGCTAACACAGAAAGAAGAAATTACTGATGTATGTAAATGTATGCTAGACGTTGATCTTCTCAATGCATATGTTGATTTTATAAGTTCATGATTGCTCACAAGCTTTAGTATTGGGAACAGCAGTAGAGGTAAATGGGAGAGATGGTTGAGGCGGAAGGGAAGGGGGGTGGATGGAGAAGTTTCGAAAGCAGTAACCTGAGAGCAAGGATTTGGAAAGAAACTTTAAAAGTAACATAGGCGGATATAAAGATTGAGTGGAAGAATTTCAAGAGTAACATAGGCGGATTTAAATATATTGGTGGAAGTATGTCAATAAAAACAAATAGGCGGATATAAAGATTGGGTAGAAGAATCTCAATAGTAATAAATGCGGATATAAAGAATTAGTGGAAGAATTGCAATAGTAACAAAGGCGGAAAAAAAGAATGGGTGGAAGAAATTCAATAGTAACAAAGGCGGATAGAAGAATTAGAATGGGAAATATTAAAAATATAACTAAATCTAGATAGAGAAATTGTGAACGTGGGTGGGGCACGATATAAAACAGCAACGGGGGTAGCAGGTTTTGGAGAAAGACGAATTTAAAAAAAAAAAAAGTCATAAAGAATTTGCTGAACGTATATTGTTTTGCTTCTTTTGTTTAATCTTCAACAACTTTATACAGATGTGCACATGAAGATATATATTGTGAGAACTACTGGTACAGTATAAGGTTTAGTAATGTTGAAGTGTTTCTGACCGGGCTACATTGTTTATCAACAAACATCGTTCAAGATGTACTCACGTGACATACAGTTAATTATGTCAAATATTTGAGTGTCATAGAATGTCGCATCTTAAAGGTTTTGCATATTAGAATATCTTTCATTTCATACCAGACCCGCATATCATACAAGACCTGCATATCTGGGTGTATTGACTCATAAATAACATAATGTCGCGGAAGATGACATATTTTGGACACGTCATAGTAGTTTGGAGAGAACGGTAAAGGAAGGCATGGTTTCTAGAGTACAAGGCAAGGGGTGAACAAGAGGAAGGTGGCAGCAGAACACCAAAGACACTTTAAACATGACTATGGAGAAGGCAGGAGAACTTGCTAGAGACAGAGAGTTTTCCAGGCGGGCTGTGATGAAAGCGACGTTCCGCAAGGGACATACTACTACTTGAGTATCTTCTCTCTCTCTCTCTCTCTCTCATGCCTTTTTAACATTGATTGGGGCATATGCGCTCAACCAACTCATGTTAACGGTGAAGAAAGTCTTATTCCGTCATCTCTCCATTCTTCAGTCTGATCCTGAGACACGTTCAATCTTCCAACACTATCCTTTGGTGGCGTACAGACGGGACAGAAGCCTTAAGGATATGTTGGTTCACAGTCGCCTCAAGCCTAATATCCAGAGTCATTTTGGCACCATCCAGTGTGGCCGTCGGCGCTGCAACACGTGTGCTTATGTAATACAGACCCGCACAGTGTCTTTTCCAAAAGCCACGTTCGTTATTGAAGACAGTTTCACGTGCGAGTCCGTAATATTATCTATGCCATTATCTGCAAGCGGTGCAACAAGGCCTATATTGGGAAACCGGCAGGAGACTCAGTGACCGATTCGCCCAACACTTGCGCGATATACGCCAATGCTCTGTGATCCCTGTAGCTACGCATTTCAATGATACTGGCCATTCAGGAGCTTGCGATGTCCAGGTCACAGCCATTCGATCATGTTCCTCTGATGATCGTAGTCGATTTGTTCTGGAGAACCGTTTTATTTCGTTATATGGTACCTTGCGGCCTCTTGGACTCAACGCATTACATTCCTATGCTTCTTAGTACTTTCTCATCTCATGCCTTGTAATCTATATGTGTATTTGCTTCATATATATAATTTATATTTCCACTTGATTGTATATTGTTTATCTTCTTTTCCACCTCTAGTTTTGTGTTGCACTCATTTCGTTATTCGTTTTTATTCCCAGTTCATTAGATACATTTGCATTTTTTCGTTATCGTCCATTTGTAAGTGTTCTCTATAATTCGTCACTCCTGTTGTGTCGTTTGCTTGATAAAGGCCTTTTGGTCGAAACGTTGCTGTTTATCGTCGCTGTTTCTGTATTTTGTAAAACTATAGTACTTTGTTTATACGTGTTTCGCTATTTACCAAGTTTTACTGTAGTCTTCCCCCTATTTCGATATTCGTAACCAACTCATGCCAAGTCTTCCTATATCTGGCTATCTCATACAGCTCCCTCCAGCTGTTGTTTATATTGTTAATCTCTGCCTCCAAATCTCGTCTCCGTGTATTTCTAGACTTCACTCTCTTTCGCTGTCCCTGTGGGTTCCATTAACTGACTCTTCTTCTTATATTCCCTCTGATTTTCTCAAAGTGTGTCCTATTCAGCGTCCGCGTTTTCTGTTTAACCTCTTAGTTCGCTGGAATATGTCTTGTTCTCCCCCTAAGTTCCTCGTTTGTGAACCTATTATTTGGGGGTCTTTCTAGAGTAGAGGTTAGATTCCCATCTCTCGTACGTCTTTCTAGAGTAGAGGTTAGATTCCCGTCTCTCGTACGTCTTTCTAGAGTAGAGGTTAGATTCCCATCTCTCGTACGTCTTTCTAGAGTAGAGGTTAGATTCCCGTCTCTCGTACGTCTTTCTAGAGTAGAGGTTAGATTCCCGTCTCTCGTACGTCTTTCTAGAGTAGAGGTTAGATTCCCATCTCTCGTACGTCTTTCTAGAGTAGAGGTTAGATTCCCATCTCTCGTACGTCTTTCTAGAGTAGAGGTTAGATTCCCGTCTCTCGTACGTCTTTCTAGAGTAGAGGTTAGATTCCCGTCTCTCGTACGTCTTTCTAGAGTAGAGGTTAGATTCCCGTCTCTCGTACGTCTTTCTAGAGTAGAGGTTAGATTCCCGTCTCTCGTACGTCTTTCTAGAGTAGAGGTTAGATTCCCGTCTCTCGTACGTCTTTCTAGAGTAGAGGTTAGATTCCCGTCTCTCGTACGTCTTTCTAGAGTAGAGGTTAGATTCCCGTCTCTCGTACGTCTTTCTAGAGTAGAGGTTAGATTCCCATCTCTCGTACGTCTTTCTAGAGTAGAGGTTAGATTCCCATCTCTCGTACGTCTTTCTAGAGTAGAGGTTAGATTCCCGTCTCTCGTACGTCTTTCTAGAGTAGAGGTTAGATTCCCATCTCTCGTACGTCTTTCTAGAGTAGAGGTTAGATTCCCGTCTCTCGTACGTCTTTCTAGAGTAGAGGTTAGGTTCCCGTCTCTCGTACGTCTTTCTAGAGTAGAGGTTAGATTCCCGTCTCTCGTACGTCTTTCTAGAGTAGAGGTTAGATTCCCGTCTCTCGTACGTCTTTCTAGAGTAGAGGTTAGATTCCCATCTCTCGTACGTCTTTCTAGAGTAGAGGTTAGATTCCCATCTCTCGTACGTCTTTCTAGAGTAGAGGTTAGGTTCCCGTCTCTCGTACGTCTTTCTAGAGTAGAGGTTAGATTCCCGTCTCTCGTACGTCTTTCTAGAGTAGAGGTTAGATTCCCATCTCTCGTACGTCTTTCTAGAGTAGAGGTTAGATTCCCGTCTCTCGTACGTCTTTCTAGAGTAGAGGTTAGATTCCCATCTCTCGTACGTCTTTCTAGAGTAGAGGTTAGATTCCCGTCTCTCGTACGTCTTTCTAGAGTAGAGGTTAGGTTCCCGTCTCTCGTACGTCTTTCTAGAGTAGAGGTTAGATTCCCGTCTCTCGTACGTCTTTCTAGAGTAGAGGTTAGGTTCCCGTCTCTCGTACGTCTTTCTAGAGTAGAGGTTAGGTTCCCGTCTCTCGTACGTCTTTCTAGAGTAGAGGTTAGGTTCCCGTCTCTCGTACGTCTTTCTAGAGTAGAGGTTAGATTCCCGTCTCTCGTACGTCTTTCTAGAGTAGAGGTTAGGTTCCCATCTCTCGTACGTCTTTCTAGAGTAGAGGTTAGGTTCCCGTCTCTCGTACGTCTTTCTAGAGTAGAGGTTAGATTCCCGTCTCTCGTACGTCTTTCTAGAGTAGAGGTTAGGTTCCCGTCTCTCGTACGTCTTTCTAGAGTAGAGGTTAGATTCCCGTCTCTCGTACGTCTTTCTAGAGTAGAGGTTAGGTTCCCGTCTCTCGTACGTCTTTCTAGAGTAGAGGTTAGATTCCCATCTCTCGTACGTCTTTCTAGAGTAGAGGTTAGGTTCCCATCTCTCGTACGTCTTTCTAGAGTAGAGGTTAGATTCCCGTTTCTCGTACGTCTTTCTAGAGTAGAGGTTAGGTTCCCATCTCTCGTACGTCTTTCTAGAGTAGAGGTTAGATTCCCGTCTCTCGTACGTCTTTCTAGAGTAGAGGTTAGATTCCCATCTCTCGTACGTCTTTCTAGAGTAGAGGTTAGACTCCCGTCTCTCGTACGTCTTTCTAGAGTAGAGGTTAGATTCCCATCTCTCGTACGTCTTTCTAGAGTAGAGGTTAGATTCCCA
Source organism: Arion vulgaris (assembly GCA_020796225.1). NCBI lineage: Eukaryota > Metazoa > Mollusca > Gastropoda > Stylommatophora > Arionidae > Arion > Arion vulgaris. Next base: position 49,592,131 of record CM036760.1, on the reverse strand, counting down.
TCTCTCGTACGTCTTTCTAGAGTAGAGGTTAGGTTCCCATCTCTCGTACGTCTTTCTAGAGTAGAGGTTAGGTGTCCGTCTCTAGTGCCAAAGGTACCAGGTTCGCTCCCTCATGAAGCGATCTGGGTGTTTTCCAGAGATCCTGGTCTCAGTTTAGGTGAGATCGTGTTCCTAGTCCTATCGGAGACTAACGATAAAACGTAGACAGTGTTCAATTTGAGCACGTAATAGAACCATTGGCAGTTCAGAACGGAGAAGAGTAGGCTGGAAAGCCGCTGCAAAATTCATTAGAAAAATATTAGAAATAAAATTTATACAAAAATATTTTCTCCAGTTTCAAAATTACACCGGGGACCTTTCCGGTTCTACGGAGTTCGTGCACTGCAGCTGGGATCTTTCTGTGTAAAAAATAGATCGGAGCTCACATGGTTACTCACCGAAGTGCAATGATGATGGTCCTATCAATCAATTAATCAGGACTCTATTATACCATCTCATCACTCTGCGCAGACAACTTTGAGTATCTTATATTTGATAACTATGTATCCCTTCCTATCCAGAATGTAGAATATTTGGAGTGAAACTTGGAATTGCCAGACATGAATACTATGTTTAAGGCTTGGTCCTAATAAGCCCCATGTGAGTGCGGTTCAATACCACGGGCTGGCAGAAAGCCACATATTCTCCAGATTATGGTGTTCTTGGCACCGAAACGAAGGGTTACGATATCCATGGCACCGAGTCGAAGAGTTGTAAGTTCAAGTGCTTCTAGATAGAAAAAAGGCATGATCATCACCATCATCAAGTAGCTTGTCTCTTCCGGAACCTGGCTCCCATGACAGCAGTCCTGAAAAACTCTATTCTGTGCACGTTGACCAGAGTCATTCTCAGATCGTCAATTGTTGCACCTATCTGGTGTGTGCGGAGCTACGGAAGTGACTGTAGAGTTCATTCCTGGAACACAATCCCTTAGTACAGGTGGGGCATGCATGATCAAGATTGAACGTGTGAGTGTTGTGTTCTGTCATTTTGCGCAAGCATCTCGCTTTCTCTGCATCTCAACAGTTATCCGACGATTCTCAGCTATGCGAACACCGCTTGTGTTGTTATATCGCCACATTTGGCTATCTTACGCAAGGGATTTCCAGCTTGTGGTGTCTATATCAAAGCATTTTAGATGCACTTTATAAGAACGTCCTTAAGGCGTGTTTCTTTGTTACATTCCTATGCTTCTTAGTACTTTCTCTTCTCATGCTCTATATTTTATATGTGTAGATGTTGTATGTATACGAATCATATATTTACTTTATTTTTTATTGTTTCTCTTCTTTTCCCACTTTTTCTGTATTTATTTCGTTATTCGTTTTTAGTCACATATTTTTATTCATTTTTAACCGTTGAAATATCAAAGTCTATATGTGGTGTTCTGTGACATTCGTCACTTTTGTTTTATCGTTTGCTTGATAAAAGTCTTTTTGGTCGAAACGTTGCTGTGTATTGACATTGTGTGTGTATTTTTTTAAACATACAGTACTTTGTTATTACTTGTTTCACCATTCGACAAATTTTTACTGCAGTCTCCATCTATATTGACGTTTTGTTTTCACCAACAGATTATCAGTCTCCTTCACGTTCGTCATTCATCAACTGTTTTGAGATGCGTTTATCAGTGTAAATTGACCGGCTCATCTCCCCTTTGGCGTTCTGCCACAGCGTGTTGATGCTTGGAATCTTGGCTCTTATGAGGACTTCGGTTTTTGTAATTTTGTCCTGATGTTTTATTTTGAGCAATCTGCAAAGAAAACTTGTCTGAAAGTAGTTTTTTCTTGTGTGTCTGCTTTACACTGTCCATGTCTTACTATAGTTCGTTCCAAAATTCGTGATCACACTAAGGTTTAATTTGTACGAAATCTATCTGATGGATACAAGTAATTTTTGCATGCAGTCTTATATACCTCACCCGACCTTACGAATCCATGTTTAACTAATTGGTAGGTAGTTTAGTTGATGCAAAAAACGTTTTGTTATATAATTTTGCATAAGCACAACAAAATGATAATCAAAGTTTAGAATTTACAGTAATACACAAAAGTGTGGCGAATGTTTGCAAAGGCGTAACCCTATTACATATTATAAAAAGCAATGTGACATGGTTAGCTTTTTCTTCATGAGTGTTTTTATGTTGATATTATCTTTGGCGATCAAATTGACGTACCTTTGGTAGTTGTTGACAGCCCTGGTATTGTGAGGCAATTAGTGAAGGTGAAAGCAAATGGGATGTTAGCTATTAGATTCGGAGTCTGAAAAGTCGAAGAGATTAACTACTGCTGCGGGCTGGAGAAAATACAAACCATCTCGTTGCCAATATGCCTCTTCTTCTCGGAGCACATGCTCTTCACATTTGTTCCAGTATTCTATATCTATTTTTGCGAGGGCATCACGTGTTAGGACTTTTACATCACGAAGTTTGAAAGTCTTGTTTACTGCTGCAACTTGACCTTTCACTGCAGCCCACACAAGTTCAATGGGATTGAGCTGTAAATGGTAAGGTGATAATAGAAGAGAAGTGTGGCCGTGCTTAGCAATGACTTTATCGATTATAAAATCTTTGACTTCTTAGTCTGTCTCACCAGTTGCAACAACTCAGTTTTGAAATTGCTGCAATAAAACGATATATTTTCATTTGCAAGCCACGCCATGATGTCTTGTTTTGTGCTTGATGAGGTGGGAATTTTGTCTGCATGCGACACTACATTATGATAGGAGGCATTGTCCATTGCAATACACGACGGTCTATCCAGAGCAGGCAGAAGTGTGTTCGCTAACCAATCCTGAAAATAAGTCCGTTCATTTCAGTGTGGTAGTCCTACCATCTGTAGAAGTGCTTGGAAAAGAAGTTCTGCGCCACTGACAAGACCATTTGCTTTGCTGCCTGCATGACCTATCACAATGCGTTGCCCATTGCTACTTAGAATTTCTCTTTTCTTAGTTCCGTCTAGTGATTGCCATTCTTTATCAAACGTATGGTGATTTACCCACGATTCGTCCAGATATACAATATCGTAACCTTCCGTCCTACGCTTCCGTATCTCCCGCAGATATTTGCATCGTGCAGCTATCAGATGCGTTTTCTCACACAAACTATATTCCGACCTGTACTAGATTTCCGAAAAGTGAAACCGCTGCACCTAACAACTCTCCATAAGGCGGCTCTAGATATATCAATATCACATTGAATTCGCAGACGTGATTTCAATTTACGTAGTATAACCACATCATTGGCATTAAACATTTTATGAATCTCTCTCACAATAACATCTTTATCGAAATCGTCAGTTTTCCGTCTCCGGCCTTTTCTGTGTTCCTTACGTTCATCACTACAGTCCTATTCTATCCAACGGCAAAATGACATTCTACTTATACCAAGAGCATGTTGTGTTCTCCTCTTTGGGTCTTGTAAGTTGTGATATAAACCACCACGTCTGGTTTCTCTGCAGAAGTAGCTATACAGTTGTGCAGTCACCTTCTGCATGGTAGTGAATGTACACTTCAAACTCATTTCTAATACTGATAATAAAATAGTACCTTCCGCTTCAAGTAATTCAAATAAATGGTTTGTGACACGCCAATGACAATCTTTCACATACAGTGTGAAATGATTAATTTCACGGGATTCCCGATTTTAACTAATGTTGAATTGCACGTGTAGCGCACATTGGCATCTTGACGTCAATACTTCACTTTCGTACCGTTAACATTCTAAAATCATACCAAATCAACATCGCTGTTAAATTAGTAATAAGATATAATTCAAATCTTGCATAACTAAAGTTTTGGGTGGGCAAAAATACTTTTGGAACGTCGTCACTGTTACCTATCTAAAAATATAAAAATCAAGAATTTCTGTCAAGTGGATGATTTTATATCGGTCGTAAAGATGATCACGAATTTTGGAACGAACTATAGTGCACAACAGCTTGGTTATCACCATGGTTCAGTACACTTTTAGCTTTGTGGCTACGCGTATTCCATTCCGCTCTGTCCATGAGACGTTGTAGCCCTTCCTCTGTGTGTGATGGTAATGCTGCATCATCGGCAAACAGAAGTTCACTGATGGTGACTCTTTGGACTTTGGTCTTTGCTTTGAGTCGCGCCATATTGAATAATTTTCCATCTGATCTTGTGTGGAGAAATATTCCTTCCTCGGCGGATTCAAAAGCATGGGAGAGAAGTAGGGAGAAAAATATCTAAAGAGTGTTGTTTGATATGACCATCATCATTATACTTCTGTGACTAACCATGTGTGCTCTGATTTCTTTCTTACAAAGGAAGGTGTCAGTGGCATTGCACCAATGAGGTTTCCCCGATTTAATTTTGAAAATAGAAAATATTTTTGTAGGAATTTTATTTTAATATTTTATTGAATTTTGCCAGGCAGCGATTTTTCTGTCTACTGTTATTGATTTCCAACTACCAATGTTTCTTTGACGTGCTTAACTTGCACATGGAGCCTATTCTTTTTTGTTATCGACCGTCTCCGATAGGATTCAATGAACTCCTCATTGAGATCAGAGATGAACCCTCGCCCGAGTGGTTACCGGAGCCCAACTTTGGGGTGTAAAGAATAGAATCACTGTTACCTGTCACGCATGTCGTAAGAGGTGAGTTAAGGAAGTTTGGCTGAAATCGGATGCATGTGTCCTAAACGTGTAGAAGTCTATGCGTTTAGGGGCCTATCAAACCAATGTGCAAAGTATGCACGTTCTTGGCAAAGATCAAACATATCACAAAGATTGATTAAAATTGGTTATAAAGAACGAACGCAAAGAAGAAAGAAGAAGAGATGAACCAATGACTGATGACAGAAACATTAAGCAAGCAAGAGTTGCTATAAGCTATAGTACCTACATCTGAGATCGGAGAAAGTACGTCTGTATGATAGGGACATAGATAAAAATGAAACAGCTCTAAGAACCTTAGCAAAAATTAATGAAAGAAACACAAGCGCCTACAGCCTGAATTCATAGAGTAACTAGAAGAGAGAAGAAGAAGCTCTAGCAGCTGAGAAATAATTTAAAAGATAGAAATCTAAGCGACCCACTGTCTGTAGGCATCATCAAGATATGGGAAGACTCAGGAAAATATTCTAGAAAAGGAGCACAAACAGAGCTACTGTAGATAGAGAATGTTATAATCCCTTCAACTTGTCATGTCCACAGATAAAAATTGTATCTTTGTAACCATTTGATGAAATAACTTGAAAACTTGCATGTGAACTACACATGTTCCCGACGCTACAAAAATTTTTTTGCCATTCAAACAATCATACCATCTAGAAGTTGCTTTCTTTATGCTATATATTTAACGCGCCCATTGGAATGGTTGCAGAAAACTAATGTTTACAGCTATGTGATTCATTGACTATAAAAATAACAATATTCAGGTTAACAACATTGTCCATAGTTTTTTTGGAACAATTATTGCATTTTCCGTGCATCAATTCAAAACGCGGTTAATCGTGGTAAACAAATGACGTCATAAGTGCGACACGGACTATTAGTAAAAGGCGTATATCAAAATTTTGTGTGAATCTATTGGGTCATATCGTTGACGTCTCAAAACAAACATTGATATAATATTTCTAATGAGTTTGAAGTTACAATGCAAAAAGTGTCATTAATACTATACGCGAAATTTCCGCAAAGAGGCACATATGGGACATCTGTACCACAGTATTCAAGAACCAGAGAAAAGAGCTATTTTATTGTAGTGATACCTCCCTACCACATATGTTAACACACGCACATTGTACCGAAGAAGTAACGATTTGAAAAGAACGTCTCCAAGTAGTTCCGCCATTGCCAATCCCAAGTCTGAACGTGAATGGGGAATGGCATTATGACATGGCAGTTAACTTTAACTATAATGTAAGTTATTTAAAGACAATAATACAACAAATTGAAAGAGCTGGGTGTCAATATTGGTGCACCCCGAAAAGAACTACATACTAAATATGCAAAGAGATTGATTAATCAACATCGAACTGGCGTGTTGGGTCGCTGGAAACTGCTGGATTTGCTGAGGCGGAAATCGGAGCACCTATGGACATGTCCGGAGTGCTATGTTGATAGTCCTAATATAACTGATAACTGAATACAACAAAGTCTACATTTCTTGTTTCTTTCATGACTAAATTGCAAGTATCAATAATGGCCCCCAAGTATAGCTGGGATTATATGCCTTTGCATGAGACTTGTCATCAAATGTCCCACTGGTGTGTTTACTGTGAAAACTAAAGTTTCGTTTCAGTCTCGCCAAATATGTCGCTAACATCAAAGGAAACCGTTATATTACAAAATCCAGGTTTGGTATTGCGATTTCTTCCACCAGACATTTGTGTCGGTATAATTCTAAGATTGGGTGCAAAGTTTCGCTGCTGTAGAATTGATGGTTTTGCTGCAATTCGCATTGGTCTGTGGGCATGAGTTATTGAACGGACTATAGCTACAACACAGAGAGACGGATAAATTAGGGTCTCACGGATGATCGGTTATTAGTTACTGAACTGACAATATAGCACTCCCGTCAAATCTGTAATTGATCAGTCTTCCCCTACAGATGTCGAAGTGTATACATGCTGATGGTTCCCCTGACTGGCTGGTTTTTTTGTTTTTGTTTCGATCCAGAAGCACTTGAACTTTTCAGCTCTTCGGCTCAGTGCCATGGACATCGTAACCCTTTGGTTCGGTGCCACGAACACCGTAAATCTAGAAAACCTGTGGCTTTTCTGTCAGCCCACAGAATTGAACCGCACTCACAATGGGCTTGTCACCCGTTGTCCAATGCGCTACGAACACGCTGGACAGGCGTGCGACTGGCTGGTTAAACATACTCCTCATTCCACGCCTCAATGACCAGTTCTGATTGCTTCATGTCTTTGTTTAAAAGAGTTCTTTTTTAGATCCTGACAAGTGTCTGGAAATGTATTTCGTTCTATTGACAATAAATGTATTACTGACTTACTTCCTCTTCTTTTCTATAATCCTGTTCATAAAGAATCGCCGCTTCTGTTATCTCTGACTTCGACCTTGTGTTCCACCATTTTTACTTTCATAAAATAACAGTATAACTTTCTTACTTTTGTTCGACATTAGCGATTCGACAATTTTGTTAGCGATATATGGAAAATCGAAGCATGTCCTTTACATGACATCGCTATCAACCAAAGTAAACGAATCGTTGATTTTCTAGGCACCACTTATACGTTCAGTAGTTTGCCATTGCTTTCTGAACGGTGAGGTCTATTTTACCGTTCGTAAAAAACCACGGGAATAAATTTGCTTCTAATCTGCCCGCCGCGGTGTTTGAACCAAGTATTCTTGGGTTGTGAACGGGTTCACTACCGCTAATTCACAGACACCCACATGACATATACAGGATTTTTTCTAACCCGTCATCAGATAGTTGAACGTTAAATTACCTGTTGTTATTTTTTTAACGTGTGTGAGTTGCCTTGATAATAACAATATATCAACACAACGCACCTCTTAATGTCTTAATCTGTTTCTGATGACTGTTTCTAACGATACTTCTGTTCTCGTCTCGTAACGTCAGTTAATATTACAGAAATAACTAATAACAATATGATTTTGTTATCTTTGATGTGCGCCCAGGCTTATTATTTCGGTTCCGTTATCCAGGAATTGTTGAAGATTGCTATTATCTCAAGCACGTGACCGGTGCGATATTTAAAATGTGTGATTATTGTTCATAAAGAAGTGGGGAAATATATGAATTGTGTGCGACGAGTCTTGTTCCAGGAGTGAGACCAGTCTTGTTCCAGGAGTGAGACCAGTCTTGTTCCAGGAGTGAGACCAGTCTTGTTCCAGGAGTGAGACCAGTCTTGTTCCAGGAGTGAGACCAGTCTTGTTCCAGGAGTGAGACCAAAATGTCCAACATCGCAAGGTTTCATGTATCAGTGTAATCGACTTCTCCCATTTTCTGAAAATAGGAACTCGACTTTCTAAGTTCTTGGAAAATGTCGGGATCGTTGCAGGAGATACTGTGTAGGTGGTCGACTATTGACACTTTCAGATAGCTTTATGTGGAGTGAGTAGGAAGGGAAGGTGTCCTGAGGTCGTTGATGTTTGCTACATCCGGCTTTCTACATTTATTTCTAAAGATCAAATAAAACTGGTGGAAGGTACCAATAGAAAAATTGAAGTATTTTGAACACACGTCACCATGAACACAAAAAGAGCAATGTTCAACACAATCTTTCTTCCCACATTATGTTACCAGTGTCAAACCTGGACGCTGACAACAAACGATAGAAGAAAACTAGTCACAACAGAGATGAAGTGTCTACGCAGAATGCTGGGTGTAACAAGAAGAGACCGGTTGAGAAATAAAGACATCAGGAAAAAGTGGGTACAACATCAGTACTAGACTTCATCAAGAAACAACAAATTAAATGGTTCGGTCACGTAAGCAGATTACCATCAGACAGTGCACCCCAAAGAGCAATGCTGCTCCGATACAATGGGTACAAAGCAAAAGGCCGGCCACGCAAAAGATGGACCTCAGAGATAACAGAGGCGACGAAAGAGACTATCTACGAAGCGCATACTAGGGCCTGTTTTAGAAATCTCTTCCTGACCTGACGCTGTGAGGCATACAGGATTCGAGAAAGAAGAAGAAAAAGAAGAAAAGACAAGAAGAGTTGGAGAGACAATTATGCAAGAAGGAATCCCAACAAAGAAGAATACCACAGAGAAGATGTATTCAATCTTCTTCTTCGAATGCTTGTTAACCACACTTTGTGATGTGTATGTGATTTGAGCCTAAGAGCAATTGTACGTTGTGCTAGTTATGCGCCTACAAGTAGGCCAGCACATCCGATTTCTGCAACGCTTTTTATTTACTAGGGTAGCTTCCTAGGCCCCTACCTCAGTCGCTTCTTACGACATGCCTTGTAGGTCGCAATGTTCCTATTCTTTGCTTCCCTTGCGCGCCCCGACATCACACGGGTGTATGTATCCATGATGTAACTAATAATTTGAGGATGTCGACTGCAGAAATGGAACATCTGGCCTATGAGAGAGAGAGAGAGAGAGAGAGAGAGAAAGAGAGAAATTCCGAAGGACTATTAGAATGGGAAAGTTCTGCTCTTGACAAGCTATCTGATGAATTTATAGAGATGGAAGGATAGACACAGATGTGGATTCTAGGGTTGCTAACGACATATTTTCCACTCGTTCACTCTGTGCAAAAGAAGGATTGTGAGCTAAATCAAGAAGTTAATGATGAGATTCCTTAAGGTCTATTGTCTTTCCCCAGGTGGATGATGTAATTGGTTGTCCACTCTTTGCGTTAAGCGTAGGGGTGAGAGCTTTAATTTGCATTCCATGGCCAGAGGAGTCTCCCTGGTTGTGGTATATCCATGTTTATTTAGTGTGGTCTTGATATTGTCTACCCATCTTTTTCTTGGTCTTTCATTGGCTCTAGTACCTGCTCTCTTTTTATTGTATGTTGTTATTGGTGGTTGTTTGTATTCCATTCTCATTAATTGTCTAAACCACTGCGTTTGTTCTCTTTCAATGTACTCGATGTATGAAATTACACAGTAACTTGTGTGGCACAGTAACTTGTGTGGCACAGTAACTTGTGTGGCACAGTAACTTGTGTGGCAACCCGAGAGGAGGACAAAGAATATAGAGATTGATATGAAAGAAGGAGAAGAAGAAGATTGAAAGAAAGAGAAAAACAAAAAAGGGAAAAAAACCACAAAGATAAAATAGCCAAAACAGAAGGAGAAAACGTATAAAATAAGAAACAGAAGTAGCCGAAGACAAATAAAATGAAAGAAGAAAAATGACAAGAAAGAGAAATGGAACTAAAGAGAGGAGAAGAAGAAGAACATCAAAAAAGAATAAAAGAGAAGAGAAGTAACAGAAGAAGAAGAAAAAGACAAAATGAAAAGGAAGAAAGAGGAAAGCAAAAAAAGTAGTAGATGAAAAAAAATTTGAAAAGGTATAAGAAGTAACAATAGAAGAAGAAGGAAGAGAAAAGGTAGAAGAAGTAGTAGTAGAAGTGAACGAAGAAGAAGATGAAAATTAAAGAAAGGCGAAGCAGAAGGAGGGGAAAAAAAGGAATGAGAAGAACTGGGAGAATAAAAAGAATTCGAACAGTGGGAAATAATGATGAAGAAAAATAAGAAGAAGAAGGAGTATATGAGAAGAAAATGAAGAGGAAGGAGACAGAAAGATATAATTGTAATGAGAAGAACAAAAAATAAAAAAGGAAGTACAGAAAAATATTCAAAGAAGAAAAAAGAGTCGAAGGAGAAAACGCTGAAGATGATGAAGAAAAGGTAAATGGAAGAGGAGTAGTAGAACAAAAAAGAAGAGGAAAAATGAGAAGAATATGAAAATGGAGGAGTGGATGAAGAATGAAAAGAAGAGAAATAAAAATAAGTAGAAGAAAAAAAATAATTAGTAGTAAATTGAGGAAGTTAAATAAGAAATATAATTAGTAGTAAATTGAGGAAGTTACAGAAGAAATATAATGAGTAGTAAATTGAGGAAGTTACAGAAGAAATATAATTAGTAGTAAATTGAGAAAGTTACAGAAGAAATATAATTAGTAGTAAATTGAGGAAGTTACAGAAGAAATATAATTAGTAGTAAATTGAGAAAGTTACAGAAGAAATATAATTAGTAGTAAATTGAGAAAGTTACAGAAGAAATATAATTAGTAGTAAATTGAGGAAGTTACAGAAGAAATATAATGAGTAGTAAATTGAGGAAGTTACAGAAGAAATATAATTAGTAGTAAATTGAGAAAGTTACAGAAAAAATATAATGAGTAGTAAATTGAGAAAGTTACAGAAGAAATATAATTAGTAGTAAATTGAGGAAGTTACAGAAGAAATATAATGAGTAGTAAATTGAGGAAGTTGAAGAAGAAATATAATGAGTAGTAAATTGAGGAAGTTACAGAAGAAATATAATTAGTAGTAAATTGAGGAAGTTACAGAAGAAATATAATGAGTAGTAAATTGAGGAAGTTACAGAAGAAATATAATTAGTAGTAAATTGAGGAAGTTACAGAAGAAATATAAGGAGTAGTAAATTGAGGAAGTTACAGAAGAAATATAATGAGTAGTAAATTGAGGAAGTTACAGAAGAAAAATAATTAGTAGTAAATTGAGGAAGTTACAGAAGAAATATAATTAGTAGTAAATTGAGGAAGTTACAGAAGAAATATAATTAGTAGTAAATTGAGGAAGTTGAAGAAGAAAAATAATTAGTAGTAAATTGAGGAAGTTACAGAAGAAAAATAATTAGTAGTAAATTGAGGAAGTTAAAGAAGAAAAAGATGACAAGCAACAACAAGAAAAAGTACAAAAAAGACGCAGAAGAAGAACAAGAAAAAGAAATCGAGCTACTACGTAAGTGCTCCGAAGCCGATATTTTTATACAGCTAAAGGGATCAATAACCTAGCAGCCATTCTGAGTGCTCAAATTGCACTATTTAAAAACACAAAAACTACGACTTGCAGTAAACTTAAAATTAACTTACAACTGCAACTAGAAAGACGGCAACAGACATGAATCAGAGAAATCACCTTTATTTTCACGACATGGGGCACACAGAAGCCAGTGGTAATGAACAAGCTGATAGATTGGCTTGCACGGTTAAGATATCAGAAGGATCTGCAATGGACCCAAATGACATTTCTAAGCATTTGAGAGTCTTCTCGAAAAGAGAAATTTCATGGTTGTGAATCTCAGTCGCTGACCAGACAGAGAGAACGGTACCGATATTTATACAGCCCGAAAAGAACGACATAAAAAATGTCTAAAAATGTTAATTAATTAACATCGAACTGACGTGTTGTGCTACTGGATGCTGCTGGATTTGTTGAAGCGGAGATCAGAGCTTCTATGGACATATCGGAATACTATGATGATAGTCCTGATATAACTAATAACTGAAAGAAACAGTGATACACTGATAAAACGATACAGGGCAAAACATATTTGTATGTCTCAATATTATTTACAATGGGAAATAGTAGATTTTTATTATTCATACTTAATCTTGTAAAATATCAACAATGTGCGTTTATCACATACTTTATATCTGAGCGACTCTTTGGATAGTGTGAGTTTTGTATGTTTACTTATGTATGCACGTCTCACATACAAACATACTGGATACTTATTTGGTAAATCATTTATATATGTGGAGTAAATATAAATGATCACATCTAGTTCAACCAATAACAAATTAAAAGTCACAGCAGAAGTTTACATAAAAAGAAAATGTAGATGATCTTGCAATAGTTACATTTGAAATTACTACTAGACTATATTTTGTAACATGTGCAATTATTTCTCTCTGTCCCTTGTGTAGCATAGTGCTTCAAAGCTGTTCTCCCTTTTCCGGTCTCAGACCGTTTTATTAAATTGGCTTCCAGGATAGTCCAGCATCCTTCAGTTCAGTCTATAAGAACATTCAAAGGTTCTTTATTTAGAAAAACCTTGTTTAATCTAGAGCCCCCTTTTCCGTTTCCCTAACGGGTTCCCCTTAATTGCTTGTCTAGTGACACTCGACTGTGTCTTCCTTAGTGTATACCCTACCCACCACCATTTTCACTTCCTGGCCTGTGTCATAATGGGTTTTTCACAATGGGGACCTACATTTTTACGTCTAAAACCATTTTACTTGTTTATCGAATATTTATAAAATGACAGCAAAGAAAGGACAATTTTCAAATATTTAGCGTTGGCATCAGTTCTTGTCACGTAGCACTTACTTTCACGTTTGAGAAAACAGTATTTCTAAGAATAGTCAATAAGATAAGCTGGAGTGTACGGTACACGTTTTGATACCATGTGATATATTGTATAATATAATACTAGGCCCATATTTCTCTTTGATCAACGGTACTCCGTGAGGATAAGGTAAATATCACGCTAAGATAAGATGCTTCATTCTATAAATAGTCTCGAAACATTCGGGCTTTTTCTGGATCTATTTATAATACCGGATATGGGATTTCCTCATACAAACTACGACCAGGGTAGATTTAAACTGTTTTTCTAACTTAACACTGACAATATGGTGGGCTATAATAGTTATATTTGGTAATCGAGGTCAAGGTTTGTAACTATACATGAACTTTTAGTTTAAAATGATTTTATTTACGGATATGATGTCTGGGAAATTTGAACATTATTAACTAATGTCCACTCGTATTATCTAAAAATGATAGTTCTAAGACATAAAATACCAGGGCACTTGATCCTTTTGTTTTTCCAACGTGGTTTTTCCCATCACGATTGATGCCAATATAGATCAGAGATATATATAGGCAATGATACCTTATGTCAATGCTCTGCTGTCATGTCCGTGTCAAAGAATACATGAGTGTGTTTGCGGTAATGAGAGAGCGGACAGGCTTGTAACAACAGCATCGATTGTTGTGGAATAGAAGATGGATAAGGGGAATGTTCTTCGGTTTCTTCGCGACTGCCTGTTGGATACTAATATATGTTGAATCGATCCAGCGATTTAAGCAATTTGGAGATCCGTTGTACAAGTAGAACTTGATACATGAGAGGCAGCGTGATTAGTGTGTTTTACGGGGACCATCGGTATTGCATACTTTTCAATATCTGTTTGGGGAGACTGAGCACCTATGGGTCTGCCCGGAGTGGGATGACGTCACAGACAAAGCTCTTTTTTTCTAAGTGGGTAGACATCGAGTGAGAGCTACTCTGGTTTAAGTAATGGTGCAGGCGCAGTTACGTTTTATGATATATACGCATAACACATAAGAGCAGAATCCCAGAGTGACTGTTTCTGCAGTCTCCCGGCCGATGGGGAAAACTGAGCAAATGAAAACGAATCGTAAGAATTAAGAAGGTACGAGTCGTCTGGTGACACATATTCACATCACCCTGAAACAATGGTCACTATTTGCCAGTTCTCGGCAAGAATCGTCCGAAAAATGTATAGTGTCGTGACGACACAAAAGAAGATTGTAGTAAACTCCATATCGAAGGCCAAACACAGATACATTTATTGGGTCAGGTTGGTCGAGTGCAAACCTAAGGTTGTGCCATTCTGCCTAAGAAACTGGCTTCCTGGAACAACCGGGCACGGTACTGTTGCACAAGTGAAAAAAGGTAAAGTTGCATTTAAGTGCCGGGAAAGACTACCATGCCCGGAAGAACTGGGATGGGTGATGTTGGCGAGACCAAAATTTAAGTTGCGTTGCTTTGCGCCGAATGAATCGACCCTCTGGAGTATTTGTGTGCAGCCAGAGTCCAGTTTTTCCGGGGAAAATACAGAGTAATATATTGCAAATTGTCAAGTGCCGACACGCGTCTCGAAACGGTTGAGAGTATACTCACCGTGACTAGAAAAATAAGACCGTTAATATAACGGTTTGATTTATCGTACAAACAAAACATTGACGAAGCCAACACTTTTCGGACGCGATAGTCCTACAGGAGCAAGGTGACGTCCAAGCATATGGCTCAGATCACATTAAGGTCAGTTAAACATCCTAAAATTGTTCGTTAGTGTAACAAGCCCATGTGTCCCTAATGGCTGAGAATGTTCATAATCCGGAACGACCTCACATAGTCAGAAAGGGCGCATAGTGTAGACATACTCTTAGGTAAAGATCATAAAGTCCAAATGTACGGCGAAAAATGATCGTTACAGAGCTATGAAGCACGAAGCAGCCGAAAAATGACCGTTTCAATGACTAGCCCTAAAATGTTGAAAAGTTTCTAATCCGGAACGATCTCACCCAGTCACAAAGGTTGCACAGTAGAAAATGCTCTTTGGCGTAGATCCAAGCCCATATATACAGCATTAAAAAGATAATTAAAGAACGTTATCATACGATGCAAAAAGGAACGCACAACTCAGTCAGAAAGGTTGCAAGTGCAAATGCTCTTTGGCGCAGATCCAAGCCCAAATATACGGCGTTAAACGGATCATTAAAGAGAAATGTACACGCGAGGGAAAGGAAATTGTTTAACTGTCAGCAAGACAGACTCGAACATTTCCTTAGACCGAAAACTTCGGTTTCGGATGCGCCTGTACTACACTAGTAGGGGATCTAACGGTGACGAAACGTTCTAACCGTTCTTGGCAAAGACTGTTGATATATATCACAATCAAAATGATCAAAATTGTCGAGAAGAACGATCGAAACAAACAAACAAACAAATAAGCAAGTTGCTCGGAACCAAATGAAGCAAGAAAGAAGAGTTACTGAACAATAAATTACAAAGATATAAATATTCATTGCAATGCATGGTGGGATACATGTAGTTAAAAACACACCCCAATATGGAACAAAAGATGGCATGAAAGATAGAAGAAAATGGAGACGACGTCTGGTAGTTTGACATTACACTAAGATGGAAGTGAAAAATAAATATAGTATAGGTGGAAGTGAAAATAAAATATGTAATAAGAGGAAGGGGAAACAGAAATATTATGTGAGGAATTGAGAAGCAAATACATTAGATGAGGAAGTAAAAAAAAATATGTAATGGGAGGAAGTTAAAATAATATGTATCCGTTTAGAGATACTGATGCTTTTTGTGACTACTCACAAACATTTGATTGTGTAGAACATCAGGAATTGTGGTAAACAATGGAAGAAATGGAATTTCCATCACATTTAATTGTCTGTTGTCTCTCCACAGGTGGATGATTGAATTGGCTGTCCACTCTTGACTTTAAGCGTAGGGGTGGGAGATTTAATGTGCGCTCCAGTGCCAGATGAGTCACCCTTGTTGTGTTATATCCGTGTTTATTTAGTGTGGTCTTGATATTGTTTATCCATCTTTTTCTTGGTCTTCCTTAGCTCTAGAACCTGATCTCTTTTTATTGTATGCTGTTATTGGAGGTTGGTTGTATTCCACTATCATTAAATGTCCGAACCACTGCATATGTTATCTTTCAATGTCCACTCTGCTTCTGATATCCTCATTTCGTAGTCTATCTTTCCTGGTGACCCCACTGTCTTCCTCAAGCATTTCATTGCACACGTGGTGAGCTTTCTGTAGGAAAAATTCACATCTGTTACATTTATGACATAAAGGGCTAGAGAAGACCATCATGGAAGGAGGCATACCGGCAAAAAGAGGAGAAGAGGAAGACCACGGAGAAGATGGATTCAGGATGTAACTGATGGTTTGAACATGACGGCTGCAGAGGCAGGACATCTGACCTATGAGAGAGATAAATTCCGGAGGACTGTTGGGGTGGCAAATTTCTGCTCAGGACAAGCTATTTGATGAGTATATGTTTATGAAAATGAGAATGCTCAATTATGACGTAGTATAGGTCAAGTGAGAGAGTCTGTTTGTGATGGTGTGTAATTTTGGTGCGGGAAGGGGCGATGAACAAATGTGACAAAAGGACAAGCTAGTCAGAACCGGTTTAAATAGTAAATAGACAAAAAGCAATGTGTACATGGCAACTTTTGTTTTGTCACTGAGCCTGTTTTTATCTTGAACACTCTGTAGCTCCTGTCCTGGATGGGCATAAAATCCAGTCAATGCAGGTCTTCATTGTATACAACATAAATACTGAGTTGATTGATTTGTGAATCATCATTGCATTTTCAAAGGTACACAGTTCATTCTCCGCTTGAAGCTATCTGGATATTGTTCCGGAGATCCCGTAATTCAATGTAAGTGAGGACGAGTTCCTAGTCCTATCGGAGAAGGTCGATAAAACATAGGTACCGTGTTCACGTTAAGCACGTTAAAAAACCCATGGTAGTTGAAAATCGATAAGGTAAGGCTGCAAAATCGCTGTCTGGACAAAAAAACCACATTTAAACTTGTAATAAAATTCTATGACATGAAAATTAACACCTCCAAAACAGAAGTCATGACAATAAGTAGGTCAACAGGTCAACTAAAATACATGTGAATAATGTAAAAATACAACAGACTCTAGAATTCAAATATCTTGGGAGTATATTCACAGCAGATGGAAAGAGAGACTAGATGCCAGAAGGCAAACACAGTGACATACCAACTGTCACCACTATTAAAACATCTAAGCATTAACATGGCAGTCAAACGACAACTGATAAACTGCATATTTATTCCAACTCTCTGCTATCAGTGCCAAACATGGCCCCTGACTAAGACACTAGAAAGAAAGATTACAGCATGTGAAATGAGATGTCTACAAAAAGCTGTCAACGTTACAAGGAGAGATAGAGTGAGAAACGAGAATATCAGAAGCATCGTTGGTACTATACCATGCATACAGTACATCGAGAAGCAAAGACTCAAGTGGTTCGGCCATCTAATGAGAATGGAACCACATTTACTATCATCACGTGCCTACAATAATCAACACTCAGGGCGCAGAGCACGAGGCCTTCCAAGAACACGATGGATAGATAACATCTCAGAGACCCTTCGAAAGCATGGAATGACAACATCAAGCGCAACACACCTGGCACAAGATAGAAACTAACTCTCCCCACGGCAAATGTGGTTAAGATAAGATAAGATAATAAAATTCTAGCAAAAATGTTCATTATCTTAAAAATTAAATTGGAGATCGTCGCTAGTGCTACGGCAATCGTGCACTGTCGTTGAGATCTTTCTGTGTAAGAAAGAGATCGAGGCATACATTGCTATTCACCGAAGTGCACCGAGGAGGTCATATATCAATCAATTAATCAATCAATCAATCGATAAACCTAGAAGAAGAAACACAGAAAAGCGAAACCAAGAGTTTAAGAAAAGAGAAGAGATAGTAAAAGGAGCCATATTTCTTACCATGTGGTATGTTGTGGAATACAGTGTTCGGTCCGTATTTTTCATTCACCGTTGGCACACGTCCTTACTTCCGAGTGTGTTTCTTGCGTTTAAGTTGAGACTGGATCGACCTGAGAGCCGTTACGGTCGGGAAAAATTCTACTCTCACTGTGGAATTGAACACATATTCAGGCTACAATATCAAAGGGAGCCGCCATGGACCGAAATGGCATTCTTAACGCACTGAGAGAATCTTTCCGAACAGAGGAGTTTCAGGGCTGTGAACCCCACATAGACGTCTATATTAGATAGCACAAACGTGAATAAAGATCATCTAATAGTATAACAAGACAGGTCTTATACTGGAATCCACATGGAAAACAAAAAAGGACAGCAAAACAATTAACGACAAAGAGACATTGTAATGGACCGTCATGTGACTGCAAGCAGCTGAAAATACTTGAATGGCATAAAATATTTTTAAAAAGTACGAATGATTGTTGAAAACTTGTGCTTCAGATAAAGCCCATGAAATAAATAATGAAATGATAATACGCACGAGAACTATGTAAAAAAAAAAAAGAAGACAAAACATACAACATGATCAAAAACGGAAAGTCCCATACTTGTACTAGCAATAAAAACGCAGTGTTGTAAAATTACATGTTCCCGGGAGCAATAATTTATTTCCCCGAAAACCACACAGTCAAGAAAAATATCATCACGCAAATCTGTCACTAAGTACTGTCAGTACTGAGAGGGTAGAGTTGATATCATGAAATAAATATAGATATTTATCTAAATATTGTTATGTAAGTCTGGAAATTTCTTCTAATTGAGTGATATAAATATATATAAATAGATATATTCTTTAGTCTACAATTTATATATTTCTATATTTATCGATTATGAAAATGTTTGCTAAAATGTATATCTTTATTACACTTTCTCGACAAATATTGTGTGCATTTCTTCTTCTTCTTCTTGAAACGCTTCATATCGACCACTTGTTAACCACTCTGTGTGATTTGTATGTGATCTGATCCTAAGAGCGATTGTACGTTTACCAGTTATGCATCTATTTCTGCGATGCTTTTTATTTACTAGGGTAGCTTCCCTAGCGATTTAAGCAGTTTGGAGTTACCTGTTGTACAAGTCGAAGGGGCAGAGTGAGAGGTGTGTTTAATCAGCGAGCCACGGGAACCATCAGTAAGCATACTCTTCGATATCTGTTGGGGAGACTGAGCACATATGGGTCTGCCCGGAGTGCAATGACGTCAGTTTAGTAACCAATAACCCTAGGTCCTACACAGTGGCGGCTCGTCATTAAGGGCCAGTGGGGCCGAGCCCACCAAAAATAATGTATAACGTGTATTTATTATTTTATAAATTAAAATATAGCTATCAAAAACCATGATTTATCCGGAAAAATGTGTCTGGCCCCACTAAAAAAAATCATCACGAGCCGCCACTGGTCCTACATCAGTCGCCTCTTACGACATGCATTGTAGGTCACGTTGGTACTATTCTTTGCTTCCCTTGCGGGCCCCGGCATCCCACGGGCGATTTTGTACATGTTTAGCATATTATTTCTAATCATATAAGTGCCGGCTCACTCGCAATGTTTACTCGGGAGAAATCTAAGGCGTATGTCTCAGAAGGGCGCATAATGTAGAATTTCACCTTGTTCAGACTGAGAATTGTTAGAAACCAGAATAACGATGGTATGATAAGATTACAAACGGGGGACTCGGAGAAAGAACTAAGCAGATACCAGTGGAGAAAGAGCTACGGAAGAGACGCTGGCGATAGATAGAACATACATTGAGAAGACCGACCGGAAGCATTGCAAGACATGCACTGTTTTGGAACCCGCAGGGAAAGAGGAGTAGGGGAAGGCTTAGACAGACCTGGAGAAGAGAGCTTGGAGGCTGATATTAAAATGATAGGTAAAATATGGAAAGAATTGGAAGGGAAGGCGAGAGGAAGAGCTGGAAGAAGTTTGTTGATGACCTGTGCTCCGTTGGGAGTTGAAAGGTGTAGAAGAATAACGATGGAATGTAGGAGAAAAAATACAGTTTTGCTTAGGGCGTCAAGTAGTTTAGCATAGGTCTTGATTTTATCCCCACACTCTTTCTCTTATTTTTTTCACTTGTTACTAGCTTTTCCTTATGCTTGTCTTTGCTTCTCTTACTCTTGAACTCTCTTCCGGTTACGTTGTCTCTATTTATGCAGCTCTTTCACTTTTTATACTTTCTTTCTCTTAAAACCTTTCTAGTTCGGTTACTGTCTTATTATGCTACATTTCTCTCTCTCTATCTCTCTCTCTGCTACTTTGAATATATTTCTCTCTTTTTCTGCCACAACCTCTATCTTTCTATTACTCTCATTCTTTATATTCAGACTTCTCCCTCTCTTCAATTCCTCTGGTTTTTAAAAAGAAAATATATTTGCCTGTAACTTACTTGACTTATTCATCTCCGCTCCTCGAGGAGCATAGGGCCTCAACAGTTGTTTGTTATTTTTCCCGGTCTCTAGATGTTTTCTTTATGGTCTCCCAGGACAGTCGAGCACCCTTCAGTTACTCAAGAAGACTTCGTTTCCAGTCTGTGTAGGACTACCTCTTTTCGTTTCCTTTGGGTTCCACTCAAGTGCTTGTCTAGTGACATTCGTCTATGTCTTCCGAAAGATATGTAGGCCAACCGCCATTTTCCCTCTTATCCTGGGTCATCATAGGTTCCTGTCTTGTTCTTATCCACAGGTCTGTGTTTGCAACTCTGTCATACCATCTCAGTCTGAGAATTCACCGAAGATATCCGTTGTCAAAGGTCTGAATCTTATTTGTATTTAACTTGGTGACTCTCCAGGTCTCCTAGTCAAATAGCAACACAGATTTCACAATGAAGTTGAATATCTCTGTAACTCGATTTATTTTTCTTGTTCTCTATTTATTTTCGTTACTTTCTTTTTTTTCTGTTACTCCCCCTTCTTTCTGCTACTCTTTCTGTTACTCTTTCTGTTACTGTCTCGTTTTCTGTTATTGTTTGTTTCGATTACTCTCTAAACCACTCTGTGATTTATATGTGATCTGAGCCTAAGAGCGATTGTACGTTGTTCCAGTTATGAGCTTATAACACATTCGATTTCTGCGACGCTTTTTATTTACTAGGGTAGTTTCTTACGACATTCCTTGTAGGTCGCAATACAAAATCTGCCATTTGTTTGTTTTTATGTAGGGGATTAAAGCCTCTTTAAGTCGTGGCACGTACCTTTCAACCTAAGGCAAATCTTTTATTGGTTATATCAGAGCTTATAGGTCAATAAACATGAAAAATAAGAATTAACTTCTTTCGGAGAGTGGAGAGTTCAAGTTTACTATAGTTAATCTGTCATTAGTATTCACTTTTCTTCATGAATGGATTTGAATATCTCTGTCTGTAACTGGATTTATTTCTGTACTGTTCTCTATTTCTTTTCTGTTACTTTCTCTTTTTCTGTTACTTTCCCTCTCTCTCTTCTTTTTTACTTTCTCTTTTCTGTTACTTTCCCTCTCTCTCTCTTTCTGTTACTTTCTCTTTTCTGTTACTTTCCTCTCCTCTCTTTCTGTTACTTTCTCTTTTTCTGTTACTTTCCCTCTCTCTCTCTCTTTCTGTTACTTTCTCTTTTTCTGTTACTTTCCCTCTCTCTCTCTTTCTGTTACTTTCTCTGTTTCTGTTACTTTCCCCCTCTCTCTCTTTCTGTTACTTTCTCTTTTTCTGTTACTTTCCCCCTCTCTCTCTTTCTGTTACTTTCTCTTTTTCTGTTACTTTCCCTCTCTCTCTTTCTGTTACTTTCTCTTTTCTGTTACTTTCCCCTCTCTCTCTTTCTGTTACTTCTCTTTTCTGATACTTTCCCTCTCTCTTCTGTTACTTTCTCTTTTTCTGTTACTTTCCTCTCTCTCTCTTTCTGTATATCTCTTTTCTGTTACTTTCCCCCTCTCTCTCTTTCTGTTACTTTCTCTTTTTCTGTTACTTTCCTCTCTCCTTTTTTCTGTTACTTTCTTTTTTTCTGTTACTTTCCCTCTCTCTCTTTCTGTTACTTTCTCTTTTCTGTTACTTTCCTCTTCTCTCTTTTGCTAATCTCTTTTTCTGTTACTTTCCTCTCTCTTTCTGTTACTTTCTTTCTGTTACTTTCCTCTCTCTCTCTTTCTGCTAATCTCTTGTTCTGTTACTTTCCTCTCTCTTTCTGTTACTTTCTCTTTTCTGTTACTTTCCTCTCTTTCTCTTTCTGCTAATCTCTCTTCTGTTACTTTCTCTTTTTGTTACTCTCCTCTTTCTGCTAATCTCTCTTCTGTTACTTTCTTTCTCTGCTATTATTTGTTTCGGCTTCTCTCTCTCTCTCTCTCTCTCTCTCTGTCATACTGTCGCTTTCTTCCAGTTGCAATTAAGTATATTAATATATAATATAAGGGGTTTATGTGGCATAGAGGTTAGATGCTCGTCTCGCGTGCCAAAGATACCAGGTTCGCTCCCTCGTGGAACCATCTGAATAAATATTCTATTAGAGATGCCTGATCTCAGTGTAGGTGATATCGAGTTCCTAGTTCTTTCGGAGACGGACGTAAATATTTGCAGTCAAATTATAACAACCTTTTAATATGTTTATTCTTGTTTCTAAAGAAATGTGTATGATTAATAATCAAGACAAAGGTGGTATTATGTTTCTCATATGGGGTTCTTAACCATTTTACTCTGTATTTTTGTGTTACCTCTAGACACATTTATATTGCAGTGTATACTGAATTAGCCAGTGTACTGGTTTTGCGTTATCTTGAAAAATGCTGCCAGCCGGTATATCGGCGCATGATGACGAAAGGATTAAAACTCATTATTCTTTTGTTTGGTTGATTGATTGGACAATCATCATTCCACTTCGGTGAGTAACCATGTGCACTCCAATCTCTTTCTTACACAGGAAGATCTTAGCGGCATTGTACAAATTCCGTAGCACAGGCTAGGGTCTCCGATGTAATTGAAAATGTTTTGTGAGAATTAAAAAAAAATTTTCTAGGGAATTTTGCCCGGACAACGGCTTTCCAGTCTGCTCAGACGATACTGTTTATGAAGGGCATTCCACAGCAAAGCTCTTTTATGGAGAGCTAGCTAGTTGTGGTCTTAAAAACGCGTGTATTGTAGAGTGTATTGTAGGGTGTATTGTAGTGTGTATTGTAGTGTGTATTATAGTGTGTATTATAGTGTGTATTGTAGAGTGTATTGTAGAGTGTATTGTAGAGTGTATTGTAGAGTGTATTGTAGAGTGTATTGTAGGAGGTGTATTGTAGAGTGTATTGTAGAGTGTATTGTAGAGTGTATTGTAGAGTTAGACAATGTGTGCCTTAAGAAATAAATGTTTGTTTCCTGTTTGGCAATTTGTTTTTTTCCTAATACTTCTTCAGACTATTTATTGGTCCTAAACTTGTGCCTGTTGTCTAGCCTGTGCTAACAACACTTGGTTACAACAGTAAGTCATAGATATCAACCTAGTGTACAGCAGTAAGTCATAGATATCAACCTAGTGTTCAACAGTAAGTCATAGATATCAACTTAGTTAGTGTACAACAGTAAGTCATAGATATCAACCTAGTGTACAACATTAAATCATAGATATCAACCTAGTGTACAACAGTAAGTCATAGATAACAACTTAGTTAGTGTACAACAGTAAGTCATATATATCAACCTAGTGTTCAACAGTAAGTCATAGATATCAACTTAGTGTACAACATTAAATCATAGATATCAACCTAGTGTACAACAGTAAGTCATAGATAACAACTTAGTTAGTGTACAACAGTAAGTCATATATATCAACCTAATGTACAACAGTAAGTCATAGATATCAACTAAGTTAGTGTACAGCAGTAAGTCATAGATAACAACCTAGTTAACGTAGTTGATAACAACATAGGTAAGTGTCATATATATCTAGATGCCTATAAAGAAACATATTATTAGTTCGCGATTCGTGTTCAGCTTTTTGAACTATTTGTTGGGATCGCGGGAGAGAGAGAGAACTCTTTGTGCCATTTCGACAGACAAACAATAATATGTGAGCCTGTTTTAGTTGTGAGCCGCAGTAGCGTAGATGTTAATGAACTCGCTCTCATGCTAGTGGTTGGGGTTTCATTCCACAGTGGGTGTGGAATATTTGTTCGACCGTAACAGCTCTCAGATCAACCAAGCCTCAATTGGGTACTAGGAAAAGCACTAGGAAGTAAAGGCGACCGGCGGGATGTTGACTACATCACCCCTCGTGTGCCGACGATCAATGAAAAATAAGGATCTACGAGGGCGCATTGAAAAGTAATGCCTCCAAGTCCATAACTTTGTTAATATACATAATTTACAAATGAAACATACATTTTCAGAAAGCTTGAGATGTCCACTACACAATAGAGTCATTATTTTTGACATAGTCACCTCCACGTTCCACACACACACGCCAACGTCGAACTAGTTGTTGCATCCCGTCGAAGAAAAAATCTGATGATTTTTCACGAAGCCAGGTAAGCACATCTGCTGCCACATCCTCGTCAGAAGCATATCTGTTTCCCTTGAGATGTTCCTTGAGCTTTGGGAACAGGAAAAAGTCACAAGGTGCCAAATCGGGGCTATATGGTGGGTGCGCTAAAATGTCGTCAAAATTGAGACGCTCTAATGCTGCCGCTGTTTGTCTACTGGTGTGTGGACGAGCATTGTCATGTTGAAGGACTGCGTGTTTTCCAGGACGAACACGTAGCAGTCTTACCCGTAGTTTCTTCATCGTTTCCATATACCGATCAGAATTGACAGTATTGCCGCGTTCCAAAATTCTGTGTGGATTACGCCCTGGCAGTCCCAAAAATGGTCATCAAAACTTTTCCGCTGACGCGACAGTTTTGAATTTTTTTGGGGTGGGTGAGTTTTGTGCCTGTATTCCATAGACTGGCGCTTGTTTTCAGGGTCGTAATGATGCACCCATGACTCATCGCCAGTGACAATTGGGCAGATAAAGTCATCGCCTTCTTGTTCATATCGCATCAGGTGTTCCTGACACGCCTGATGTCATCAGATTTTTTCTTCGACGGGATGCAACAACTAGTTCGACGTTGGCGTGTGTGTGTGGAACGTGGAGGTGACTATGTCGAAAAAATAATGACTATTGTGTAGTGGACATCTCAAGCTTTCTGAAAATGTATGTTTCATTTGTAAATTATGTATATTAACAAAGTTATGGACTTGGAGACATTACTTTGCAATGCGCCCTCGTAATACCGTATTAATGAAAATACTAGATATGAAAAGAAGGGTTTCTTTTATTACTTTCCTTTAGTTTGTTTTAGTTATTGCTTAATAGAAATGGTATCATAACATAAGAGAGATCTATAGGTACCAAGTTTCCAGTAGCAGTTATCGAATGGGATAATGGTTACCTATTGTTTACTGTTACTCAATGGTTACTGTTATCCAATGGTTACTGTTACTCGCTGGTTAGATACGCTTCTTATCCGACTCCACATGTGAGCCGCCCTAGTCATGCATCGTCGGCTCTGGACTCAATCAGTATATGTGTCATGATCGAACATCGGTCGAGAAATAGCTGTAATATATCCCATACAAAAAGGGGTTCAAATGCGAAGGATTGACTTCATTGTACCGGGTTCAATTCTTCACAGAAATGGTATGTCACCAGGGAGATTTTTGCACCAAGTGCGAACTCCATACCTCCAGAAATAATCTTAGGGGTATACGAAAAAGGAGCATTCGTGAACCAAACGGTATGATCGGGTTTCGAACTCACAACCATCGGAACGCAAGACAAACTGCTTAACCACTTCGTTACAGAGACTTCCAAAGAGATGCTCGATATCTATACCTAACATCAAAACAATATGTTATTTCCAATTAAGTTTTTGCTGATTGATCGACTTGATTATCATCACTGCACTGGTGTGTTCTATCTCCTACTTACACCAGAACATACTAGCAGAAATGTACGAACTCTGTAGCATCGGCGTGGACCTCTGATGTAATTTTGATAATAGTGACAATTTGTAGGAATTTTATTTTAATTAATTTTTAAAGGATAACGACTTTTCAGTCTACACTTGCACAAACGCCTTCTGCTCAGAACATTCAAGTAAGTCTCTGATCAAGTAGTAGCAAGTCTCTTGTGGAACGTCGATTTCATCACAGCTTGCCTGAAAAACTCTTGTCTCTAGCAAGTTCTCCCGCCTCTTCCTGCGTCATGATCAATGTTTCTTTGATGTCTTGCTGCCACCTTTGTCTTGGCCGTTCCCTGCCTCGTACTCCAGGAACCATGCCTTCCATTACCGTTCTCTCCAAACCACTGTGACGTTTAAAGTGACCAAAATATTTCATCTTCCGGGACATGATGTTATTTATGAGCCAATGCTCCTCGATATGCAGGTCTTGTAGGATGTCTTTGTGTTATTTTTCCGCTGTCCAGGATGTTCTAAGAACTTTTCTATAACACCTTGTTTCTCATAGCCTATATATATATACTCTTCATGGCATGAAAGAGTTTCAGCATCCGAACTTATAATACAAGAACAGACGTTAATGGAGTTTATGATGGCTTACATCAACATGCACGGCACACAGTCATAATGACGTCGAAATTTGGCACAGTATATTCGCTGCAAGCTGAAGAAATTCTGGTGTGTAATTGGTACATGCTGCTCTTGGTGCATTATCTAATTGTGAGTACATCAGGCAGGACCTTTTTTTAAAAATCTTTGATAATGTTCATAGATGACAACCAGACTTCACATAGATATGTTGAACCAAAACACAAATATATTTTCAGAGCAATGCTACCAATCTTTGGATATTTATTATTTTCAATGCTATGGTTGGAGGGGGAGGAATGATGAAATGATCTTGTGTGCACCAGTTCTAATGCACTTTGTAAGCTGTTACTAATTTTCTTAAGGCTGTTCTTGATGTCATCGCTCTGTTTTTGCATGGTATTCTTCTTGCTCTGTACGTACTCGTTATACTTTTTCTGTGTGGCTCTCTGTGGTAGACGATACCAGGACATTCTTGTCAGGTGTCCAAACCATTTAATCCGTTGTTCTTTTATGAATTGCATGACTGGTTTCACACCCAGTCTTCTTCTGATTTCTAATTTTGTCTCTTATTGTCACACATGCAGCTCTTCTAAGACACCTCATCTCTATCATTAAGAATTAAAGATAATGTCCAGAATATAATTGAAAAAGTTTATTTTTAATTTATTCTCCTCTGTTAAGGGTTCATCAACAGTTTCTTCATAGTCAAATTGACACTTTTTCCTTCTGGCTCTAACTTCAGTTTCGGCAGGAAATTCTGTACTGCATTTAAGATTATCTGCAATCTCATTTGCAGCAATTTTCATCTGTAATAACACTATCTATCTCACACAGACACACGTTCCACACCTGAGATATACACAGTCCATGCAAATGCTATTTTTATTTGAGCCCCTTTGTCATAATATAATCATTTTAAATGATAATAAAAAACTACAATTGCTGTAAAAAAAACAATAATTTTCTTACCTGATCTACTTTTAAACACAAAATCTGAATTAGTGTAAATGCACAAATATTATATTGATACAGGTATATTATATATCTGAATTACTGGTTTAAATACAGCACAGGCACTTCTCGAAACAAACTAACATTAAAATCAAATATTGTCAATAATTGTAAGCTCAAAACAGAACTATCAACACACACAATTGTCTTTAGTGATAATTGCCGCCTCAGCTTTTATTAGCGGCCGTGCGGTATATTACAAACAAAAATAATAGCTTCGCTCACAGATCAAAAGTCTTTTGGCGGCTTGACAAGATGCACCTGCATCAGAAACCAAATGGTACCAAAGCTGTTAGGCAAGGCGTGCGATAAATCATAAATCGTATACATCAATATCGGAATAACATAGACCAATATGGAAAAGCATTGCGTAATGATTTTAAATTATTGAATGGTTCAAATTATATTTTGATTTAGCTGCTTATGCCACCCTCCCCCTTACGGTCCCGCCTGATGTGGCCACTCTCTGTATCATAGCGGCACAGCCCTGATCTCTATACTTCTCTATAATTCTAGTAGATAGGAATAACATCATATAATTGTGACATGCCCATACACATCCATCATTCTAGTAGATAGGAACAATAAAATGAATGTAACATACCCATGCTCCTCAATGATGATGATGGTGATGATGAAATGATCTTGTGTGCACCAGCTCTAATGCACTTTGTAAGCTGTTACTAATTTTCTTAAGGCTGTTCTTGATGTCATCGCTCTGTTTTTGCATAGTATTCTTCTTGCTCTGTACGTACTCGTTATACTTTTTCTGTGTGGCTCTCTGTGGTAGACGATACCAGGACATTCTTGTCAGGTGTCCAAACCATTTAATCCGTTGTTCTTTTATGAATTGCATGACTGGTTTCACACACAGTCTTCTTCTGATTTCTAATTTTGTCTCTTATTGTCACACATGCAGCTCTTCTAAGACACCTCATCTCTATCATTATGAATTAAAGATAATGTCCAGAATATAATTGAAAAAGTTTATTTTTAATTTATTCTCCTCTGTTAACTCTTTCCACGCTTTAAGCCGCACACTGCGCCATGACGGAAGTCCGTTGCACGCTTTAAGCCGCACACTGCGCCATAGAGTTGCTTCCTTATAAGAAGTCTTTCTAGTTTTACTTCTTCTGTTTTACTTATAGTACTTTTTAACCTTGTTATTCTGTTAGGTTGTCCAGTTTACTTCAATTTAGTATATAATAATATATATATGTTTATTTATTGATAAGTAGTTGGGATCGTAATTTTTTTTTTTTTTTTTTTTTACTTCCTTGAATTAACTGCTTAAAAATTGAGGAAATAAATGGGCGTGGAAAGAGTTAAGGGTTCATCAACAGTTTCTTCATAGTCAAATTGACACTTTTTCCTTCTGGCTCTAACTTCAGTTTCGGCAGGAAATTCTGTACTGCATTTAAGATTATCTGCAATCTCATTTGCAGCAATTTTCATCTGTAATAACTCTATCTATCTCACACAGACACACGTTCCACACCTGAGATATACACAGTCCATGCAAATGCTATTTTTTATTTGAGCCTCCTTTGTCATAATATAATCATTTTAAATGATAATAAAAAACTACAATTGCTGTAAAAAACAATAATTTTCTTACATGATCTACTTTTAAACACAAAATCTGAATTAGTGTAAATGACAAATATTATACTGATACAGGTATATTATATATCTGAATTACTGGTTTAAATACAGCACAGGCACTTCTCGAAACAAACTAACATTAAAATCAAATATTGTCAATAATTGTAAGCTCAAACAGAACTATCAACATACACAATTGTCTTTAGTGATAATTGCCGCTTCAGCTTTTATTAGCGGCCGTCGGTATATTACAAACAAAAATAATGCTTCTCACAGATCAAAAGTCTTTTGGCGAGCGCTTGACAAAGATGCACCTGCATCAGAAACCAAATGGTATCGAAAGCTGTTAGGCAGAGGCGTGCGATAAATTAAATCGTAACATCAATATCGGAATAACATAGACCAATATGGAAAAGCATTGCGTGAATATTTTAAATTATTGAATGGTTCAAATTATATTTTGATTTAGCTGCTTATGCCGCACGCCCATCCTTACGGTGCCGCCTGATGCAGTCACCTCTGTATCTGGGCACAACCTCTCTATGATTCAGTAGATAGGAATACATCTTAATGTGACATGCCCATACACATCCATCATTCTAATAGATAGGAACAATAATATGAATGTAACATACCCATACTCCTCAATGATGTAGATGATATATCTCTCTCTGCGATCGTTCTTAGGTCGTTTTTATCATTCTAATGTGATATATAAACAGCCAAACATCAAGAACGGATGTATGTGCACAACCTTCAGTACCTATTGGAGCTCAGGTGCTTATCCTTGGTGGTGTGTTCGGTTTCAACCAGCGTTTACTGGGTTCGCTCTCTGTTAGACCTTTGCTGTCCCCAGCCAACCTGCAAGGCAGCAGGTTGCTATTTTCTTTTAGGGCAGCGACCTTTAGACGGCCTGCCCTTCCGGTCTTAAGAGCGCCATCTGCCCAACCTAGATGATATGGGTAGCATTGAACAAAATGGAGCATACAGGACAACTACTTCCAGTTATCAGTTATATGAGGACTATCATCATAGCACTCCGACATGTCCATAGGTGCTCCGATCGCCTCAGCAAATCCAGCAGCGTCCAGCGACCCAACACGCCAGTTCGATGTTGATTAATCAATCTCTTTGCATATTTAGTATGTCGTTCTTTTTGGGCTGCACCAATATTGACACCCATCTCTTTCAATCTGGTCAACGAGTGGGATTCACAGCCCTGAAATTACTCTGTTCGGATAGACTTCCAGTATGATGATGTAGGTTAGGGCCATTACTGCTGCTCTCCATTAGATCTCTGGTACTCCGTTTACTGAGGCCATTGTTGTTTCGGACTCTCAGTCAATGCTTCGGAAGATCCAGAATGGCAGGTGGCGGTATGAGTGGATGTCATCTATAGAGATTTCCAACATCCAGAGATTCATGTGTATCTACTGTCCTGGTAATGCGGATGGTCGTTGCGACAAGAAAGCAGACAGATTTACAATAAAAGCATCTATTGTTGGGGAATTTAGGATGGATATGGGGATGTTTTTTGGTCTTGTGCCGACATACTGTTGGATAAGGACACTAAAATTGACGTTGAATCAATTCAGCAAGTTAAGGAGTTTGGAATTAAAAGCAGAGCTGTATGCTTGAGGGGCAGAGAGAGGAGTGATTTACTGAGTGAGTCACAGAAACCATCAGTGTGCATACCATTCTACATCTGCTGGAGAGACTAAGCACCTATGGGTCTGCCCAGAGTGCTGTGATGACAGTTCAGTAATCAACGAGCAACATCATGATGATCGATATAATTGGGGCATGTCAGTATCCCTGTTTTTGTGTGTGCACCCTACTTTATCCTGCATCCTGGGTAAATCTGACTATTAAATGTTCAAATACATTGTAATAATTCCTATCTGAACTATGTTCAAGCAAACACATTTTGTTTCTTCACACAAACTATACCACAAACTGATATAAACTACATATGTTAAACTATACTCAATGTTTACTTGCAAGGACACTATCAAGTTTATCCTCCAACCTGTCAACTTGTTTGACAACCAATTCCATTTTTTCAAGTAAATTCTGCAAATATTTATTTTGCAAATGAAATAGTGATTTCAATTCAACAAGGTCTTTCAAAGTCTCTTTCTGAAATTCATTGGTTGATGTCTCCGCATTTGTATCACTGGAACAAAATGAGCTTGTATGACCCTGATCAGGATTAGCTGTGTTTGTAGACACACAAGTTCTGAGCTTCTATTTGATTCCACTGTAGTTGAATTAGCAGAATTTGGATTAGATATGTTTGGGGACATGACAAGATTCAAGCTTCTGTTTGATTCCACTGTAGTTGAATTAGCTGAATTTGTATAACTATCTTCTGCAGATGAATTAACTTCATTATTAATTAACATGGACGAGTCTGAAGCTACTATTATGTTTTGCTCATCTAATGAGTTTCCTCTTCTCTGAGCCATGTACTTTGGATCTAATTTTTCCACCAAATTATTATGACTGCTATCAAGAAGAACTTCAAGGAAGACCTCATACCAGTTTATAGCTCTGTGAGGAATTTTCATCAGCAATTCCAAGGCTGCATCGCTTGAACCATAATGTTTGGCAGTCTTTCTAATTTGATCCCCCTCCTCTGAAGTAATAACTTCTTTCATCTGCAGTATTTGAGACATATAATCAGGATCTATTGTTGAAACAATATCATCGAAGAAGATGTTTATCAACTGTGGATAAATAAAAGAAAATATTTACTGTCCTGATATACCATACCTCTCTCTCTCTTTTTTTTTTTTTTTTTTATATATATTATTTGTTGTTGTTTAACCCTCTGGAATTATGAGTTTTCACAATTTTGCTGTATTTGACTCTCAGTCAATGCTCCACAAGATACAGAAGGGCAAGTTTCGTATGAGTGGATGCCGTGTATAGAAGTTTCTAACCTCCAGAGGCTTACGTGGATATACTGTCCGGGTGTTTAGGGTAATGAGAGAGCGGACAGGCTTGCATCAACAGCATCGATTGTTGGAGAGTTGAAGATGGATAAGGGGGATGTTCTTGGTCTCTTCGCGACTGTCTGTTGGATGAGGACACTAAAATCGATGTTGAATCGATCAAGCGATTTAGGCAGTTTGGAGTTACCCATTTACAAGTTGAACTGGATGCCTGAGAGGCAGAGTGAGAGGTGTGTTTAATCAGCGAGCCCAGGAACCATCAGTATGCATACTCTTCGATATCTTTTGGGGAGACTGAGCACCTATGGGTCTGCCCGGAGTGCAATGACGTCAGTTTAGTAACCAATAACCAATAATCCTGTATTGCGTGCGGACAGTACCCAGCTTGCAGACCCAGAAACCTTCTACAACTCTAGGCATGTAATGCTATGCTTAGTGCTGCAGAGACTCCTTATATAATATATATATATATATATACAGGTTATGTGGGCATCTGTGCTTAAGGGGAACTCTGGTCTTGAAACTTTTTCGTTGCTTTGGTATTAATGTAGAATTTGTATAACAATTTTGAAAGATTATGACTTAGAATAGTAGAAAAAATTAGTTTAAAAAAATGTCAATGCGTTACCAAGGAAACAATAAAAGATGGCCGCCAAACACAAAATTTCAAATCCTAAGGCTCTGAAGTTAATGAATATAAATGAATTATAAATAATATAATATAAATAATAATATAAATGAATATCTAAGGTGAGCAATTGTAATATCTAAATAATTACACATGATTTTTAGGATATATTAAATATTACATTTTTAAAGAATTTTTGAACACACCTCCCCAAACAGCATTTACATTTTGAGGGAATTTTTACCCAAAAATTAATACAAAATTAAATATTTAATATATCCTAAAAATCATGTGTAATATTTTAGATATTACAATTGGGCACCTTAGAGTGAAAACAGAATTCATTTACATTCATTAGATTCAGAGCCATAGGGATTTGAAATTTTGTTTTGCGGCCATTTTGTATTGTTTCCATGGCAACGCTTTGACATTTTTTTACTAATTTTTTCTACCTCTAAGTCATAATCTTTCAAAATGGTTATACAAATTTTACATTAATGTGAAAACAACGAAAATAGCTGCATGATCCCCATACCCCGAATCCCCCTTAATCGGTAGTGAGCTCGAACACAACCCAAGTGTAGCTGGTTCAAACTCCGCAGCGTGTAGTTTGGAAGCAAATTTGTTTGTGAATGGTAAAAATATACCTAACTGTCCAGAAAGCAATGGCAAACTACTGAATGTATAAGTGGGGCCTAGAAAATCGATACTCGTTTACTGTGGTTTAGAGTGAAGTCCTGTAAAGTATATGCCATGATTTTCATTTCATATAGGTTATATCTGTAAGAATGTGACTCTTCATGTTGCATGTCCTTTGCAGAACATGGCTCTCAGAGTTAATGAGTCTAGCAAAAGTTTTTTTTACTAATGTTGGAACAAATTATAAATGCTTAAAAGTAGCTGACAAAACGAAACTAGCAACATCAACTAACACATTAATTCAAGTGCCATGCCCGCTGCGCAAACAATCACGTCTCTCTCTACAACTGTTTCTCCCTGGTGCAGTTAATCGGTTCTGACGTCAATCTTTTGTAGAACCACGATGTCAGACCATCCAACATCTTATCACTTTACCTTCCACTACCTCTCCTCGCATTATATGCCCAAAGAACTTTGATAACAGATTAACTACTGCATCGAAAAATATGCTGTGGCCAAACTAGTTTTTGTTCTTTCTTTTCACACTTCTCACTTCATATGTTTGTACAAATTAAGCTGCAGTTTTCTTATGTTTTAGCGAAATTTAATGAATTATATATAGTTTGTAGAAAAATGAATGTATTTTTTATCCAAGTTAAAAGAATACAAATGAATAAATTAAGAACAACAAAAAATTGCAATTGCTTGGGGAACCCTAGGATGAACTATACTGAGAGTAGTGAGAAATATCGAACTCAATTCCATAGAAGAGAATTAACCAGTTCCCCAGGATACAGCTGTAAGGAGAAATTGCTTGCATGCCCTATGTAACGTGAAGGGTACGAGAGTAATATAATAATACAATAATTGAAATGCATTAATGTGAATTTATAGCTAGGTGCAAACCACGAATCATGGCCGAATGGGACAGACAAGTTTATTGGAGCATCATACAGATTTTGGTAGTTAGCCCTTGAACTCTGTATGTTTTTAATTATCTCCAGTTTATCTTTTTAATTATATTGCAATATTTACTGATTTAGCCAATATACTTGCTTTGCATCATCTTAAAAAATACTGAAAGCCAGTATATCAGTTCAGAAGAGTGGAGGGGTTAATGTGTGAAATAGCTTTTATTATACTAAGTAAACTACTAACTGGATAGAATCAACGTCTATGCAATCATAGTTCTCCCATGGGTGATCACTCCTTTACAGCAAGTTGCAAGTGTCAGGGTTACTGAACCGACGTCATTGCACTCTGGGCAGACCCATATGCACTTTGGGCAGACCCATAGGCACTCCGGGCAGACTCATAGGCACTCCGGGCAGACCCATAGGTGCTCAGTCTCCCTCAACTGATATCAAAGGGTATGCATACTGATGGTTCCCAAAGCTTGCTGGTTAAACACACTCCTCATTCTGCCTCTCAGCATCCATTTCTACTTGTTTGTACAGTGAGTAACTTCAAACTCCTTAAATCGGTGGATCGACTCAACATCTATTTTAGTGTCTTCCTCCAACAGGCAGTTGTGAAGAGACAGAAGCACATCCCCCATCCATCTTCAACTCCCTAACAATCAATGCTGTTGTTGCAAGTCTGTCTGCTCTCATTGCTGCAAACAGTTGCATGTCCAGGAAGTGGATCCATGTAAGCCTCAAGAGGTTAGAAACTTCAACAGATGACATCCACTCATATCGAAACCTGTCGTTTTGAATCTTCTGAAGCATCTACTGAGAGTCAGATACAACAACGGCCCTAGTAAGCGGAGTCCCAGAGAGCCAATGAAGGGCAGAAGTAATAGCAGAAGTAAATAGTTGCTGAGAAAGTTATGGAATAAATAAATTATTATGTCTGCAGCACATTGACTTGCTAAAGTAGACTGGTCACTCAGGTGTAGGAGGGTTTGACCATTCTTAGTTTTCCAGTCACTGGTAGCTAGACTTGAAGCTCATCTTCACATCAAAGAACTGGTCTTGATGGAATAGTACATTATGTCAACTTAACATTTAACAATTTAACACTTCTATCCAGAGTGTAGGAGATGAGACTGAAATGAGAACAGCCAGACAAGAAAACTTTGCTAGATGTACAAGGTGTTTGATTAATCAACACAGAAATAAAGTGATCAGTCACATTACATTGATGAAAATGCTGAGGGGATCTGAGCACCCATGGACCTGTCTCGATTGCAATGATGATGATCCACACTAATCACTAAATTAACAGTAGTTAAATACCACATACTTGCTTGTGTTCGTCTCCTTATGATAGCTTCCTCAGTATTCTCAATTACTGATGCCAGAATTTTATATCCTGCTCGCTTCAGTGCTTGCACAAAACTCTGAAATATTTCAATACTTCATGGTCACAAAGATTAAATAAATCTTGATATGCATCAGTTGTGAAAAAGATAGCACATGTTATTGATCACAAAATGCACAATTTAATAAAATACAGCAACAACTTCAATAGGTATATCCAGAAAAATAATATTTCGTATACATTAAACATATTGACTACAGCATTGTAAAAATTTGCAGTGGTCAAATAAATTTTTGTTTACTTTTTACTCTCAAATTAAGCTGTAGTTTTCTTACTTTTTTTAACAATGTATGATGAATGACAAACAGCCAGAGACCAGAAAAAAGGGTGAACAACTGTTGAGGCCCTATGCTCCACAAGCAGTGGAGAGGAATAAGTCGTCATGATGAGTGACGCAACTTTGTAGCTAAATTAATCCTTTATCAAAAGCTCACGGAATGCCAATGAATAAATTATGAATGGGAAACGATAAAAATGCGCTACAGTAAATTTTGAATTAATTTGACATTGAAACAAATCCGCCCAAGTGGTTAACAGGGCCCAAATTTGGGGTGTAAAGAATACAACCACTGTTACCTGCCACGCATGTCGTAAGAGGCGACGAAGGAGATTTGGCTGAAATCGGATGCACATGTCCGCTAGGGAATGCTAACCGAAACAAATGCTTGCAGAAAATGGATGCACCAGGCTGTAAGGCGCATAACATGGTGCAATGACCCTCACAATGAGGAATGGGATAACGGATTCTACGGTCGCCAATCTGCCTCTGAGATTTAGCCACGTAGTAAGAATGTCAGACCTACCATCACAAGGGTGGCCAAACGGGAAGCAGAAATCATAAGTATGATATCCTACAGAACTGCCCCCAGTATGCAGACTTGAGAAGAAAGAGGTGTCCCACTTACACCAGCGTCCAAGACAAACTGTATGGCGTGGCTGATAATCTGAGGCAGATGGCTGTTTTTATTAGAGAATTTGAAATCCCAATCTAGTGAGGTTGCAGATGAAGAAGAAACAAATCATGACACAGTCTGTGGAACATGGC
Organism: Arion vulgaris; assembly: GCA_020796225.1. Taxonomy (NCBI): domain Eukaryota; kingdom Metazoa; phylum Mollusca; class Gastropoda; order Stylommatophora; family Arionidae; genus Arion; species Arion vulgaris. The sequence goes on along the minus strand of CM036760.1, from coordinate 49,555,488 downwards.
CAAAAGTGACAGACAAACATGCGTAGGCTGTGACATTTTATAGCTAAAGTCTTAGAAATGAAGAAATTGTTTATAGAAATGATATAAGTTACACATAATTGTATACACAATAATTCAGTGTTGTTTGATTTCAAGTTTTAAACATATATTCACACCATTCATTCATCAACATATTGAACCCCATTGTGCAGTTCTAAATTGTGGGGCAGCTCTGCGCTATTGGATTTCAGAATATGAATATTGTTCACCTCTTCCTCAGTATATGGTCTCTGCTGAGGTGAGAGCTCATTTCCCTTCATGAATTAAAAATTTAATATGATACTGAATTCAACATGCGACAATGGAGGACATGCTACTGAGCTGAAGTTCAATGCAGCAAAAACATAGAGAGGGAAAAGAGGGGAGATTGAAAAAGACGATTCAGAGTATATAGAAGACAGAGGACAATGGAAAGACTTGACATAAAGGGATTCCACATCATGTATTGGACCTGCAGATGTGTACACCAGAGGTCCACACATTAGATAAATTGATATCTGGTGCTGGTATTGTGATTTGACAGGAAACCCGATTCTCTCTCTCGCGATCCCAGCCTAGACTGATGAACCAACTTTTTTCATGAATTTTACCATGTTTTTAAGGGACTCCACTCCTCCGTACAGCTTCTCGCGAAGCTCTGTGTTTTGGGGCCACGTTTCTTTTCTTAAACCTGCTATCAGTTGACAATCTTGCAGAACGTGTTCTGCCATCATGTCCGCCTTTTTGCAGGAGCACAGGCTAATTGTGCCAATTTTAAATTTGTGAAACATGTGGGTGCAGAGTTTGTTGTGGCGGTCACGGAGGCGAAGTATGGCAACTTGTTCACTACGAGACAGACCATAGTATCCGTCGCTGTTGTTGTGGTGAGGATGATCTTTTGTCCATTTCTCTCTATAGTGCCAGCCGATGGTTGTTCTGGCTTCCTCATAACTAACCTCAAGATCAGTTTGAGGTAGTCGCCCACCTTATTTAGCTAACTTGCCAGCATCTTTTTTTTCCCGCTTATATTGCAGTGTGATGGAATCTACTGAATGACGGTGCGTTTTAGTGTGTGCACTAATGCGTCTAGGGTCGTTTTGAGCTCATTGAGCTCTGTTTTGCCTGCGCTTTGAGTGCCATGATGACCGATAGAGCATCGGTGAATATCACGACTTTTTCAGGCCCTGTTCTTATGTGTTCTATGCCTCTGTGTTATTTGAGCATTTGATTGTGGCAATCGCTTTGTGATCGCACTTTCTTTGAGAGTTTAAGCACTATTCCTCCTCCACCGTCGCTGATTGCGTTCCTAGCCGATCTGTCATACTGAGATGTGTAACTACTTATTTTCAGGGTACTCTGTCTTTATATATTTTTCTGTGGCCGCTCTTCTTTCGAAGTTTTCTTGCTGGCCTTTTTCAGTATGCCTGGGATTGATTCCCTTAGTTCCGGCATTATGGTTTTCCACGGCGGGCATTTATCGGTTGCCAGGATTGATTTGGCGTTGCAGTTTGCTAGGACCGGATGGTCTGCAATCAGTGCTTTGCGTTTTTGCGAGCTGGTCCTCAGTATTCTGCCCCTTCCGAATCCATTCATTCTTTCTTACATAGGGTGGGAATCGAGCTGTTTAAGTTTTTCCGCCAACACCAAGACTTTTCTGTCCATTCGATCTGTCATTGGTTGGATGCCTGTGATTGTTTCCATTGCCTTGATGGGCGTGGACTTCATGGCTCCTGTGATAATGCGCATTGCATGGTTCTGGCTATTGCTCACTATGACGAATTATTTATTGGATGCACTACTCCACGCTGCAATTCTGTACTCCAGGACCGGTCACACTCTTCCAGAGTAGAGTGTTTTGAGGACTCTGGTGTTTGCTTCCCACATGGAGCCTGCGAGTTTGCGCATCATCGTGAGCCCGTGTCTTGCTTTTGCAGTAGGATTTTCGATTTGGGGACACCAAGTCAGTTTTCGCCAGGAAACCTGATTGAGTGACAACAGCACACTCAAATCTGAGTTTGATCGTTTTCCCAACAGAATGCACTTGGGCCAAGCAGTCATGGTTATGAAAGAGCTCAGTACAACAAATTATGGGTGTAAGCAACTAGAGACAGCATGCAGGTTCATATTGTGCATATCCAGGGGAGTAATCACTATATTGTTACATCGTAGCATCAGCAACACACATATAATTTGAGACCCAAGACTTATGGAACAAATTGTTTGAGTCTCTTCATGGAATTAGGAGTTATCATTCTGTGTTATTTTCATAGTGGAAATGTGTAAACGGCAACCACAGACAAACCTGTCAGGACTCTATCTATATATATATGATGATGATGATGCTCGTCCATCACCGGTGATGATGACCACACAAATTTTCATCCAAGGGAATGTAGTTGCGCTATGTTTGTCTGTGTGTGCGTAGATGACTAGTGAGCCTGATACGGGCTTGAAATGTTCTTGTACAGTGTGGGCAAGATATACTTGCACTTGTGGGAAGTTTTACTGCCTTTCTGTTTTGACGTTTTTGCTCCATCTGTGCTGTTCTATCTGCCTCGCAGGCCGAGGAACCGTGTCGAAGAAGTATGCGCCAGGCTGATCTGTCTTGAGCAGCATTCTCCTAGTTGTTGACATCTATGCCAAAAGATTTCATTGAGTTTTTGACTGTATCTTTGAATCGCTTTTTCTGGCCCCCCTGTGAGCGTTTAACGCTATGCAGCTCACCATAAAAGAGTCGTTTGGGTATTTTGCAATCTGGCATTCGAGCCACATGTCCTGTCCATCTTGTCTGGGACTGCATCAAGATTGTGTGTGGAGCAGCTATTTTTAGGACCTCTGTATCTGGAATCATATCCTGCCATTTGATGTTCATTATTTTTCTAAGGCAGACTGTGTGAATACCTTCGATACGATATACCTTCAATTTTGTGGCGTGGCCAATATCACATCTGTGCCAGACATTTCTATGTAGTCTGCCAAAGGTGCTGCTAGCTTTAGAGATTCTGGTATTTATTTCATCATCTATGGTGACATTTTGGGACAGTGTGCTTCCAAGATAAGTAAATATATATATATTAACCAGGGAAATCATATTAGCGCAAACAATCTTAACTGCCTTTTTATCTGGTGTGTGTGATCAAATTGCATACTGCGTGCAGCTGCATTTTCATAACTACCTTATCTCAATGGTATATTCTCTGTTTTATTCATACTCTTTATCAGAATGTAGTCTGTTTACAGGGTCAGAATCTTCTTCTTCAACGATCTCTGGTCATGCGCTTAATTTACTGTGGACCACAAACTGGGTAGTCAGCTTCAGGTCTGTCAGGTTTCCCTAAAGCTTAGTTTTCAGGTCGACTGGATGTGGCCACATGTTGCTTCTCAGCTCACCCAGGAGAGGACAGTCTTGCAGGATATGCTCCGTGTCTGTTCCGCCTGCTGACACTGGCAGAGAGCTGTTTACTTATTCCTAGTCTATATAAGTGTTTGTTGAGTCTGCAGTGTCTGGTACATAGTTGAAATATAATGACCTGGTCTGTTCTGCTTAAGTCTTTGAGAAAGTCTTTTCCATAATCATATCCAGTGTTTGTCTTCCAGTCTACCGCAGATTTTTTCTGTATGTGGGTTTTGACTTGAATAAACAGGGGTTGGTAAATTTACTCTTTGGCACTGCCCTCCCTAGCTAAGAAATCGGCACTCTCATTGCCTGCAATGTTACAATGAGATGGAATCCACTACAAGTGAATTTCTGCCTTTTCTTAAAGCTGAACAAATTCCCTTTTTAGGTTTTGTACTGTGCTGTCAGCGGATTTAGCCAAGGCTTGTATAACTGACAGTGAGTCTGTAAGAAATACCATCTTGTCTGCAAGTGCTTGCATCTTATTCATATGCTGTGCTGCCATCAGAAGGACTAAGAGTTCTGCTTTGTAGTTGGAACATATTCTTCCAGTAGGGGCCGCTAAAGACACAATAGTAGCATCTGGGTGCCTAATGTACACTCCTGTCCCACCTTTCATGGTTGCCTCCATTGCCGATCCATCTGTGTAAATTTTTGTCCAATTGTCTTCTGGAAACATGTAATGTGGATGTTCTATTGTAGTTACTTTCTTCACTAGATTAGGCTCAGCATCTTTGCTTAACAATTTAGGGATGGAAGTTGAGAAGTTTAGTACTACTGAGTCTGGTTCCCAGTGATCAAAAAGTAAGGGTCAGAATGAGGGAGTGGAGTAGGATCTTAGCCAGTGTCAGATCACTGACCCAGGTGTTGAATGGATATCTTATTCACTGAGTCTATGATCCCAAGCTAGATAATCTAACATAGCCAATGACTGGAAAAAAAAGTGGACCACAAATCTGAAATTCATAATTCAAACATTCTATACCTGATATTTTCCTTCTTCTTCAACTTCTTTCAGATAATTGAAGAAGACAATGGCAGCATCTTTCTTATTTCCACTCCTCTCCATTTCATATATCTGGGGAAGTATTTGTCCCATGAAAGGCATAAATGAGACAAGTTTACGGAAGTTAACAGTGTCTTCAATGCGAGGGCGATAGACAGCATTAATCATGTAGGCCAGCTGGTTGCTGTAATTATAGAAACTAGCACTTGGCATGCTGAAATAAAAAAAAAAGACATAAAACAGAATTAGTGAGGATTATTGTCACAGCAGCCCGAACAGGTCCATAGGTGCTCCGGTCTCCTCCCCAATATATTTACCAGCGTATAACGACTAATCACACTCGTTCTGTGTTGATTAATCTAATGTCTCATGCCTTTAACAAAGTGTTTGTGTTTGGCAGTTGTAATTTTTACCGTACCACCTACACTCTGGATAGGGATATAGATTTATGAATGTTTTCAAAATCATCTATACCAGCGTTCCCAAAGTGGGGTACCACCCCCTGTTCTGGGGGCATGGTGGGTTCAGAAGAATTTGGGGGGTGATTAGTGGTCAGTGGCTCCTTAAAGAAGAAATTAATAATAAATATTTTTAAAATAAATTATTTTCGTGATTTTGCGATTTAAAAATCATTAAAAATTTTAATTCATCTTATGCCCGTCTTACACAGTCCATTTTTTCATCAATTTTCTATTTCATGCATATAATCATTTTGAAAATTGACCATGTATTACAGAAATATATATCAATTTTCTATGTCCAAGAGAAAATAAAAATATATATAGGGAAGGGGCGGCATTGGCAAACTGTTGTAATGTAGAGGGGCGTTATAAAGTTTATGTTGTGCAAAGTGGGCGTTGGGCCTAAAAAGTTTGGGAATCTATGATCTATACCAATGCTATCCAATGTTTTTATATATTGGAGCGCATCTGACCAATGCTCACCTTTTGCCCCTAGGGAGGCATAGGTCCACAACCAAGGCCCTCCAAGCCCGCCTATCCAAGACGATCTTTTCCAGATCTCTACCCATTTTCTTGCCACGAGTCCCTCCTTGCGTGGTCTTTCCTTGGGTGGCAAGCTATGAATATTCCTGGTTGTGGTTTCTGTAGCTATCTAGTGATTTTTACAGGGTCGGATAGCTAGCCCCAAGTCCAATCTCCTTAGTCGCCTCTTACGACATGTGTGGCAGGGAGCAGTGGTTCTATTTTTTCCACCTCTAATTTGAGCTCCGGTAACCACTTGGGCGAATGATAATAATAGTAAACAAATATTAATCAATCATCATCATCAAGTAGTTTGTCCCTTCCCTAACTTGGCTCCCATGACAGCAGTCCTGAAAACTCTTTGTTCTGTGCAAGTTGATCGGCGCCAGCAGCAGTCATTCTCAGATCGCCAATGACATCTTGCACACATCATCTTCTAGGTTTTCCTCTCATTCTTCTTCCAGAAGCTACCCTAGTAAATAAATAGCAGCGCAGAAATTGGATGTGCTGGCCTACTTGTAGGTGCATAACTGGCACAACGTACAATCGCTCTTAGAACTTGAATGACATACAAATACAAATAGTGTTTAACAAGTGGTCGATATGGAGTGTTTGAAGAAGAATGAAAGGAAGGAAGTTAATACAGAATAAGCCTGAAGTTGCAGGAATTTAGAATCAAATACAGAATGAGCCTGAAGTTGCAGGAATTTAGAATCAAATACAGAATGAGCCTGAAGTTGCAGGAATTTAGAATCAAATACAGAATGAGCCTGAAGTTGCAGGAATTTAGAATCAAATACAGAATGAGCCTGAAGTTGCAGGAATTTAGAATCAAATACAGAATGAGCCTGAGGTTGCAGGAATTTAAAATCAAACACAGAATGAGCCTGAGGTTGTAGGAGTTTGGAATCAAATCCAGAATGAGCCTGAGGTTGCAGGAGTTTGGAATCAAATACAGAATGAGCCTGAGGTTGCAGGAGTTTGGAATCAAATACAGAATGAGCCTGAGGTTGCAGGAGTTTGGAATCAAATACAGAATGAGCTTGCAGGAGTTTGGAATCAAATACAGAATGAGCCTGAGGTTGCAGGAATTTAGAAAATACAGAATGAGCAGGAAGTTGTACTTTAAATATGGCAGTCCAATACAGGTTTCTATCCTTTTGGAATAAAAAATCCAGTCCTTTCAGAACATAAATACTGAGTTGACTGATTGAAAGATGGATTGATTGATTGGACCATCATCATTGCACTTTGGTGGATAACCATGTGTGTGTCTTTGTTTTTTTCTTACACATGAAGATCTCAACAGCAGTGATCAAACTCTGTAGCAGATGCAATGGTTCTTGATACCTCTGAAGTTGGAGAAGGCTCAACTGAATGGTGAGGGACACTGATAAGGAAAGCAAGCCTTCATGCAAAAATCAGTCAGAAGAGAAGAAGATGGTTCCTGATGAAATTTTGAAGATGGTAAAAATTATTGAAAATATTTTAGTTTAAATCTTTTTAATGAATTTTGTTAAGGCCCCTGTAGTGTAAGCAGCTCACCTCTCACTCCAAATTATTTGCTTGTTCCCTGCGTGAAGTGTTTGTTCACTGCGTGAAGTGTTTGTTACCTGTGTGAAAAGTTACCAACAACACCAGAAAAGACAGAGTCACCAACATCAGCATAAGAAAGAAAGTTGGCACAGAACTTTGCTTGAATTACATTGAGAAACAAAGAATGAAGTGGTTTGGCCACTTAATAAGAATGAATCCAAACTTCACAGTAAACAAAGTCTTCTACAACAGAACATCAGGAAAGAAGGCGAGAGAGAGACCACGAAAAGATGGTTAGATGGCATAGCAGAATCCTGTCAAAGAGCAAAAATAACAATCACCCAAGCCATCAGAACAGCGCAAGACAAAAACAGAAAACCACAACACTGGGCAACAACCCGGTAGCAGTGTGACGACAAAAGAAGAAGAAGTGGAGTGATTGTTCCATAAGCAGTGATTGTTCCCTGCATGGAGTGATTATTTCCCATGTGGAGTGATTGTTCCCTACATGGAGTGATTGTTCCATACAGTGGCGGCTCGTGGTCATTTGTTTTTGGTGGAATCCGGCAAAAATTTCGGAAAAATTTGGGTTTTTGAAGTATTTACTATTTCTTGTCTATTCCGGGAAGTTATTACCCCTTTCTCTCTCTCTCACTCTCTCTTTTATTTCTCTCTCGAGCCCGACCACCACTTAGACTGATGTACCAGATTTCCCATAAATTCTGCTTTCATGTGGAAATCTGATTCATGCAGCATTAGCATTGGCGTATTTCGTCACACCTTTAGCGCCATTTGGAGCCCTGGTGCTTATTCTTGGGCGATGTGTCCGGTTTTAGCCAGCGTTTACTGGGTTCGTCTCCGACGCCTCGGGCTGTCCCAGCCAACCTGCAAGGCAGCAGGTTGCTATTTTATTTTAGGGTAGCTACCCTTAGACCTTTCCTCCCGGGCTGTTGAGCGTTATCTGCCCAGTTTACCAGTCTTTTTTGGACTGCTTGGTTTGCCTGCCGTCCAGTTTTGTGTACGGTTTGCTCCACTAGCCTTTGATTGTCCCCAATCAACTACAAGGCAGTAGTAGTTATCTGCGAGAGGAAACACGGTTATTGCTCTCTGGATGGAGACCCCATCTTCGATGCTCGTCACCTCACTTTTCTTTTTGGTGCCCATTTGCCCATTTCTGCTTGTGCCCTCATCCACCGACTGGGTCCATCCCTTTTTTCCCCATCACTTGTGCTCATATTGTTCTACTGGGCGATACGTTACCCATTTCTATCTCACTGTGCACAGTTTATCACCATTCGGAAGGAACTCACCCCTAGGTCGACCGCTCACCCCTACGTTTGCCACGCCTTTTCATCGCTCTATCATCAGCACCGTGCATGTCTGTCCCCACCATTGGGCTCCCCTGTGTATTGTCCGTGTGCCTGCTCACCGCGTTTATCTGTTTTCTCACCGTGCTCACATTTACTATGCCTCAATACTGTCATGGCACGCAACTCCCACCTCGAGGCTCCGAGTTTCACCCGATATGGGCCCAGTCTCTTCTCTGGATGCACCCTTCATCCTTTTATGTTTATTTGTTCAGCTTTTCCCATCGGCCGAGAGAGATGTGCATTAATAGTCACTTTGGGATTCTGCTCGTCTGTGTTGCGAGTGGATTTCATCCAATGTAACTGCGTCTGTATCACTACTTATACCAGAGTAGCTCTCCCTCGATCCCTCCGCGCTTAGCCAGATAAGAACCGCTGTCTGTTTCCATGGTCACCATGTGGAGGTGGGGTAGGATCTCGGTTAGTGCCAGCTCACTAATCCTGGCGCGACGTTGTCCCTATGTGCGTTAGACCCCATTACCCCGTTTAGGAAAAGAACAAACGCTTCTGTTCTGCCACAGTTTGATACTAAAGAGAGTTGGCTATTAAATAATATAAATCAAGGACAATTAAATATTTCGGACACATCAAGTGACATGAGCGCCTAGAGAATTTTTTTTTAAAAACTTGTCTGGAACGCAAATTGAAAATAAGGCACCCACATGACAACAAACCATGAACTTGTGAAAGATCAGGGCATCGTAAACATATTGCCATTATGTCTCCGTATGTAGTCGTCCATATGTTAGTGCTTTTTTTAATTCGTCACTCCTGTTGTTCATTTGCTTGATAATGGCCTTGTTGGTCGAAACGTTGCAGTATATTGTCATTGTTTTTGTAATTTGTAAAACTACAGTACTTTGTTATTACGTGTTTCACCACTAAAAAGGGTAAACTAGCTAAACTAGATCAAGTAACGTGAGTCGACAGGTCAACGTTCACGGAAGCGAAATACAGGGAACCAAGCTCAAAGGTCAGAAATGTCGTTTCATTTATTGCTGTAGAGAAGATGTATTAATGCAAGGGCCAATTCCATAAAACTAATATTATTATAAGAAGTTAGTTAGTCTTTCCTCTTGGGCCTGTGGGCGGTGCATAGGGCAGAGCTCTCCATGACTCGCGGTTCGTTGCTATCTGTTTTAGGTCTTTAATGTTTGCTAGGCCCATCGTTGAGCCTTCTCTGATGATGGTTCTACGCAGAGTCTCTCTTGGTCTTCCTCATTTTCTTTTTCCCTCTGGTGTCCATATGAGGGATTGGTAAGGAAGTCTTCTCTCATCCATTCTAAGTGTGTGGACGATGTAGTTCCAGCGACGCTTTCTTATAAAATTTGATACATTTTCTTGCTTGGTCTCTTGTCTTATTTGTGTATTAGGTCTGAAATCTGACTATTTGAGGTTCAGTATTCTTCTAAGACATTTATTCTCAAAGTTATCTAATTTTCTTTCTAGAGCTTTTGTTGCTTTCCAACTCTCGCATCCATAAGTTAATACTGGAATCACACAAGAGTTAAAGATCTTTAATTTTAAGTGCTTGCTGAGTGAATTGGACTTCCATATATTTGACAATTTGTTAAAAGCACTTGATGCCAATGCGATTCTGTATGGAATTATAAGAAGGTCTGTTATTTAATACCATTACTTTCTATAATTTTATACTATTTTAAAATAAAATTGGGGATTCAATCGATAATTAAAACGAACTATTTGAGCTAGAGTCCTCGTTTATCTGAGAAGTAGTTTGGCTGCGTAAGAATGCATATATCTTCCGGCGAATGAAAATGACATTGTATTGGCAATTATTATTGCAAAAGCGGTCAAAGGTCAGAGGTTGCAATGTAGGAACATGTAAACTAGCCCCAGAAATAGTGCACAGAACAATGCTTGAAGTATTAGATGCTTCAGTATATATAATATATTTTAATAAGGAGATATTATATAAATAACAGGATTGTTATATTATTCGATATAATATTTATATTTTAGTGTTATGTATTCAACTGTCAAAGCTAATCAGTGTCAAATTAAAAGTAATAATTACGAAAAAATAATTTATAAAATAATAAGTACAAGTTAATTCTTTTTGGCTTGGTAGGACGGTTCTTACTGGCCCCTATTGACCAGAGGCGTATACTAATTAGGGGTAAAAGATTATGAATTTCAAGTTTCAGACTGTGTATGATATTTTAGCGTTATATATCAACTTTCAAAGCGAATCAGTATCTCGTTGAAAGTAATAATTATGAACAAATAATGTCTAAAATAATAAGTACAGATTACTCAATTTTTTGGTGGGGCCGGGCCCCACTGGCCCTTAATTACAAGCCGCCCCTGGTTCCATACATGCAGTGATCTGAATAATATATCAGAGATCAAGTATATGAGTATATCTCCTCTGTTGTTTCTTGATTCAATACCATAGTATTGTTCCAAGATCTTTTCATATTTTCCTTTCCCTACTTCTGAATTTATGCAACAGCTATTATTAAACTGTATCATCTGTGTTTAATTAATACCCAACACTTGATGCAATCATATATATATTACCAAATACATTTACAATTATTAACTTTTAATTCTTTTTTCAATAAAATGCAACTTACTCTTCTGCGACTTCCACTGCATCGTTTTCAGGAGCATCGTTAAGTGACATCTTTGACTTGATTCTTTTCGTTGTTCTAGATCACTGTATGTTCGTTGTCACGGATCGATCACACATTAATGCACCAAATCTGAGGATGAAACTGTTCAATTTCAGACTCTGATGACTTTCGAGTGACGTGTACATGTGTTGTGTAAAAATTAAACTGTTCGTTGTCTTGGATCTCACAGACACCTATACCTAAGAGAATGACGTTCATTAGTTATTCTGATCTGTCAGCTAGTGCTGTACATTGTGCTGAACACTATCTATTCATTTATTATTTATACTACCCAAAAAATGAATAACCTAAACTGCAAGATAATAAAATATTAATTAAATAACTAGAACGTGATATTTACTGAGTAATTTACATAAAACTTTTGACTTTCAGTTTCGGTACGAGTTAACTCTTATCTTGTTTCAGTATGCCGACCTTCGGCTTCGATCAAATGGGCACTAGTTCCGTAACACAAGCTGATAACTTTGTGAACCCATATAACGTGACAGATATATTGGTTATTGGTTATTGGTTACTAAACTGACGTCATTGCACTCCGTGACAGATATAAAGCGATACAAATACTACACTTTGATCTTAGCCAAAAGGCCGAGAAGCGATTTCCAAATAACCCAAATTTCAGCACTTTCGTTTTCAGTTTCTCGCCAACGGGAAAACCCACAAACCTGACATAGATGAGTGGTTCTCAGCGGTACTGACATGGCCACTCAATATGGTATATAATTTCTGGACTGCATGCACATCATAAAATAAAGTTTGTTTTCCTATCATTTCCATTCTATATTGTTTTTAGTAGTTACATTTTTTTGCAAAGCCATGTTTGTTCTTCTTTCAATTTTCTTTATTTTATTTCCATCTCTTGTTAGCAGTAAACCGATATATTTAAAACTGTTCACATTTTCTATTTTCTCTCCCTTGATAAAAACATCTTGCCTAGAGGATCTTTATATGCTCGGAATAGAGAAATTCAGAAAGACTAAGATCGACAAAGTTCTGCACAGGACAAGCTTTTTGCTGATGAACAAGAGTTCAAGTAAAAACGAGTCGATTGGAAGCTTGATAGGAACAACGCAAGTGCTAGAGGATATTAAGAAAAAAAAAAACTAAATGGTTCGGCCATGTAACACGATTAGCGCTCAATAGTATGCGACAACTAGCATTACTATTCAGATACAACAGCTTCAAGGCCAAAGGTTTCCACTCAAATGAAGGACCCCAGAAATAGCAGGTAGAAACACCAAAATACAAGACGCAATGTAGATGTTTGTCTCTGCGCCCCATCTTTTCTCCTTGTATTTGTAGACTTTCCTCTTTTCAATGTCCCTACGGGTTTTAAGAAAGATCTTTCTCGTTACATTTCTCTCGGGTTTCTAAAGGTGTATCTTATATCTTGCATCAAAAGTTGGACTGCAGATAAGCTATGAAAAAACAAATATAATGAAGACACCTATGGCAAGTAATGCAGATATCACACTGGAATCTAAAATGATAAAAATAACAGAGCAGTTCACCTATTTAGGTAGCAATTTTTATTGCACAGGAAATGTTAAAAAAGAAACTGTGATACGAATTGGCAAAGCAACATCAGCTTTTAAAAGTCTAAATAAAATATGCAATTGCAAGTTATATAGTATTAAAACTAAATTACGAATTTTCAATTCAAATGTTGTATCAAAAATAACATATGCCAGCGAGAGTTGGAAAATGACAAGATATAGAAAGCAAGTTGAATGCATTTGAAAATAGATGTCTGCGCAAAATAATGAATATAAAATGGAACGAATTCAGGAGAAGTGATGAAATCAGAGACATGTCTGTCAACCACTGGTGACAACTGTTATAAGAAAGAGAAGATGGAGATATGTTGGACACACCTTGAGGAGAAGCAGAACCTTCCAGAAAATAAAACCCCAACGTACCTAGGAGTCACACTCGACAGAAAGCTGACTTGGTGCACCCAGATCGAAAATGCTACGGCAAAAGCGAGACACAGGCTAACAATGATGCGTAAACTCGCAGGTTCCACATGGGGAGCAAACAGCAGAATTCTCAAGACACTTTACTCTGGTAGAGTGCGACCGGTCCTAGAGTACGGTATGGCAGCGTGGACCAATGCATCGAACAAGCAATTCGCAAAAGTGAGCAGCAGTCAAAACCGGGCCCTACGCATTATCACTGGAGCCATAAAGTCCACGCCCATCAAGGCGATGGAGACCATCACAGGCATCCAACCAATGACTGACCGAAGGGACAAGAAAGTAGTAGTACTTGCGGAAAAACTCAAACGGCTCAAATCGCATCCAATGCATGAAAGAATGTTTCAATCCGGAAAGTGGAGAATACAGAGATCTAACTTCGTTAGAATCTCTAACGCACTGACCACAGACCACCCAGTCCTGTCCAAATGCACAGCTAAACCAATCCCGGCAATCGACAAGTGCCCGCCATGGAAAACAAAAATGCCAGAACTAAGGGAATCAATCCCAGGCATAATGAGCAAAAGGGACCAAACGAACCTCGACAGAAAAACTGCAGCAGAAGAGCACATAGAATCAGAGTACCCTGAAAATGAGTGGACGCACGTCTACACGGACGGATCGGCAAATAACGCAATAAGCGATGGCGGAGGAGGAATAGTGCTTAAAATCTCCAAGAAAGTCACGGTCAAGAAAGCGATTGCAACTGGCAAATACTCGAATAACTACCGAGCTGAGGCAGAGGCAATCAAAAAGGCGGCCGAAATGATCTTGGAGAGAAGAAACACTACACGCAACAAGGTCGTGATATTCACCGATGCTCTATCGGTCATCACGGCACTCAAATGCGTCGGCAAAACTGAGATGAATGAGCTCAAAACGTCCCTCGCTGAACTAACGAGTTCACTCAAACGCACTGTCATCCAGTGGATACCGTCACACTGCAACATTAAGGGAAACGAAGCGGCCGACAAGCTAGCCAAAGAGGGCGGGCGACTACCCCAGACTGATCTCGAGATCAGCTATGAGGAAGTCAAAACAACCATCGGTTCGCACTATCGAAGCAAGTGGGCAAAAGACCACCCGCAGTACACAGACAGTGACGGATACTATGGTCTCTCGCGCAGTGAACAAGTTACCATATTTCGCCTCCGTACCGGCCACAACAAGCTCAGAGCCCACATGTTCCATAAATTTAAAATTGGCACAACTAGCCTGTGCCCATGCAATATGGCAGACATGACGGCAGAACACGTCTTGCAAGACTGTCCACGTTTAGCAGGTATACGAAAAGAGTACTGGCCACAACACACAGAGCTTCGCGAAAAGCTGTACGGAGGAACGGAGTCCCAAAAACAACAGTTAAATTCATGATAGAAGTTGGTCCATCAGGCTAGGCCGGGAACGCAAAGGAAAGGAAGGATCAACGAATATCAAAGCAGACATTGAAGTGGGATGCAAAGGGTTCAAGAAAGAGAGGTCGACCTAAGGAGACTCTGAAACGAACTTTGCTGAGAGAGGCAGGAAATATCAGTCTCAGTTCCATGGAGGAGATTGAGCGAGTTGCCCAGGATAGAGCGGTATGGAGAAATTACTTGCAGGCCCTATGTAACGTATAACGGTGCGAGAGGAATTATTATTATATTATTTATCTTATATCTTAAACTTGGTTCACTGGGATTTGTCTCGTTCTCTCCATAAACTCATGTGTGACTCTATTATACAATATCAGTCCCGCTATTATGCGCAGGCAACGGTTTATGAATGTTTGCAGTTTATTCATTATTGTGTTTGTCGTTCTCCAAGTTTCTGACGTGGCTATATGTAGTTATCTCAAATGATTGTTGTTACATAATAGAATACCAACACACAATCAAAGTAAAATATTAGTTTTTCACATCAGGTGTGTCAGAAATCTGGCCCTTAGCAAAGAAATACTGAAATAGGAGCTGCATGAGAAATACACCATGGGTAAGTAGCTGCTTAAAATATATTCATGGTATCTTCTAAATTAAACATCAACGGTTTATGTGATGAAACATTAACCAAAGATCAAGAGTATACCCATTGACGGACAAAACTATTAATAGGCCTGAGTCACTAAGCTCAAAAACCAGTTATCGATTATTTCCGGTGTCGCACTGTCTCAGTCGGCTTGATTTATTGATTGATATCAATATCATCAGCAGTATGTGCCGTCGTCTCACAATCGAAAGTTTGGTACACGATGGATTCCTAATAAATTCGGTTACTTGTTCTGATGGTACACTTTGCTGTCCGTTGATGTTTCCCTCCCAAATATCGCTCGGTCTTCTCCTTGTCCTCATCTCAACTTTCCCACCAATATGAATATTAATGAATATATTATATTAATATATATGAATGGCATGTGCCTATCTTCTAGTATGATAGTATCTACTATCTATCATCTCTATGCTAGCTGCTAGCCTACTCTATAGTCTATAATGACTAATGGTATTGTAAATAATAATGATAATGTTGGTACTAGGTAGTTAATTAATAATTATAATATTAAGCTAACAAGCATGAGCAATCATGACAATCAAAATGATTGAATTGACAATGAGTGAATTGAGTGACAAAACAACTACACGGTAACACTGCATGATCATGATGATCAGATGCAGTAGGCGTAGGTGAGTGAGTTGTCATGTCTTTTAATGAATTGTATATATTAATGGGACCAAACGAAGGAATGCCATATTTGGCTAACTAACTTGTATTCTTGGAGTAGTTCTTTCTTGAATTACAATTCACTACTATTACTATTTGTTGCAACACCTCATTATTAGTTCTCCTTCCATGATATTCGCCCGATTCTTGTCCTACATTTCGAAAACCTCGAATTTTTAATTCATTGCCCACTTTCCTGTCCCATTCCACAAAACAAGAGAGTTTAAAATACTTGATGATTTTCTGTGTACTTGTTATAATATTAGCTTTGATATTAATATTTTTTTAGTGCAGTTAAATGTTTTTCATAAATTATTAATTAGAATTTTGCGTTCATAAATAAATTACTATTTTTTGTTAACTTTCATGTCACGTCTTCCATCTTCATGACCATTATTTACGTTTTATTTTAAATATAAACACATTGGACTGGTCAGTCAATTTGATACTTACTTTAGTATCTCACCCTTAATTCCTGTGTTCCAATCTCCTTTTTTGTCAGTATTTATTTTTAGGTTAGTTCATGTAATTTAAGGACAGACGGCAACCCTAAACAGAAATATTGATCATTGAGGTTGCGTTTATGATTCTAAATGATCAACTTGATGTAAAAACTCGGGGAAAAAATTTCAAAAAATCCAAACATGTATATTCTATGAAAAAATTTAATATAGAGGGGTTTTTAAGGGAAAAATGCCCAAAAAAGTGACCTTGCAAAATACAGGATGATTTATGTTCTATTCAGGTTAGCACTATAGAACTTTCAGATGTTATTGTAAATCGGCATATCTTGAACTGGTAGCAAAATATTAATAAAGTATAATAAAATGAGTTTTTTCTGAATTTTTAAATGCAAATCCAGATTTTTGACTCAAAAATATGGGGTAGGAGATATTCTTTTGCACGAGACACAAAAACTGTTCAATGAATTCTTATTAAAGTGGTAAGGGATGATCAAATATGCATAAGAAAGAAGTATGCAAATTTATACAGCAATCCTTTGAGTAGTTTTGGAAAAAACGTGTATTTAGTGACATACATTTATGGAAAATGACAATTTTGAGAAAAAGCCAAAAACTAACATATTTTCAATTATTGACCAAATTAATTTACTTTAAGATCCCCAGGAGCATACAAACTTGCCTCAGCCCATGCTTTAGATGCTAATGCTAATTGTTTTACATCTTTCTATCTTTTTGTGCCTAAATTCTGTATTAGCAAGGAAGATATGTGGTTTTTATAGATGACAGCAAAATACTGAAAATAATGTTTTCCAAAGGAAAAGTTAAACTAAAACAAAAGTTTCATATCGGCACAATTTCATATTATTAACTACAATATTGGCATCATTGACAGTTATTTTTAAGCTCCTCCTCAAAGTAAATGAGATCTTAGGACACCAAGTCCATATAAGATTATGGAAAGATTCATTAGCATTGTGAGAACCACCATAAATGAATTTTGTCAACGAAGTCGCAAGATAGCTTGACAAATACTTGCATTATGCTGCTAACAATAAAATTAGGCAGTGTGTTTTAATCAACTAAAACTTTATCTTTAGGGCACAAGCTACTCAGCCTATCGCAGTTCTCATGGTTATCTTTGTGATGTTTAAATATGGCTCAAATACTATTTATCCAACCAATTGGCTCTAGTTTCCCAGAATTTTTCATACAAGCTCATCATAATCACGCTCCATAAGTTTAATGATGCTATTAGTTAATCTATTTGCACTACCATATTACTATAAACACTTTGCTACCATCTGTTGAAGCAAAGTTATGATATTTCCTATATAATTAGCTAAAAAAAACATATAAATGCCTAGTTAAAAAATGTAATTAAAATACAAAACTACATATTTTTTTCAAACTAAAGATAGATTCTTGTTCGAAATTGGATGTATTACCTAAAATATAAAAACTCAAATTTCATTTTTTTAAGAAAAATCGTTAAATATAGGGTGCGTCTGTCCTTAAGTCTTGTTTTATCCATCAATTCTTGTTCATTTTTAGCTAGCAGCAATAATTGCAATGTTTTATCTGTATATCTTAGGTTACTATTAATATTATTCTCCCACTAATGTTAGGCTGTGACATTTCATCTATTTATTCGAAAGTCTGTTCTCTATATAATATGCAGTGAAGCCAGTGTAATTAAGCAGAATAGCTCATGATTTCTTTGGAAAGGTCAACTTAGCAGAGAGTCAGATCACAAGAAATAAGACCAATTTGATTGATAGTTTGTGACCACTTGTTACCAAAATATAAAACACCACAATAATAAAATGTGCGCGATTTAATACCAACTGAATATTTATGGATTCTTTTTAAACTTAAAATGCTGGCGTAGAACCAACTCAACAGGGCACATTAACCTTTCTTAATTTCTAACGTGAGTAGTTATCCGTCTAACTCCTGTAATCTATGGTATTTTTACGGGGAAAACCTGTGCCAGTACTCTTACAAATGGTTATTGGTTACTGAAATGACATCACAGCACTCTGCGCAGACACATAGGTTCTCAGCCTCACCTAACAGATGTTTAAGGTATGCGTACTAAAGATCCTGTGGTTCGCGGGTTAAACACACTCCTCCTTACAAATGGGGATTGCCAAAGTTAGTTTTAATAAACCAAATAACTTAAGAACATAATAAAATTCCATCAATTTACCTGTAAAATGAAGTATATGTGGGATAACGGGGAACATACATGGTTGAGCAGTATTTCCTGAAATATAAACCACATTGTTGAAAACATGAAACACTTAAATATCCCTGCACTTTCACCACTGCTTTGTTTGAAAATAATCCTATGTCTTTTTCTTATATGTGTATCCATACTGCCTCTGTTAGCTCAGGGGTAGTGAGCTCGATAACAACCCAAGAGTACCTGGTTCAAAGTCTGCAGCGGACAGTTTGGAAGCAAATTTGCTCCAGGGGATTTTTACGAACTATAAAAATAGGCGTCACCATTCATAATGTAATGGCAAACTACTGAACTTGTAAGTAGTGCCTAGAAAACCAACAACATGTTTACTGTGGTTCGATGGCGACGTTCTATAAAGGATATGCCACAATTTTCATTTCATCCATACTGCAGTAACTGTCCAGTTATCATCTTTAAGTTATTTGGCCAACTCTTCTTGGAAAATGTCCTTGCTTCTATTCTTCCTTTATTATTGTAGCACTGTTTATATTATGATGGGAACCAGTTCAATTTTGATTGATGAACCTACATATAAAGCTGTTGTGCTGTTCTTTTCTGGTCACTCCAATCTTCAATCCCAGCTCTAGCAGTTGATATTGATTGGTTTAAAGGAAAATCCTCTTTGTGGCTAAACTTTATGAAGGCGTTCAGAGTGTCAGCTCTATCCATTCAGCCAGCCAGTCTGTTCTCTCATTGCCAATGACACCCATGTATGCGCATCAGCTTCTAAAACACTGTACATTAAGATATACAGGCATAGTTTTTGTAGTTGTGTACCGTAAATTTGTCATGATTATAAAAATGACATTTCTCTCGTGATCACCGCTTAGACTGGTGTACCATATTTCCTCATAAATCTCATTTATGTGGAAATCTCATTCATGCAGCCTTAGCATTGGAGTGGTTTTGTCACACCTTCAGCGCCATTTGGAGCTCTGGTGCTTATCCTTCGACGATGTTTCCTGTTTTAGCCAGCATTTACTGGGTTCGCTCTTTGTCAGCCTTTGGCTGTCCCCAGCTGACCTGCAAGACAGCAGGTTAAAATGACATTTGAAATTATGATTTTATCCATTCACTCACTGATCACTGCTGATGTCATTGATTCATTTCAATATTAGTCTCACCCTTTTGCCTGTAATAATTCTTTTAGGGTTGCTAATTTACATATGTCACTTAATCGTCATCCTTTATTATTGATAATTCTGTAAAAATTACTTGTAATATATGCACATAGTCAATTCACAAACAAAATTGACGTCAATTGTAATTCTAGTAGTAACATCCCTAAAATAGTCCTATCTATAACCAGACATTTTTTGCATAGTGGAGTTTCAAGGTTGTCAATCCTAATCACTGACCAGATTGAGAGAGATGGGTGTCAATATTGGTACAGCCCGAAAAGAACGACATACCAAATATGCACAAAGATTGATTAATCAACATGGAACTGGTGTATTGTGCGGCTGGATTTGTTGAGGTGGAGATCAGAGCACATATGGACATGTCTGGAGTGCTATGATGATAGTCCTTATATAGCTGATCTGGATGTGGAAGGAAAGAGGTAACCACTACATTACTCTTCCAGGTATACTCATGGATTGAAACACACATGTGAATATCATGAGCATCGTTATAAGGGATTCCATTGAAACTGTGTCACTCATTTGAGTTGATCTTGTGTTAAAATCACTGAAGTATGAGACACAGAATGAGAGAGAGAGATAGAGACAATTCTAGAGAGTCTAACTCCATGGCACAAACAAATTATCAACATGGACACTGGTTGTAAACACTCTAAACAAAAGTTTGTAAAGATTTGGGATCACCCTAAGGATCTGATGTGGCATATGATGGTCGACAGATGCAATTTTACGATCTGTATGAGTTTAGAATGTTGAATTATTTAATACCACGTTGGCATCTGTGGCAATTATATAATAAATATTTGTGATTATTTATGGATATGCATTGTTGTACATAGAAAATAGTACATGATTAACATCGGAGGAAGATGCTGTTGTCTACGCTGATGGTTATGGGATTCGGCACAGTCGGAGTGCATAGGCCTTTATGGCTAAAACTAAAGGAAAGCTCATCAAAAAGACAAGTGGTGCATATGTGACAACTACCAGCAGCATGACTATGGAGGTCGTGGTGGTGACAAAATCCCTGGAGTGGCTATAGACGCAAATATTCATGCATGCATGCTCAGTGACTATATGAGCATGATGCAGAAGATCAAGACCGGTTATGTACGAAGGCTCAAGTAGTGGAACGTCGCATTCATCACAGCCCGCCTGAAAAGCTCTGTCTCTTGCAAGTTCTCTTCCAGCGTCATGTTCAAGGTTTCTTTGATGTCCTGCTGCCACCTTCGTGTACGAAGGCAGTGGATGCAATTAATTTAAAATTCGACAATCCAGACACTTACCTTCATCTTTGTCCCAGTTCATTCTGGGGGGAAAGGGCAACGAGAAAGCGGATGCACTGGCAAGCAATGCTGCGATCGAGAAGGGGTTTTCTATGGACAAAAGTGACATCATGAATGCTCCAAGAGAAAACATACACTTTGAAGATTTCAACAAAGAAGATAAAGAGTATGCTCTATCTCTGTTGCACAAGTTATGCATACTGATAGGTGCGGAAAACCCGGAAAAAACCTCAGTAGATACATCAATCAACACAGAATGGGAGTTGTTAGTCTAAACACACTGAAATACATGTTTGGGTGGAGATTGGAGCAATTATGGACATGTCCAATGTGCGGAGATCAGAGCAATTATGGACATGTCCAATGTGCGGAGATCGGAGCAATTATGGACATGTCCAATGTGCGGAGATCAGAGCAATTATGGACATGTCCAATGTGCGGAGATCGGAGCAATTATGGACATGTCCAATGTGCGGAGATTGGAGCAATTATGGACATGTCCAATGCGGAGATCGAGCAATTATGGACATGTCCAATGTGCGGCGAAGATGATCCTCAAATGAACAAAGAATACGATTAACATAAATGTAGTGTCATATATTGAAAGGGTTAATACAGAATTAATGTGAAACATTCCATTATGGCAACAGATGTTGAAGTACATCATTATACTACTACTAAATCTTCTTGTTTACAGTGTAACAGAGAACTGCAACACATAGGACTGCAACTGTTACACATCGTCGTACAATTTACAAATAGTAGAATGAGTGTTGGTTACAAATCATAAATAATTTGTTATAATGTAGTGTAGAGATTAGGTGCTCGCCTCTCGCTCCAAAGGTATTCTGTTTGCTCCCTCATGCCATCAAGATATTTTTCCAGTGATCCTGGATCTCATTGTAGGTGAGATTGAGTTCCTAATTCTATCGGAGATGGATGATAAAACGTACGTCCCATGTCCAATCTGAGCACATAAACGAACCCTTGGCAGTTCAAAATCGAGAAGAACAGACTGGAAAGCTGCTGACCTGTCAAAATTCATTCGAAAAGTTTTGTTTTTTTGTTTTTTTAAAGCAATTCCTACAAAATATCTTTACCATCTTCTAAATTACATTGGGGACCCTCGCAGATGCTACAGATTTCGTGCACTGCAGCTGAGATATTCCTATATAAGAAAGAGATAGGAGCACATTAGTAAATAAACAAGTGCAATGATGATGGTCCAATGGATTCATTTTCCTTTATTTTCCTCCCTGGTTATTATCATATGCTCTGTCTTTGTTTAGAAACATTTAAGAACTTCAATAGTTCCAGCATAGCAAGAGAAGAAATCAAGTCAAGAATACAATCAGGAAGTAAGCTATAATTTGACCTACAAGACCTGTTAAAATCCAGGTATCTGTCCCGTAACACATCAAGCATACAAAAACTATAACATGACCAATTGTTCTATATTGCCTGTGTGTTGCCGGGATCCACAAAGAGAGTAAAGAAAAGTAACACTGCAACCTACAAGGCATGTCGTAAGAGGCGACTGAGGTAGGGACCTGGGGAAGCTACCCTAGTAAATAAAATGCGTAGCAGAACCCGTATGTGCTGGCCTACTTGTAGGCGCATAAATGACACAACGTACAATCGCTCTTAGGATTGGATCGCATACAGATCACACAGAGTGGTTTAAAAGTGGTCCATATGGAGCAGACAAAGATTTCCTAATATAGTAATGGTGGTGAATCTACAACCCTATCCAGACTGCAAGAATACCAAATAAAATGGGGTGTAGCTAGACCAGAGCACTATACGGGTAGCTAACGAAGGATAGTAAATTAATATGAACTGGTGTCATTAGTTGCCACACGCAGAGAGACATACTGAGAAATAGATCAGAGCACATATGGTTTGATGTGCAGTGATGATGATCCGACGACTAAACTCATTTCTTAATATGCTATGGAGACTGATAGTTAAGTTTGCTAGTGATAAGGTTAATAAAACAGATCAGTTGAGACATTAATCAGTAATGCTTCCCTTACTATGTTATTTGTTACACTCAATAATGAAGGTGATGGTGTCTCTACATAGCTTCCAGCCCTTATTATTGGTAATGACTTATTTTGTTAACTTATCCATGCAGTGCTGTCCAGCATCTTTTTGCTTTGTTGTGATGTATTATTATTATTTTTTGCCCATTGTCATAAATGCTGTCTCTATTTATAATTTTTGCCAATTGTCGCAAATGCTGACTAATTATCTTAACATTTTCACCCGTTGTCACAAATGCTGTCTTATTGTCTCAACATTTTTGCTTGTTGTCACAAATGTTGTCTCATTGTTTTATAATATTTTCTCATTTTCACAAATGCTGTCTCTTTATTTTATAATCTTTACCTACTGTCACATATGCTGGCATATTATCTCAACATCTTTGCCCATTGTGACAAATTCTGACTTATTGTCTCAACATTTTTGCTTGTTGCCATATGATGTCTCAGTATTTTATAATTTTTTCCTGTTGTCACAAATGCTATCTCTTTATTTTTTATTTTTTTTGGTTTTCACAAATGCTGTCTTATTTGTAACATATTCCAAAATAAAATGACCTGCCTCTGTCCATGTTTCAACATGGATGGGACTAAGCTCCACACATAATGATGTCCATGTTTTAGGACAGTATAAATGATCCTGCACACAAATTTGGTATTCACACAGAGAGGTTACTGAGATGAAGAAATATTTTTCATGTCTAATATTACTGATAACTTTAATCTATATTTTATACAAATTTTCAAAGGTTCTAGATCTGAGTTGTTAAACAGATTTCTGACCTATCCACTGTTTGACGGGGAAGTTAATCTTGTTTATTTTGTTGGAAGACAATCTATATGTATATTTTTTACTGTGTAATCTATATTGTTGCGTGCATTAATTGTTAGATATTTTAGTGCAATAATGCATTAAATCTGTGTTGTTGCTGGCATGAATTGTTAGAGAGGTGAGTGTAGTAGCTCACATCATCTTCTTCACCCTTCGCCCCTAGGGAAGCATAGGTCCGCAACCTTCCAAGCCCACCTATCCAAGGCCATCCTTTCCAGATCTCTCCACTCTCTCCCCATTTTTTTGCATTTCGTCTCAAACTCCCGTCTCCAGGTGTTCCTGGGTCTTCCTTTACCTCTATTGCCCTGTGGGTTCCATCAGAGAGCCTGTCTCATGATGCTGTCAGGGGGTTTTCTCAGTGTGTGTCCTATCCATCGCCAACTTCTGCTCCGTATCTCTTGTTACACTTGCCGTTGTCCTACTCTGTCCCACAGTTCCCTGTTTATGGCTTGTCATACCATCGCAGATGGAGTATCCTCCGCAGGCATCTATTGATGAATGTCTGCAACTTTTGGTGTTCCCCTTAGTTGTTCTCCATGTCTTCACTCCATAAAGAAGGATAGCCTTGACATTTGAGTTAAATATCATTATCTTAGTTTTGTTCCTGATCATTCTTGAACTCCATATGTTCTTCAGAATGGTGAATGCTGATCTTGCCTTTTGTATTCTAAACCTAACATCTTCATCTATACCACCTTGAATGTTGATAACACTTCCCAGATATGTAAATGTGTCCACCTCTTTTAATGGTGCTCCTCTCAGTATGATCGAGTCTCTGGAATTAGCATTTAATCTCATGATCTTTGTTTTTCCCCATGAATAGTCAGGCCCAGTTGTGAGATCACTTCACATCTTAGGAATTACTTAATAGTCTTCAAACTATAGAGCAAAAATGACAGCAATTGAAGAGTCAGTGCCCATTCTATCTCTAGCCTGTGATGCCATTGGCACTCTGGGTAGCAATAAATGCACACCAGTCTTCTCTATTCTTGGTAATCCTTTATATTTTTTCTTTCATTTCTTGTTCACTGTTCTCCAAATCATTTTTGGGTCTTCTGCATTTTCATTTATCTTCTGGTGCCCATGTAAGTGCAGTTTTCGTGATAGTTATTCTCCATGCTTATCCATCTCCAGCATCTCTTTTGGGCCGATGGAGCTCATATGCAAGCAGTTCTTATTTAGAGATAGTATTTGGCCAGGACATGCGTAAGATTTTTGCAGACAAGTTGTATGGAAGTTGACAAGTTTTAATATATATTGTTCTGTTAGCACACAGCTGCTGTATATATTAATGTTGGTTCTGATGCTGTATTGGGCTAATTCCAGACCATCTGAAGGGTTCAGAAGATCTCCAATGGTTCAGTTATCTTATGAGAATGAAGCCAAGTGGACTACCACTTTACACAAGTAACAGTAGATGATCTTGTCCGATAACATGAGGGAGCCAAGAGGAAGATGGATCATCATCATCAGGTGCCGACTGGCGATCATGGATTTCCACAACTCTCTTTCTTTCGTGTTTGCTATCATCTCAGATGTTGACGCTCTACCGTGCCATGAAGTCAGGCTATCCCAAATTTTCTCTCTCTATCTTCCTCTGTCTCGCCTACCCTCAATTTTACCGGTTGTCACAATGTGTTCCAAACCTCCCCTCCTCATGGATACACAACATTAAAATAGTACATTACAACATGGACCCACTTGGCTTAACAATAAGAACTTAAACTGTCCACTATACTTCACTGCATAAGTGTACTCTTCTTCTTCTTTGCGTTCGTTCTTTACCACCAATTTTAATCACTCTTTGTGATATGTTTGATCTTTGCCAAGAACGTGTATACGTTGCACATTGGTTTGGTAGTCACCTAAACGCATAGACTTCTATACATTTAGGACATGTGTATCCGATTTCAGTCAAACCTCCTTAGTCGCCTCTTATGACATGCGCGGCAGGTAACAGTGGTTCTATTCTTTACACCCCAAATTTGGGCCCCGGTAACCACTCAGGCGGCGTAAGTGTACATAAGTAGACAAGAATAAAAATAAAAATCAGACTGATACATTGCCAGCTTGCATATTCATCTCCGCTCATCTCGTGGAACATAGTACCTCAACAGTTATCCTCCCCAGTTCCCTGTCTCTAGCTGTTTTCTATATGGCTTCCAAGAATAATTTGACATATTTCAATTCCCCAAGGAAAACTCCAGATCTGTTTGGGGGTGTGCCCTTTCCGTTTCCCATGAGTGCTCCTTCACTTAAGTGTTTGTCTGGTGACACTAGGCAGTTTCTTCCCCAGAATATGCATGACTCACCTCCATTTTCTCCCTCCTGACCTGGTTTATAAAGATATATAATGACCAATAGTCCTTTATCAGCATTTAACAGAAATGACAGTAGTAGAACTTCATCAATAAACAACAAATTAAATGGTTTGACCACATAAGCAGACTACCAACAAACCATTACCTCAAAGATTAATGTTACTCTGATACAGTGGATACAAAGCAAAAGGCTGTCCACGCAAAAGGTGGACTCCCATAGATAACATAAGTGACGAAAAACACTGTTTATGAAGCGCACACAAAAGCCTGTTCTAGATTAAGACTCTTCTTATCCTGACGACTTGTTCTTATCCTGACGACTTGTTCTTATCCTGACGACTTGTTCTTATCCTGACGACTTGTTCTTATCCTGACGACTTGTTCTTATCCTGACGACTTGTTCTTATCCTGACGACTTGTTCTTATCCTGACGACTTGTTCTTATCCTGACGACTTGTTCTTATCCTGACGACTTGAGACAAAAAATATGATTAGAAAAAAAGAGTAAAAGAAAGAAAGAAAGTAGTAGAAGAAGGATAAGATTGTTTATTATCAACAACAATTGAATTCAACATGTGCTCATTTAATTATATACAGACAATGTTTTGGAACTCGTAGGGAAGGCCTAGACATACCTGGAGAAGAGAGCTGGAGACTGATATCAAAAGGATAGGTTGAAGACATGTGCTCCGTTGGGAGTTGAAAGGTGAAGAAGAAGAATTTAATTATTAAAATAATCACAGACAATCTGATTGTCCAAAGTCTTTCAGTGTTGTGTTTGGTGTTTAGGAATCAGTCTAAGCACCTGATTACCTATTACATATCAGCAGTTTGTGTTTGTAAGCACCTCATACATTATTGCTTTGTTGTTTACAGCATGATCTAGAGCAGTGCTGTCCAACTTAGAGCCGCGGGGTATGGCGTCCGAGTGATATATCCCTGCCGCCCTATTTTCTCCCCCAACTTTAACGTTAATCAGAATTTCAAGAAAAAAAATGTATTTCTAAATAACAGTGTGATTCCGTTGTTGTTTTTCGTAAGCACACTATTTACAAAATTAGGATTACGGTCTTTAAAATTGGGATTAAGTTTTCGTCTGTTATTATTTTTTATTCATGTTAGTATTAATATTGCTTTATTATTGTTAGAATTAAGACATGCATATTGAAGAGCATTGCCTGATAAATAGCATCATGTATGAGAAGAGCTGGATGGAAAGCCACTGCCTAGGCAAAATTCATTAGAAAATATTAAAAATAAAACTTTTACAAAAAATCCTCACCACCTTCAAAATTACACAGTGGAACCCTCGCCGGTGCTACCGAGTTCGTGCACTGTAGTTGAGATCTTCCTGTGTACGAAAGAGATCGGAGCACACATGGTTACTTACCGAAGTGCAATTGCGATGGTTCTATCAATCAATCAATCAATAACATCATGTCCCGGAAGATGAAATATGTTAAACGTCACAGTGGTTTGAAGAGAACGGTAATGTAAAGCATAGTTCCTGGAGTACGAGGCAGGGTATGACCAAGACGAAGATGGCAGCAGGGCATCAAAGAAACCATTAACATGATGCTGGAAGAGGCGGGAGAACCTTCTAGAGACAGATGTGATGAAAGCAATGTTCCGCAAGGGACATGCTACTACTTGATTATTATAACTATTATTGTTGCAATTGCCACATGGCACCCACGCCTCCACAATCATTAGTCAGGTGCGCCCTAATATATAAGAAACGTTGGATAGCACTGTTCCAAAGCTTTCAATATTATAAATGTCATTAGGTAATCTGTTGTTATTTTTTTCATTTCATGTCCTGATTTTTTGCCTTTTGTGAGCAGCAACTTCGGTAAGTATTCATTGCATGTCTCTCTTTATACATTATATTCATTGTTATTGAGCTGTTGTTCACATTGGTAACTACCTAATGCGAATATATATATATATTGCATTGTCGTCTGTACTGTATTATTTGTGTTGTTGATACTTTTACAATACCTTTACAGTGGGGCGTCTGGCCGAATGGATTAGAGCGCGGCTTCCATGCGGGAGATCAGTGTTCAATCCATTGTAAGGCCATTATTTTTTATGTTGGGGGCATAAAAAGAAAAAAACCCTAGCCTGAAAAGTTTCAGACACACCCCCTCATTTAGTGTTTCTCGCTGACGCTCCTTCTTTCACATATACAAGCACATACCCATTCTCAGAAGCTCTTTCCCACACACACACAACTATCTCGGGGTCTCAATGGCGAAGTAGTTAAGTCTGCCTGTTGTACTGACGGTTGTGGATTCGAATCCAGACCGAAACACGTGCAATTATTTTGTGAGATTCTTAGGATTTATGTTGGAGCTAGGGAGTTTGTGCAATGTTCTCGTCAGATGGCCATATGGTGAAACCCGGGGCAATCAAGTCAATCCTTCGTCTGTGCACCCTTTTTAACAACTATCTCTTCCACCGTTTTACAACTATCTCTTCCACCGTTTTACAACTATCTCTTCCACCGTTTTACCTAACTAGCACCTAATTCTTGCCATCTGCTCTAGATGTTTCTCGAAAAATCTCTTTTACACACACTTATCTTCCCATCTTTCTCTCTCACCATGCATCTTTCCTCGTCCGTCACATGTCTCTCATTCTTGCTCATATAACATGCTTGTATTTTTTGGAGACAGTATTAGACATATCTGGATAACCTTGTTGAAGAAAAGATCTGCAGTTATGAACCATTTAGTTAATCCCTTGCCAATTGTACTGCGAGAATTGATGTCGCACTGTTGAGTCAGCAGTCTTTATGTCCATAGGTGCTCCGATCCCTGTCAGAACAAATCTAGCAGCGGCACAACACACAATTTTAATGTTGATTAATCAATGTTTTAGCATATTTGGTATGTCGTTCTTTTCGGGTTGTACCAATGTCGACACCCATCTTTCTCAATCTGGTCAGCGCGTGAGATTCACAACCCCGAAACTCATTTGTTCGGATAGACTTTCTCAATGTTTTAAGAATGTCATTTCTGTCCATTACATTTGTCCTCTGCTAACATAGCTGTATCAGTCTTCTTCTTTCTTTTTCTTCGAACTCTCTATATCGACCACTTGTCAACTACTCTGTGATTTGTATGTGATCTGAGTCTAAGGGCAATTGTACGTTGTGCCAGTTATGCACCTACAAGTAAGCCAGCACATCCGATTTCTCCGCTGCTTTTTATTTACTAGGTAGCACTCTAGGGCCTACATCAGTCGCCTCTTACGACGTGCATTGTAGGTTGTAGTGGTACTATTATTCTTTTCTTCCCTTGCGGACCCAGTCACCACACGGGCGACCGTGTCAGTCAATATATCAGCTCGTTCATTGCCCTTAACTTCGACGACGTGCCTACGGACGAAAATGAAGGTGGTTCTCTGATCCTGGTTTGTATCCCTATCTCCACCCAGGTCATGTCACCATTCTTGTTTCGACTTTACGAATCATACTCATGGAGTCGCTGAGTATGAAAACACGAGAGTAATTATGAGATGCCAACCAGGTCAACGCCTCTGTAACTGTCCACACCTCTATTGTCAAACTACTGGTGGTTGTTGCTTAGGACTAACATATTTTTCTTATTATTTTTCTTCCCAGACGTTCAAAAAATAACCAACGTACATCGTTGTTGGCGAATGACTGAACCGCCGGTATAAATATCTGCATCTGTTACTTTGGCGTTATCATTCAAGAGGGCATCAACCTCCACGTTGTTTAGTAATGGATCAAAGTCTGTTTCATTTTTCAGCAGTGGCGGCATTAAGGGCCAGTGGGGCCGGGCCCCACCAAAAATAGTGTATAACGTGTATTTATTATTTTATAAATTAAAATATAGCAACCAAAAACCATGATTTATCCAGAAAAAATGTCTGGCCTCACCAACAAAAATGAGCACGAGCCGGCACTGTTTTTCAGTACTTTTTATCTGAAACGCCAATTTATTACGTATCACCGCAGCCTTCCTCGGTTTTCTCCAGGTCTGATCTGATTCGCTCTGACCAGTTCAGATTTGTATGTTTCCGTACTTTTATTTTTCAGTACTTTTTATCATTGTGAAAGTTTTTTTGAAATATTGAGTGATGGTGTTGTGGAAGTTCTGAGGCGCTGCCACTTACAACTCTTTGAAGGACTGGGTACCTATTAGGGCGCTCTGTCTGCAAGTACATCGATTCTTAACACAGTTTCCTCCTAGCTCTTCCGACTAAACTGGAACTTAAAACTCGTTGAATGACTGAGTACCTATGGGGGCGCTCTGTTTGCAGACATGTCGGTTCTTAACGCAGCTTCCTCCTCGCTCTTCCGACTAAGACATGTCTGCACCTTCCCACGGCGTTGTGTGACCACGTGACTAATGTCATACACGTCTATCCCCTCAGCCACACTCACTCTAAGACTGGCCTTCATTGTGTACCCACTTCTCAGCACAAAAAATACAATGCCAGACATTTTGCTCAACTCTTATCGCTGGTTTTCGTTAAAGCACGCGCCTTGTCTAGGGTCAAAGTTCACTCAACACTCACGTACACACATTCTATACCGACTCGACCATGGTCACAGATTGCACGTGAAACTCACACAACAGCATCGATCCTGATTTTAGAAAGAAGGTGTTCAGTATCGAAAACAATTGTTTCAAAATCTATCCATTTCTAATTCTCTGTGTCATTATTACTTCTGTTTGTATCTACTGTGCGTATTTTGTATTTATTCAACATTTTCATTGCATAATATTAATGAATCTTTGCATATAATCCACCCCCATACCCCTTCCTTCACCTGCTTTCAGGCAGTATCGAAGCACCGTTATGAGTATTAGTACGTCTTAATACCGTAAACACGCGTACGTTGTTGGTTCGGGAAGATTATTCTGTGTGTTGATAATGTGTTGTTCAAGTGATAGATGTGCTTTTCTTTGATGTGATCATTAAAGATCGTATGTAATAAATTAAACTTTTTTTTTAAATTGAACATGTTAAGCTAGTCTATTTATGTTCCACGAGTTTCTTAGACATTCGCGCGTGTCCTGATATAGAAACTAAACCGCAGTAAACGTAACTACTAACTGAAAGAGAAATAAAACACGGAAAAATGGTAGTTTGACAAGTGTACACAGATACACAGAAACGTAGTACGATCGTTTTTAAATCGCCAAAGCTTATAAAGTTGTCAATGTTCTTTGTAATGCTGACATGCTTCGTAATTTGAACAACCTTTCTACGTGTATTTCCAACCCTCTTTATGCGCGTTAGATGTGTATGGTATTCTCATTAATTATTCGGCTTGTTATTCTTATGTTAATACAGAATCATATTTAGAGAGCTGGAATTTATCACACGCCGTCAGTATTCTAGTTTTGTTTTTCCCCTACCTAAGTTGGAATACTAAGTAATGTACTGCTATTCTTCTATTGTGGTTGCTATTTTCATGTTAATACAGGATCATATTTAGAGACCTCGGGCTTATTATATTCCGTCAGTATTCTTGTTTGTTTTACTCCTGCCCTAAGTTGGAATACTAAGTAACGTACTGTTAGTATATTGTGGTTGGGTTGTAACATTGTGTTTTGGTGTAGGTGTGATTTAATACTTTAAAGTTCGCTGTGTGTTGTTTTATTAATTGATTGAGTGATTGAGTGGACGGTCAGCGTTTTAATTCTGTGAATAACCACCTTGTGTGCTTCGATTACTTTCGTACACAGGAAGATCTCAGCGGCAGTGCATGAACTCAGTAGCATCGACGATAGTCTCTTATGCAAAATTGAAGATGGTGAAAAGTTTGTAGGAAAGGGGTTTCTGAAATTTATATACCTATTTTCATTCTGGTAGACTGGAAGACAAGACAGTGGAAAAACATATATGTGCTTTTGAATATAAGTGTTACAAAGGAGTCCTCCGTATATCATGGACAGAGATGAGAACAAATAGATCTATTCAGAAAAAAAACTCAAAATCAAATAGAACTGGCTGATGCTACAAATAAGAATGAGAAAATTGAAGTATTTTGGACATATAAAGAAACACGAAGTGCTGAAGAAGACCATTATGGAAGGAGTCATCCCGGCAAAGAGGAGAAGATGGATTCAGGATGTAACTGATGGTTTGAGCATGATCGCTGCAGAGGCGGGACATCTGGCATATGAGAGAAAGAAATTCCGAAGGACTGTTTGTTAACCCTGTAGGTTGCAAAGTTCTGCCCATGACAAGCTATTTGATGATGTTAAGAATGGAAGTTAACCCGGCCTAAATTTGAACCACATATGTTTGGTGTATGAATTTAGCACACTAACGACTTTAGTACCCCGGCTTCGCTCCCGTACTTAATGTTTTCTCTGGGGTCACTGTTGCTAAGTTCTTATCACATTTGTCTTGCATTCCGATGGTAGTGGGTTGAAATCTGGATAGTTCCGTTCTGTTCACGAATAAGTTTGTCCAAAGACTCCTAGGATTGTCTCCGAGGCTACGAAGCTCGTGCTTGTCTCAGCGACTACGAAGTTCGTGCCTTGAGCAATACTTTCAGCAGGTGGTGTGCTATTTCTGCACAGAGAGACCGAAAAACCCGATGCAATTAGTCAATCCTTCTTTAGACATTTAGAATTAATGTTTCCATTTTATGATGTTATTTGATGTGAATGTCTGTCGTTACTGCCTGTAAAACCGCTGTTTAGGGCGGTGTAGGACAGGGGGTGAACGAAGCTGTTCAGGTTAGAATATTTTTATTTATGCCCCTGACAGAAAAAACACATTGACCTTACCGTGGATTGAACCCGGATCTCCATCATGGGAGCTGCGCTCTAATCCATTCGGCCAGACGTTCCACTGACGGGAATGTGAAGTCATAGCTATTTTCTAGTGACTACAATTCTATACAAACTTCACTAAGAAAGGCGAAAAATATCGGACTTGAGTCTATAGAAAAGACTGAACGAATTGTCTGTATGGAGAAATTGATTGCAGTTCCTATATAACGTCTATTGGTACCAGAGGAATGTAGTTCTGTAGATCAAACTGTACCAGATGTTGCAGTTTTATTTAGATGCCTGTCGTTGTTA
The DNA here is from genome assembly GCA_020796225.1 of Arion vulgaris. NCBI lineage: Eukaryota > Metazoa > Mollusca > Gastropoda > Stylommatophora > Arionidae > Arion > Arion vulgaris. The sequence goes on along the minus strand of CM036760.1, from coordinate 49,522,437 downwards.
TCTATCTCTTGTTGACTACTTTCCTGTCCATTACATCGACTGCTTGATTTAACTCACTGATAAGTCTACTATTGATCCCATTTGACTTAATCTTTCTTGTTTCTTGTCTATAAAGGGCCGCCACAACAGATACGTCGACACCGATTTATTGACTGTCTGAGTCAGTTTTATCCGTGGCCCACTGTAACATAAGGCCATTCAGCAGAATCGGGAAATCGGAAATCTCTGTCGTTGTGGACTGACATTTATATATATTTTGATAGAACATACTAAGCTTTATTGCATTCTTACTCAATTACATGAATCCATTATTATTTGTTGATGAAAAGTGTTACTAATACTGATATTCCAGAGTTTTAAATTACAACTTTGCTTGTGCTTGTTGTGTTGTTTTTAAAATGAATCTGTTTTAATCTAACAATACTAGAATGAAAGGGTCACGTGACGTGAGTGGTCTCTTTACCGGGAATTTCCATTTGAGCTGAACGGTCTTATAACTTTAGATGGCCACGATGTTACCAAAAAAACTCAATCCTTCTGTTCATCATCAGGTGTCCACTCCCCTACCACATTTCTTGTTTTGTTCCCTGTAGCTCACAATTCAGTACATGTTAGGTTACATTGTTTGGTTGTTTCCTGAGATTATCCTATCTAACAACACTTGTCTTTTCCTAATTTCATGCAGTCCAGTATTAACCAGAATAATTAATTTGTCACAGTCCAAATGCAAAGCTGCTTTTTTAATTTTGACACTGCCTTGCCATGCTGTGTCATATTAAGACTAAGTTTCAGCTGTTCCCATTCATAAGTTATCTATCTCTAATGCACCGGATTCTGACCCCCACACATACATTTTCTCGTTTTTCATTCAAAAGATTTCAATTTTAACTGTGCATGGGGGATTCAAACACTATAGATCGCACACCGTAGCGACCTGTTACAGCATGCTTTGTATACCCATGCATATCTGTCTACTTAGGGGGCACATTATCTACAACATCAAGTGTCATGTCCACCTGTGTGGTGCCGGACCCGCAAGGAAGCAAAGAGTAGTACCACTGCGATCTACAAGACGTGTCTTAAGAAGCGACTGAGGTAGGGGCCTAAGAAAGCTACCCTAGTAAATAAAAAGTGTCGCAGAAATCGGTTGTGCTGGCCTACTTGTAGGCGCGTAACTGGCACAACGTACAATCGCTCTTAGGCTCAGATCACATACAGATCACACAGAGTGGTTAACAAGTGTTGATATAGAGCGTTCGAAGAAGTGTCACTTCATAGCATTCACTTGGTTTGTCTCCATTTCTTTGGGGGTCTTTGTGGCATGTAAATAAGATACTCGTTTCGTCCATTGCGTGGAGAAGTCGGGACATTTCCCCAGATGTCTCTGATCTTAATGAAGGTGAGATCGAGTTCCTAGTCATATCGAAGAAGGACGTTAAGTCGTAGGTCCCGTGTCGGTACTACGTTGTTCGTGTACTGCCTATGATATCTTCGTATGTAAGAAAAGGATCAACAAATTGTTATTCGCTAAGTGCAATGATTGTCCAATCAATCAATCAACTAATCATGTTTACCGATGTACTAACAGCCACCATCAAATATTTGCATTTTTAGAATTGTGCTGAACTTATACCAGAAATTTCGACGTGGACAAGTAAATTACAATATTACATAAGAAAGGAAAAATGAAATATGAAATATTAAAATATGACAACATCCATGAAATACTGAGTTTATACCATTGAGGTCAGTCATTTTAAAGACACTGTCGTGATTTTTAAGTATAGCAAAGAACAAATAGACGTTTAATTTAGTTGTTGTGCTTCTGATTATGTCTGAGCCATTGTCGGATTCATTTTCTACGCCGTCTCGAGGATCAGCTCCACCTCTTCCAGATAAACCACCATCTGTTGCAGAGCGGACACGTCTGTTACGTTCTAGTTTCCGCAGAGAAGATTCTGAGAAGCCAAAATTACCAGAAAAACCAAAATTACCAGAAAAGCCCATCGGGGCCAATCTGGCATATCAGAAAACAAACTTTAATGAGTCAAGAGAATCTGCCAATGAGAAGAGATCACCATCACCAACACAGACTAGTAACGGGCTAACTACTAGTAACGTAGAGTCTACTGTTACATTAGCAGGAGCTACCCCACCACAGAAACCTTCTGTTCCAGAGAAGAGCGTCTTCAAGACAACCATGTCAGACAAGGATTTCAGTGGAAGATCAGTTCAAGAATACGGACCATCTGTATGTATTTTACTACACATTTCATATTTGATTTATATCCTACTTAGCCTCTAGGAAATTATTGTTTGACTCTACATGTTGTTTGTTGTGTGAGAAGTGAAATTCTTCACCTCTCTTGTATCCTTTGTTTGATAAAGGCCTTTTGGTAGAAACGTTGCTGGTAGTTTGTATTTTGTAAAACTACAGTACTTTGTTTTTATGTGATTCGCCATTGCTACATAGTTTTACTGCAGTCTTCCCTTATATCGATATTACTACATAGTTTTACTGCAGTCTTCCCTTATATCGATATTACTACATAGTTTTACTGCAGTCTTCCTTTATATCGATATTACTACATAGTTTTACTGCAGTCTTCCCTTATATCGATATTACTACATAGTTTTACTGCAGTCTTCCCTTATATCGATATTACTACATAGTTTTACTGCAGTCTTCCCTTATATCGATATTACTACATAGTTTTACCGCAGTCTTCCTTATATCGATATTACTACATAGTTTTACTGCAGTCTTCCCTTATATCGATATTACTACATAGTTTTACTGCAGTCTTCCTTTATATCGATATTACTACATAGTTTTACTGCAGTCTTCCCTTATATCGATATTACTACATAGTTTTACTGCAGTCTTCCCTTATATCGATATTACTACATAGTTTTACTGCAGTCTTCCCTTATATCGATATTACTACATAGTTTTACTGCAGTCTTCCCTTATATCGATATTACTACATAGTTTTACTGCAGTCTTCCTTATATCGATATTACTACATGTTTACTGCAGTCTTCTATATCGATATTCTACTAGTTTTACTGCAGTCTTCCTTTATATCGATATTACTACATAGTTTTACTGCAGTCTTCCCTTATATCGATATTACTACATAGTTTTACTGCAGTCTTCCCTTATATCGATATTACTACATAGTTTTACTGCAGTCTTCCTTATACGATATTACTTAGGCTCTAGAATGATCCATATTCTTTTGCTGCAGAACCATCATCCTTTCTATTTTTCTTCTGGTCAGTCAATCAAGTGCCATGCCTGCCGGTGTAGGCGATCATGTCTCACTACAACTCTCTCTCTCTCTCCTTGGTGCAGGTAATCAGTTCTGACGTCGCTTTTTTGTCGAACCACGATTTCAGATCATCCAACATCTTCTACTTCTGTCTTCCACGATCTCCCCTTCCCTGTATATTACATATTGTCACCAAATGTTCTAAACCTCCTCTTCGCATTATATGCCCGAAGAACCTTGATTGTCTGATTCTTATTCTTTTGATAATGTTTTAGTTCAGGTCTGATTTCAATTGTTTTCTCATCATTTGTTTTCTTCGCTGTCCATGGACTTTTCTCATCATTCTTCCTTCTGTTACTTATCTTAATTTCTCCCCTTATTGTGTTTGTGTATGTGTGTAATAAGTTTCATTACCTACATTTTTTTAAAAACAACTTGCAAACGGTCGTGTCAACCGAAGTTATAATAATAGTAGTCAAAAGTCTTCTGTATGAGCCAACTCCGAGCCTCTATTTCGCCCGTGAGGTGCTAGGGCCCGCAATAGAAGCAAAGAATAGTACCACTGCGACCTCCTACAGGGCATGTCGTGAGAGGCGACTGATGTAGGACCTAGGGAGGCTACCCTAGTAAATAAAAAGCTTCGCTGAAATCGGATGTGCTGGCCTACTTGTTCCGTATAACTGGCACAACATACAATCGCTCTTAGGATCAGATCACATAAACTCACACAGAGTGGTTAATAAGTGATCGATATGGAGCGTTAGAAGAAGAAGAGTCTGCTTTATAATTAATCTATAAACTCCAACTGACATACAGCTTCATAGAGGCAATTCATGATTTAGACGAGCATAAGAAAGCGAAGAAGAAGAAGAAGATAATCAATGAGATCTGACACCATGCTACTACTGTACTCAGTTGAGGAGGTACTAAAAAGTGACATTTGTATGTTCCAAACATCTTATATGTAACCTTTCTGTACGCACGTGTGTCCTATTCCACGAGTTTCAACCCAGTTGTTGAGTTACGGCTAATAATCGAAATCTTGTAAAATATATGTTACAGAAAGTACAATGAAAAAACTGATATTGTGTTAGGAACAATGTCAGAACTATATTCCATTAGTGGTGCTGAATTGTAACACTAATAGAAATGTTAGCTGTAGGTTGTAATCATATGTTCTACTGTGAGCGGAGGGAGTCTCTGTGGTTAAGTATTGCCTTTGCCCGTGTGTTGTCGGGGCTCGCAATGTGAGCAAAGAATAGGAACACTGTGACCTACAAGGCATGTCGTAACAGACGACTGATGTAGGGACTAGGAAGCTACCTAGTAAATAAAAAGCGTCGCAGAAATCGGACGTGCTGGCCTACGTGTAGGCGCATAACTGGCACATAGCACAACATACAATTGCTCTTAGGCTCAAATCACATACAAATCACAAAGAGTGGTTAACAAGTAGTCGATATGGAGCGTTCGAAGAAGAAACAGAAGAAGAAATACCAGAGATTTGTGGAGATCCATGATCGCCTACGCCAGCCGGCATGGCCTCTGATGATGATTTAGTACATACTTAAGAACCGAGATAGCTTAGTGTTTAGTGATTTTACTTCATAGATGCGTGGTCACAGGCTCAAATTCCCCAGTTGAAGTGAGATTTTTTCCTACCGTAATGGCTCTCATCTTCACCCAAGTCTTAATTGACGACAAGAACAATACTGAAAAAGTAAAGACTGTCGACTTGATGATGACCACGTGCGTCCATCTTGTCTCGTTGGTCAAAGAAAAATACGGACCTAACACTGTGTGTGTGTGTGTGTATATGCGTGCGTGTATGTTTGTGTGTGTACGTACGTACGAGTACTCATACTCGTACATATGTGCCCATGGCATGAAAACGTATTCTTTACTTTGTTTTAGTGGTTAGAACCCAAGTATTTTTTTCGGTTGTGGACATAAATGAAAACTCCTAACCTGAACAGCTTCGCGACGACTGCACTAGCCATGCGGCCATTAACTCCTTATGGACCAAACGCCACATTACGTGTCTTTGGGTTGGACGCCTTTTTACCAGGAGCCACACTAAAGACATGGCTTTTGCCCTGGTCCACTAAGAGTTAAATTCCTCAGGCTCTCGTCCCACCTGTTCCACACCGCCCTAAAAAGTGGTACTACATGCAGTAATAACAGTTTTATTGAAAGCTTTTTTTAGAACTGACTTTGTTTACTACAAATGTACTACACATATTTTATATAAGTAAGTACCCATATATTTATATATTACCATAAATGAATGGACTTTGTAACGCTACAAATATGCTACACTAATCTTACACCAACAAGATACTCTACAATGTTTTTACTATGGAATATATATTGAAAACTAGAAATTCATTGACCTTTTTCTTTTGTCCTTCTCTGAGGTTTTTTTTTTGCCGTTGGGTGTTGCAGGTTTAACTGATGATCGGTTTCAGAAATAGTGCACGCTCGGTCGATTAATATGCTGTGATACTGTGGAGTTTTAAGATGTCTGTAACTCTATCAATCCATCTTTTACTTGGTCCGTTCCTTCCTCTTGATGATTCCATCTTCAGGTTGTACGCTCTTGCAACTGGTGTATTTGGGTTCATTCTCACTAGGAGGCCAAACCATTTGAGTTTCTGTTTTTCAATGAATCTAACAAGTGTTGTTCCAAATGTTCTAATTTCCTCATTTCTTATATGTTCTCTTGTTTTATTTACCGCTTTCCTCAACTCGCTATCCCTTGACAAACGGCACGACATTTTCAATTCCAATGTTTTATCAATTCTAACATGTCAGCGAGAGTGGAAAAAGGACTAGCGATACAGAAATTAAGTTGACTACATTTGAAAACAGATGACTGAATAATAATGAACATAAAATGGGTAGAATTCCTTGACCAACGGCCGGGGTCATCAAGTAGCATGTCCCTTGCGGAACGTCGCTTTTATCCCAGTCCGCATGGAAAGCTCTCTGTCTCTAGCAAGTTCTCCCGTATTTTCCAGCCTCATGTTCAATGTTTCTTTAATGTCCTGCTGCCACCTTCGTCTTGGTCGTCTCCTACCTCGTACTCCAGGAATTGGTGTTATTTTCCGATCCAGAAGCACTTGAGCTTTCAGCTCTTCGGCTCGGTGCCATGGACATAGTAATCCTTCGGTTCGGTGCCACGAACACCGTAAATCTGGATAACCTGTGGCTTTCTTTTCTGCCAGCCCACGGAATTGAACCGCACTCACAGGGGGCTTGTCACCCGTTGCATAACGCGCTTCGAACACGCTGGGCAGGCGGGCTCACTCCAGGAATCATGCCTTACATTACCGTTCTCTCCATTACCGATGTGTTGAAAATCACGCTGACATCTTACGTGGACATTGTTATTTATCTGATAAGAGAAGAGTATAAATTCTACCACCCCTGCTTGACACAATCTTCCTACTGGAAGTGTGTGTAAAACGAAGATCATCTTGCCTTCAACAGCATGACACGTTGCGCTGTTTATGTAATGCTATACGTGTTATGTAATGCTATACGTGTTATTTATATCTTATCACAGGAGAAAAAAGATAACTGCATTTCCTCATGCATTTTCTGAAGCGTGTGCTCCTCATATCCTAAAGCAACGCTGTCCACCGTTTTTATATATTCTGGTGGCCCGTTTGTCCAGCGTGTTTGTAGCGCGTTGGACTACGGGTGACTATCCCCTGTGTGTGCGGGTTCAATTCCGCGGGATGGCAGAAAAGTCACAGATTCCCCAGATTTACGGTGTTCGTGGCACCGAACCGAAGGGTTACGATGTCCATGGCACGAGCCGGAGAGCTGAAAGCTCAAGTCTTCTGGATCGGGGGAAAAAATATAATATATATTCTGGTGGAGTTGACGAATGCCTGTCTAGGCTCGGACGCCATGTGGTAACATCAATAATAATAATAGTAATAATAATGTCATATTAATAGTCGTTACTGCATGTCGTGCCGATTGTTAGGACGGTGTATAACAGCTGGGACGAGAGTCTGAGGAATGTAATGGTCACGTGGCTACTGCATTCGCCGCGAAGCTGTTCACGTTAGGATTCTTCATTTATTCCCACAACAGAAAAAAAAAATCCTTAGCCTTACCGTGTATTAAACACGGTTCTCCCACATGGGAGCCGCCCTCTATTCCATTCAACTAGACGCTCTCCTGATTAATAGTAACATTAATAAAAAAACAAAATAATAACAGATGAAAACGTAATCCTGACTAAACGTTTCAGTAAAAAAAAACCCAATATATTGTGTTTACCACAAAGTTCGATAGTGTGTGGCCGGGGCTCGAAAGGGGGGCAAAGAATAGTAACGCTGCGATCTACAAGACATGTCGTAAGAGGTGGCTGATGTAGGACCTAGGGCCCGTTTCCCCTAGTAAATAAAAATGTCGCAGAAATTGGATGTGCTGGCCCATATATAGGCGCATAACTAGCACAACTTACAATCGCTGTTAGACTAGGATGACATACAAATCACAAAGAGTGGTTAACAAGTTGTTGATATGGAGCGTTCGAAGAAGAAGAAGAAGACAACAAAGCTGAAATTTACTGTTAACAATCAATATATTTTATTATTGAAATTGTCATTAGCGATAACGCCAGCGAGTAAAATAGGGCGCCAGGGATGTAATCATAAGGGTACAATGGCGCCCGCGGGCACCAGGTTGGAAGCGCTGTTATAGAGTGACAAACAGCTATAGTCTGTCCATTAATTCGTGAGCACGGTTGACATTGATTTTCTCGAAAATTTTCTGCCTGTTGGATATCAGTGATTTTTGCATGCAGCCTTAGAATATCCATGACGCTAAAATAAAGCTAACCAGTAGTCCATAGATGCTACGGATTTTGCACATCGGCGAATTCCTTTGATCTTTTATGACAATTTCAAATACGGGGCTCAAATTTTAGATTTTACAGTAATCCCTAGAATTTGTCCATGTCAATTCTATTCATAGGTGTATCTCCATATTAACTTGATAGGTCAAGTAATTAAGTATGTTGCCCTTTATGTGCAATCGTGAACTTGGATACAATATGCAACAGTTAGTCCTCCCTTCGGTCACCATTAGACCCCAGGGTGTCTTAACTTCACCACAAATTGTATGATGGTAGACGCATTTGGATATGGAAATGTATACGTTGCTATTTCTCAGTCTGTAATCAAAATATGATTTGTATCATCCCGAATCTGACGATTCCATGAGGTTGATAATTGTTACTGGCTGGACAAATTGTAATCCATCTCGGTGCCAGTACTCGTCTTCCTCTCGGAGCACATGTTCAACACACTTCTTCCAGAACTGCATGTCTATCATTGAGAGGGACTCACGTGTCAGAACTTCAACATCACACATTTTAAACGTCCTGTTCTGTTCGGCAACTTGCCCTTTTACTTTAGCCCATACAAGCTCTATCGGATTGAGGTGAGCATGATATGGAGGTAGTCGCAAAGACGTGTGGCCGTATTCCGCAATGATTTTGTCAATATGAAACACCTTTGTCTTATTTGTCATCCTCACCAGGTGCAACAACTCGGGTTTCAAATATGTATCATCGAAGCTGACATTTTCCTTAGCAAGCCAAGTCCTAATTTGATCTTTTGTATTTGATGCAGTTGGTACTTTGTCTTCTGCTGATACTGCGTTGTGATAGGATGCATTATCCATTACCAAGCATGATGGTCTGTTTAGAATTGGAAGTAGATCTTTCTCCATCCAGTGATTGAAAATATGTCGATTCATTTCTGTGTGGTAGTCCCTACCGTCGGTACTTTTGATTGGAAAATAAGTCCAGCGTCATGGACAAGACCTTCTTCACTGCTTCCTGCATGTGTTAGTATAATACGCTGGCCTTTGCTGCTTGGTATTTTTCTTTTCTGTTCACCGTCTACTGATTGCCATTCTTTAGTATTGGTGTGGTGAGCATTGACCCAGGATTCGTCCAAATATACAATATCATAGCCTTGCCTCCGCCGTTCACGGATCTGCTTCAGGTATTTACTTCGGGCAGCAATTAAATGTGGCTTTTCACAAATAATATTCCTGCCGCCTATATTTTTCTGAAGGTGAAGCCGGCGGCTCTTACAATTTCCATAGAGTACTTTTAGAACTGTCTATGCTGCAATCTGATTGCAGTTTTAATTTCAGTTTCCTGAGAGTAACAAGTTGATTTGTCGCAAACATTTTCAAGAGCTCCGTCTTATGACATCTATGTCAAAGTCGTCAATTGTTCTTTTCCTTCCTTGCTTGACATTAGTGCACTTTGTGTCCTGTTTAATTCATCGGGAAAAGGATTCTCTATTCAGACCAAGCGCCAGTTGCGCTCGTTTCTCAGGGTTATGAATATCGCAATATAGATGATCTCTCTTAGATTCCCTACGGAAGTGTTGATATAGTAAAACTGTAACCTTCTGCATTGTTATAAATGTGCACTTCAGATTCATTATGAATGTGATATCAATGTCAGTTTTGATAAGCCAACAAATATGATACAATAGCTTCATACAAATAGCGAGACACACCTATAACTATACAACGGTATCCCAATTATAACGTCATATGCTTTCCGCTTTCAAAGTCGACTTGGTTAGGTGCACTGGAATTCGTGAAATTGTTGTTTACTCACGATATTTCAATGTTACCATAATGTATTTTTAGAACAACGCGTCTGTGTACCGTAGATCTGTTACTATTGTGTACAATCCGGTGAGGTTGATTTTAATATAACCTGAAGAAGAAATATTTCAAACATCAAATTTTCTTGGAAAAAAATATTTCTCTAGCGTCATGGATATTCTAAGGCTGCTTGCAAACAATCACTGAGATCCAACAGGTAGTTTTCGAGAAAATCAATTTCAAACGTGCTCACGAATTAATGGACAGACTATAGTTGTTTGAATATGCTAGCCTTTACAGCGTGGCCACTGTCATCCTGTAGAGCCGTATTAGATAATTGTCAGATCTCTAATGATATCTTATACGAAGATCTGACTCCCGGCAAAAGTACTCTGGTACAACCCTTTGCTACAGTGGTGTAAGCAAACACAAAACAAATAATGCCTCGACTCAAGCAGACATAATTATTGAAATAGCCGATGTCAGCAATGCGGTACGCTCTCATTTATGTGATATGGACGAGTCTAAGACACTGGAACGAGTGCGGGAATTATGAGTTAAGTTTAGACATGCCAGACAGTGTCGTCTTCGTGGCAGATATAGAAGATATACTAATCAACTTCTCATGGGTACGGTGAGCAAATGGACTTTAAGATGGCTGCTGCAGCGGGGGACAGAGCCGTGCTATGATACGGAGAGGCGGCCGCATCAGGCGACACCATTTCGAAGACTTGCATCATACTGAGAAAATATACCGTACGGCCCTGCATGGGAATGCCCAATGTGCCATGACGTCGATCGCATAACATAACATAAGCAAACACGATGTTAAGAAAGCTTGACACAAATTCACCAAACTGGTAAGAGCTTGCCATGGACAGGTTCAGCTGAAAGAAGTCGCTGACGACCGACATGAGAACTGTTGAGACTAGGTTCAGACATCTCGCTGATATCTTCTACTTCTTCAATGATCCAGTGAAACTTGAGCTCTTGCCTTTCTGTCCATTGCTTTCTAGTGGTATCTGCATGTGTTTGTAAGTTGTTCTTTTGTTCCGTATAATGCATTCCACTTCTCTGGCCTTGGAGGAAGGAGAATCTTCCTAACTTCATCTAGTGCTTGGCACCTGAAGAGGTGGTGGTGAACGGTTTCATGATGATATGCACATAGCTGGCACTGTGGAGTGTGTTGTGGTTGAATTATGTTCATGTGATTATTAACTGTTATGTGTTGAGTTCGGAGTCTAAAAATGTGCTCTGATCTCTTCTTGTAATGTGGTTGATGTTGTCATTAAGCTTAGGGGTGGCCATATGTCTGTAAACCTCTCTTTCCGTGTCTCCCATGGCCCATCTGTTCAACTAAATATCTTTAGAGATAAGAACTTCTTACAAATCTCTCGCCCACCTCATTATCCATTGTCTTTGGAGATTAACTTCAGCGTTTCTCAAACTGGGGTCGTAGACCCGGGAGTCCGCGATGTACTCACAGGGGATCCTCATGCGCTTGAAGAAATATTATGATCTTTTAAATATTATGATGGCATTTCAAATATAATCATTTTTTTAAAACATCTATAAAAACAGTGGTAAACTAGTTTCGCTGCGAAATCAAAGGATCCGTACCAAATTGGAGTCTAAATGTCTGACTGAACAAAACGCGTGCCCAGCGTGTTCGCAGCGCGTTGGTCTACGGGTGACAAGTCCTCTGTATGTTCGGGTTCAACTCCGCGGACGGGCAGAAAAGCTACAGGTTCCCCAGATTTACGGTGTTCGTGGCACCGAACCGAAGGGTTACGATGTCCATGACACCGAGCCGAAGAGGTTTCAGCTCAGGTGCTTCTGGACCCAAAAAAACCAAAAAACAATGAAAATCATTTGAAATTTTCCACAGTCTGTAAAATTGAAGCCAGCTTGACTGTTGGTGTGGTGTAATAATAACTCCATCGCTAGAAGATTTTCATATATAGAAACTTGTGGTAGTCCACGGCAGCAAAATGTATTTAAGAAGGGGTCCGCGGTAATGCAAAGTTTGGGAACCGCTAATTAACTTGATTCCATCATCATCATACATGTTGTGACATACGCATGGGATGTATCTAATCTAGACGTATTGTATTTCACAATTTCGTTGGCTTAGCCTATCATAGATCTGCACAAAGCTCTGTTATGCGCTCCGATGTTGACATTTGTCCGCGCCATGAAGTGATTGCTATGACATTGCTCACTCTTGTTTTGTTTTTTTGTCTTGTACCTCGTTCATTATTACGATTGTCACAATATACTCTCTTCTCATAACATGTTCGTTGCAGTATCCTACCCCCTCTTCCCGGCCATTCTTCTTCTGATCGATCTTCCCCCCTCTCTCTCTCTTTCTCTCTCTCTCTCTCTATATATATATATATATATATATATATACATAATAATAATAATAATTCCTCTCGTACCGTTATACGTTACATAGGTTACATAGGGCCTGCAAGTAATTTCTCCATACCGCTCTATCCTGGGCAACTCGCTCAATCTCCTCCATGGAACTGAGACCGATATTTCCTGCCTCTCTCAGCAAAGTTCGCTTCAGGGTCTCCTTAGGTCGACCTCTCTTTCTTGAATCCTTTGCATCCCACTTCAATGCCTGCTTTGATATTCTTTGATCATTTCTCCTCAAGGTGTGCCCAACATATCTCCATCTTCTCTTTCTTATAACAGTTGTCACTAGTGGTTGACCAGACATGTCTATGATTTCATCACTTCTCCTGAATTCGTTCCATTTTATATTCATTATTTTTCGCAGACATCTATTTTCAAATGCATTCAACTTGCTTTCTATATCTTTAGTCATTTTCCAACTCTCGCTGGCATATGTTAGGATTGATACAACATTTGAATTGAAAATTTGTAATTTAGTTTTAATACTATATAACTTGCAGTTCCATATTTTATTTAGACTTTTAAAAGCTGATGTTGCTTTGCCAATTCGTATCATAATTTCTTTTTAACATTTCCTGTGCAATCAAAATTGCTACCCAAATAGGTGAACTGCTCTGTTATTTTTATCATTTTAGATTCCAGTGTGATATCTGCATTACATATATATACATACATATACATATATATATATATATATATATATATATATATATATATATATATACACACCCACACACACACACATATAGTACACACCGACACTAAGTATAGTACACACTGACTTACGTGCGTGGTAGAAAAAAGACAATTATAATGACACGTAGACTTCAGTTAAATCGCAGAGGGAGGCAGTACTTCATGACGAAATAATCACAAAATCTTGAGATTGGAAAAGGACCCGGTTGGGAGGTGGGGGGCCCGGTTGGGGGTGGGAGGTGATTAAAGAGAGAGAAAGAATCTAGACTAATTCAAATTCTCGGCTTGTGATGTTGCATGCCTTACACGCCTCTAGACATGACGAGATGTCATTAGATTTCTTCATATCTGTGTTGTTATTTGTTCACTCTCAGACATCAACTGAAATCTGAAAGGAAAGCATAGAATGTCTCATTTCTATTATTTATGTGTAATGTGTGTGGGGGCGCGGGTTAGCGTAATGCATAGAGCGCTCGTATATCGCCTCGAACGTAAGATGGTTGTGGGATCAAGTCCATACTCGACGTTCTACACGTGAGGAAAGTAAATTGTCCCTCTACCCCTGTACACTGAAACCAAATTGAAAATTGTGACATATCCTGTACAGGACATCGCCATCAACAACAGTAAACGAGTTGTAGATTTTCTAGGCACCACTTATACGTTTACTAGTTTACCATCTACTATATATATAAAAATGGATGTTTATCTGTTTGTTTGTTACCTATAGACTCGGAAACTACTGAACAGATTTAGCTGAAATTTACAGTATATGTTTGTTTTGATGTCGGAATGCTACCTGTCATAGTTTTAAATAGGTAGCGCTGAAACTTTTCGAAAAAATCGAAAAAATCGAAAACACGCTAATTTCATCGAGAGTTTCAAAGTTTGTTTACAATTTGCTATGAACGTTTCCGGAAGTCTACGGTATACACTATATACACAAGATTCGATGACGTATGTTTTAAGACTATGGAGACCTCGATCTCTTTCATAGCATAAAATAATCGTTTCAAGGCAATTTTACAAACAAGCTGAAGTTAAATTACGCAATCCAGGTTTGTTTCTTCAAAGGATTTCTACTCATTTCGAATCATGATAGAGAAATATCAACTGGGACGCGACATTAGTAGCAATGAAGCAGTATGTCAACTGGGACGCAACATTAGTAGCAATGAAGCAGTATGTCAACTGGGACGCGACATTAGTAGCAATGAAGCAGTATATCAACTGGGACGCGACATTAGTAGCAATGAAGCAGTATATCAACTGGGACGCGACATTAGTAGCAATGAAGCAGTATATCGACTGGCACGTAATTCAATTTTTTGTTGAAGGCGTAGCTACGCGCGCAGGGTACAGCTAGTTGCTTTATGAACGGTGAGGTCAATTTTTACCGTTCGCAAAAATCCACGGAAAAAAAAATTGCTTCCAAAGTGCTCGCCGCGGTGTTTGAACCAGGTACTCTTGGGTTGTGATTGAGCTCACTACAGCTAAACCACAGACGCCCACTTCCTGCACATTAGTATCTAGAAATGTGAAATGACATGCACTTCTTACCATAAGGTCTGAGAAAGTCTTCGGGACATTTGATTATATGTATAATGTAAAGAATCCGTTTTCATACCGTGGGGTATATTGTATAATGCAGTGCTAGTTTCATCTTTATCTCTAACCAAACGCACACGATATGGGTTGTGGTCAGCATCACGATCGCTGCTTTTACTTGCCACTATTTCTACTTCCAACTGCTTCTGTTTAAAAAAAAAAACTTAAAAGAATAAAACTGTCGTTACTGCCCGTAATACCGCTTTTTGTGCGGTGTAGGACAGGAAGGACATGAGGCTGGTGAATTTAATGACCGCATGACTAGTACAGTCGCCGTGGAATTGTTCAGGTTAGGATGTTTTTTATGCCCTCGGCAGAAAAAACAAAACTCCTTGGCCTTACCGTGGATTGAACCAACGCTCCCGCATTGGAGCTGCGCTCTAATCCATTCGTTCCCAAATAAGGTTGTGTCAACCCGAGAGTATTTTGCTGTAGGAATAAAATTCGAACCTAGGACCACATGTCCAAGAGGCAGATGAACTGCAACTGTGCTAAAACGGTATCTTGTTAGTTTTGTATCTTAAATTCATGAGCTTGTGCCCTATTTTTAATGAAAGATCTGATCAGGCATACATAACTGGATGGTTTGACAACATAGTGTGGTCGAGACAAGAGCACATACTTGATTAGGGACTTGTGTGATCGTGTGAGATAGCGAACAATGACCGACCACGCTTATCGACACAGCACATGATAATGATTTGTCAGACTGGGGGAAGGGGAAAGATGAATGGGAGGTAGTTAAATGTCTACCCCTATTTCACATCATCCATGTTTTTTTTATATATTATTATCCCTGCCTTCCGGTCGCCACCACGTACTTTAGTTGTTTACTCCTGCTGTCGTTCGGCGCGTGCTGCACATTTCTTTGTGTGTACCTCCGTCAAAAATGTTATCACGTGCGACTCCTAAACAGACTTAACCGTCTGGTTCCTGGCCCGATAGAATCTGGTTACTGTGACAATCACCTAATTATCAACCCAGACCCTAGTCTCTGAGTCTTACATGAAGGTAGGTATTTAGTTCGCCATCTATTTGGAACAGCAGTCAACAGGCGAGACAGCTTCCGATCTTTCAACAGCAGATTTGTAAATATTTGTTATTACAGAGGCGGATGCAGATGTTGTGAGAGGGGGGTTTCTATGATGACGTGAACAGGCACCACATAGCTGTATTTTAAATTAGGAATGTTATTTTTTGTCCGTGGTATTTACAGTGTACCAACGTGTACAGAAGAGCTGTTCAAGGTGGCGCCCGCGTTATGAATTTCTGGCGTCTCAAGTTATTCGGCTGCCTTTCACGTTAATATCAGCTTTAAGAGGAACAAAAAAACATTTCTGAATAACAAAATGTTTCCTTTTTTCCCTGACCCAGAAGCACTTGAGCTTTCAGCTCTTCGGCTCGGTGCCATGGAAATCGTAACCCTTCGGTTCGGTGCCACGAACACCGTAAATCTGGAGAACCTGTGGCAACAGCACTTCCGAGAAGACCGTCTTCCCTGTTTTGCAATCTTATTTTCTTTAGTAACTATTTTACTGTCACTAACCCTATCCTGGTGGCATCTGTGGCCTAGAGGATAGTGACTCGGTCTATAAATCCCGACGTTCTGAGTTCGAATCACGCTGCGGAGAGTTCAGCTGCAAATTGTTTCGCATGGATTTTTACAAAGGACGATGGCACCACCGTTCAGAAAGCAATGGCAAACTACTGAACGTAATAATGCCTAGACAAATCACAAACAGTGTTAAAAAGCTGGGTGATGATTCGCGAAGTCCTGTAAAGGATATGCAATTAACTTTTAACCCTATCCTATGCTTTTACACTGAACAACGTGCCTTCATCTTTAAACTTATATCTTCAAACAAATAACATATCTGAGCCGACTATTTTGAACGGGCTTTTGTGTTGGCTTAATAAATAGTTTTTTTTTTTCATCACCTCTCTTATTTCTGAGGTCCACCTTTTGCGTGAACGGCCTTTTGCTTTGTAGCTACTGTATCGGAGTAGCATTACTCTTTGAGGCGCACTGTCTGATGACAATCTGCTTATGTGGCCGAATCATTTAATTTGTTGATTCTTGATAAAGCTCACTACTGATGTTGTACCCTCTTTTTTCATGATGTCTTCATTTCTAAACCAGTCTCTTATGAAAAAAGGGGGATGCCTGCCCAGCTTGTTCGTAGCGCGTTGGACGACGGGTGACAAGCCCTCTGAGTGCGGGTTCAATTCCGCGGGCTGACAGAAAAGTCACAGGTTCTCCAGATGAACGGTGTTCGTGGCACCGAACCGAAGGGTTATGATGTCTATGGCACCGAGCCTAAGAGCTGAAAGCTCAAATGCTTCTGGATCGGGAAAAATGAAAAAGGGGTTTTAAACCCCACAGAACTAAGACGTATGAAGTAACGTAGATATCTGTGAGAAATAAGCAACAGCTGAACAGATACACACATACACACGCAAGCACAGACACACATACGTGCGTGTACACACAGACATGCGTGTACACACAGACACAATGGTAACAGGAATGAAATAAAACATAGTATCTTTCATATATGTATTTGCCCTGTTGGAAATTGTGTAGTTACACCGCCTGTGGAGTCGGTATATTCTAGGCATGATGACAGGCTTGTCACTTGAAGTGGGAAACACATCTGGAGATGACATGCTGTGTATGTGAACTTCCAGGGTCGCGCAGTATATATTCTTAGTATGATGCAAGTCTTCGAAATGTCTCCCCTTAATTGATTTTTCTTTAAAGTCTTTCAGTGAGCACTCGTCAATGATGCACCTGCACCAGAAACCGAAATCAAAGGATACCAAAAGGGCGCTTAGGCAGAGACGTGTGATAAATCATAAATCGTATACATCAATATCGGAATAACATAGACCAATATAGAAAAGCGTTGCGTAGTGATTTGTAAACTATTGAATGATTCAAATTGTATTTTGATTCCGCTGCTTATGCCGTTCCCTTACGGTGCCGCCTCTCTGCATCATAGCACGGTTCGGCCCTGTGAACTTGCATCCATATACTTACAGTAATGATTAGTATATAATAAGAAAACGTGTGAAACAAATAATGCACATATGAACAGAACGGCGCGGTCCAAATTCGAACACACGACCTTCAGAACACAAGGTGCCCGAGTGGTTACCGGGGTTCAAATTGGGATGTCAAGAATAGTACCACTGTTACCTGCCACGCATGTCGTAAGAGATGACTAAGAAGGTTGGACGTGGTGCTAGCTACCCCACACCGTAAAAAAACACTAGATCGCTACAGAACGGAGAGCGAACCGAGTAAACGCTGGCTGAAACCGGACACATCGTCGAAGGATAAGCACCAGAGCTCCAAATGGCGCTGAAGATGTGACGTAAAACACACCATTGCTAAGGCTGCATGAATCAGATTTCCACATGAATAGAATTTATGGGGAAATCTGGTACATCGGTCTGGGCGTTTATCGCGCGCGCGCGGGAGAGAGAGAGAGAGAGAGAGAGAGAGAGAGAGAACGCAAGGCAAGGCCGTAACCACTTAGCTACAGATAAACACAACGTCTTCTTGTCGTCCAACGCTAAGCATTTTTAGAGTAGGTGAGAACCGTGGACTTCCTTAACTTTCCGCCATTTGTTTCGCTACCACGTAGTTGCGAGGATGCACTGACGAGTATTTCAACGATCGAGAATGGGTCTTCTATGGACAAAAGCAACATTATCAACGCTTTAAGTTAAAACGTACGCTCTGAAGATTTCAACGAAGAAGACAAAGGATATTCTCTATCTGGGTTGCGCAGGTTATGCATACCGATAGGTACGGGAAAACCACGAGAGAAACCCCAGTAGATACATCAATCAACACAGAACGGGAGTTGTTAGTCTAAACACACTGAAATACATGCTTGGGAGGAGATTGGAGCAATTATGGACATCTCCAATGAAGATGATCCACAAATGAACAATGCGAGTATTTTCAATAGCATTAGAGTTTCCTCAGATTTCTTGTAATTCACATTACTGGTTTTGTCAGCATTCCCCATTACAATTCAGGCAGCGTTTCCATGATTTATAATGTATAAAATCTTCAAGTTTGAGTACGTGTTAGATCACAAACCTTCATTACTTACTTACTTACTTACCCTCTCTTCATGTCTGGTAGTACCTGAGACTTCTATAAGGACTCTCCATGCTCTTTTGTCCTTTACAATCTCAGTCGCAGCAGTTCAAGACAGAAATACTACAGACATAATTCTTTCATGATTCTTCTCTATTTTCTTGGTGTTTCTCTCCTTTTCCAATCTGCTGTCCATGTGAGATTCTTCTCGCGGGTATAGTTGGATTCATTGGTATATAACCGCATGTGTGTTGTCGCGGCTCTCGTGTGGAGCAAAGAATAGTAACACTGCGACCTACAAGGCACGTCGTAAATGGTGACTGAGGTAGGGACCTAGGTAAGCTACCCTAGTAAATAAAAAACATCGCAGAGATCGGATGTCGCAGTGTTACTATTCTTTGCTATGTGATGGCCTACTTGTAGGCGCATAACTAGCACAACGTAAAATTGCTCTTAGGCTCAGATCACATACAAATCAAAAAGAGTGGTTAAACAAGTGGTAGTTATAGATCGTTCAAAGAAGAAGAAGAATTATGTATAACATCGCCAAGCCGTTTTGTTTTTGTTGTGATTTGTATTTCTTGTTTTCTACTTTGTTGTTTGAATAAGACTTGTTAGATATTCTTTCTCGCCCGAGTGGTTACCGGGGCCCAAATTTGGGGTGTAAAGAATAGAACCACTGTTACCTGCCGCGCATGTCGTAAGAGGCGTCTAAGGAGGTTTGGCTGAAATCGGTTGCACGTGTCCGCTAGGAATGCTAACCCGAAACAAATGCTTGCAGAAAACGGATGCACCAGGCCGTAAGGCGCATAACATGGTGCAACGACCCTCACAATGAGGAATGGGATAACGGATTCTACGGTCGCCAATCTGCCTCAGAGATTTAGCCACATAATAAGAATGTCAGACCTACCATCACGAGGGTGGCCAAAACTTACTGCAGGAAGAGGTCGGCACAAACGAGAAAGCAGAAATCATAGAATTATATCCTACAGAACTGCCCCCAGTATGCAGACTTGAGAGAAAGAGGTGGCCCACTTACACCAACGTCCAAGACAAACTGTATGGCGTGGCTGATAATCTGAGACAGACTGCTGCCTTTATTAGAGAATCCGAAATCCCAATCTAGTGAGAACGCAGAAGAAATTCTTTCTGACCAGAATGTTCTTCATGATTGTGTGCAGATGTCCGAGTGGTTACCGGACCCAAATTTGGGATGCAAAGAATAGAACCACTGTTACCTGCCATGCATGTCGTAAGAGCCGACTAAGAAGGTTTGGCTGAAATTGGATGCATGTGTCCTAAACGTGTAGAAGTCTATGCATTTAGGGGCCTACCAAAACAATGTGCAACGTATACACATTCTTGGCAAAGATCAAACATATCACAAAGAGTGATTAAAATTAGTCTTAAGAACGAACGCAAAGAAGAAGAAGATTGTGTGCAGACGTGAGTGGTAAGAAATATCTCACTTGATTTTTTAATTGTGATTTTTCAACACTGTGATCCACATATCAAGATTGGTAAAATGTTACTTTCATAATGTTCAAGTTTGGATTTTTCGCTATAACTGATCAGTTTCCAGATTAGTTTCTTCATGACAAAGGGGACTATAACATTATTCAAACGAGATTTAATAGCTGTCTCTTCCCTCCATTAAAGATAGCATTTTCCTGGCTTTTCCATCAATCTGATTGATATAATTTTCAACTATTTTTTTCACAATTGTGGTCGTGTTTCACATTAAGGGGGTGTGTTTCTCATTAAAGTGATTTGTTTCTCATTAAAGTGACAAACCCATTTGTAGAAATAAACTGGTGAAACTAAAATAAAACTTAAACCAGTTACATTATATCTTTGATTATTGCGTTTGAAAGTGAAATTAAGAACGTCACATTATTCTTCTGTCGCATTTTGGGAAATTATTGTGAGTAAGACAGTGTTTTTCGTGGGTTGAAAGAGGCGTATCTCAGTGAATGAAGGGTTAAAGAGAACCCACGCCTTCTCTAACCTTAATTTGAATCTGTTTGATCGTTGTAACCTACATATGCTTCATTTATTCAAATATTCTCTTATGTGCAGTTAACTATTTCACCCGTTCCTTCAGATAATGACCGTTGTATGTATTATAACCATATGCGTTTATATTGTTCTCACAGCGCCAGCTGTGATTCTTCTAACACCATTATTGTGTCCCCGTAATAAAGTCCCTAGCAGGGATTCTCAATCTTCACACTGTTGTGCCCCAAACTTTGTCGATATCTGTGTTGGGCAACTAATAACAGTGGGCCACGGAAACATAAGACCGACCAGCTCAGATGGGAAATCGAAAATTCATGTTTAATGGGGGCAGGTTTCTGTATATATTTGATAGAACTCGTTTGTTTTTCAATTTAACTCAATACTATGCGTTCGTGGTTATTTATTGACGAAATATGTAAACAATACTGATATTCTTTAGCTTTCAACTTAAATTGCAATATAATTTAACCTTCATTTAGCATGTTGTGTTGTTTTTAACATGAATTAGTTTATATACAACAATACTGGAATGCAAGGATCACGCGACAGTTGTGGTCTTATTTCTTAGAATTTTTACCCGAGTCCGCCGGCCGTATGTTATCGGAGGCCAAGCTAATAACATACAAACGCGCTCGTACATGCGTTATTCATCCTACCATTTTCTGGTCAAATGGAAATTCGTGTTTCATATATATATACACACATAACTCTCTTACAGTTATACGTTACATATTACTTAATTTCTCCATATCGTTCTGTCCTGGGCAACTCGCTCAATCTCATCCATGGAATTGAGTCAAATATTTCTTGCCTCTCGCTCAAAGTTTGTTTCAGGGTTTCTCTAGGGCGTCTACTCTTTCTTGAATACTTTCTTGTTTAATACACATTAAAATTGTACCAAATTTTCATTTGTCAAAAGACAAAGTATAACAAACAGTAATAGTTGCACAAAACTGACTATTGTGCACGATATACCACTTGGTGAGAATTAACCAGACTACACCAGTTGCAAGAACGTACAGCCTGAAGATGGAATCGTCAAGAGGAAGAGACAGACCAAAAAGAAAAAAATTGGATTGATGGAGTTACAAACATCTTAAAGCTCCACAACATCAGAGCATATCAAGGGACCAAGCGTGCACTATCTCGGAAATCATTCATCAGTTAAATATGCTACGCCTAACGGCAAAAAGCAGAGAAGGACACACAAAAAAAAAAAAAAAGTATAGTAAAAGTTATGAGTATTATATGCGAGATGTTATGGTACACATAAACAAGAGATGGACCCTGTTGAAGATACCATACACCAGTTATTGTTTACCACAACTATCAGTCTTTGAAGAAACCATACACCAGTTATTGTTTACCACAACTATCAGTCTTGGAAGATACCATACAACAGTTATTGTTTACCACAACTATCAGTCTTGGAAGATACCATACACCAGTTATTGTTTACCACAACTATCAGTCTTGGAAGATAACATACACCAGTTATTGTTTACCACAACTATCAGTCTTGGAAGATAGCTAGTAGCAATACATGTGGATGTCAACACCACCTTTTCTGTTCATATCACACTTGATAGAAACTGCATATATTAAATTCCTGCCATGGTTGATTCTGAGATGCAAGCATAAAAAATATATGGCAACACAAGAGATAGTGAAGCTGTGGTGTGCACGGATGGCTATGTGATTCGAGGTAGGCGAAGTGCGTGAGGCCTCACAGCAAGCTCAAGAGGCAACACTGATAAGAAGACAAGTGATGCTTTTACTGTAATGAGTAGCATCACAACGAAAACGATGGCAGTGACCAGGGCTTTGAACTTACTAGGCACGCATGAGTACACACACGTATATATACTGAGTGACTTAATAAACATGCTCAAGAAAATCCCCTACATACGACACGAATGACTTGATAAACTGAGCACTTTGAGCACATCTAAAATAATCCTTACGTTTTAGTTTATTTAATATTCCGTGTTTGTATTTGTTTTCTTGATAAAGGCCTATGGTCGAAACTTCGAGTGTTATCATTTTTTATATTTAATATTTCATTTTTCCTTTCTTATTTTCCTTTCTTATTTTCATTTCTTATGTAATACTGTAATTTACTTGTCCACGTCGAAATCGCTCGTTTACCCAGTATTACCACAGCTTCCCCACGGTGTTCTCCAGATCTGATCTGATCCTGTCTGACCTCCTCAGATCTGTAGGTTTCCGTACATCGCCAAATAATCAATATAACCTTTATTTTCGTACAATGTCATACGGGCGGGGAAGACAACGGACGAGCAGATCGGCTAGCTGGTACAGCAGCGACCGAGAGACAACGGACAATGGACAAGTAACAAATTATCAACTTGGTTTGTGGGTCCACCGAAACTTTGTTGAGAACCACTGTACCTCGATTACACTCACTTGCTTCAATATGGAACGTGTTGTGTAACTGTACACTATTGTCTATGCTGTTGTTGTAAATAATGTGCAGAGAGATCACTTACGTGTGTTGTGTGTTATACTGTGCGGGCACACATGTTAAACGCTTAACCACTAAATAGGCCACAAGTTGACTCATCAAAAAGAACTATTCACACTTAGATATATTTTACTATCGAGGCTCGCCCGTGTGGTGCCGAGGCCCGCAACGGAAGCAAAGAATAGTACCACTGCGACCTACAAGGCATGTCATAAGAGGCGACTGATGCAGGGGCCTAGGGAAGCAACCCTAGTAAATAAAAAGCGTCGCAGAAATCGGATGTGCTGGCCTACTTGTAGACGCATAACTGATACAGCGTACAATCGCTCTTAGGATCAGATCACATACAATTCACACAGAGTGGTTAACACGTCGACATGGTGCATTCAAAGAAGAAGACTATCGTGACTTATGTCCATGACTTTTATATGAAATATGTCACGCCTAGATTTCTTCTTCTTCTTTGACATCCACTCAGATGTCAACTTAAATATGTCCAAAATAGGGGGAGGGGCATATTCATGTTAAAGTCATGGACAGTCAGTTAAATTGCGTACCATCGGACGGTGCTGAATTTCCAGTATGGGGAATTCTTAAGTTATCCAGTTGTCTTCAGTGATCTAATGGATACCCGAACCTGTTTAGTTGGATTCAGTTAGAAATTAGAATACCCAAACAAACGTTCGAGATATTAGAGCACCAACGGGAAAATTCTGTCACAACTATGATGTAGAGTTTCAGGCAATCATGGTGACAACTGAGAAAATGTTGACCACCAGACTTGATCCACAACCTGTTGTATTTTTTACAGATGCTAAATCACTCCAAACACCACAATCCAGACATGACAGGTCTACATACCCTACTGTCTAAACTGTGCAAGCAGCGCAAGGTCGTCTTGCAGTGGATACCGTCTCCATGTAGAATACAAAGAAATCGACTGGTCAATGAAAGTGCTGCAGGAGAGCAACCGGTTGTGCCACTTACCTACTACCAAAAGAAACAGGATGGTTAGATCAATCAGCCACCAATACCAACACAAGACGATTACTATATTATGATTACTATATTATGAGCAGATTGGAACAAGTTGCCATTCTGCGCCTTAGAACAGGACACAATCGACTCCGGAGCAACACGTGTACAAAATTCATGATTGACAATTCAGCCGTGTGTACATGTGGACAGAAACGTCATACTGCGAATCACATACTTCAAAACTGTTCCAACTATGATATACTGAGGCAAAATCACTGGTCTAATGAAAGAACATTGAACAGAACACTCACTACACGGACCTGTGGGAGCTACAAAAGACAGTGAAGTTTATACAAGAGACAAAGTTAAATATATAGACAATATTTCAAGCGAACGAAAGGAAGGAAGATAGACATTGTCACATGTGCTACTGTCAAGTGCTCTGCCACTGTAATTTCAATATAGCTGAAAAGGACAGAGCACGGTTACAGGCGCCGCGTGTGTATAGACGTTGATCTTGTTCAGCTGTCCAGCTGACGTTTTTTCTGCTCACAGAAAGCAGACTTCTGCTTCTTCTTCGAACGCTCCATATCGACCACTTGTTAACCACTCTTTTTTATTTGTATGTGATCTGAGCTTAACAGCGATTGTACGTTGTGTCAGCTATGCGCCTACAAGTAGGCCAACACATCTGATTTATGCGATGCATTTTATTTACTAGGGTAGCTTCCCTATGTCCTTCATTAGTCGCCTCTTACGACATGCCTTGTAGGTCACATTGGTACTATTCTTTGCTTCCCTATGCTGGCCCCGGCACCACATGGGTGACAGAAAGCAGACAACTTAGGTTGTTGAGGTCTCATTTGACCTACACGTGTTCTGATTATGACCATGGTGGTCTTCTCCAATATCCTCCTACAGTTGAAACATTTTGACAAACAATTCAAGTCGAAATATTAAAACAGGAGGTAACACAGTATGGCAAGGAACCCCCAAAATTGACATGATAAACTGACATTTCTACGAAATGGCCTGCATAGGACCTGCAAGCATGTTCTCCATTCCCCTCTATCCTGTGCAACTCGCTCAATCTCCTCCATGAAACTGTGACCGATATTTCTTGCCTCTCAGCAAAGTTCGTTTCAAGGTTTCCCTTGGTCTCCTCTCTTTCTTGAACCCTTTCCACCCCACTGCAATGCCTTCTTTTTGTTATTATTTGATCATTTCTTCTCAAGGTGTGTTCAACATATCTCAATCTTCTCCTTCTTATAACAGTTGTTACTTGAGGTTGACCAGACATTTCTCTGATTTCATCACTTCTCCTGAATTCGTTCCATTTTGTGTTCATTATTTTTTGCAGACATCTATTTTCACATGCATTAACTTGCTTTCTATATCTTTAGTCATTTTCCAAGGGGTCTCTGTGTCGTAGTGGTTAGGTGTTCGTCTCTCGTGCCAGATGTACCAGGTTCTGCTCCTCGTAGAGCCATCTGAATATTTTTCCAGAGATCCCTGATCTCAGTGTAGGTGAGATCGAGTTCCTACTCCTTTCGGAGACGGATGATAAAACGTAGGTCTCATGTTCAATTTGAGCACCTAAAAGAACCATTGGCAGTTCAAACTCGAGAAGAGCAGGCTGCAAAGCTGTTGTCCGGGCAAAATCCATTAAAAAAGATTAAAAATAAAATTCCTACAAAAATATATTCACCATCTTCAAAATTACATCGGGACCCTCGCCGGTGCTATGGAGTTCGTGCACTGCAGCTGAGATCTTCCTGTGTCAGAAAGAGATCGGAGCACACATGGTTACTCACCGAAGTGCAATGATGATGGTCCTATCAATCAATCAATAGTCATTGTTCAACTCTCACTGGCATATGTTACGATTGATACAACATTTGAATTGTAAATAATGCGTGCTTATACCAAATATATTTTTTTGAAAGCACAACCAAGGCATGCTTATATCTAGATGGTTTGCAAGGAAACATCTGCAATTCTCATCGTGTGTGTGAGTCAAGGATGGGGGCATAGTTTAAACAAATTTTCTCTTGTGTATCTTTAGGAACATACCTCCCTACCCTACTCATCAGTTTTTCATTTACTCAGCCGCCTTGTTGTGTAACCTAAATCGTTCTGTTACCTCATATCTGCTCAGTTCGTGCTTGGCATTTGATTATTCAAGGGAGGAGTGGGGAAGGAGGTGCTTATAAATAAAGCGTGAGAACTGGTGTATAGTGTTGAGTTCCTTTTTGTGTCGAGTTATCCTTCCTGGAATGTCTTTTTGATTAGAAACATCAGGGATACGGGATTCAAGGGGGGATTATCTGTGTAAGTTACGAAATGTTAGTTTCAGTTCAGTACTACTACTGTTATTACTGCTGCTGCTCCTACTGTTGCTGCTATTGCTACTACTACTACTGCTATTACTACAACTGATGTTGTTACTGCTATTGCTACTACTACTACTACCACTACCACTACTACTACTAATACTACTACAGGGTGTTCAACTTAAAAGCAGCCTAGGAATGGAGCTAATCTGGCATATATGTATGGAAATGAGAAGGTTCAGTTATGACGTAGTATAGGTCAAGGTTGTGTGATGGTGTGTAATTGTAGTGCGGGAAGGGGCGATGAAAAATGTGACGTAGGACGAGCTAGTCAGAACCGGTTTAAATAGTAAATAAAGACAACGCGATAGGTTATCTGGTAACTTTCGATTTGTCAAGGGGGCTGCAATTATCTTGAACACCCTGTACTGTTGCTGCTGCTACTATTATTGCACTACTACTACTGCTACTCTGCTGCCCCTACTGTTGCTTCTATTGCTACTACTACTACTACTCTTACTACTACTGTTGATGCTACTACTGTTGCTTCTACTACTACTACTACTACTAATATTGCTGTTTCTACTATTACCACACTACTACTACTACTACTACTACCTCTACTGCTGTTACTACTACTGCTACTACAACTGCTACTAGTACCATCACTACTACTACTACTATCATCACTACTACTACTAATACTATTGTTGCTACTACTTCTACCACTGCTGCTGCTAATACTACTACTACTACTTCTATTACTCCTACTACTCCTACTACAGTTTCTGCTACTATTACTGCTGTTGATACTCTTTCTACTACTACTACTATCGCAACTGCTTCTAATACTACTATACTACTACTGTTGTTGTTATTGCTGCTACTACAAATACTACTTCTGCTACTTTTTAAACATTCATTTATTTAAAAAATGCTTATTGGGCCATACCTGGAAGTACCGCAACGAGTGAGCTCCGAGTGTCACATATTTTCGGAGAGAGCTGTTCGGAGCTTGTTTTTGTGTATAAGAGTGTACCTATTGGCGTTTATAAAGACTCCCACCTTCTAACACTGATCAAGCGTTTTGCACTACAATTTGATCTCAGCCAAAAGGCTGCGAACAAAATACTAACACTACTTCTGCTACTACTACTACTACTACTACTACTACTACTACTACTATTACTACTACTACTACTACTGTCTCCGCAAATCTATTTCTCTGGTGTTTGCTATCATCTCAGATGTTGACGCTCTACCGTGCCATAAAATCAGGCTATCCAAAATTGTTCTCTCTCTGTCTTCCTCTGTCTCGTCTACCCTGGATCTTAGAGTATGAAGTGCATAATATGAATATTATCGCATACACACAGGATCAATGTTTGACACTAATGAAACGACGTAAACTTGCATAGTATCGACATATAATGAGACGAGACTCTTTTAAAGATTATTTTCCAGACTGCAGATGAGGGTGAAAAAAGAAGAGGAGGACAGAGATATCCTACCTCTGAAGTCGGAGAAGACAAGCCTGTATGGGAATTAGGGAAGACACTGATTTAAAAAGGAAAGCAGACCTTCACGCAAAAATCAGCCAGAAGAGCCAAACCCGGCGCCATGACTACGCCTGAATTCGCAGCGGGAGAACGCAAGAAACATAAGAAGAGAAATCCTGGATTGACAATATCAAGAGCTTGTCAGTGCATGACGTCTCCACAGTTGTTCGTAAAGTAGTAAGATGACAGAACTATGGCGGTTTTTATGTGTGCTGTTATCCCCATAGTGATACCCCTACGACTCTAGTTGATTATGAGTGTTATTACTATTATTATTATTACTATTACTATTATTATTATTATTATTATTATTATTGCTATTATTATTATATGCTATCAATGCGCTCCAATAGGTTGTCGATCCTCTTTTTTTTCTTCTATTTCACTTTTCAACTTCCAACGTAGCACATATCTTCAACAAACTTCCATCTCCTCCTCTCTCCTGCCATCCCTTGCAATTCTGTGCATGTTTTGTCTATCCTTTTAATATCAGCCTCTAGTTCTCTTCTCCAACTCGTATGTCTAGGCCTTTCCCTACTTCTCTTTAACTGCGGGTTCCAAAACAGCACATGTATTGCAATTCCGGTCGGTCTTCTCAATGTGTGATCCTCACTTAGCTAGCTGAAAGTGTCAACGACAGAGCAGTTACTTAATATCTTCTGGGAAGATTATTTTTCTTTTTCCCCAGCAGAGAAAATCACATACCCATCTATACAACCAACTCATGCCAAATCCTATTATATTTAGCTCTCTCTTGCAGTTCATTCCAGCTTTTCCGTATATTGTTAATCACTGCCACAAATTCTCTCCGTCTATTTATAGGCTTCCCTTTCTTTAGCTTTCTCTGCGGGTTTCGTGAAAAAGGCCCTTCTTGTTGTATCCCTTTCGAATGTTCTCAAGGTGTGTCCTATACAGCGCCAACGTCTTTTCTTCGCCTCTTTGTTCACTTGGATCTGTCTCGTTTACTCAATAAGCTTCTAATTTTTTTTTACCCATATCATACCATCTGGGTCCCTCTATTCTTCGCAGATACCAGTTAATGAATATTTATACATATTCCTCTCGTACCGTTATATGCTACATAGGGCCTGCAATTAACTTCTCCATACCGCTCTGTCCTGGGCAACTCGTTCAATCTCCTCCATGGAATTAAGTCCGATATTTCCTACCTCTTTCAGCGAAGTTCGTTTTAGGGTTTCCCTTTGTCGTCCTCTCTTTCGTGAACCCTTTGCTTCCCACTTCAATGTCTGCTTTGATATTCGTTGATCATTTCTTCTCAATGTGTAACAACATACCTTCATCTTCTCCTTCCTATAACACTTGTTACTAGTGGTTGACTAGACATTTGTCTGATTTCATCACTTGTCCTGAATTCTTCCCATTTTATGATCATTAATTGTGATGAATATTTGCAATTTATTAATTATTCTGTACTTATTTCATCAAGTAGCTTGTCCCTTCCGGAACTTGGCTCCCATGATAGCAGTCCTGAAAAACTCTCTATTCTGTACAAGTTGACCGGCGTCAGCAGCAGTCAATCTCAGATAGTCAATGACATCTTGCACCCATCGTCTTCTAGGTCCCGATAAACCGTCCTTGCTATATTTGGTCAACATTCGCTTCCACTTATCCATGAATAATGCTCACTTAATTATTAAAGACTTTGTAATTCTAAAACGTAAAAGGAAAACCTTTAAGCGTAGAAAGATATATACAGCACGTTGTTTCAATTACTACCTCAACTCTTCCTACTGACTTTTGATCAGATTTGGCGCAAGTACTTCATAGTACCGGCCCATACATTGTACGTCAGAAGTCGAGGGCTTAGTTGACTATTTTAAGTGTGGGGAGGAGGAGAAAAATGGATCAAGAGCTCTGAATTACTTAGTGCTAAAGTGATGAATGACTCGCTAAGCCCAATTTACAACGACACGCGTTTAGTACAAGTTCGACTTTGTTTGATCTTGAAATTCATCATTTTTACAACGAACGTTGGCCAATCTGGCAGAGATAGCACTGCGTGGATAACAACCAATCCTGGTACTTACTATATTACCCATAGTTCTTGTACGTCTGCTGTAAGCTAATCTTTTTTTCTGTTGATTACCGTTCTTGACATTAGTCAACCATTACATTTACTGGAACTCGCATTTCAGTTATTTGCTACCATTTTGTTAACATACGTGAGTAAGGTGATGTTGGTTATGATGTGGTGTTTCAGTGCGAGTTCAGATGACTGTGTCGAATAGAAAGGCGGTGAGAATAGTTGTGTCGAAAATCATCTTAACCAATATAATGACAGTTAAGATTGTTGTGTCGATTGATTATACGATCGGTTCAGATGGATGTGTTAAGTATAGAGATGTTTGTGTCGAATATAAAGGCCGTTAAGTTGCTTGTGTCGAATATGTAAATCACTAAGATGCGTGTGTTGAATATAGAAACAGTTGTGTAGATTTTATAAGTCGTTATGATGGTTGTGTCGAATATATAAATAGCTCTAGATGCTTGTGTCGAGTAAAGAAATCGCAAATATGTTTATAAGTCGTTATGATGCTTGTGTCGAATATATAAGTTGAATCGTTATGATGGTTCTGTCGAATGTATATATAGTTGCGATTACTGTATCGAGTACAACGACAGTAAATATAATGTTATCGAAGATAAAGACAATTGACTGTAACAAATATAAAGACATATCAGATGGTCACATCGAATATTCTTAAAACAGTTAAAGACGGTTGTATTGAATATGAAGATCATTCTGATGGTTGTTTCGAATATATAAATCGCCAATATGTTTATAAATAGTTAAGATGATTGTTTCGAATATATCAATCGCTCTAAATGCTTGTGTCGAATATATAAATCGCTCTAAATGCTTGTGTCGAATATATAAATCGCCTCAAATGCTTGTATCGAATATATCAATCGCTCTAAATGCTTGTGTCGAATATATAAATCGCTCTAAATGCTTGTGTCGAATATATAAATCGCTCTCTAAATGCTTGTGTCGAATATATAAATCGCTCTCTAAATGCTTGTGTCGAATATATAAATCGCTCTCTAAATGCTTGTGTCGAATATATAAATCGCTCTCTAAATGCTTGTGTCGAATATATAAATCGCTCTCTAAATGCTTGTGTCGAATATATAAATCGCTCTGTAAATGCTTGTGTCGAATATATAAATTAAATCGTTATGATGGCTGTTTCGAATATTCTTAAGACAGTTAAAGACGGCTGTATCGAATATTCTTAAGACAGTTAAAGACGGCTGTATCGAATATAAAGATTGTTCAGATGGTTGTATCGAATACATATATGTCACACCACAAATACATATTCATAATTCTAGTTGTGGTATAATTGTGTGGCTGTGTAATGTAAATTAGTTCACATGTGAGCCTCAATTGAGTATCATAGAAACACTGGGTGTAAAGGTGGTCGGTTTGATGTTGACCTATTACGTGGTGTTGGTCAAAGAATAATATGGAACTAACGCCTTATTATAAATTATTGCAAGTAAGAGATGTATGGACAGCGATGATATAAATCTTCTTTGTTTCTCTTTACTCATCTGTGGAAACATAATTAGACATTGAGCTGCATGTTTGAAATGGGGAGTGAAATGTGGACGTGGATGCAGGCGGTGTCTGTGCGGTTGAGAGAGAGAGAGAGAAAGAAAGGAAGGGATACGCCAAGCAACTTCACTTGGATAAAGTAAGAGTGGGAACATTCAGATGGCTGCCGAATTGAGGATACCAAATTGAAGAACGGACCGCATATGGAGGACTTGTACAATGTGACAAGAATGTCTATCAAACGAACTGAACCGTATTCCCCAAATATACGCCGTAGTATGAACTATATATATATTTATCATCATCAAATAGCTTGTCCTGAGCAGAACTTTGCCACCCCAACAGTACTTCTGAATTTCTCTCATAGACCAGAAGTCCCGACTCTGCAGTCTTCATTCTCAAACCACCAGTTACATCCTGAATCCATCTTCTCCATGGTCTCCTCTTTCTTTCACCCCGGATGCCTACTTCCATGATGGTCTTCTCCAACCATTCGTGTCTCTTTATATATCCAAAATACTTCAATTTTCCCATTCTTATTTGTAGCATCAGCCAGTTTTCTTTGATTTTGAGTTATGTTTGAGTAGATCTGTTTGTTATGTTCTCTGTACATAATAAACGGATGACTCTTTCTGTTAATACTATATATTAAAAGCACATATATGTTTTTTCCACTGCCTTTTTAAATGTCCATGCTTCACACCAATACGTAACCATAGGTAATATGCATGCTCTTAGTATTCTGATCTTTGTTTTCCTATCATCTCCAATCCCTACAGTTTTTAGTCGTTAAATTTTGTGTCAGGTCAGGCTTGTTCTTTTAATTTCCTTCATCCGATTTCATCTCTTGTTATCAGTGAACCGAGATATTCAAAACTGTTCATATATTCTATTTTCTCTCCGTTGATCAATGCCTGCGAAATATATATATATATATATATATATAACATCGTACACACTCACAGTTGTAAGTTGCACTCTCTCTACTTTACAAACGCATCCTTCCGTCGTACTCCTGGATTTCTCCTGGGTATGTTCAGGGCTTATTAAAATAACGTTTTTTATTTAGCTTCTTTCTGTTTCCTGCACGTTTGGTTAAAAGGCAATATAGATAATAATTCTCTTACAGGAGAAAGGAGGAGATGGGATGTGAAAATAAAAATAGTGTATGCTGCTCTCTGATGAGTCATCTATTTTCAAGAAAGCGGTAAAACTTTTTAAGCAGCTGCTGTTTTTCTTTTACCAGATATAACCAGAGGATACCTTTATTTTTCTGCAAATTCGAAAAACGTGAGCTTGTGAGATATGCCCCATGGATTCGGTTATAGCTTCGCTTTTAACAACGTTGTGAATCATTCCCAGGATTGAGATTGCTATATTTGTGTGTTTTCTGGTGGGGAAAAGTCGGCACAATTCCAATGTGTTTTATGAGTGTTGTGGTGTAACGTTTCATACATCTAGCTCAGGTAGGGTTATGGGTTATCTGTTTCATTCCTGTATGTTTAGATGTAATCAGCTTTCCAAGTTAGTCATCAGTTTTCAAGATGTTGTGAATGTGCAATGTTGGCTATGATGAGTCTTTCAGATGTGAATGTGCAATGTTGGCTATGATGAGTCTTTAAGATAAAGAGATTACAGACGATGGATTGACTTTATTGCACCTGGTTTCCCCATGTGACTCTATCCCTCTACACAGAAATGACACGTTATATGCCGACAGCATTGCCTAAAGCACGAACTCCGTAGCATTCGAACCCCCGATCTTCGGAGCTCACGACAAACAGCTTAACGACAGGAACCCTGAGTCTTTAAGTTGTAAATGTCCAGTGTTCGCGATGAGTCGTTATATGTCATGCCTTAATGAAGCTATATATATATATATATATAAATAACTTTACTGAGAGAAACATATCATAGAAGGAATATCGGTCTCAGTTCCATGGAAGACATTGAGCGAGTTGCCCAGGATAGAGCGGTATGGAGAAATTGCTTGCCTGTCCTATGTAACGTATAACGGTACGAGAGGAATTATATATTTTATTAGAAATATAAGAAATAAAAATATATAACGCTGAACGTTAGTCACAGTCGACTGTGAATAACGCATCCCAAATATATATATATATATCGTATATAATTTTAGCGTTGAAACAATACATGTACCGCCCTTTTTTGTTGTTGTTGATAAAACAGGAAGAAAAATCGTATTTGCTGTTCTCGAATGAGTAAAATAGAAAAACTAAGCAACACTTAGTGTGAGATAAGTCGTCACTTGGCATTCTTCGGCTTAGTGAAACACTTTAGTGCAGTAGAACAGTGATTCTCAAAGGGGGCAATGAGGCGCCGTAATTATACGATACGATGAAAATGGGTATTCCGGTAGGGGGGATGAATTTTACGGGTAGAGTATTTAAGATCTAAGGACCTAATATTCTTCTTAGAATAATAATTTAAAATATTTCGAATGAGTTAAAACGTTATTTAAAATGACTTCAAATTATTGATCGTGTTGATTTAAGACTGGTATAAGACTGATTTAAACCCGATTTGGCACCAGGCGTTAAAAATGTGACATCTCTTCACCAAGTTCATTCAACTTAAGAACATACTAAACAGTGAAGTTACTATCGTGTAACATCAAAGACTCTTACTGAAGCGCTGTGAATGACTGCAGGTATCTTGTGACATTGTAACTCAGTCAAATTGAACTCACTGACAAGTATTACGCTAGTGACAAGTATTACGCTATGGAATTTTTTTTACTTCATCTTTAATATATCTTTTGCTCGCAAAGGGAGGAAAGGGGGAGAAGTAAGGCAATTGTGTTAAGGTTGAGGGTCAAATGAGGCGATACTTTGAACAAGTTTTAGAAACGCTGCCTTCGAGAGTACTAAATGTGCCACGTTATGGAAACTTCACGTAATTGCAAGTACTCATTCTTTTTTATATTTATGCCAAGAAGTCAACAATAAGAAATCTAGTAAATACTACACTAATATTCTTAGTATATATTTGTATATACGTTTATCTGTTTACAGAAAGATGGTTTATAGCACATTTGTTTAAAAGTTAGTTGTGAAAATATGAACCTGCCTGCCAATCTAAACACAACATTCTCTTCAACCTGAACTTGGAAACTTTTTAAAAAAAAAAACAGTTGAAGTTGTTGAGAAGATACTATCCAGCAACAGTTAATGTGATAAGAGGGAGTTCACTTACAACACTGGGAATATAAGAACTGAAGTGACTACTTCAGAGTTGTAACAGAACAGTTCGGAGTACAGTGAATAATCTACAACGTAAACGTTCGTTGTGAGAGTTGTAGTTTATATAAATATACGTACATATTTAGTTGTAACAGTTGCACCTGAGGACTTCATTTCGTGAGCAGTGCAGTTACATTTGCGGTTAAAGTGTGGCTGTTCGAGAATGGATAAAATGGCTACTGATAATTCTGTTATTCATGAGGTAAGAAGATTCAATTAATGCATATCTTAACTCTTTCCATACCATGAAAGTTTCTGAGTTCTGACAACATTTATTTTACGAAACCATAGTTTTTATCACACTAAGAAACGTTTGTGTTTACATTGTTTACATAAGATATTACATTAATGTGTATATCGTTCTCAAAAATAAAAAGCACAATATGGCAGGCGAAAGCATCGTTCCAGAAAATGAGAGGCATTATATGCAACAAGTTATTGTCAATTGAGATCAGAATGAGAGTTATACAGTGCTACATAGAACCAATACTGAAATACAGATGCGAGTCATGGACAATAAATAAACAGATTAAAATATCTCTGAGGGCCACAGAGATGTGATTTTACAGAAGAATGATGAGAATCCCATGGAAATGCTAAAATGACTAATGTGGAGGTGTTGAATGAGGTCAAGAGAAAGAGTATCATCAATATAAGAAAGAGTCAGTCATCATTTTTCGGACATGTGATGAGGATGTGAGGTTTAGAATGCATTATAACAACCGGTAAAATCGAAGGTAAACGAGACATAGGAAGACAGAGAGATATAATTTTGGATATCCTGACTTCATGGCACGGTAGAGCGTCAATATCTGAGATGATAGCAAACTCCAGAGACAGAGATTTGTGCAGATCCATGATCACCTACGCCAGCCGACACGGCACCTGATGATGATATATCATTCAATTTACTCATTTAAATAACAAATTTAGTTGCATCCTCATCGCGTGTTAAATTAGTGCCATTGAAGAGCATTATGAAAGATCCTCACCCAAAGTTAAAAGAACTAAAAGATGGGACTTGCAAACGATGGTATTGTAGAACGTCACAGCAAGTTAGTGATTGTACCATCCATGAGAAGTAATCACAATATAGATGAGACTGCAGTAAAACTATTTGATTAGTGAAACACGTAAACAAAGTACTGTAGTTTTACAAATTACAAAACAATGACAATATGCAGCAACGTTTCGATAACAAGGCCTTTATCAGCAAACGAACAACAGGAGTGATGAATTTTAAAAAGCACTAACAAATGGACGACTACAAACAGAGACATTAAAACGTTTCTAATGAAAATCTGGGAATAAAACGAATAACGAAATAAATGTAACACAAAAACACACATAAAAACTAGAAATAGAAAAGAAGAGAAACAATAAAAAATCAAATAAATATATAGCTTGAATACATGCAACATATGCACATATAGATTACAAGGCATGAGAAGAGAAAGTACTAAGAAGCACAGGAATGTAATACGTTGAGCCCATGTGGTCGCAAGGTACCATACAACGAAAACAACAGATTCTCCAGAGCAAATCGACTGCGATCATCCGAGGAACATGATCGGATGGCTGTGATCTGGACATCGCCTGCTCCTAAATGGCCAGTATCATTGAAATGGGTGGCTAATGGGGTCACAGAGCATATCAATGATACTGGCCATTTAGGAGCTCACAATGTCCAGGTCACAGCCATCCGATCATGTTCCTCTGATGATCGCAGTCGATTTGCTCTGGAGAATCGATTGATTTCGTTGTATGGTACCTTGCGACCACGTGGGCTCAATACATTCCTTTGCTTCTTAGCACTTTCTCTTCCCATGCCTTGTAATCTATATGTGCATATGTTGCATGTATTCAAGCTATATATTTACTTGATTTTTTATTGTTTCTCTTCCTTTCTATTTCTAGTTTTTATGTGTGTTTTTGTGTTACATTTATTTCGTTATTCGTTTTATTCCCAGATTTTCATTAGAAACGTTTTAATGTCTCTGTTTGTAGTCGTCCATTTGTTAGTGCTTTTTTAATTCGTCACTCCTGTTGTTCGTTTGCTTGATAAAGGCCTTGTTGGTCGAAACGTTGCTGTATATTGTCATTGTTTTTGTAATTTGTAAAACTACAGTACTTTGTTTACGTGTTTCGCCATAATAAGTAAGTAATTTGTAATTACTGAATCTTGTTTCCCCTTGTTTTCTGTTTTGCAAACATCGATTTCTTTTAGAATTTTGCTTTAAAATATAATGGCATATACAATTTATACATTTTAAAAAAAGGAAAGGAACCCGTTTTCACACCATAAGGTATATTGGTGAATACGGTGTAAGGGGCATAGTTTTTCTTTGACCTACGGTGCGCGATGGTGGATGTAGTTAACACCACTCCTGACATCTTTACTTATGTTTATCTGGTACCCTATTGAAACTGTGTCGACCTGAGAACCGTTATGGACTGACAAATATTTCCCACGTAAATCCCATACGAAGCAAGTTATTGACATAATTTAACATTTGAAATCCAATGCAAATTTGAAAAACTCTGTTCATTTTATGTGGAATGTAATATTGAGTGACAAACCTAAATGAGGTATGTGACAGTTGTTATATAAGTATAATCATTGACTTTTACAAATTTGATTTCCACCTGTCAGTAATTTGTTCATTATAAACATTGAGTAAATTGTGTTAGTTAGTCATCAGATCATCCTTATTGCACATCGAACAAGTTCATCAATGCCTCGATCGCATCATCAGTATATCCGTCAGCCCAGTATTTTGTTGGTTAATGAAGAACAGTCTATTCCTCGTATTTTGTTCAAATCTAGTAACATTACGTTTGACTCCCAAGTTCCTACAGTCGGGACATGGACATAGAATTCAAATAAAAACCCGCCCATGTAATGCCGTTCAGGCTATCAACCCTGTCCATTGCTCTACCGCTTGCTAGTGTAGCCATGCCTGGAAGTATGTCTGCTCGTTCATTTACCTTGACTCACATATGTACAGGTAAGAAAACGAAGGTAGTTCATTGCAGTAACGAACTCAGCACAGACTCCATCCTCTGTCTACGCTCACAACTATATCGAACTTTCCTGAGCATGCTCATTGAGTGACCAAAAATGCAGACATGTGTGGCGCTCTGCACCTTCAACCAGGTCATTGCCTTGGTGTCTACCATAACTTCTATAGTATTGCCACTTGTGGTCACAGCAAAGCTACAGTATCTTCCCTAACAAATCTCCCACTACTTTGAGGTATGAAAGACATTGCGTTACACAGATGACGAACATCCGATCCCGTCTCAATGATAATGACACACTGTGGAATTCTGACTAAACCAATGCATGCACTTCTGGTTCTACAGCCATGGAGTGTCATAATGGCGTGGATGGAGGTATGTGAGTTTGCATACACCTTTAATCCATTCTTCACCACATTCTATATCATCCAGTGCCAAGACACGGTGTATGACTGACATCCTCTGCCTGACCCAGCCATGATGTTCCCT
This sequence comes from Arion vulgaris, assembly GCA_020796225.1. Taxonomy (NCBI): domain Eukaryota; kingdom Metazoa; phylum Mollusca; class Gastropoda; order Stylommatophora; family Arionidae; genus Arion; species Arion vulgaris. The sequence goes on along the minus strand of CM036760.1, from coordinate 49,483,930 downwards.
ATTTCTCTCATTATCTCCCGATACAGTAGATGATCTCTGTCAGCGCTGAGAAGGAAGTAGACACGTACTCGACATATTTGCATTCTAACAATAGTTAAGTAGTCAAGTAGATATCTCATGGTCCTTACTGCCGTATCTCTTGTACATCCGAGAGTGATATGCATAGTCTCATTTTAAATTGTTTATAATCTTTCACAATTTGCAAGAGACAGAGTGAATTTCAGATGTGCTGCAAAGAGAGCAACGTCATATAAAGGATACGCACCTTGATGATGATGATCTTTTTTCCCTACTGCTTACAGCTGTAGGTTAAATAATATCGTATAGAATTCATTGGCCAAATGTTGATGTCTGAACCTTTTGCACTGCGAATTAGAAATAATTCCTTGTGGTTTACGAACTATATTTACGATTTTGGTAGTTATAAATATTGTTTGTGTTAACACTTTTTTGCTATTACAATGATTTATAATATTTATTATAATTGACGATCAAAAATGAAACTTGCAAAGTGTAGGAAATTAATTACGTCACCGAATTGTTAGAAAGTTTGAATTTTTATCCAAAATCGATCCCATTTTCAGAGTTTGACGCTATTAACCAACACATCCACACTGCTTGTCATACTAAATCTGTTATTGGCACTTTTTATCTTGTCTTATCTCAATAGATAAGCATTTGTTGCACAGTATGCTCTTCATTTTCTACAATGTTTAAGTTCCATGATCTATTCTAATCTCATCTTCGTGCTGCATCTTCTAATATCCCCTTCGTGTTGCATCTTCAATCTCCTCCGTGCTACATCTTCCAATCTCCCCTCCGTGATGCATCTTCCAATATCCCATCCGTGCTGCATCTTCCAATCTCCCATCCGTGCTGCATCTTCCAATCTCCCCTCCGTGATGCATCTTCCAATCTCCCCTCCGTGATGCATCTTCCAATATCCCATCCGTGCTGCATCTTCCAATCTCCCATCTGTGCTGCATCTTCCAATCTCCCCTCCGTGCTACATCTTCCAATCTCCCCTCCGTGCTACATCTTCCAATCTCCCCTCCGTGCTACATCTTCCAATCTCCCCTCCGTGATGCATCTTCCAATATCCCCTCCGTGTTGCATCTTCCAATCTCCCCTCCGTGCTACATCTTCCAATCTCCCCTCCGTGCTGCATCTTCCAATCTCCCCTCCGTGCTACATCTTCCAATCTCCCCTCCGTGATGCATCTTCCAATATCCCCTCCGTGTTGCATCTTCCAATCTCCCCTCCGTGATGCATCTTCCAATCTCCCCTCCGTGCTGCATCTTCCAATATCCCCTCCGTGTTGCATCTTCCAATCTCCCCTCCGTGCTGCATCTTCCAATCTACCCTCCGTGCTGCATCTTCCAATATCCCATCCGTGTTGCATCTTCCAATCTCCCCTCCGTGATGCATCTTCCAATCTCCCCTCCGTGCTGCATCTTCCAATCTACCCTCCGTGCTGCATCTTCCAATCTCCCCTCCGTGCTACATCTTCCAATATCCCATCCGTGCTGCATCTTCCAATATCCCATCCGTGTTGCATCTTCCAATCTCCCCTCCGTGCTACATCTTCCAATCTCCCCTCGGTGCTACATCTTCCAATATCCCATCCGTGCTGCATCTTCCAATATCCCATCCGTGTTGCATCTTCCAATCTCCCCTCCGTGCTACATCTTCCAATCTCCCCTCCGTGCTGCATCTTCCAATCTCCCTCCGTGCTACATCTTCCAATTCTCCTCCGTGATGCATCTTCCAATATCTCATCCGTGTTGCATCTTCCAATCTCCCCTCCGTGCTGCATCTTCCAATCTCCCCTCCGTGCTACATCTTCCAATCTCCCCTCCGTGCTGCATCTTCCAATCTCCCCTCCGTGCTGCATCTTCCAATATCCCATCCGTGCTGCATCTTCCAATCTCCCCTCCGTGCTGCATCTTCCAATCTACCCTCCGTGCTGCATCTTCCAATCTCCCCTCCGTGCTGCATCTTCCAATCTCCCACCTGATGTTCTCAATAAACCTATATATTTAAATCACTTTACTTATTTTATTAGTGTTCCAGTCACCATCATGCTGCTTTCAGTGTTATGTTTTCAAACACCCCCTTCCCCTTCCCTCCTTCCCACTCTGTAATCATTAAACCGTTCGTCTAAATGGAATTTCCCGGAAATCATACCACTCACCTCACTTGACCCTTGCATTGCAGTATTTTTGTTAAAGACGAATTCATTTTATACACAACACAACATGCGAAAATAGATTATATTATGTTACAAATTACATTTACCGCTAAGGAATATCAGTATTATTAACACTTTTGATCAATAAATAATAATGAACTAATAAAATTATGTAAAATTGCAATAAAACTTACAATGTTCTATCAACCATATATAAACGTCAGCCCATATCAATACAACATTTCTTGAAGATCGTTTTTGTTAAATATTTGCCATTACTGCATTGTCATCAACATATCTCAAGTTGTTTGTAGGGTGCATGGAGAAATGTTCAGATTGGAACTGGTAGCTTGTACTCTAAGGAGTCTCTGTGGCTGAGTGGTTAATTAAACCCTTGCCTTGCATTCCAAAGGTCGTTAGTTCGAGTTCGGACTGCGCCATTCTGTTCACAAGTGGATTTTCTCAAGAGAACCCTTGGATTTTTGCTGTAGCTACGGAGTTCGTGCTTTGTGCAATAATCTCGGCAGGTGGCTTGCCATTTCTGCAGAGATGGACTAAACCATATGACGTAAAACCTAGTAGAATGAAGTCAATTCTTCGCCTTTAGACTCTTTGAAAGAAAACAAGAAGGGTAGGAAAAGATCAGACTAAAATTGTGAAGATTATTTCAGTGATGTTTGTCCAACTTATCCAAACTGTTCATAAAACTTATCTATCTAAATATTAGAATAAAAGACACAAGGCTGTAAAGAAAACTAATGCCCGCCTGTCCAGCGTGTTCGTAGCGCGTTGGACTACGAGTGAATAGCCCTCTGTGAGTGCGGATTCAATTCCGCGGGCTGACAGAAAAGCCATAGGTTCCCCAGATTTACGGTGTTCGTGGCACCGAACCGAAGGGCTACGATGTTCATGGCACCGAGCCGAAGAGCTGAAAGCTGAAGTGCTTCTGGATCGAAAAAAGGAAACTGACACAAATGGACTGTTGGTTCATTTCTCGCATCCGACATTCCTCAAGTGATGAAAGGAATTAGTATTCCTGACTCCAGCATACTTGTGTGTCTATAAATATGAAACTGCATACCATACGGTCTACAAAGAGCTCTGCCCCTGAAACTTTCAGTTAACTGAATATGATTGAGAACCTAAAGATGTCCCTAAGTGAACAAGCGCCGATCCACGATCCAATTACGTTTTTCTTTGTGTTTTTCAGCTGTAATCTGTGCACGTGTTATAATCTTAAATATTTCCTTGTATTTTTTTAATCTTTCCTCCTTGATATTCTGTACATTCCAGCATTTGTTCTTCCTTATTTCACTTCCTTGTTTCGCTTTTGTTCCTTTCAAATTTGTCTCTTTAGTAAACTTCTTTCTTCTTTTTTTTTGTCGTTACATTGTTACCGGATTGTTGCCTAGTGTCGTTGTTCTTTCTGATTTGTCTTGCGCTGCTCTAGTGACTTTGGTGATAGTTATTTTTGCTTTTTGATGGGAATCAGCTATGTCATGTACCATAGCAGACGGGATTCAGCTATGCCATGTACCATAGCAGAATCCTGTCAAAAAGCACAAATAACTATCATCCAAACACTTTAGTAATAACATTTTATTATAAAGTCATATTCGTCTGAATAAAAGTCACCTTTTTTTTTTTTTTACTTATCCTGTTTTGCCTCGCATCGTCAGGATAAGAAGAGATATATAGAACATAATTTTGTGCGAGTTTCATACACGGTATCTTACAATGCCTCTGTTATTTTTGTGGTCCATCTGTTGCGTGGACGACCTTTTACTTTGTATCTACTGTATCGGAGTAGCATTGCTCCTTGAGGTCTGTTGGTAAACCTGCTTTTGTGGCCGAACCGGAATAACAGTATTTTGCGTTACTTTGACGCTGATTTAATATTGTGATTGTATTATACATTTGTGAATCTCTTCATATTTCACTATAACAATTCACCAACATTCAAACGTCTTGCACGCCGAGTGGTTACCGGGGCCCAAATTTGGGGTGTAAAGAATAGAACCACTGTTACCTGCCACCATGTCGTAAGAGGCGACTAAGGAGGTTTGGCTGAAATCGGATGCACGTGTCCGCTAGGGAATGCTAACCCGAAACAAATGCTTGCAGAAAACGGATGCACCAGGCCTTAAGGCGCATAACATGGTGCAACGACCTCTCACAATGAGCAATGGGATAACGGATTCTACGGTCGCCAATCTGCCTCGGAGATTTAGCCACGCAGTAAGAATGTCAGATCTACCATCACGAGGGTGGCCAAAACTTACTGCGGGAAGAGGTAGGCACAAACGGGGAAGCAGAAATCATAGGAATTATGTCCTACAGAACTGCCCCCTGTATGTAGACTTGAGAAGAAAGAGGTGGCCCACTTACACCTGCGTCCAAGACAAACTGTATGGAGTGGCTGATAATCTGAGACAGACGGCTGCCTTTATTAGAGAATCTGAAATCCCAATCTAGTAAGAACGCAGAAGAAGAAGGAGAAACGTCTTGCAAATGCTTTTTTTATATGCATCTTTCTGCCCAACACATTCGTTTTCAGCATGTTAGTTTTGGTACAAAGTCATACCAAAAATGGATATGCTTGGTCGAAGATGGAAATATAGCAGCCTCTCTGCAAACGAGTAACAGTGTACAATTACGCTCACTGTCTCAAATCACAAAAAAGAGGTTTGTGAGTGGTTGTTCTAGAGCTAATGTTAGTAGGAAGGACATTTTGACTTCCCTTTCCGATCTATACTCGCTTAGTCAGACTGCAGTGTTCAAATATGTTGCCAGGGTCACCACTTAAAGATGAAGTAGGCTCTTGCTCCGCTCTGGTTTGCTGAACGTGGCTGCTGCTGTTTTCTTCTCATTCACTACTTCTTTTGTCTTCTTCTTCGAACGCTCCATATCGACCACCTGTTAACCACTCTTTGGGATTTGTATGTGATTTGAGAAAACGTTGTACGGTGCGCTAGTTATGCGCCTACAAGTAGGCCAGAACATCCGATTTCTGCGACGCTTTTATTTACTTGGATAGCTTCCTAGGCCCCTACCTCAGTCACCTCTTACGGCATGCCTTGTAGGTCACAGTGTTGCTATTCTTTGCTCCCCTTGCGAATCCCGACAACACACTGGCGACGTCTTATGTCCCCATTCGTGACATGATTACAACAGCTGATACACTATTTGATTGACAGACACACATACACAATCTGTATGCGTCATTTCCCCCATCTCATTTACATAGCACTGCAACAGACAAATTTCCCAGTACCTGTATTATGCCTTCAGCGTATTCTCATACTGAAATAGTATGACAGAGCTACAAACACAGATCTGCGGATCAGAAAATAACAGGAACCCATGATAGCTCAGGTTAAGAGGAGAAAATGGCGATGAGTTGGACATACCCTGCGGAAGGCAAAGTCGAGTAATACTAGATAAGCACGAATGGAACCCACAAAAAAACCTGAAATATGGAAGTCCTAAACAAACCTTGAGACACGTCTTTCTTGGGGAACTGAAGTAGGCCAGACTATCTTGGAAAGCCTTAAAGAAAACAGCCAGATACTGAAAAAAAGTATCGAACAACTGTTTTGAGGCCCTACTCTCCACGAGGAGCGGAGAGAAACAAGTAGTAAGTAGTATCGTAACATGGGGGAAGGGGGTGGGCGGGTTTTAAGATGGTCATCAATAGATTTGCGGTTGTTGCTATTGCTTCAAAAAGAAAATTATTCAATGATATCATTCTCGATTTAAATATTTATGTTCTAAGTATACACATGAATGCACGCACGCACATCATATATATATATATATATGTTGATACATAGAATAGAATTATAAATAAATCAGTTTATCTCGCTCGATATCTTCATCTGCCACGATGATGAACTAAAATATCTTCAAAGTCATTCTATTATATGATCTTTAATTAGTCCAAGGCATATTTTAGAGTTTTTTCATGAGCATTACGGTTCTCACGTACAAACATTTACGGTTCCCATAGATAAACATTTACGGTTCCACAGACAAACATGTATCACAGACAAACATTCGGTTCCCAAGACAAACATTTACGGTTCCCACAGACAAACATGTATGCTTCCCACAGACAAACATTTACGGTTCCCACAGACAAACATGTATGCTTCCCACAGACAAACATTTACGTTCCCACAGACAAACATGTTACGCTTCCCACAACAAACATTTACGGTTCCCACAGACAAACATTATGCTTCCCACAGACAAACATTTCTTCCCACAACAAACATTTAGTTCCCATGACAAACATTTAGTTCCACAGACAAACATTTACGGTTCCCACAGACAAACATTTACGGTTCCCACAGACAAACATGTATGCTTCCCACAGACAAACATTTACGGTTCCCACAGACAAACATGTATGCTTCCCACAGACAAACATTTTAGTTCCCATAGACAAACATTTACGGTTCCCACAGACAAACATGTATGCTTCCCACAGACAAACATTTACGGTTCCCACAGACAAACATGTATGCTTCCCACAGACAAACATTTACGGTTCCCATAGACAAACATTTACGGTTCCCACAGATAAACATGTATGCTTCCACAGACAAACATTTACGGTTCCACAGACAAACATTTTAGCTTCCCACAGACAAACATTTACGGTTCCATAGACAAACATTTACGGTTCCAAGACAAACATGTATGGCTTCCCATAGACAAACATTTACGGTTCCCATAGATAAACATGTATGCTTCCCACAGACAAACATTTACGGTTCCCACAGACAAACATTACGTTCCCATCAGACAAACATTTACGGTTCCAAGATCAAACATGTATGCTTCCCACAGACAAACATTTACGGTTCCCACATACAAACATTTACGCTTCCCACATACAAACAATTACGGTTCCCACAGGCAAACGTTACCTTCTTCATTCATGATCAATACCTGTTCCAACTACCAAATATGACATTATCCGACATTGAGTTCATGCTAGCAGTACATCACTGTTAGTTCAGTAGTTCTTGCTACTAATAACTACTGACCCCAAAGTCATGAGTTTCATAATTACTATTTTGTATACATCGAATTACGAAACACGTAATAACAAAGTACTGTAGTTGTACAAAAACAATGACACACAGCAACGATTCGACCAAAAGGCCTTTATCAAGCAAACGATACAACAGGAGTGACGAATTTAACAGCACACTGCTTGTAAACTACGACAGATATTCCAACAGTAATAAAGCCTTTTGGTCGAAACGTTGCTGTGTATTGTCATGTTTTTGTATTTTGTACAACTACAGTACTTTATATGTTTCACCATTTTACACAGTTTTACTACAGTCTTCCCCATATATCGATTATACATCGAATGAATAATGAAGCAAATTCCGCACATATTTTTCAGTACACAGAAAACGCTGACGCAGTAAGTATTTGCCTTCTTGGATCGATACCTTCTTGGATCGATATTGCTCAGTTTACTGTTTATTTGGTTTTTTTTTAAATTTCTAATGGCACTACATTTCGTTGTTGTTAGTTTGCCTGCTAATACTATGTTGTAATCTTTGGCTGATCGTTAACGATGCTTATGTTGTCTAGTCAGAAATCTAACGATGTTGTGACTGTGATAATGTTTAATATTGAAATAAAACACTAACAATGTGTGTATAACATGTTCAGAAAATGAAATACGTCAAATGCAACAATTGCTTGTACATGGTGGTAAGAGAGTTCTTTAGTTTGGGCTACTGATTTTGTTTACTCATGTGATACTATACACACGTGTCATTGTCCTTAAAGACCAATTTACTTAGTATCACTGCAGCCTCCCCACGGTTGTCTCCTCTGATCACCGCAGATATGTAGATTTCCGTATATCGCCTGGTCAGGGTGTGTGAGGTTTTAGTAAGTGATGTTGTAGGGATGTCATGCAGTCTGTGTTGCTAGGCTGTGTGATGTTTCAGTAAGGGATGTTGTATTAGGGATGTCATGCAGTCCGAGTTGTTAGGCTGTGTGATATTTTAGTAAAGGATGTTGTAGTAGGCATGTCGGGCAGTCTGTGTGATGTTTTAGTAAGGGATGTTGTATTAGGGATGTCATCCAGGGATATGTAGTATTTATATGGGAATATTACATATTGTATGTATTGTATCACACACCATGAGCTATAAGTGCATTAATGTGAAGTAACAGCATGCCTTTTGTAAATTTATTGCAACTGTTTTGTCTGAACACGGTCATCAAACAGAAATTGCTTTTAAGATACATTCAAGATTCTATGTAAACCATAGAGGAAATACGTAAGACATAAATCAAGGTATGTTTACAAAGCACAACAATATAACTCAGCCACGTTACGACCAAAAGGCCGGAATGTAGCAAAGAATACAAGAATAACACGTTACAGGCTTATATAACAGATATGATATAAACATTATGCTATCCGTGCAAATCTGGATGCCGACATCAAATGATAGAAGAAAACTATTCACAACAGAGATGAAGTGTTTACGAAGAATGCTAGGAGTAACAAGAAAAGACCGGTTGAGAAATGAAATCAGGGGGGAAAAAGTGGTTACAACATCAGTACTGAATTTCATCAAGAAACAACAAATTAAATGGTTCGGCCACATAAGTAGATTACCAAAAGACAGTGCGACTCAAAGAGCAATATGACTCCGATATATTGGATACAAAGAAAAAGGCAAGCCATGCAAAATGTGGACATCAGAGATAACAGAAACGACGAAAGACACTGTTTATGTAGAGCACACAAAAGCCCGTTCCAGATATATCTTCTTATCCTGATGTTGTGAGGCAAAACACGATTGGAGATAAGAGAAGATATACATATTGAAACAGTGGTGTCATATTAGCAGTAGATAGTGACAATTTGTGACTAAAAACGAAATAAATTTGGCAAAGACCAGAAATTAAAACACGACCAATTTTGGTGGAAACTTCATTGCATCATGTTTTTGTGCTTCGTAAAATTACCTAACTTTGTGTAAACTTATTCTCTTCTTCCTCCCTCCCAGTCCGCCCGTGGTACATAGTTAGTTTTGCTACATTCTTCCCTTGCATAGATAATATATACACAGTAATAGCAAACGCTGAGATTGTGTCAAGTGTGTTTATAGAAGAGAATCCGATAGCATCAACATATTTGCTATGCTATAGAGCGCAGAAAGAATAAGGTCGACCAAAGACTTGAGGAACAAAGCAAACTGTTATAAGAATCACAAAACTGTCATGAGATGTTTCATAATAGATGACTGCAGATCGAGTATATTAGAGAGGGTTTGTTGCTACACTACAAGACACCCATAGATGTAAGACGATAATAAGGATCGAACACAGTTCGACCGAACCTGAACTGATTATTCTGTTCAATAGACGACGCTGTTTATTAAAGACCCGACGTAGTGAAGCTCTTTTTTGAAGAGTTAGCTGGTTGTGTTTTAAAAAAATGCTCATTTGTATGGCTAGGCAATGGGTTCTGTAAGAAACAAGGTTTTGTTGCACGAATCCTGTACTTGGTAATTAGTTTTGTTTTCTTAAAGCTCCTAACACTTGTGCACTGTCTATTTATTGCCCGTAAATGTAATGGTGACTTATTGTTTCGTCGATCTCTGGTCAAGAACGAGATAAGTCGAAAATTGTAGTTCTAGGTGTACTAGCATTGTAGGAGCATAGTCACAGGATCAAATAATTCTGCAGTGAGAATGTAACTTTTCTTACCATAACGTCTCTCAGATCGAGCCAGCTTCAACTGGTACCAGAGAAACATTGAGAAGTAAAGAAGGTCGGTGTGATGTTGATTACATCACAATCTTGTACAGTTAAGTCAAAGAAAAATACGGGGGTGTCTGCAAAAAGTAATGAACATAACATGGGACGAATTCAGGAGAAATGATGAAATCAAAGAAATGTCTAGTCAGCAGCCACTAGTAACAGCTTTTATAAGAAAGAGAAGATGAAGATATGTTAGCTTACTCCGAGAAAAAATGATCAAAGAATTAAAAAAACAGGCATTGAAGAAGGAGTCAAAGGATTCAAGAAAGAAAGGACGTTCTATAGAAACCCGTAAACCAGCTTTACTGAGAGATACGAGAAATATCAGACTCAATTCCATAGAAGCAATTGAACGAGTTAAGATCCAATACTGATTGAGGGAAGGGACATAGAAGATGTGGATGAATTTGTCTGCCTTGGAAGTAAGATCAGCAGATCAGGAGGTACAGACGAGGACATTAATGCTAGGATTAGGAAGGACCGACAGGCCTTTGCGATCCTGCACATGGTGTGGAAGTCCGCTGCCATCTCCACGAAAACAAAGCTCAGGATTTTCAGCTCAAATGTGAAGTCGATGTTGCTGTATGGCTCGGAAACTTGGCGAGTCACTAGGGCAAATACAAATAAGATCCAGACCTTGTCAACGGATGTTTGCGGCGGATTCTCAGATTGAGATGGTAGATAGAGTTACAAACACGGATCGTGGATAGAACAGCAGGAACCTATGATGACACAGGTCAAGAGGAGAAGATGGCGATGGATAGGCCATACCTTGCGGAAGACACAGTCGAGTGTCACTAGACAGGTGCTCGAGTGGAACCCGCAGGGAAAACGAAAAAGAGGACGCCCTAAGCAGACTTGGAGACGAGGTCTTACTGAGGAGCTGAAGAGTGCTCAATTGACTGGGAGACCATAAAAAGAACAGCCAGAGACTGAGAAGAGTGGCGAACAACTGTTGAGGCCCTATGCTCCACGAAGAGCGGAGAGGATTAATGATGATGATGAATTGAACGAGTTGATCAAGATAGAGCGGTATGGACAAAATTACTTGTCGGCCACATATAACGTAAAACGGTAGGATAAGATACAATAACTAAGAAGCGAGACCTGGCCCGATAACACTGAGCTTCATGAGAAGCTGTACGGAGCGCTGGAGTCCTTAAAAATAACGGTAGCATTCATGGAAAAATCTGGTTCATCGGTCTAGGCAGGGATCGTGAGAGAGAAATACAATAAAACAATGTGACCGACATGCACACGACAGGAATTAGTAGTATTACAGTGTCATCACCATGGGCCGTGCCGGCTGGCGTAGTTGATCAATATATCTCCACACATCTGTCTCTGTGTTTGCTATCATCTCAGATGTTGACGCTCTTCCGTGCCATGACGTCAGGCTATCCACAATTTTCTCTCTCTGTCTTCCTATGTCTCGTCTTCTCTCGATTTTACCAGTTGTTACAATGTGTTCTAAACAGTACGAACACCATATTCTTAATATACCCAACCATTTAAGTTTTTCTGTCTCACTTCTTCTCCTCCTCCATCATTTACTTCTTTATAGAAGTGTTGGGGGCTGGGGTAGTGATTTTGTGTGTGCTGGTTCTAGTGCACTTTGTAAGCTGTTATTAATTTTATTAAGACTGTTCTTGATGCCATCGCTCATCTTTTGTGTGGTCTTCCTTTAGCACTGTACACGTTATTCTTTTTTTTTTTAGTATGACTCTCCGTGGTAGACGATACTGTCTCTCTTTCTCCATTTAATCTCAGTTTTGCACATCATCAGATGCCGTGCTGGCTGGCGTATGGATCATGGATCTCCATAAATTCTGTCTTTGGTGTTTGCTATCAACTCAGATGTTGACGCTCTACCGTGCCATGAAGTCAGGCTATCCAAAATTGCTCTGTCTGTCTTCCTCTGTCTCTTCTACCTTCGATTTTACCGGTTGTCACAATGTGTTTTGCACATAACACATTTGTATTTACTGAGATATACTGTTGAAAACATTACCGTCACCAGATGTTAACCAATGGGAGCCGTGTCCTGTTACCTTAACCACATTATCGTTGCCGTGTTAAGTAGCTACTTAAGTGTACCACCTACAGGACAAACGTACAGACCAGAACATATCTAGATCAGTTACATAGCTTTGACTCTAGTTGCTTAAGTGGCTTCCTTCCTGGAGCAGTTGTACATAATGAGAAATCATTACGGTAATGAAGCGATGTGTTACGTTTAAAAGTCGTTGCATTCACATAGGGGAAAGAATACTAGTAATCTAATTTGATCAGAGTTAAAGTAATGCTACTGGAGAGTACTTAGAATATCATGGACAGAGAAAAGAACGAAAGCTTCTGTTCTGCAATAGCTTGATATTAGAGTTGGCTATTAAAGAGCATACTATCAAGGAAATTAGATATTTCGGACATATCAAACGATATGAGTGCACAAAGAAGATAATTTTGGACGGGGTGGTGCCAGAAAGAAGAATGAGAGGAGTTGACGATGGGTGCAAGATGTCATTGACGATCTAAGAATGACTGCTGCTGACGCCGGTCAGCTTAGACTAGAGAGATTTTCAGGACTGCTGTCATGGGAACCAAGTTCCGGAAGGGACAAGCTACTTGATAATGAATCTAACTTTGTAGTGTTCATGAAGTACAATAGAACAGTGCGCATGCAGCAGTTGCCGAATCCGTGTTTGGCCCGTGTGTTGCCGGGACTCGCAAGGAGCAAAGAATGTTAACACTGCGTCCTACAAGGCATGCTGTAAGAGACGATTGAGGTATGGACCTAGGGAAGCTACCTAGTAAATAAAAAGTGTCGCAGAAATCGGATGTGCTGGTCTAATTGTAGGCGCAGAATTGACACAGTGAGTGTACAATAGCTAATATGCTCGGATCACATACAGATCACAAAGAGTGGTTTAACAAGTGGTCGATATGGAGCATTTGAAGAAAAAGAAAAATGATCGCTATTTTATTAAAGATAATGTGTAAAGAAGTGTTTGATAAAAAATATTCAATTCGAGAAGAATGAAATACTTTGAACGTATAAGACGACATTGTTCTCTGGAAAATATCTTCTTGGGGACATGATGCATTGCAGACAGGAGTGGAAGAAGAAGATGGGTGTAAGATGTCATAGACTAGCTGAGAATGACTGAGGAGAACGCTGAACGTCTCACGTAGGACAGGGAGCCATTTAGAGCTGATATCATTAAATAGGCCGTCCACGCAAAAGATGGAGTTCAGAAATAACAGACGTTGAAAAACACTATTTATGAAGCGCACACACAAGCCCGTCCTATAAATCTCTTTTACCTGACTGTGAGCCAAATTCCAACATGGACAAAATAGATAATGATAATCATGGTGGGGATGAACGTGTAGTCGTTCCGGGGGTCTCTGGCTAAGTAGCAATAACTCTTGCCTTGCGTTCCAAAGGTCGTAGGTGCGAATCCGAACCGTGCCGTCCTGCTCACGAGTGTATTTCTTCCAGAGACCCCTAGGATTGTTGCCGGAGCTACCGAGTTCGGGCATTACTCTCGACATGTGTCTTGCCATTTCTGTAGAGAGGAACTGAGCGATATAGGGTAAAACCCAATGCAATGAAGGCAGTCCTTTAGCACTTGACACTTTAGATGTCATGACACAAAGTAGGCTGAGAACCGTTGTTGAAAGCACCAATTTCATATGCCCTTCACTGTCGCTGAATTCGAAGTTAAATATAACTTTTTCCTTGATGTAACGTTGATCAGGCAAATTGTTTGTATGTTGTGATTAATGACCAGGATATGTGAACCCTTAGCGGATGTTGACTTTAGCATGTGTCCCCCCGTGTTACGCACATTGTGACAAAAGTTATGGCGACTAACTAACGTTTAAGTTGATTGCAGTGTTGAGTTTCTTGCTCAAAGTGAATCATCTTTTCCGTTGCATGTTTTACTTCCATGTTTCATCTGTTTAATATTACAAAATTTAACTTGCACTGTGTATATTTAATTGAAAAACTGTTGTTCAATTAACAGTTAAAATAGTTGTGTTAAACAAATTTGAATAGAAGTTTCAATATAAGCGATGTTGGTTTGGAAAAACTCTTTGTGATTTATAGTTAAAATAGATGTGTAGTTTGTTGAAAAAAATGATTGTTTAGTCAGCAGTGAAAAACAAGTATTAGTTGAAAAATCTTTGTGTATGTAAGTTCCCAACCCATGGCCCGCGTATCGTGTGCGGTCCGTAATGTAGTTTATTGCGACTTTCACATTAAGTTTAGAATCATACTCATATCTTATGTATATATGATTGATGAAGGATCATCTCATTGCACTTCGGTGAGTAACCATGTGTGCTCCGATCTCTTTCTTACACGTGAAGATCTCAGCTGCAATGCACGAACTCCGTAGCACAGGCGAGGGTCCCCGCTGTAATTCTGAAGATGTTTGAAGATATTTTTGTAGGAATTTTAATCTATTGTGAATTTTGCACGGGCAGCGGCTTTTCAGCCTGCTCTTCTCGATTTTGAACTGACAATGGTTCTTTTACGTGCTCAATTTAACACGGACCTACATTTATCGTCCGTCTCCGATAGGACTAGGAACTCGATCTGACCTACACTGAGAACATGGATCTCTGAAACAATATCCATATTGCCCCACGAATGAGCGAACATGGTGCCGTTGACACGAGAGGCGAGCACCTAACCTCTACGCCACAGAGGCTCCTTCTTTAATGCTTGTGTAATAGACCATGCATTGCATTCATATGTTAGTACTTAACAAACTGCGTTAGAAGTGTTAACTTTTATTAACTTGTCTGTGTTAGGCTATATGTTGCTTCTTCATACTTTATCACTGTGACTGTTGTAACGATATAAATAATAGACAGTATATGTGCTTCCCAATACGTGTCTTCCTTGTTGACTCGTGACATACGCTAAATTAATCAGATGTCACGGCCAAATAAAAGTCCAGGGAAGGAGGAGCAAGGAACAAAAATGTTGGTAAGTGGTTTTAGTCAAAGTAGCAAGTTGGCGGAATTCAGTTTAAGAATATGGTGGACTGGGGAGTAACAATGTTTTGTTTGTTTCTTGCTTTAAGAATCTTATGTAATAACCCTGTGAAACACCTTCACGATTTTAATGTCTGAGAACCGCTGTTTTAGACGATGCTTATTTTGTTCCATAGGTTAGACAAGTTTTATCATTTTGTTAGTTCCAGGGGTCGAGATCCAAATAAAACAACTGGTTGTGTGCAAGACTGAAATGAGAAATACCGATCTGGCTTATATTATAAGTCAGGTGATGAGATACTGTTATTGCTATTTTCGAGTTCATCATCAAATAGCTTGTCCTGAGCAGAACGTTGCTACCTTAACAGTCCTTGTCTCTGTAGCGGTCATCCTCAAACTATCAGTTACATCCTGAATCCATCTTCTCTGTGGTCTTCCTCTTTGCCTGGATGCCTCCTTCCATGGTGTTTTTCTCCATCCCTTCGTGACTCTTTATATGTCCAAAGTACTTAAATTTTCTTATTTATAGCATCAGCCAGTTTCTCTGATTTTCTAGGAGCTCGTGCACCACCGCTGATATTGTCTTGTGTCATGAAGAGATCGGTGCACACATGGTTATTTACCAAGTGCAATGATAATATCAGTCAATGTAACTGAGTCAGAAAAAATAGAAAGAACAAAAACTGCATGCAACAATATGAGACAAAATTGATATACATATTTAATGCCCTGTAGCCTTTTCTGTCCTAATAGTCATAAAGTGCCTTCACTTCACATTTCTAGGTTTGATTGGGAAGAAGGTAGGAGGGCAATTCCTTAGTCACGGATGTGGGACTGCACCCACAACCTCTTGTGTCTGATTACGCTTATCCGTCCCACTTGATATACATACAAATAAATAACAAAATAAACGTCAATCTCCATGTGTTGTATATATTCTTTTGTGTCTTCCGGCGGTAAAACATGGACATTGAACAAAGAACTTGAAGAGAAAATTGCAACTTCTAAAATGTTGATTCTTAGAGGAGGCAAACATTTTTTTAAATTAGAGACAGAAACAAATCCAGTTCTGAACACTTAGAAATAAATAGAGATTGTTTGATGATATCATAAACAAATGAAAACGTTTGGACATATCGCCCGTGTGGTATCGGGACCCGCAAGGGAAGCAAAGAATAGTACCACTGCGGCATAAAAGGCAGGTAATTAGAGGCGACTGAGGTAGGGGCCTAGGGAAACTACCCTAGTAACTAAAAAGCGTCACAGAAATCGGATGTGCTGGTCCACTTGTAGGCGCATAACTACTTGTAGGCCATAACTGCACTTGTAGGCGCATAACTGGCCCACTTGTAGGCGCATAAATGTTCCAC
The DNA here is from genome assembly GCA_020796225.1 of Arion vulgaris. Classification (NCBI taxonomy): domain Eukaryota; kingdom Metazoa; phylum Mollusca; class Gastropoda; order Stylommatophora; family Arionidae; genus Arion; species Arion vulgaris. Next base: position 49,467,547 of record CM036760.1, on the reverse strand, counting down.
TAACTCCTTGTGCAGTCGCATAACATGGCCATTGTACAAGGCGATAACTGGACTTGAAGAGAAATTGGCATAAAGTAGAGGTCTATATGGTCCTTGTAGGGCGAAACTGTTTACCGTGAGGCAAGCAAACTCCAGTAGGCGCATAACTGGACTTGTGGCGCATAACTGGCCACATTGTAGGCGCATAACTGGCCCACTTGTAGGCGCATAACTGGCCCACTTGTAGGCGCATAACTGGTCCACTTGTAGGCGCATAACTGGCCCACTTGTAGGCGCATAACTGGCCCACTTGTAGGCGCATAACTGGCCCACTTGTAGGCGCATAACTGGCCCACTTGTAGGCGCATAACTGGCCCACTTGTAGGCGCATAACTGGCCCACTTGTAGGCGCATAACTGGCCCACTTGTAGGCGCATAACTGGTCCACTTGTAGGCGCATAACTGGCCCTCTTGTAGGCGCATAAATGTTCCAACGTACAATCTCTCTTAGGTGCAGATCGCATACAGATCACACAGAATAGTTAACAAGTGGTCGATATGGAGCGTTCGAAGAAGAAGATTTCGACATACAAAGATACGAGGGTTTCTCCATATGGTTCCTTCCCTGTCGGCAGAAATGGCAAGCCGTTTACCGTGAGTGCTGCACAAAGCACGAACTCCATAGCTCCATCAACAATCCTAGTGATCTCATGATATTTTAAACACTATCAGTCGATATCCTATTTATGTCATAGTTAACATATATTGCATTCACAAATGTTCACAATTACTGCCGGATTCTTATGTCTGTCCCTATGCTTTAATTTCCTCTTCCACCGTCCTTCTCCGTGTTACTTTTGATCTGCGCAGTCTCCACATTTCGTCTGTATTCTATGGTAGAACTGTCAATGCCACAGTAAACGGTAGCATTCTACACACCATACATTAAACTAGCGACCATTTAACGGTAACATTTTGAAAAAGTACGTGTTCACTTATATATATATTCAATTGAAAGAGCGGTTGTGTTATGCACACCTTTCGCCCTCATACAGCATCCGCCTCTGTTATACCTCGATGAATGAAGTAATCACAGAATGAGTCAACCTCCCCTAGCCCACATCTCGTTAGCAATCTAAGAGAAGACAAGATGCCGTGGCATCCTTCTTTCTGCCGTCAACGTAAACTTTGCACCTTTTAAAACACTGATTCCCAAGCTCTTATTTTTGCGGCGACTTTGAATAATATAAAAACCCTCATTTTTTCCAGAGATTCCTAGGATTGTTGCCGGAGCTATGGAGTTTGTGCTTTGAGCAATACTCTTGATAGGTGGTGTTCCATTTTTTTGCGGAGAACTAGCGAGCCATATGGGGAAACCCGATACAATAAAGTCAATTCTTCGACTTTAGATCCCTTATACCGCATGGTATATAAACGAGTTCATTATGTCTGATCTAAGCTTAAGATTGTGAAGATGTCACCCCATACAAACATGCATTAGCAACCAACCAATATCAGGACTGTAGTTTACTACTGCATGTCTCTTGTCAGAAATACATTTTTCAAAGAAATCATCAGTAGGGGTCAATTAAACGTCAAGTAAGGATAGCAGAATCTGGTGATGTAATCATATCTCTTCACATGTTTGCCAAAACCTTCGTGAATGTAATGACCTAACCCATGGCCTCCGATAACATACAGTCGGCGGGTTCAGTTAAAAATTCTAGGAAATAAGAGCACAACTGTCGCGTGATCCTCGCATTCCAGTTTTGTTGTATATAGACTCATTTTCAAAACAATACAACATACTAAATTGATGTTATATTATGTTACAAGTTCAGTTTAAAGCTAAGGAATATTAGTATTATTAATATTTTTCTGCAATAAATAATCATGAACGCATAAAATTGAGTAAAATTACAAAAAAAAAGAGTACAGTGTTCTATCAAACATACAAACACCAGCCCCCATTCAACACGAATTTTCGAATTACTGTCTGAGCAAGTCGGCCTTCTGTTGCTCACCCCTAACCTTGGAGAGATTAACAATTTGGAAATCGTTTTTTGAGTTTCACGGTTAATCTATTTCTTCTTTACATTGAAGAGATTTACACATATACGAATTAGACGATTATTAAGTTGTTACAACTTTTATTCTCATGTTACATAGCATATCAAGTCTTTCAATCCTCCATACTCTAGTGGATATGTTGTCCAGCACAGCTGGGGGCTCGATGATATCAGCCAGTTGGCATGTAGTGGACATATTTGAATAGAGGTCACATACTAAGATCTCTCTATAAGCGCCACATGACATGGCTACTAATTCCTTTCTGTCGTTTACAAACAATATGAATTAATCATCACTTGCAACGTCTACTAATTTATTTCTGTATTCTAAAACAACAGCAGTTGAGAGGGGAGGATATGTGGTTAAGCTGTTGCCTTGCGTCCAGAAGGTCGTGGATTCGAATCAAGTCTGCGCCGTTCTGTTTACGAGTGCATTTTTTTCTTCAGAATAACCCTAGAATTGGTGCCGGAACTACGGAGTTCGTACTTTTGAAATACCGTCGGCAGGTGGCGTGCTATGGGGAAACCCGATGCAATGAAGTCAATCTTTCGTCTTTAGATTCTTTGTTTACAAATCTTGTTTTTTCTATCAATACTTTGCTCTCATTGTCTTAGAGTACGTTACTGGGTTATACAGGACAGATTTGCTCTCTTTGTCTTAGAGTACGTTACTGGGTTATACAGGACAGATTTGCTCTCATTGTCTTAGAGTACGTTACTGGGTTATACAGACAGATTTCTCTCATTGTCTTAGAGTACGTTACTGGGTTATGCAGGACAGATTTGCTCTCATTGTCTTAGAGTACGTTACTGGGTTATACAGGACAGATTTGCTCTCATTGTCTTAGAGTACGTTACTGGGTTATACAGGATAGATTTGCTCTCATTGTCTTAGAGTACGTTACTGGGTTATACAGGATAGATTTGCTCTCATTGTCTTAGAGTACGTTACTGGGTTATACAGGACAGATTTGCTCTCATTGTCTTAGAGTACGTTACTGGGTTATACAGGACAGAGGGATAAAGATTGCTTCTCCAGGGCTATAGATACGCATGCTCAGGTTTTTTTTCTTTCCAACCAAAAAAATAATTTCTGACCTTACTTGGGGATCGAACAGTGGATGTTTCCGTCACTCGACCATCCGCTCTCTAAATTTTTCTTCGATATAGTTAAAAACTAAGTAGACAGCAAAGTACTTAGTACGATATTTATTTGCCAAACTTATAGTCTCGTAACCTGGTAGGCAGCAAAGTACTTCGTACGATATTTATTTACCAAACGTATAGTCTCGTAACCTTGTTGGTAGATTTCCATATCCACCCAAATAAAACATGGGTACGTGTACCGACTATTCAAGTTAGCAGCAATATCGACTCGTCACCAGCACGTTCAGCAATCTTACTTATATACTCAAGAACACTGACATCATTTCAAGTCTGTTTTCTTAGAAAGGGGCATAATCAATCTTCTTGTCACATAGTTTTCTACAACGGTTATCACCACTATCATTGATGCTGAATTCATCAGTTCATTTCTAATGTAACGCTGAAAATTACAGTGAAATTATATACCGAACTTTGTGAAATATGAAAACATGAAGTAAACTAGTTTGTACCAAGTAAAATAATAATGTAACCAACACAGAACGGGAGTTGTTATTCTAAACACAATGAAATACATGCTTGTAAGGAGATCGGAGCAATTATGGACATGTGCGATGAAGATGATCCACAAATGGACAATGAACAAAATAATACTGTGTTAGGCTTGTATTTTTCTTTGATCAAAGGTACGCAACTAACGATAGGCCATCTTTGATTCTCAGTGCTTTTATTGTACATAATTAAGGCTATCTTGGCCTCAGAGCGATTTGCGATCAGAAAAAGGCCCACTCAACTGTAATTTTGAACCTGGGACCCCGAGTCTAGGAAACCCAGTTCAGTTTAGTTCTCCCGTTCGATATCCTTGCACATTGGGCAAGTTTATGCATTCTCCGTCCTCTATGCTTATATCCTTCTCATTATTCCCGTGCTCACTGTACCCAAGTGATGTTGGTTTTGGGATATCTTCTCTATCTTTCCCACATAACATCATCGATTGATGTTGTTCGTGCTTAACCCTCATTTAAACCATGTGGTTCACTGTTTCTAATTTCTATTTGCACATTTGTGAAGTAAAGTGCATTTATAATGTTTTCATTATTCATACTTCTCCCACTTGCAGCGGATACCCATCCAACACGCTTATCTGTCTTTACATGTCCCTGCATCTTCAGACATGTATATCAAAGACAGTTTCTTGAAACAGGACTGCTGAATTATGTTGACGACCAATTAGTGCGAACAAAATGCATTTATCCAGAAAAGGATACAAACTACATCGAATGCTAATCACAATGGCACTATAGGAAAATCGATACTAATAAAATAGCTAATATTCTGTTAACGAACGGGACCCAACGCGAGACAAAAATCAACAAATGTAATAGAGACGAACATGTTGGCATCTTCCAGCTACGTACTCGGCACAGTGGGTTGAAGTACCATCTGCTTAACAAGTACAAGATAGACCTTACTGACAAATGCACATGTTGCACCAGCAAGAGAACATAGATACATATCCTGCAAGAGTGTCCAACATACGATGAACAGAGGTAACACACATGGCCAACCACCATGTCAGTGCAACTCAAGCTATATGAAGATGAACACAGATTCGAGTAAAACACTAAGTACTATATAAGTCGATGTCTGAAGACGTAGGAAGAAGAAGAGGGAAAAAAAGTAACAAAACATCTGACATAATTGTACATCATTTTAAACTAGATTAAGGTAGTTATCTTCATTGACAATTCTCATGTTATGATATTATCAAACCGGCTTAAGTGTACCTGTACAATGAAGATTTGGGGAACTACTGCTGGAAATAAGCAAGCCACGAAGAAAGTAACAACAAAACATTCTTTGTAGCTTGACTTGAGGAAAGAAGTTTAAATTAGAAAGGGGATGCATGTAGTCCAGACAGTCTACATCTGTGGTTTCAGTGTGGTTGAAAAATTAAGAACAGTTATATTTCACAGTTGCCAGGAGTCCGATGGCAGCTGAAAAAGGGAATATTTTTGCTCGTTCAGTTTCTTTGTTATTTTCTTGATTAGTTTTGTTATTTACCAGATTTTAGATTTGCAGATATTATGAGAGTTTTGTGACGTGATACATAGTTGGTTTATTGTTAGTCTGTGTGAGTGTAGAGCGGTTTATTGTTAGTTTGTGTGAGTGGAGTAGTTTATTATTAGTTTGTGTGGTGTAGCGGTTTATTGTTAGTTTGTGTGAGTGGAGCGGTTTATTGTTAGTTTGTGTGAGTGTAGTAGTTTATTGTTAGTTTGTGTGAGTGTAGCGGTTTATTGTTATTTTATGTGGTGTAGAGCGGTTTATTGTTAGGTTGTGTGAGTGTAGCGGTTTATTGTTATTTTATGTGGTGTAGAGCGGTTTATTGTTAGGTTGTGTGAGTGTAGCGGTTTATTGTTAGTTTGTGTGGTGTAGCGGTTTATTGTTAGTTTGTGTGAGTGTAGCGGTTTATTGTTATTTTATGTGGTGTAGAGCGGTTTATTGTTAGGTTGTGTGAGTGTAGCGGTTTATTTTTAGTTTGTGTGGTGTAGCGGTTTATTGTTAGTTTGTGTGAGTGTAGCGGTTTATTGTTATTTTATGTGGTGTAGAGCGGTTTATTGTTAGGTTGTGTGAGTGTAGCGGTTTATTGTTAGGTTGTGTGAGTGTAGCGGTTTATTGTTAGTTTGTGTGGTGTAGCGGTTTATTGTTAGTTTATGTGGGAAGAAAAGATGTGTTGGTTTTGCTATTGGTTTTCGGAACTCGATAGAACATATATTGTTTCTTGAATATTAGCTTATTATCTAGCTACTTCTGTCTTCTTCTTCGAACGCTCCATATCGATCACTTGTTAACCACTCTTTGTGATTTGTATGTGATCCTAGCCTAAGAGCGATTGTACATTGTGCCAGTTGTGCGCCTACAAGTAGGACAGCACATCCGATTTCTGCGAAGATTATTATTTACTAGGTTAGCTTCCTAGGTCCTACATCAGTCTCTTCTTGACATGCCTTGTAGGTCGCAGTGGTACTATTCGTCGCTTCCCTTGCAAGCCCCGGCGCCACAAGGAGATCTAGTTACTGTTTTAGCATATCGTCATACGTGTACTGTCTTCAGATAGTTGCCGTATTATTTTTCTGTCGTCAGTCAGTCATCAGATCACAATACCAATAGCTTCAATAAACTGTCAGGTTATCTATAATAATAATAATTCCTCTCGTACCGTTATACGTTACATAGGGCCTGCAAGTAATTTCTCCATACCGCTCTATCCTGGGCAACTCGCTCAATCTCCTCCATGGAACTGAGACCGATATTTCCTGCCTCTCCCAGCAAAGTTCGTTTCAGGGTCTCCTTAGGTCGACCTCTCTTTCTTGAACCCTTTGCATCCCACTTCAATGCCTGATTTGATATTCGTTGATCATTTCTCCTCAAGGTGTGTCCAACATATCTCCATCTTCTCTTTCTTATAACAGTTGTCACTATTGGTTGACCAGACATGTCTCTGATTTCATCACTTCTCATGAATTCGTTCCATTTTATATTCATTATTTTTCGCAATCTATTTTCAAATGCATTCAACGTGCTTTCTATATCTTTAGGTTATCTATAGATCCTCCATATAATCCCTCAGATTTGGAAATTAAAAAGAAAAAAAAAGTAAAGTAACCCATTTTTATACCATGTAGTAGCCCGCATGCCCGGCGTGTTCGTAGCGCGTTGGACGAAGGGTTACAAGCCCCATGTGAGTGCTGTTCAATTCCGTGGGCTGGCAAAAAAGTCACAGGTTCTCCGAAAATACGGTGTTCGTGGCACCGAACCGAAGGGTTATGATGTCCATGGCACTAAGCCGAAGAGCTAAAAGCTCAAGTGCTTCTGGATCACCAAAAAATACCATATGGTATATTGAGGAATACGGTGTTTAAAGACAGTTTTAAGGAGAAAGGGTGTAGACTCAAGAGAGGCAGATCATGGCTGAGTCAGGCGGAAGATACGCTTAGGAAAATATGTGATCCTTCCGGAATTGAAACAGGAGAGGAATGGATTGCTGTGCCGTCTCAATTTCCGACTGCTTTCACCGTTATTACATCTATTAAGAAAAATTGCGAACAAAATAATCTATCACTGCTAAACGTGGAGGTGGAGGTTTTCTTGAATGACATCATCAATGATACAGATGTGGTTATTTACACCGATGGTTCAGTCATTCGCCAACAACGCTGTGCGTGGGCTTTTCAGCACGCTCAGGAGGAAAAATAATAAGAGAGGCCAGTAGGGCCTACGCAACAACCACCAGTAGCTTGACAATGGAGGTTCGGGCGGTTACGGAGGCGGTGAACTGGTTGGCATCTCACAATTACTCTCGTGTTTTCATACTCAGTGACTCCATGAGCATGATTCGTAAAGTCGAATCAGGTATGGTGAGACGCAACTGGGTGGAGGTACTGGTACAGACAATGATCAGAGAAATCACCTTTATTTTTGTCCCTGGGCACGCAGGAGTTAGGGGTAATGAACGAGCTGATAGATTGGCTGGCTTAGCTACAATATCAGAGGAGCTGCAATGGATCGAAATGACATTCTTCACGCATTGAGAGAGTCTTTCCGAACAGAGGAGTTTCAGGGCTGTAATCCCACTCGCTGACCAGATTGAAAGAGATGGGTGTCAATATTGGTGCAACCCGAAAAGAACGAAATACTAAATATGCAAAGAGATTGATTAATCAACATCGAACTGGCGTGTTGAGTCGCTGGACGCTGCTGGATTTGCGGAGGCGGAGATAGGAGCACCCATGAACATGTCCGGAGTGCTATAATGATAGTCCTCATATAACTGATAACTGAAGACAGTTTTTTTTCTTCGACCATCGGCACACGATGCGTGGCATTTTCAATACAATTGAGATGTGAACATCAGGAGTGTACCGACAAAGCAAGGGACGGGTTGATTAATTGATTGGACCATCATCATTGCACTTCGGTGAGTAACCATGTGTTCTCCAATATCTTTCTTACGCAGGACAATATCAGCGGCAGTGTACGAACTCCGTAACACCGACGATGGTCCCCGATACAATTTAAAATACGGTGATAATATTTTGTAGGAATTAAATTTTTTAAACCTCTTTCTAATGAATTTTGCCTGGGCAGCGGCTTTCCAGCCTGCTCTTCTCTCGATTTTGAATTACCAAGTGTTCTTTTACGTGCTCAACTTGAAAAGTTTTATCGTCCGTCTCCGATAGGACTAGGAACTCGATCTCATTTACACTGAAACGTAGGCTTTCACCCACAGTGGTATCAGGGTTCTCTGAGAAAAATATCACGATGGCTTCCCGAGGAAGGGAACCGAGTACCGTTGAAATGAGAGGTGAGCAGCTAACCTCTACGCCACAGAGACCCTCTTAACCCATTCGCCTTTCTGAGCAGATTTACTGGCCCTGTGTATTTTGTTGATGGTGACGCAAAGCAAATATACTGATCAAATCAGTATACATTGTATATAAATGCGGCCTAGAGTAAAACAAATTGCGAAGTGATAGGGTTATGGGGAACATACCTTGTTGGAAAACCGTTACAGCCCACCTTTGATGTGCATACGTCACATGATTGATTGTGTATATTCCCCATTTTCATTGTTGAGCATCTATACATGTTGGGGTTGACATGTTACGCTTTCTGTAAGGCATGTTACCAATACAATCGTACTTGAAATGGAGTATGTTCTTGATTAGCTATGGTTGCCCGCGTGTCCAGCGTGTTCGTAGCGCGTTGGACTACGAGTGACAAGTCCGCGGGTTCAACTCCGCGGACTGGCAGAAAAGGTTCCCCAGATTTACGGTGTTCGTGGCACCGAGCCGGAGGGTTACGATGTCCATGACACCGAGCCGAAGAGCTTTCAGCTCAAGTGCTTCTGGATCGGGAAAAAAAAAATTAGCTATGGTTACGTGCCACTGACTTCTGTCACCTCATTCACTGAATCGTAGGCCCTAAACGTGATCTTACGTTTGATTAATCGCTGTCTTAGATTTCATGCTCATCTTGTCGAAATGTTGTATCTATTAAGTGGACCCAGGGAGAGAGATAAATCACGTGATATGTAGGTCAAGTTGTCCAGAGATAAAATCATCGCTGACAACAAATATGGTAAACAGTTATTTGGGTCAAATATTGCTATGTTTCGAACGTGCAGGACATAATGGTGGCTTGAAGAAACTAGTTAGAGATTGGCACGTATACAAGTAAATCTTTGCCTAATGTGTAAGTACTAATGTGTAAGTACTAATGTGTAAGTACTAATGTGTAAGTACTAATGTGTAAGTACTAATGTGTAAGTACTAAGTGTATACTAATGTGTAAGTACTAATGTGTAAGTACTAATGTGTAAGTACTAATGTGTAAGTACTAATGTGTAAGTACTAATGTGTAAGTACTAATGTGTAAGTACTAATGTGTAAGTACTAATGTGTAAGTACTAATGTGTAAGTACTAATGTGTAAGTACTAATGTGTAAGTACTAATGTGTAAGTACTAATGTGTAAGTACTAATGTGTAAGTACTAATGTGTAAGTACTAATGTGTAAGTACTAATGTGTAAGTACTAATGTGTAAGTACTAATGTGTAAGTACTAATGTGTAAGTACTAATGTGTAAGTACTAATGTGTAAGTACTAATGTGTAAGTACTAATGTGTAGTACTAATGTAAGACTAATGTGTAAGTACTAATGTGTAAGTACTAATGTGTAAGTACTAATGTGTAAGTACTAATGTGTAAGTACTAATGTGTAAGTACATTGAAGTACTAGTGTAGAATACTAATGTTAAGTATAATGTTAGACTAATGTGTAAGTACTAATGTGTAGTACTAATGTGTAAGTACTAATGTGTAAGTACTAGTGCTGAAGTAGAGTTTCTGTAATGTGCTAGAGAATCGGTTGTACTCGAGACAGAGAACCTATACAGCTCGTTAGCATAGAACGTATACAGTAGAGGTGCTCAATAATGTGTGCGTTATAGTATCTATATCCAAAATTCGTGAACACACTAAGTTTCAATTTGTACGAAATCTACCTGATAAATAACATCAATTTTGGTAAGCAGTCTTATATACCTCACGACTTTACGAATTCATGTTTAACTAATTGGTAGCAACATTGATGCAAAAAGCGTTTTTGTTTTATATAATTTTGCATAAGCACACCAAAATGATAATCAAAGTTTAGAATTTACAGTAATGCACAAAATGGTGGCGAATGTTTGCAAAGGCGTATCTCTATTACATTTTATAATCATCAATGTGACAGTGAACAAAGGATACCTTCCACTTCTATCAATGAAAATAAATGGTATGTGCATACGCCAATGATAATCATTTGAATACAGTGCGAAGCGATTCCCGGTTGTCACTTGTGCTGAATTGCATGTGGAGCTCGCAAATGCGTAATTGTATGAATACATCGTTATCTATGGTACTGTTAAACTTCTACATGTATACAAAATCAACATCGCTGTTATTTTACTAAAAACAAATAAGTAAAATATTAGAGCACTAAAGGTTTAGGTGAGCAAAAAATACATTAGGAAGGTCGCCACTGTTATCTATATAAAATGTAAAAATCAATCATTTCTGTCAAGTGGGTGATTTTGTATTGGTCAGTAAAGATGTTCACGAATTTTACATGAACTATAGTAATGCGTATACATTATTGTAGTACATCTGTAGCATAGTTTGACATCTTCTTCGAACCCTCCATATCGATCACTTGTTAACCATTCTTTGTGATTTGTATGTGATCCAAGCCTAAGAATGATTGTACATTGTACCAGTTATGCACCTACAGGTAGGAAAGCACATCAGATTTCTGTGACGCTTTTTATTCACTAGGGTAACTTCCCTAGGCCCCTATCTCAACCGCCTCTTACGACATGCCTTGTAGGTCACAGTGTTACTGTTCTTTGCTCACCTTGAGGGCCCCGGCAACACACAAGGGACAATCAAATTATTTGTCATTAATATGAAGATTTGACTGGTCTATAATCTGCGCAAGAATATCATTTGTCGTTATTAATATGAAGATTTGACTGGTCTATAATCTGCGCAAGAATATCATTTGTCGTTATTAATATGAAGATTTGACTGGTCTATAACCTGCACAAACATATCATTTGTCGTTATTAATATGAAGATTTGACTGGTCTATAATCTTCACAAGACTATCATTTGTCGTTATTAATATGAAGATTTGACTGGTCTATAATCTTCACAAGACTATCATTTGTCGTTATTAATATGAAGATTTGACTGGTCTATAATCTTCACAAGAATATCATTTGTCGTTATTAATATGAAGATTTGACTGGTCTATAATCTGCACAAGAATTTCATTTGTCGTTATTAATATGAAGATTTGACTGGTATGTAATCTTTGTTCACAGGTAAATTCAGCGAAAAAGATGCCTTTTTCCGAGCAGGTGGTGACGGTCCGACAACAAAATTTGACCCCACAGGTCGTTACGTTGGAGGGCATGATCGAGAGCGCTTGACCACCAAGAAAGAAGAAAACATAGCAGTTTCTCACACAAACGATATGGATAAAGAGAAAGAGAAAGAACGTAAATATGGTGCAGAGACTCGTAATAAAGATCTGGAGGGTTATGTAGGGTTTGCCAATCTACCAAACCAGGTTTATCGCAAGTCAGTGAAGCGAGGATTCGAGTTTACCCTCATGGTTGTAGGTAAGTTTCTCGAATGTTTGTAGTTGCCTGTCATAAGCTGATATATGTAGTCTGAAGTAGGTACATATGCTCGTTGCTTATGAGAGAATAGAGAGCAGCGGTAGCGTAGTTGTTAGTGAACTCGCTTCTCAAGGCTGGTGGTCGGGTTCAGCTCCGCAGTGGGCGTGGAATTTTTCCTGACCGTGACGGCTCTCTGGTCGACCCAGCCTCAAATGGGTACCAGACATGCTCTGGGAAAGTAAAGGCGGCCGGTGTGATGCTGATCACATCACCCATCGTGTGCCGACAGTCAATGAAAAATACAGGCCTAACACTGTATTGCCCTATATACCCCAAGGTTTGAAAGGGTTCCTTTCCTTTTTTTTTTTTATGAGAGAATGGGGCAACATGAAGGCTGAACTCAAAATTAAGCAGCTGATAGCAGATAATGCAAGTGATGGTGATATTGTTTATACTGATGCGTCTGTGAATTAGGCTGGGGTTTCTTGGCTAGCGTGCATGGCAGGAGCATACAGGACGACTACTTCCAGTATCGGAATGAGTGGATGTTGTCTATAGAAGTTTTTAATCTCTAGAGGCTCATATGGATATACTGTCCTGACATGCAAGTGTTCACAGCAGTGAGAGAGCATACAGACTTGCATTGACAACATCAATTGTTGGAGTCTGCTAGTGAAAGGTTAGCTTCATTAGTATTCCTATGGGGCTCAATCACTCTTTGCAGATAGGACAAATCACCTGCCGAGAGTTTTGCACAAAGAAGGAACCCCCTGCTCCAGCAACAATCCTAAGGGATCTCTAGAAAAAAAAATGCACTCATGAATTAAATGACATGGGATTATTAGGATATATTAGGATTTGAACCCATGACATTCAGCACACAAGACAAACTACTAAACAACTTCACCACAGAGACATTGCCCCAACCCAACTACCACCAATCCTCAGTAGTTGTAGTTTGTAGTGTTCAAGTAATTTTGAATATCCTAAAATAATTGTTAAAATGTTTGAGTTGGAGGATTTTTAAATGCTAATATTTCATTGCCTCTGTTTACCCCCACATACAGGTGAGTCTGGTCTAGGCAAGTCTACACTCATCAACTCATTATTTCTAACTGATCTGTACAGTGCTGAGTATCCAGGACCTTCACACAGAATACAGAAAACTGTTGAGGTAGGGTGTCTATCAGTTGACTGACAAATATGAATTATTCGAATTATATGGAGTGCTTCCTTTGTTCACTTTAGTGTAACCTCTTATAAACTGTTCTTTGTTCACTCTAGTATAACCACTTATAAACCGTTGTAGTTTGCTCTAATATAACCGCTTATAAACCACTCTTTATTCGCTCTATTATAACCACTTTGTTCACTCTAGTATAACCACTTATAAACCACTCTTTATTCACTCTAGTATAACCACTTATAAACCATTGTAGTTTGCTCTAATATAACCGCTTATAAACCACACTTTGTTCACTCTAGTATAACCAGTTATAAACCATTGTAGTTTGCTCTAATATAACCTCTTATAAACCACACTTTGTTCACTCTAGTATAACCACATATAAACCACACTTTGTTCACTCTAGTGTAACCACTTATAAACCACTTTGTTCACTCTAGTGTAACCACTTATAAACCACTTTGTTCACTCTAGTATAACCACTTATAAACCACACTTTGTTCACTCTAGTATAACCACTTATAAACCACACTTTGTTCACTCTAGTATAACCACTTATAAACCATTGTAGTTTGCTCTAATATAACCACTTATAAACCACACTTTGTTCGCTCTAGTATAACCACTTATAAACCACACTTTGTTCACTCTAGTATAACCACTTATAAACCATTGTAGTTTGCTCTAATATAACCACTTATAAACCACACTTTGTTCGCTCTAGTATAACCACTTATAAACCACACTTTGTTCGCTCTAGTATAACCACTTATAAACCACACTTTGTTCACTCTAGTATAACCACTTATAAACCATTGTAGTTTGCTCTAATATAACCACTTATAAACCACACTTTGTTCGCTCTAGTATAACCACTTATAAACCACACTTTGTTCACTCTAGTATAACCAGTTATAAACCACACTTTGTTCACTCTAGTATAACCACTTATAAACCGTTGCAGTTTGCTCTAATATAACCACTTATAAACCACACTTTGTTCGCTCTAGTATAACCACTTATAAACCACTCTTTGTTCACTCTAGTATAACCACTTAACCACTTTGTTCACTCCAGTATAACCACTTATTAACCATTTTGTTCACTCCAGTATAGCACTTGAGTAGCTGCACCAACATGATTCTCCTGGTCAATGTCCAGAGTGATAGCCAGCATAGATACAGCACTATAGTGTAAAAGATTCTGCTTCTGGCCAACATGTCAAAAAATAAAACTGTCTTCAGGAGATATTTACACCACTTAGGGTCTTAAGTATTCCAGTGAACCAAGAGGTTAAAATAAAGATGATGGTGATGGGTAGGACACACTAAGAAAATCTGAGGGTAATATAACAAGAAGGTCCCTTTCATGGAACCCACAGGGACAGCAAAAGAGAGGGAGGCCTAGAAATACATGGAGACGAGAGTTTGAGGCAGAGATCAACAATATAAAGAAGAGCTGGAGGGAGCTGCAGTAGATAGCTAAAGATAGGAAGACTTGGCATGAGTTAGTTGGAGGACCTATGCCCCAATCAGGGTTATAAAAGCATGAGAGAGAGTCTTAAGTAGTTGGTCCTACCAGAATTGACCGGTCTATCACAAAGAGTGGTTAACGTTGTTAAAAATGAATGCAAAATAAACAAGCTGGTAAGTTGCAGAGAAATAGTATGCAAGACAGTCATTCCGACAAGAAAAGCTTTGCCTTCAGAACACATAAACAGCAGTTATAGCGACACAAAATTTTCCTTTACTCTGAAATTCATGTACCTATGTTCACTTGGGTTGACACGCCTGTGTTTTGCCAGGGCCCGCACTGGGAGCAAAGAATAGTAACACTGCGACCTACAAAGCATGTTGTAAGAGGCGATTGAGGTAGGGGCCTAGGGAAGCTGCCCTAGTAAATAAAAAGCATCGCAGAAATCAGATGTGCTGCCCTACTTGTAGGCACATAACTGGCATAACGTACAATCGCTCTTAGTCTCAGATCACATACAAATCACAAAGAGTGGTTAACAAGTGGTTGATGTAGAGCGTTCGAAGAAGAAGAAGAAGACTTGAGTTGACTGAGAAATTAACCATACATGGATTTGAACCCCCCTATATGTTTGATGAGTGAATTCAACACACTAGTTACTATACTTAACAGATTTAACAAAAGAGAACAGTATCTCCATTAATGCTGCCATTTTCCTGATGCTTATCTTACTAGCATACACATATATCTTTGTCCTCTCTCTTACTCTTATCTAAATTCCTTCTGATTAAGGAAGTGTAAACAAGCCAACATTTTTTTGTGACCTCCCATTTTCTAATAAATTACACAAGCAACTGACAACCAACCAAATTTCAAGAATGTGAAAGTCAAAGAAAGAGTGTTGGATATTGTTTGATAGTAGAGAGTTGTTGTGAGTGTCTGTAGTTTAACTCTTTCCACGCTTTAAGCCGCACACTGCGCCACGGTGGAAGTCTGTTGCATGCTATAAGCCGCACACTGCGCCATAGAGTTGCTTCCCTTATAAGAAGTCTTTCTTGTTTTACTTATAGTACTTTTCAACCTTGTTATTCTGTTGGGTTGTCCAGTTTTCTTCAACTTAGTATATAATAATATATATATGTTTATTTATTGACGAGTAGTTGGGATCGCTTTATTTTACCAAAATTTTTTTTTTCTTCCTGTGAATTAACTGTTTAAAAATTGAGGAAATAACTGCGCATGGAAAGAGTTAAGCAGTAGTGAGCTTGATCACAACCCAAGCGTACCTGGTTCAATCTCTGCGGGGACAAGTTTAGAAACAAATTAGTTCTCTTGGAATTTCTGAACGGTAAAAATAGACCTCACCGTTCAGAAAGCAATGGCAAACTACTGAAAGTATAAGTGGTGTCTAGACAAGCGGCGACTCGTTTATTGTGGTTGATGACTAAGTCCTGTAAAGGAAATGCCACGATTTTCAGAGAATTATTAACCCTTTAGCTGCTAAGGATGTATATAAGGACGTATATAAGGATGTATATAAGGACGTATATAAGGATGTATATAAGGACGGGACAGAAGCCTTAAGGATATGTTGGTTCACAGTCGCCTCAAGCCTAACATCCAGAGTCATTTTGGCACCATCCAGTGTGGCCGTCGGCGCTGCAACACTTGTGCTTATGTAATACAGACCCGCACGGTGTCTTTTCCAAAAGCCACGTTCGTTGTTGAAGACAGTTTCACGTGCGAGTCCCGTAATATTATCTATGCCATTATCTGCAAGCGGTGCAACAAGGCCTATATTGGGGAAACCGGCAGGAGACTCAGTGACCGATTCGCCCAACACTTGCGCGATATACGCCAATGCTCTGTGACCCTGTAGCTACCCATTTCAATGATACTGGCCATTCAGGAGCTTGCGATGTCAGGTCACAGCCATCCGATCATGTTCCTCTGATGATCGTAGTCGATTTGCTCTGGAGAATCGGTTGATTTCTTTGTATGGTACCTTGCGACCAAGAGGGCTCAACGTATTACATTCTTATGCTTCTTAGTACTTTCTCTTCCCATGCTTTGTAATCTCTATGGGTATATGTTGCATGTATTACATTCTTATGCTTCTTAGTACTTTCTCTTCCCATGCTTTATAATCTATATGGGTATATGTTGCATGTATTCAAGTTATATATTTACTAGATGTTTCATTGTTTCTTTTCTATTTCTAGTTTTTATGTGTGTTTTTGTGTTACATTTATTTCGTTATTCGTTTTTATTCCAGATTTTCCTTAGATACGTTGGTATTTGGTCGTCCATTTGTGTTTCATTTTAATTTGTCACTCCTGTTTGTTCGTTTGCTTGATAAAGGCCTTGTTGGTCGAAACGTTGCTGTTTATCGTCACTGTTTATGTATTTTGTAAAACTATAGTACTTTGTTTGTACGTGTTTCACTAAGGATGTATATATACGTTTTCCCATTCACTTCTAAAGACGCATTAACACGTCTGTTATTATCGCTCCTCTGTGGGGTAAAGACATGTTAACACGTTATACATTGCTACTATCACTGCTATAGGTGTACACTCACGTTTGTGACCTAGAAAGAAAGAGAGCTATTTTTAGCTCAGCCTTCAGAAAGTATGTAGCAGCGAAAGGGTTAATGTAAGCTGTTGCAAGCATTAATTATCTTTATAGTGTCTGGTTGAAGGGATTAGAGCGTTGGCTCCCATTATGGAGACCCGGGTTCAATCCATGGTAAGGCCAATGAGTTTTTTCATGAAGAAAAAAAAATCCTAACCTGTACAGTTTTGCTGCAACTGCATTAGCCATGCCACCATTAAATTCCATAGGATCATGCTACCTCCTGTCCTACACCACTCTAAAAAAGCGGTATTACAGGCAGTAATGGCAGTTTTATAATTGCAAGTTGCTGCACTATTTTGTCATACATTACATTACACTTCATCATCATCATCATCATCATCCAATAGCTTGCATGGAGCAGAACTTTGCCACCTTAAACTGTCCTTTGAAATTGATGTCCGTCATAGAAAATATGCCCCACCTATGCTGATGTCATGCTTCTTCTTCTTGTGTTCACTCGTTATGAATTCAGGCATAGTCAGGGAGCCTGGTATGGAGCTTCTAACTGACATGCATGAAGGCATGCTTTCCTTTTTATCAATGATCCCCACCATACAAGCGTGCCTTTTCCGACTTCAAAGGTACCTTTGTCAGGCTCAAATCATATATCACATCCTGAATCCACCTATAAGTCAGAGAGTAATATAACAAGAAGGGCTCTTTCCTGGAACCCACAGGGACAGCGAAAGGGAGGCCTAGAAATACACAGAGATCAGATTTGGAGGTAGAGATTAACAATATACAGAAGGACTGGAGGGAGCTGCAGGAGATAGCTAAAGATAAGATTAGACATGAGTTGGTTGAGGAACTATGCCCCAATCAGAGTTAAAAAGACATGAGAGAGAGAATCGATATCTACGGGAAAATGTGAAAATAATAAAAATATTCCAGAAATAGAAAATGTTGTGGAGATGGTCGTGATAGTTTAACATTCAGTTTCAGTGTGGAATATCCTCATTACACTCCGGACATGTCCATAGGGGCTCCAATCTCCATCGCAATATCTCCAATAGCATCTCCAATAGCGTCCAGCTTCTGACCGTACCAGTTTGATTTTGATTGATGAGCCTACTCATATACCTGTTGTGCCATTTAACATATATGTGCTGAACTTTAAATTATGTATCACACCTGAATTTGTTGACAGGTTGATACAACACAAGTAACACTTAAAGAGGGAGGAGTCCAACTCAGACTGACCATAGTGGATACACCAGGCTTTGGTGATGCTGTGGATAATAGTAACTGGTGAGTGGATTTCTTCTTTGTTCAGATAAAGTGGTCATGCTATTTCCTCGGATTTGTCACTAGGATTCTGTTGATTTTTTTCCAGATTAAGGTGTCAGCCCTATATTTTTTGCCTTATGTTATCGTATATTATTCGATCGATGTCATGGCACAGTGGACATTCCCATGCGTGCTCTGTTCTCCGCTGCAGCAGCCATCTCAAAGTCCACTTGCTCACCGTACCCATGAGAAGTTGATTAGTGTAACTTCTCTCTCTACCTCGAAGGCGACACTGTCTGGTATGTCCAAACTTAACTCCTAATTCTCGCACTAGTTCCAGTGTCTTAGTAGCCCGTATCACATAAATGCAGGTAAGGCTGCTGTACAAAGTGGGTGAGCAATGGACCAGGCTGATATTATAAATTCCCTAAGGGAGAGAGGATGTGTACATGATTCAAATAATAGTGGTGAATCTACAATACTAACCAGACTGTAAGAATTCCAAGTCAAGTGTGGTGTAGCTAGACAAGAACACTATGCTGGTAGCTAAAGAAGAATAGTAAATCAACAAAGAACTGGGGTTGTTAGTAGCCACACGCAGAGAAACATATTGAGGGGAAGATCGGAGCACTTATGGACTAATTAGTTCGACATGCAGTGATGATGATCTGACGACAAAACTAAACATAAATGAGAGCGTACCGCATTGATAACATCGGCTTTGTCCATACTTCTGCCCTCTTGAGTCGTGGCATTATTTGCAAGTCTTCTTTTTTTTCAGAGACTTCTTTGTTGAGATTGTCATCAGGATGAAGTTTAGTCTTTTCCAGATTAAACAGTCAACTCTATATCTTTTGCCTTAGTTCTGCCATCACTAGTCAGGTCTGATTTTGTATGGTCATTAAGACTGGGCAGTCCTGGAGTTTGGACACTGACAGCAAAAAAGAAAAGAAGAATTGAAACAACAGAAATGAAGTGCCTACGATAAGTGCCTACATCTAAAAGGCTCTAAAGGCGAAGGATTGACTTCATTGCACCAGGTTTCTCCTTATAGCCTTGTTCGCTCTTTGAAGAAATAGTACGCCACCTGCCGAGAGTGTTGCACAATCTCTGTATCGCCAGCAGCAATCCTAGGGATCTCCAGAAAAAATTGCACATGTGAATCTGCCTGGATTCGAACCTACAACTTTCAGAACATCAGACAAACGTCTTAACCCACTTCGCCATAGAGACCCCAAATATTAAACATATCAAGAAGAGACAAGATCAGAAGTTAGGCAAATGAGTGGGAGTAATACAAATGCTGAACGATCTATATTATGAAACAATAGATCAAATAGTTCAGCCATACATCAAGACTACCACAAGAAAGCTCTTCCTAGCGTGTTAACATTTAGATACAGTGATAACGGACTGTGAGGACGCCAATGTAAATGATGGATCAATGGAATATCTGAGACTGTAAACACTATCTTGTACGAGAGATACACAAATTTGCGCTCTAAGTATCTTTGTTAACCTGGCATTGAAAGACAAAACAGAGATAAAGAATAGATGGAGAATAGACACTTTATTGCTTATAGCCTAGACCAGCGCTGCCCAACACGGTTCTCGTGGGTGACAAGTCGTCCGCATCATACATTCATGGAGCCCTATTTTGCTCTTCCGACTTCAAGAAAGCATATTATTTGTACGCTTTTTTTGTAAGCACTCCCATGAACACGATCTTCCAGCTTTTGCAATCTTGTTTTATTTTGTAACCATAATATTGGCCCAGAACACACCCCTCCCCGTTGCTTGTTAACAGAAGAAAGCGTCACCATCTAAGCTATATTAACATTACTATTATTATTAGTAGTAGTATTGCAATCAACACATCGTGCCCTTACCTCCACAACCACCAGTCAGATGCGCTCTATTATATAACAACGTTGTACAGCACTGGTCTAGATGATGGCACCGTGAGTTTTTCTTTTTATATAGATTCTCTTCAGTATTTATACTAAAACTTTATTTTTGTCTCTTGTCTTTGACTTGTTCCAGCTGGACACCTGTCACAGACTTCATTGACAGCAAATATGAGGAATACTTGAATTCAGAGTCCAGAGTTAATCGTTCTGTGAACCCAGACACCAGAGTTCACTGTTGTCTTTATTTTATTGCTCCCACAGGACATGGGTAAGTTTCTTAGCAACTGTAGATCTTGTCTTTTTTATTGTATGAAATATGCACAAAGAACTGTTGGGATAATCATGCAAGTGTTGAGTAATACATGTTGTGATGGCTACAGAACTGTTGGGATAATTATTCAAGTGTTGAGTAATAAATGTTGAGGTGGCTACATAACTGTTGGGATAATTATGCAAGTGTTGCGTAATACATGTTGAGATGGTTACAGAACTGTTGGGGTAATCATGCAAGTGTTGAGTAATACATGTTGAGATGGCTACAGAACTGTTGGGATAATCATGCAAGTATTAAGTAACAAATGTTGAAGTGGCTACAGAAATGTTGATATAGCCATAGCCATTCAAGGTTGAGTAACAACATGCTGGCTGATATTAGTGAGTATCACACATCTGTCATAAGTACTATCATTTCTGATGTTGACAATTTTAAATGGGGCAAGAGTTTATCTAAGAATAATGGAGCTCTCTGTGGCGTAGAGAAAGGTGTTTGTCTCTCACTCCGAAGGTACTCAGTTTGTTCCCCACGTGGAATGATCTGATATTTTCCCAAAATCTTTCATCTCATTCTAGGTGAGTTCCTAGTCCTATTGTAAATGGATGCTAAAACATAGATCATATGTTCAAGCTGAGCACTTAAAAAGAACCATTGATAGTTGAAAATTGCTAAGCAATGACTTGTGTATCCCAAAAGACTGCAAAGCAACTGTTGTGGTAAAATTCATTAAAAATATAATTTATTTAACCTACAAAATTGACATTTCAAAGTTACATAGGAGACACTCGCTAGTGCTTGGGAGTTTGTGCATTGCTGCTGAGATCTATCTGTGTAAGAGAGAGATTGGAGCACATTTAGTTAGTTATTCACCAAAGTACAATAATGATGGTTCTATCAATCAATATTTTTAACTGCGAAAATTCCACCTAATTTGTCTCTCTATGCTGTTTTATTTTGAGCATGTCTGAACAGAATATGTTATGAATATGTTGTGATGCTAATCTGAATATGTACATCTGAATGGTTTGTTGACAGTCTGAAGCCGCTTGACGTAGAGTTTATGAAACGGCTGCATGACAAAGTCAACATCATCCCACTCATTGCCAAAGCAGATACTTTGACACCCGACGAGTGCAGAGAATTCAAGAAAACAGTAAGATGATATACCTAGTAAATATTACAGTTAGTAAGATGATGTATTCACCTATGTGTTGCCGGGGCTCTCAAGGGGAGCAAAGAATAGTAACATTGCAACCTACAAGACATGTCGTAATAGTCAACTGAGGTAGGGACTTAGGTAAGCTACCCTATTAAATAAAAAGCATGATGGCAGAGCACCTACTTCAAGACTGCCCACTGCTAGCAGGTCTGAGAAA
This sequence comes from Arion vulgaris, assembly GCA_020796225.1. Classification (NCBI taxonomy): domain Eukaryota; kingdom Metazoa; phylum Mollusca; class Gastropoda; order Stylommatophora; family Arionidae; genus Arion; species Arion vulgaris. The sequence goes on along the minus strand of CM036760.1, from coordinate 49,445,581 downwards.
TGAAACCTGGCCAAAATATACAGAGCTAAATCAGTCCCTAAAAACAACAGCAGAATTTATGAGGAAATCTGGTACATCAGTCTAAGCGGTGATCGCGAGGGAGAGAATTAAAAAGCGTAGCAGAAATAAGGATGTGCTGCCTACTTGTAGGCGCATAACTAACACAATGTACTATCGTTCTTAGTCTAGGATCACAAACAATTCACAAAGAGTGGTTTAACAAGTGGTCGATATGGAATGTTCGAAGAAGAAAGAAGAAGAAGATGATGCATTTAGTAGATATTACATTTAGTAAGATGATGTTGTATCTTGGTTATTGGTTACAAAACTGACGTCATTGCACTCCGGCAGACCCATAGGTGCTCAGTCTCCCCTAACAGATATCAAAAAGTATGCATACTAATGGTTCTTGTGGCTCGCTGATTAAACACACACTTCACTCTGCCCCTCAGGCATCCAGTTCTACTTATACAACGGGTAACTCCAAACTGCTTAAATCACTGGATCAATTCATCTATTTTAGTATCTTCATCCAACAGGCAGTCGCGAAGATACCGAAGAACATCCCCTTACCACCTTCAACTCCTCAACAATCAATGCTGTTGATGCGAGACTGTCCACTCTCTCATTGCCGCAAACACCTGCATGCCCGGACAGTAAATCCATGTAAATTTCTGGAGGTTTGAAACTTCTATAGAAAACACTGTTATAACTAGTAGATATCAATATAAGAGAAGATTGTGTAGAAATCTGCACAACTCGTGGCATTGCACACCATGCCAAGAATGTTAGTAGAGTTTCTTGGATCTCAAAAATACTGTGGAAATACCTCTATCTCTGTGTATTAAAATAGTACCAACCACCACTAACAGCATACAATAAAAAGAGATCACATACTAGAACCAAGGGAAGACCAAGAAATAGATAGATAGACAATATCACGACCACACTAAATAAACATGGATATAACACAACAAGGGCGACTCATCTGGCCCTGGAACACAAATTAAAGCTCCCGCCTCTACTCTTAAAGGCAAGAGTGGACAACCAATTCCATCTTCCACATGGGGAAAGACAATAGATTAAAATTCTTCATTTTTAACCACTTTTTAGACTCTTTATTCATATGATAGTGTTGAGCAGTGGCGGCTCGTCATTAAGGGCCAGTGGGGCCGAGCCCCACCAAAAATAAGATGTAACGTGTATTTATTATTTTATACATTAAAATATATCCTAACCGAAACCATGATTTTTCTAAAAATGTCTGTCTGGCCCCACCATCAAAAATGATCACGAGCCGCCACTGGTGTTGAGATATGAGTGTTAATTTTACATGTCTATGATCATTATCTGTGCAGATTCTAAATGAGATTGCCCAGCACAAGATCAGGATCTATGAGTTTCCTGACTGTGATGATGAGGAAGAGATGAAAGTGCAGAAAAAGTTGCGGGTATGATCTTCTTGTTTTGCTTGTGTAACAGAATAACCCAGCCTGTGAGATCCTTAGTGGCATATATGCCAGTGTTCACACACGTTGATTCTCTCTCTCTTTTGCGATCACACATGTTGATTCAACATCCTACACTGACTTTTATTACAATTTCTATCATGTTTGATTGTCTGTTTGTCGTTTATCTCTATCATTCTTTTTCTCTATCTACTCATTGCTTGTAGGTTCTATCAATGAATCAAGTGCCATGCCTGCTGACTTAGGCGATCATGTCTCTCTACAACTTTCTCTCCTTTGTGCAGTTAATCAGTTCCGACGTCAATCTTTTGTTGAACCATGATATCAGATCATCCAACTTCTTCTCCCTCTGTCTTCCAAAATCTCTCCTTCCCTGAATTTTACCCATTTACCAAATCTTCTAAACCTCCTCTTTGCATTATATGCTCCAAGAACCTTGATTGTCTGATTCTTATTATTTTGATAAGGTTTCTTGTGTGCAGGCTTGTTTTAAAACCTCATCATTAAAATCTATATCAGAGGCAAATTTGTTACACTCATGGCTGATCTCGTTAGTGTAAGTGCTGTACATTCTTACATCCATTGTGTTACCTGTAACTTTACATGTCCACTTTATTACCTCTAATTTTACTCCTCTTCCATTTTGTAACCTGTAACATTTCTCATTCTTTGTTGTCCGTAGCATTACACTTCCATTTTTATATTATTACATGTAACTTTACAAGCTGCCATTTAGATTCGTCCTAGTTATGTTGCTCTATGACTCTTTTTTCTGCTTCTAACTTTTAAGAACTACTTTTAATTCAGAGTTCTGAACTTATAAATTGGATCTCTACATAAGAGTTGCAGTGGAGATGAGAAGTGACCACCCTCGCAGAATATATAATAACATTTTCAACTGAGGTGTGCTATGAGGCATGACCATAAAAAGGGCATTAAAAATATACAGGTTGTTGTTACTCTGTTATTTCAAGACAATTTGTATGAATAGAAGGAAGATATGGCCATCATGAAAATTGATAGAATAATGGTTCACCTTGAAGACAGACAAAGAGACAGAAAATACAATGAATAACAGATCAAGCTTGAAAAATAATTTTGTGACAAGAGCAGATTAGATGCAAGGATCAAGCTGTCATTCTTTGTCTCAGAATAAGAGAAAATCGACTGCGTCCACAGGTATAGAAAATTCAAGACTGACAATTCCGCCATGTTTACACGTGGACAGGTACCCCAAGACTGCAAAGCATATACTTCAAGACTGCACCAAATATGATATACTGTGGCAAACTCACTGGCCCAGTGAGTCAACATGGGAATGAAAACTATACAGACCTCTGTGTGGGCTACAAAATACAGGGAGATTTACACAAGAGATAACATTGCAGATATGGACAATATTTCAAGTGAATATTAGGAAATGAAGAACTTGAGAATGAGATTATTGTTATTTTGTTATCATGTGAGAGTTATCCAACTTTATCTAGCTACAGAAACATAAAGAAAATCTCAAACTATAAAAATTATTCATTAAAACGAGAACTTTCTGTTTCCTACAGGACCGAGTTCCATTTGCAGTAGTTGGCAGCAATAGGGTGATTGAAGTTGGGGGCAAGCGGATCAGAGGTCGTCAATACCCATGGGGCATTGTAGAGGTGGAGAATTTGGAACACAATGACTTTATTGGTCTCAGAAACATGGTCATCAGGTATAGTTTCTTCTTCTTTGCGTTCAATTTCATATGCTTGTCTAAACCATAAAATGGGTTGCCTCTATGAAGCTGCATGTCAGTTGGAGTTCTTCAAGAGTTCTCCATAGCTTGCTCTGTAAGCTTTGTTCATGAGGTCATGTTTTGTTTCGTTGGCGTATGTATGATGGACATGACTGCAGGATGTGCTCTGGAGTCTTGTGTGTCTGTCTGGCATGCACACTGTGCAGTCTGAGCAAGTTTTATTCTGTGCATGTGATGGTTGAGTCTGCAGTGACCTGTTATTAGGTGAAAGATTATGTGTGCTGCTATCAGTTTAGTCTGTTGATGGGATCTTGTGGGTGTTTGCTGTGGGTTTGTTGCCTCCACAACTCTTTGTATTTTCACTTGATATATGTCTTGATTTTTGGTAGGGACACCGGGTGTTTGTGTTGTATCAGTTTTGTTCCCTCCTTAGCCAGCATGTCTGCTCTCTCATTTCCTGATATGTCACAGTGGGCTTGTATCCACTGGAGAATAATTTGGTTGTGTTCTGAGAGCTTGTTTAGCTGTATATATAGTTTAAATGTTAACGGTTGGTTAGTTTTTGACATTGCCGCTGGTAACATAAGGTTCTTCAGCTCAGTCGGGAAATCAGAAATTCCTTGTTTATCTGGTTTATCTTCCTTTTACTTATATTTTATAGAACACTGTAAGCTCCTGTGAGCTATTATGAAGAACATCTGACTGAATGGATTAGAGCACTTGCTCCCATTTGGTAGACTGAGTTCAATCGGTAAGGACAGGAGTTTTAATCTGTATGGGGCATAGAGACAAAGTCCTAACCTGAACAGTCTGGTGGTGACTTCATAGCCATCGACCATTAAATTCCTCTTCCTGTCCTACACAATAAAAAAACTGTAACACAGGCAGTATGAAATGGAATACTATAAGCTTTATTGCAATTTTACACAATTCTATGAGTCCATGGTTATTTATTGATGAAAAGTATTCATAATATTGATATTCCTTAGCGATAAATTTAATTTGTAACGTGATATTTAATCTTGTTTTCGATATTGTGTTGTTTGTAAAATGAATTTTCTTTGTCTAACAATACTGAAATGCACAGGTCACATGATGTGAGTCGTCTCATTTCAAGAATTTTCACCTGAGGTGAATTTCACCAGGCTTTATGTTACGGGGATGGTTTTGATACTTGAGTGAATATGAATGTACATTAATGTTTCTGTACCAGGCCAAGAGGTTTTTGCTTGTAGGTTCTGATTCTTCTAGGTTGTATCTCCTGGCAACTGATCTAGACAGAGTAGGTTTCCAGAACTGTTATTCAAATCTCAGAAAGTAGCTCAATGGGACAGTGTGTGCATTTCATTATCTGCCCAGTCTTGTACTATAGATGGGATTTTGTTGTGACTCTTACAACTGAGTATTGCTCTTTTCATGTAACATGTGTTTTACAGAGTTTGTGCTTTGTACAATGCTGATAGGTGGCATGCCATTTCTGCAGAGAGGGACCAAGCCGTATGGGATAAAATCCAGTGCAATGAAATCAATCCTTCAGCTTTAAAACCTTTTTAAAACCTTTAACCAGCGAGCCACCAGGTACCATCAGAATACAGTCAATTTAAGAACTTATGGATCTGCTCAGAGTGCTTTACAGTCAGTTTAGTAACCAGTAACCAAGTCTTACATGGTTAGGACACACTTTGAAAAAATCCAAGGACAATATAACAAGAAGGGTGCTTTCCTGGAACCCACAGGGACATGGAAGGGACGGAGGCCAATAAATACATGGAGATGAGATTTGGAGACAGATAACAATATACAGAAGAACTGGAGGGAGCTGCAGGAGATAGCTAGACATAGGAAGACTTGGCATGAGTTGGTTGAGGACCTATGGCTCAATCAGGGTTAAAAAGGAGACAGAGAGAGAGTAGCTTTACATATTCCTGAACCTGTCATCGAATGTGAATGAATATTATACTCAGCAGCACTAGATAATACACAACAACAACATACCAATGTATCTCCTCTTCTCTCCACCATTTACTTCTTTACAGAAGTGTTGGGGGAAATGTAGTGATCTTGTGTGTGCTTGTTTTAAGGCACTTTGTAAGTGATATTCATTTTCATACTGTTGTTCTTATGACGTCGCTCCATCTTGTGCATGGTCTTCTTCCTCTTGTTTGGTACTTGTTATACTTTTTCTGTGTGGCTCTCTGTGTAAACGATCCTAGAGCATTCTTGTCAGGTATCCAAACCATTTAATCTGTTGTTCTTTTATGAATTGCATTACTGGTTTTACATCCAGTCTTCTGATTTCTTCATTTCTAATTTTGTCTCTTATTGTCACACCAGCTCTTCTAAAACACCTCATCTCTATCGTTATGATTTTCTGCTCAATGTATAACATGTATAACATCACTTTTTAACATTTTATGTAATAAGTATATCTCTACTTGTTTCCAGAACGCACATGCAAGATTTGAAAGACGTAACAAATAACGTACACTATGAAAACTTCAGATACAACAAACTAGCTCCTACAACTGCTGAAGGAAAAGTCAAACCAGGATCATTGTCAAAGTAAGATATATTGTATATGTAAATATTTATTTGCAGTATTTTGTAGATAAACTTTGCATGTTCACCAAATTGGACTAATTTCTTGTGTGTGTGCTGTTTAATGAAGTTAGCAAGGGCGACTGGCCTAATGGGTTAAAGCTTGAGCTCCCATATAGGGAACCTGGGTTTTTTTTAATGAAGTCAGTGCAGATCATTGGCAGTCACTTGTCATTGTTTCTCAGTCAATTGTTGCAGAAACCTAAGCTACTATATAAGTAGTGGTGAGTACTAGCTGAAAGGACCAGGACCAATAATATAGCTGTCTATCGTAAATGATGATGACAACAGCCCCTCAGACATATGTTGTTGTACGCTCTGTGTGTGTCCGAGACAACTGTAGAGTCCAATCCTGGAACACAATCACCTACCATATGTAGGGCATACATATTCAGGGTTGGAGATGTGGATGTTATGTGTTTTCCTGCAGTTCATTCTCTATGTGCCTGAGAAGTACCATGATTCTCAGATACATAAATTCTTCTTTTGTTGTTGCATCACCGTAATTAGTGATCTTGCTTAATGGGAAATAAGGCAAACATCAGGGGAAAAAAGATGAATAGATGGCATGGCAGAATCCTGTCAAAAAGCAAAAATAACTATCACCCAAGTGCAAGACAACAGAAAACCATGATGCTGGGCAATAACTTGGTAACAGTGTGACAATAAAAGAAGAAGAAAAAGAAGCAAGACAGATTCTCAGCATGTGGTGTCTACAGCAAAGCATTTTAGAGACACTTTAAGAGTGTCATTGAAGTGGTTTTTTTCTGTCCATCAACTGTTCATTTGCCCAGCTCACCATAGGTCAACTGTTTTGGGGTGCATTTATCAGACATCCATACAACATGATCTGTCAATCTTACCTGGGCTTTCTATTACGGTTTGGATACTTAGAATCCTGGCTCTAATAAAGACTTCGGTATCTGGAATTTTATCCTGACATTTTATTTTAAACAGTGTGCGGAGACAACTTGTGTGGAAGTGGTTTAGTTTTCTTCCCTGTCTGCTTTACACTGTCCATGTCTCACTTGCGTATGACAGGGTGATGAGCACTATGGACCAATAAACGTTCTACTTTGTGGCTACATTTATTCTCCTCTGCTCCCATACAGACCAAGCACCTTCTAGATGCATAGACATTCAGTTTTCAAGTTCTGTATTGTTTTTATTTTCAGTGGAGATTTTCATTCTTCTTATTCAGGTTGTTAATTATGTGTAACGAGTCAAATATGTACATCTTCTCTGAAACTAACTAGAGAGGGTGTTTAAATGATAACTGGAATGGTGGGGGGGTTGTGATTATGCAACCATAACCAGAATGCAAGAATACTAAAGAATGAATATGAAGGATGCTCTTCGATCTCTTCACAACTGCCTGTTGGATGAAGACACTAAAAAGATGTTGAATCGATCCAGCGATTTAAGCAGTTTGGAATTACCCATTGTACAAGTAGAACTGGATGCCTGAGGGACAGAGTGAGGATGAGGAGTGTGTTTAACCAGCGAGCCATGGGAACCATCAGTATGCATATTCTTCTATATCTCTTGGGGGAGCCTGAGCACCTATGTGTCTGCCCAGAGTGCAGTGACGTCAGTTTAGTAACCAATAATCAAGAATAGCAAATCACATATTTAGCTAGACAAGAGCACTATCCTGGAAGCCAAAGAAGAGTAGTAAACCAACATAGAACTGGTGTCATTAGTTGCCACATACTGAGGAGGTGATCGAAACACTTATGGACTAATTGGTATGATCTGTAGCAATGATGATCTGATGACTAAACTATACCAATCTAAACTGAGAGACGTACTGAGGCATCAAGCACTTGTGGACTAATTGGTTTGATGTGCAGTGATGATGATCTGATGACTAAAACTATTCTTTTGACAGAGATTCCATGTTTTTTTTGTACATTTTATTGTTTTATTTTTCTCTGTACAGAGATCCATTGTCCCAGATGGCTGAAGAAAGGCAAGAACACAATGTGAAGATGAAGAAAATGGAAGCAGAAATGGAACAGGTGTTTGAAATGAAGGTCAAAGAAAAACGCCAGAAGTTGAAGGACTCCGAAGCTGATGTAATTATTCTTTTGTTTCATAGAAAACAGTTCATAAATTGATTGGGTTTTTGTATTTATCATGGACCATTATACAAACAACAAGAACGAAAATCCAGTCCTTCAAAACGAAATGCTACAGAAAGATCCTACAAATACCTTGGACAGAAAAAAGGAAGAACACTGATGTCCTGAAAGAACTGAATGTTAAAGACAATTGGCTGATAAACAACATACTATACAGAAAAATTAGATACTTTGGTCACATCAAGCGTCACGCTGGACTGGAGAGAACAGTATTGGAGGGCAGGGTCCCAGGAAGCAGAGGTAGACTAAGAAGAAGATGGCTACAAGATATTAAAGAAACCATGAATATGACCATTAGCGAAGTGGGTGAACTTGCCAGATACATAGTGAATTTCAGATGCGCTACATAGAGAGCAATATCCTATAAGGGACATGCACCTTGATGATGAAAAGACCATGCAAGAAACAGTTGTTTCATGCCTTGAAGGTTGCAGTGGTACTATTCTTTGCTCCCCTTGTGAGCCTCAGCAACACATGGACATCTGCTTATACACAAATTTTGGAAGAAGATAAAAAACTGAAATTACTTTATTGGCCTTTCCTGATCTACAAATATCCTTTTCATAATGTTTTTGACTACTCATCGGCTTTATATGTTTTGTTCCTTCTACAGCTTCAGAAACGATCTGAACAGATGAAGAAAAGTCTGGAGCAACAGCAGAAGGAGTTAGATGAGAAGTGGAAAGACTTTGAGAAAGATAAAGCTGTCTGGGAGGAACAGTGGGGAGAGAGGAGACGGTCACTAGAGAATCAGAAAGAGTGAGTAGAAATTTGTCTCTTATACTAAAGTTTAAAACAATTAAGTTTAGGAGTAGACATTAGGTAAAGTAAAATAATGTTACAACTGCAGTTATACTGAACAGCAGTTGGTTGATATTGAGGGTTGCAGTCTTTCAGTCGTAATGATGTTGGTTCAAGTCCCAATACATGCTTTGAGTACTTTTAATGAATGTATTTAAGAACCAGCATGCTGCTCTGCTATTGCATGTGCAAGCAACCTGTATTTCTCAACCTAAAAGTCACCCTTTGTCCCTTAAGTGGGTCACTTAACAAGGAGCACACAATTATCTTTAGATCACAATAGAGTCCTTATTGTTTTGGAGATATGAGAAAAGAAAACAGCAGTAAATGTATTAATCAGTCTACAAAATGAGACAGAAAGTAAACAACTCATCATCAAATAGCTTGCCTTAAGCAGAACTTTTCTACCCTAATAGTCCTTCAGAATTTCTCTCTCTCATAGGCTAGATCTCTGCCTAGTGTCCTTGCAGCTGTCATGCTCAAATTATCAGTTTCATCCTGAATCCATCTTCTCCGTGGTATTCCTATTCTCTTCTTTGTCGGAATGCTTCCTTCCATAATGGTCTTCTCCAGCTCTTCATGTCTTTTTATATGTCCAAAATACTAAAATTTTCTCTTTCTTATTTGTAGCATCAGCCAGTTTTTGTTGATTTTGATTTTTTTCTGGAAAGATCTATTTGTCATCTTTTCTGTCCATGATATACATAGGACTTTCTATAACACATTCAAAAGCACATATAAGTTTTCCACTGTCTTGTTAAATGTCAATGCTTCACACCCATACGTTGTCACTGGGCGTATGCATGCTCTTAGTATTCTGATCTTTGTTTTCCTATCAGTTTCATGCCATACTGCATTTTAGTTGCTTAATTGTTTTGTATGATCATGAAATATTTGCATCGCCCGTGTGTTGCCGAGGCTTTCATAGGGAGCAAAGAATAGTAACTCTGCAACCTACAAAGCATGTCATAGGAAGCGACTAAGGTAGGGGCCTAGGGAAGCTGCTCTAGTAAATAAAAACCATAGGAGAAATTAGATGTGCTGGCCTGCTTGTAGGTGCATAACTGGCACAATGTACAATCTGTTTTAGACTCAATCACATACAAATCACAAAGAGTGGTTGTTATGAATCTTTCAAAGAAGAAAGACTTCCATTAAATTCTTCTTGTTATTCATCTTAATTGTTCACATTGTTCAGTGAGTATAGACTTTATTGTCCCTATTTGTCAGGTTTCATCTTCTTCAGTTACTTCTACAATAAACTATTATTGGAATTATAGGTTTTCATTTGTGGGTCAAATATGTTGAAATGGTTGTTGGTTTAAATTTCTCTTCCTTGTTATTAGCAATAGCACACTTACTATTGGCTTGTGAGAACCAGTTTTCATACCATGTGGTATTTGAGGGATGCTGTGTTAGGTCTGTATTTTCTTTGACTAAAAAGTGTCTAAAGGCAAAGAATTGATTTCATTGCACCAGGTTTCCTCATATGGCTCTGTCCTTGTTGGCAGAAACGACACACAATCTATCAAGAGTGCTGCACAAATCATGAACTTAGATGGATCAACTTTATTTCCCAATCCTCTGGTTTATTTGTTCAAGCTCATGGACTATTCCTTTCTTTCAGTTTGTTTTGTAGATTTTTTTTCCCGTCTAAGATTGTAGACTTTACTTTACTTTTGTTTAGTTAGTAGACATTTTCCTGTTTATCTAGTTAGGTTTATGTGCTTTGTTTACTTCAATTATTGTATAGCATCTGTTATAATGTATATCCATCTCTTCAGTTTATTGTCTTTATTTTGCATAATATTTAAGTTAGATTTATGCTTTTCTCTCCCCATTCTTCATTTTTGGTTGTTATTTGCTTTTATAATACATGTAACATGGCCTTGAGGTGATAAATTGTATCTTCTCATACCATTTCGTGTTAGTAGATTTTACAAGCAATTTTTCCATACCGCTGTAACCTGGGTAATATGAAGTGATAAATATATATTTTTAATGTTTTTGTTTTCTATAATGATAAAATAATTAGGTTCCAAAGATAATTGTTTTATCGTTGTGATAGTTCATACAAGAATTAGGTTTCAGACGTTATAATCGTTTCTTTGTTTATTGTGATAGCTCATAAAAGAATTGAGTTTTAGAAGGGATAATTATCTTTGTGTTTGTTGTGATAAGCTCATAAAAGAATTGAGACTCTGATCATATTGGTGATATTTTATGAAAATAACTAGGTTTCAGAGATAACTGTTTCTATGTTTTCTTTTAATGTTTTGTTGGTTCATAAAATAATTAAATTAATAACTTTCTTTGTTGTGATAGATCATAAAATAATTAAATTAATAACTGTTTCTTTGTTGTGATAGATCATAAAATAATGGGATTTGATAATAATTGTTTTCATGTTTAAGAAATATGTTTGAAAGTTTAGTTATGTCTTTGCTGGAAGTTAGTGTTGAGAATACCATATTTTTTACCATACAAGAGATAGTATTTTCATAAGCTTCTGAACAACTGCCTATAGGTGCTCAATTGCTTTTATTTTGCTCAAAGTGTCACCTACAGAGCAGATCACTTACACAGTAGCTCTGGCAATGATTCCAAATGTTCCATTTTAGAAAGTCTGGCTACCATGAATTAAACTGTATATGTTGAAGATTATTCAAGTATAGGGGTGAATCTACAACCCTAACCTGACTGCAAGAATTCCAAATCAAATGCGGTGTAGCTAGACAAGAACACTATTCTGGTAGCCAAAGAAGAATAGTAAACAAACAAAGTGTCGTTAGTTGCCACACGCTGAGAGACATACTGAGGAGATGGGACCACTTATGGAATAATTGATTTGATGTGCAGTGATGGTGGTCCGACGAATAAACTAAAATTAAACTGATAGCATAATTAATAACTGATAAGGCAGACTAGAGGAATTCCAGTTTTTTGTATACCTGGGAAGTACAGTATCGCAAGTTGGAGATTCAGAAAAGGATATCATCGAAAAAATCAAGGAAGTAGGGCAAACTTTTGCCATGCTCAACAAAATCTGGAAAACAAAAGGACTAAATCTTAGGACAAATCTTAAAAATATATAGAAGTAATATACTAGGAGTGCTATTATACAGTAGTGAATGCTGGAAAATGATCCAACACATAATACACAAGTTGGAGACATTTCAGAATAAATGTTTAAGAAGAATCCTGCAAATATTCTTATATACCATAACAAATGAGGAGCTTTTGAAACGAACGGACTGTGTATCTTTGGAGACCATCATTAAAAGACAAAGATGGAGGTGGATTGAACATGTAGGTTGTATGCCAGTAGGGCCATTGGCTAGGACAACTCTCAGATGGACAGCGAATGGGAAGGCCTGAACGTCCAAAGGAAACATAGAGAAGAACTGTGGAGAGAGAGTTGAAGGAGTGCGGATTGACATGGGAGACGGTTGGTAGAAAGGCAGAATAGATATGGCAAGCAATATGGTACTTTCAAAAATTGAAACTTTCATTTAAAACTGACAAGTTTGTAGTGAATATTAACATGACATTTTGATGTTGCTATATCATCCATGGTCCAGGTCTCCACTTTCAAGGGGAATGAGATGGATGCATCTTTAGGTTCATTATTTTTCTTATTCTTCATTAGTTATGTTTTGTTGAAATGTTAATACCCTGCATCCAATTTGAGAATTCTAATTCAGTGTTGATTTTCTTAAAAACCATTAGCTTCCTTTTGTTATAGATTTTGTTGTTGTTTAGTTGTATATTTCTAATTTCCAAAAATAGTGTTGTTATAGAATTAGTTGTTATTTTTGTTGTTGTATATTCCTAATTTCCAAGAAATAGATTCATGAATAAACTCACACACTCTTTACTTCAGCTCAGCATCATCACCAAAGAAGTGATATTGAAATGGAAACCAGCCACTGTGGCATAATAGGAAAATTAAAAGGCTGACATCTTGGCAATGTAGTGTAGATTAATCAAACAGATGGAAAATAACATATCGCCCATGTGGAGCGTTCCAAGAAGAAGAAAATAACATATCATATAATGAATCAAAAACTATGATAAAAGCAGAATTCAAGAAACAGTGTAAGCAAAAGGGGTCAAAAGTTGAAGGATTAGTTTCATTGCACCATGTTTTTACCCCATACGGCTCGGTTCCTCTCCACAGAAATGGCACGCCACCTGCCAAGAGGTTTGCGCAAAACACAAAGTCCGTAGCTCTGGCAACAATCCAGGGTGGTCTGTGGAAAAAATGCACTTGTGAACAGAACCGCATGATCCAAATTTGCACTAATGACCTTGATATTGCAAGGCAAAGGCTTAACCACCTAGCCACAGAGGCCCCCAAAACAGTGGAAGTAAAAGTCACCCAACTGTAGACCCTAAAGACACATATCAACAAATATTGAGCAACATAACAAAGAATTGTACATAGATTCTTAATAAGACATAACAGATTGAGAAGTCAGATATGTAGAGTAAACATAGGATTGATGAGACAAACTTATGAATTTGTGGACTGGATCCAGAAACTGCAGAATACATTCTTCAATCATGATAACTGACAGGTGGACTTCTTCTAAACCTGATGTGTTCTATGAACAACCTGGAATGAATCATACAGTTCATTGAAGCTATTGATCTTGAGAGAATAACAATGAAGAAGAAAAATCAGAAACATTCCTAATTGTTGTTTTAATGTTGTCTAGAAATATACCACATTTTTGTGTAATAACCAGAAACTCAAGTCAAGACAGAAACACAAAATGTGTCTCATTTGGAAAAATGATTTTAATTATCTTGTATAATTTTTCTTCAGTTGTCCTTTGAGGAACTATTATTTTTTAAAACTTTAGTGTCTGTTCCTCCCTCTATTTTCCTGAGTAGAAACAGACTTTCAGTCCTTACAACAAACTATTAATACTTCATTCTATTTATTTCTCACTGACTCTTCAACAGTTTATTAACACTTATTTCTGTGTTGTCCTCATTTCCCTATGTGGATTTTCTCTATCTGTGATTCTTTACTTTCATCAAAAACTATCCCTCTCTAACTTCCACTATGGGGTCCAGTAATACCAAAGAAAGTTTAAATACACAGGATGTTATATAACAATTATATGACTAACCAGTTGTGCTAGAAAGTTCTGTTCAAGTCAAGCATGCTCAGTTGAATGCAACTAACATATACATACCATAACATACATACCAATCATGTCATACATAGTGTGACATATATATAGCATAACTAATGTAACATACATTGTTATTTTCATTTACAAACTTCTCTTGTTTGAAACAACAAAACCATGCCATTCTTCTCTGTTCTTGGCCATCCTCTGTATTATGTTCCAACTGTTTCACTTCCTGTCCTACTGTTCTTTTCCAGGTGGTTTTGGATCTTACTAGTTCTTGTTTGACTAAAAGAACTGACTAACCTATGGAAGGAAACTGACATAATAACAAAAATCAAATGTTTAAGAGCCTGCGTTTTTTCCTTAGCAGCATATGGTTGTGAGACATGGACGGTCATGAATGGCGGAGAGACCATTAATGCCTTTGAATGCAAATGCTACAGAAGAGTGCTTAGAATATCATGGACAGAGAAAAGAACAAATGCTTCTGTTCTGCAACAGCTTGATATTAAAGAGAGTTGGCTATTAACGAGCATAAAATCAAGGAAAATTAAATATTTCAGACACATCAAATGACATGAGTGCCTAGAGAAAATAATTTTGGAGGGAATGGTGCCTGGAAGAAGAATGAGAGGTAGAACTAGAAGATGATGTGTGCAAGATGTCATTGATGATCTGAGAATGACTGCTGCTGATGCGGGTCAACTTGCACAGAATAGAGAGTTTTTCAGTACTGCTCAGGGAGCCAAGTTCTAGAAGGGCCAAGCTACTAGATGATGATGAGTTCTTGTTTACCCTCTGGGGTCCATCTAGTGCAGTTTCCTTGAGAGTCAACCTCCATGTGTAACGCATGTCCAGTTCATCTCCTGTATCTATTTTGGATGATGGTATTCTTATTTTCCTGCTGACACTGCATAAGATGTTCTTTGTTAGAGAATGTTCTTGGTTTCCCTAGTTTGCGGAAAGTAGGAGGGCCAATTTCTTTCTTCATGTGTGAAATGTTGAGTGTAGAATTAAAGCCACAACCCTCTTGTGTCCAAGTCGAGTCAATAAAGCCCACACTGAATCCATTCTTCTTTTGTCCTTTTCTGCGTTTACCCATTGGACATCGCAAGATAAATTCCTGCGTTAATTACCTCTGCTGACATATAATCATTTACCATCAGATTTACAACAACAAATTGATATTCTTGCTAAACAAAAATTCACATTTTATATTTGAGAAGCTAAACGTAATGTTTTGTTTATACCAATTATTACCTTCTGTGCATCTTCTTTTGTGTAAAACATTAATTTCAATTTAGTTAATATAACAGTCCTTGGCCTTTGTATATTAATTAATCAGAGCCCATGCCTGCAGGTGTAGGCAATCATATCACTCCAAAACTCTCTCTTTCTCTGGTGCAGTTTATCATCTCTGGCGCCGATCTCTTGATGAACTATCAGACCATTCATCATGTTCTCCCTCTGCCTTCCTCGATCTCTCCTGTATTTTACTCATCAAATGTCCTAAACCTCCTCTTTGAATAATACTTTCAAAGTACATTGATTGTCTAATTTGCATTTTTTTTATCAGGTTTCGTTGTGCTCAAACCTCTTAAAACCTCATTTGTTTTTTTGTCGCTGGCATTGATATTTTCAATGCTTATTTTTATATATATTAAGCAATAATAATTAGTTTACATTTTTTTAAATCATCAACATATTTGAAAAATCTTTAATCAACTTTCCAATTGTTATCACAATAAACAAGTTACTGGTTTAAAACTTCCCATAAACTGTTATAAATTACTACGGTCTGTACCATCTGAGAGATTTGTTTCTCAATTTTGTTTTTAAATTTAAATTAAACAAATGTGTTTGCTAAATGTTAATCAAATATATTTTCTGTATTACAGTAAGAAACCCAAGAAAGGATTATTCTAGCAGCATCCCTTGTATACTGCAGCATCAATGGACCATTATGAAGCCAGTCACCTTGACAGAAATGTGTAACTTAAGAAATACAGACTTGTCAACAGCAAACACATACAGCTCATTACTCTGAGATTTGTATTTTTTATTTGTTATGTAGGTCATTAAAGCCTCTTTAACTGATTGGCTCCTATAAGTTGCTGGGAGCTCCACTATTTATTTGTTTTCGAACGATCTTAAAGAATTCATTTACCTACAAAATGATATATTACTCATCAAAATCTGTTAATAATTCAGAGAACTACAGATGAATTTGTACATACACCTGTAATGGGGAAATAGTACCTATATTTAATTCAGCCACAACCTGTTTTCCCAATTTAGTAGATCATTTATGCCGAGGCACTTCTTTCTTTTAACCTAAGGGCGAGCAACAAACATGAAAAATAAGAATTAACTCCTTTTGGAGAATCCAAGTTATATCTTACTATTCCTATATTTAGTAGATATGTACTAGATTACCAACAGACAGTGTGACTCAAAGAGCAATGTTACTCTGATACAATGGGTACAAAGTAAAATGCTGACCACGCAAAAGGTGGATGTCAGAGATAATAAAGGTGACAAAAGACACTGTTTATGAAGCACAAACAAAAACCTGCTCTAGAAATCTTATACTGATGCTTTGAGGCAAAACATGATGGGAGAATATAAAGTAAGAAAGAATTCCCATATTTCCTGGACCAACATCTGTTTATATCCACCATGATTCATCAGTTCAGTGATTCTCAAATTGTTCATGATTTCTGACAACTAAACTTCTCATCAGTGTTTTTGTTGTTGTAGTTTAGCTGTGTTTATTTGGGGTATGAAATTATGTCTATTTGTAGATCTTAACACAAAAACTATGAAATATTCTGTGTGAGCACAACTACTATCTGGCAGCAAAAATACAGGCTATCCAAAAATTATCTTTGTTAAAATATTTCATTTAGTATCAAAGTTAAAACAATGATTTTTGGACACCCTGTATTTTATTTGAAATTTAAACCTTAACAACATGGGGCAGCAGCAAGTTATCGAAACACATGAACATAATGTGCACATTTAAAACATCTTCTCATAAGAACAAATACATCAAGATATATACTCACGTAAGTACAAGCTATAAACTACAGTACATCACATTTATTTCAATGGAAGTATTTGTGTGGCTCAAACAGTTTGCCTTGCATTTTGAGGGTTGTAGGTTAGCATCCAAACTGTATTCTTCGGTTTGCTTATGCATTTTATCCAAGAATCCCTTAGGTTTGTTGCTGGAGCTACGGAATCCGTGCTTTGTGCAATACTCTTGACAATTGAGTCCCATTTTTATGGAGGGACTGAGTCATATGGGGAAACTTGGTTCAATTTAAACCAATACATCACCTTTAGATGTTCTTTTTTGTAGACATTATAAATTCAGCATGGGATATCCTGGTTTACAAAACCCAGACGAAGTTTGATCTCTGCAAATCTTAAAGAAACTGCTTAAAGAAATCTTACAGAATTGACGATAAATGTGTATGAACAATGGTTTTACTTAGGGGAGATGGACTTGTCAACCAAAAGGCCTTCTTCATCAATGTAACAAGACACATAAAATGCAAATAAAATCTAAAACTATAAGAAAATAGTGAAAATAAGTTTCAAACATAAATAAATGAAACTGGATAGTATTTTTGTTTATTACAAACTGTTTGATAAAAATAAATGAATTCAATAAATAGTATATAATTCAAGAAATGAGTGACACACCATATCTGTTTTTTGTTTAATTTATTTTTTAAACCAGTATTTCTTTGACAGCTCTGTTATGTGTACTGTATTATCGTTGTACGGGAAAACTGCAGTAAAACTATGTAGCAATGGTGGAAACACGTAAAAACAACGTACTGTAGTTTTACAAACTACAAAAACAATATACAGCAACATGTACTGTGCATACTGACATGATTTATATATCTTGTTCATTATTGATTGGAGAGCCTCAATGATATTATTATGAACATTTGCCGTTTATTCCTCATGTTCACTTGAATTGCCAACATTTATATGCCAGTATTTTCATTTGCCACGTTGTCAATGATAGCTTGAAAATGGTTATAGTTTATAATTATGTTTAAAAATCTGGTCATTAGCAACTACTTTAGATTTGTGTGTGTGTGTGTGTTGAATAAGCTAACTAACGTATTGTAGAATTAATGTGTACTGCTATCGTTTATTAGTCTTTACAGAATCTACTTAAATCATGTATTCATTGGATTCGTTTGTTGTGCCCCATTTTTCAACCCAGATATGTTTGTTGTAGCAATAAAATACTGAATAAATGATTTTTGTACTGAAGACTCTCCGCTATTTTACCAAAGTAAGAATGACTACTAGAAACAACTGTTATAAGAAGATGATGGAGATGTCTTGGACACACCTTGAGGAGAAATGATCAAAGAATATCAAAGCAGGCATTGAAGTGGGAGGCAAAGGGTTCAAGAAAGAGAGGTCGACCTAAGAAGACCCTAAATGAACTTTGCTGAGAGAGGCAAGAAATATCGGTCTCAGTTCCATGGAAGAGATTGAGCGAGTTACAAAGGGTAGAGCGGTATGGATAATTTGCATGCAGGCCGCATGTAACGTATAACGGTACGAGAGGAATTCTTATAAGAATGACCATAACACAAACATTAAAGAAGAAAATTGAAGCTCTTGAAACAAGGTGTTACAGAAAAGTTCTTAGTACATCCTGTACAGAGAAGACAAAAAACAAAGACATCCTACAAGACCTGCATATCTAGGAGTATTGGCTCATAAATAACATCATGTCCCGGAATAATTTGGCGACGTTAAACATCATACTGGTTTGGAGAGAATGTTAATGGAAAGCATCGTTCATGGAGTATGAGGCAGGGGTGACCAAGACGAAGGTGACAGCAGGACATCAAAGAAACCTTGAACATGCCGCTGGAAGAGGCAGGAGAACTTGCTAGCTAGAGACAAGAGTTTTTTTAGGTGGGCTGTGATGAAAGCAATGTTCCACAAGGGATATGCTACAACTTGAGAGTAGAATGTGTAGTCAAACAAAACAAACAAGATTTGGTGAATAAGCCTATGTTGTGTTTGAATGTATCTGCCTTTGTATATAGTTTCACTTTTAGTCTATTTAATGGTCCAAATTAATTAACATCAAATATAATGAATTCAGATGATAAAATCAGAGAAATGTCTGAGTCAACTACAAGTAGCAACTGTTATAAGAAAGAGAAGATGGGCATTTATTGGGGGTAGAGAAATGGGACTTTGCCGGTGCTATGGAGCTTGTGCACTGCCGCTGAGATTTTCCTGTGTAAGAAAAAGATAGGAACACACATGGTTACTCACCAAAGTGCAATGATGATGTCCTATCAACCAAATAAAATAAAAAGAATGTGCTAGAGAAACCCTGAAATGAACTTTACTGAGAGAGTTGATAAATATCAAACTTTATTCCACATGAGAAGTTGTTCAGGATAGAGCATGGAGAAATTGCTTGCAAGCACTATGTAATATATAACAGTATGAGAGGAATACAATATAAAAGCCCAAATAGTCAATAATATATTGAAGAAACACATAACAACAAAGCTAGTTTCACAAAAACAAGATACAATGTTTTGACCAGAACAATAATTTACTCTTGAATCTGTCCAATGGATTTAGCCGAATGGATTAGTGTGGTGCCGGGGCCCACAAGGGAAGCAAAGAATAGAACCACTGCGACCTACAAGGCATGTCGCAAGAGACGACTGATGTAAGACCTAGGAAGTTACCTAGTAAATAAAAAAGTATAGCAGAAATTGGATGTGCGCATACTTGTAGGCGCATAACTGGTACAACCACTCTTAGGCTCAGATCACATACAAATCACTCAAAGAGTGGTTAACAAGTCAATATGGAGCGTTTACAGAAGAATAATGGATTGGAGAGCAAGCTCCCATTCGGGAGATCTGGGTTCAATCCCTGTCAGTTTTTTTTCTGTTCAAGGCATAAAGAAATATTTCTAACCCGAATAATTTGCCTCGACCGCACTAGCCATTAAACTTCTTCAGCTCATGGTTTCCCACCCCAACTAGTTCTACACCACCTGAAAAAGCGTTGTTAAAGCCGGTAAAGACACGTTATTTAAAATAATCAACCGTTATCAGATATCATTTTTAATGTATTTAAAGAAAGTAATAATCCCATTTATCCTAAATAAATTTCATTACTTGGTCTTGTTTCTAATGTTCAACAGTCATTTTATGTAACAGGTCATTCCACAGATATACAACTCCCATAGTTGACCAAGACAGCATTTCAGTGTCGATTTCACTGACCAACCTTTTATTTTCTTTGACCAACTTCATATATTTACATATGACTTTATTCACACATTTCCCAATATATTATTTTTATTATTTCATTTCAAGAAATGCTCTTTCCGTTTGAGCTGATCAACGATTAATGGTCCACTATGTATTATTTTTGGTTATTTGTAATAAATCTGATTCGTTTTAGCTGTGCAAATGTCGACAATCGAATTCTTTCCGCATCGAGAAGATTAAATGGTTTGTTTTTAATTTAAATATTTTGTAAAACTAATTTGTTTTAAATTGAATCCTACTGCTAAAATATTACTGCTAAAATATTCATAGTTGGAACCACCCCCACTGAGGGAGTGATGAATTCTTCCATCTACCAGAAATCTTGTACTGTTTTGTTATGATTCAGCGAGATGGACTAGTTTAACACTATTTCCAAGTGGAATTTATACTTTTGTCTCTAGAAAAACTTGTAACAATTATCATGAACATTTTGTTGATGTGTATTTGCTTGAGATTAACTTTATAAATCTGGTTTTATTTAACATTTATGTCTAAATATAATTATTGCTTGTGGTGTCTAGTCGCTTTAATAAATGATATTGTCTGTTTAATTACCAGACTTCCGTTAGTTTACCAGACTTCCGTTAGTTTACCAGAACTTCTGTTAGATTACCAGACTTCTGTTAGTTTACCAGAACTTCCGTTAGTTTACCAAAACTTCCGTTAGTTTACCAGAAATCTTTCAATTGTTAGTTTACCAGACTTCCGTTAGATTACCAGACTTCCGTTAGTTTACCAGAACTTCCGTTAGATTACCAGACTTCTGTTAGTTTACTAGACTTCCGTTAGATTAACATGAATTACATTTTTAAATCTATTTACATCCTTCCAGATATTGTTTACTAAATGATCCAGCATTGTTTGGGCTTCTTGCCCTCTGGCCCAAAGTCATGTAGTGGCACCTGCATGTGTTTATAAGTTTTTGCTTTGCTTAATTTATCTGGCGTTGGAAGAATCATTTTCACTGTGTTTTTTAAAATGAAGAAATAAGGTACAAAATTAATTTGAAAAGAAACTGCAGCTTGAATTAGTTCAGTTTCAGTTTAGAATATCTGCATTGCGCTCCGATCTCCTTCGCAAAATCTCCAACAGCGTTCAGCGATTGACCGTACCAGTTAAATTAGTTAAAATCACTAAACACCTACCGGCAAACCAATATTTAACTTAAAAAAAAAGCCTTCTGTATATCATACAGATTACTTTGTGGCTATTATTGGTTGAAGATCAAAGGGCATTTGCATTAGCTGTTGCCACGCTGTGTTCTGTTTTTTTAAATTGTTGCCCCAAAAGAACAAACTTAAACCCTCCTGACTGATGTGACCTGTCGGCCACACAAAAACCCTGTCAACAGTATTGAATTATTTATTTATATATTATTTGCTGCCAGTTGCCAATTATTGCTTATATAATCTTTTTATCAACTTAATAAGTAGCGGATGACTAAAGATATAGAAAGCAAGTTGAATGCATTTGAAAATAGATGTTTGCGAAAAATGAATATAAAATAGAACGAATTCAGAAGTGATGAAATTAGAAAGTCTGGTCAACCACTACACACATTATAAGAAAAAGAAGATGGAGATATGTTGGACACACCTTGAGGAGAAATGATCAATGAATATCAAAGCAGGCATTGAAGTGGGATGACCTAAGGAGACCCTGAAACAAACTTTGCTGAGTGAGGCAAGAAATATCTGTCTCAGTTCCATGGAGGAGATTGAGCAAGTTGCCCAGGATAGAGCGGTATGGAGAAATTACTTGCAGGCCCTATGTAACGTATAACGGTACAAAAGGAATTATTATTATTAATATGGGTCTTAGTAATCTCATGCATTCACTGTTTTCTATTCCAATATGGCAGTTCTAGAAAGAAAAAAGAATAGCAAAGTCGACATTTTGATCAAACTTATTTTTATTTTACACTGGATACATGAAACAGCAAATAATCAACACACAAATTATTGAAACTTGATAGAAAATATACAAAATGATGAGTTACTGAGAGTGTAGTTCAAAGTGCCCGTCAAGTGCTATTTCTGCATTGCTAGTTTTAGGTAGTCAATGTATCTTTTGTAGTCAATGTTTCAGTACACATTTTGTTGCTATTAAATAACAAGTTCAGAAATAACAAAACTTAGGATATCACTTTAGGAAGAACATTATTTAATCATGAAAATTCCTGCCTGCCCAGTGTGTTTGTAGCGCGCTGGACGACTGGTGACAAGCCCCCTGTGAGCGCAGTTCAATTCTGTGGGCTGGCAGAAAAGTCGCAGGTCCTCCAGATTTACGGTGTTTGTGACACCGAAGAGCTGAAAGCTCAAGTGCTTCTGCATCGAAAAAAAATCATGAAAATAATGTAGGTTATATTTTAACTCCTTGTGGACCAAACGTGGTTTTGGGTTGGTTGTCTTTTTTACCAGGAGCCACACTAAAGGGCATTTTATATTCTAAAAAATTGCCTGTCTGCCCAGCGTGTTCGTAGCTCGTTGGACTACGGGGACTATCACTCGTGTGTGCGGGTTCAATTCGCTGGGATGGCAGAAAAGCCACAGATTCCCCAGATTTACGGTGTTCGTGACACCGAACGGTTACGATGTCCATGGCACCGAGCAGAAGAGTTAAAAGCTCAAGTGCTTCTGGATTTGAAAAAAAAAAAAAAACTAAAAACAAATGACTTGTAGAAAATCACTTCAGCAGATAAAACTAGACATTTTTCTGTATATGAATTTATTGTGCATACACATTTTGTGTGTGTTTTTTGTAACTCACAAGTTCTCTATTTTTGTTATATTAGTTTCATTTTTAAAAAAAATAGAATTGGTAATATAAAATTGTCAACAAGTTGATTATCCTGGTCTTATCTTATACACGAAACTATAAGCATCATGTCCAGTCTCAAACAATTCTATCTATTATTATTGTAACCTTGTTGTAGCTGAGCAGTCACTTTTCATCTTTATTTTCATTTATATAAGTATATTATTATTATGTGATCATATATTTATTGTAATAAACATTTCTGTAACGAACTACTTGACCACATTGTTTTGTCTAGTTGATGACTGTAGAAGAATGATGAGAATCCCATGGACAGCTAGAATGACAAATGTTGAGGTGTTGAATGAGGCCAAGATACAGAGAAAACTTATCAATATAAGAAATGAGCAGTCATCAATTTTCAGACATATGATAAGAAGGGGAGGTTTAGAACACATTGTGTGTGACAAACCGGTAAAATCGAAGGAAGACGAGACTTAGGAAGGTAGAGAGAATTTTAGACAATCCTGACTTCATGGCATGGAAGAGTATCAACATCTGAGATGATAGCAAATATCAGGGACAGTGATTTGTGGAGATCCATGATCGCATACGCCAGCCACACGGTACTTGGTGATAAAGAGAAAAAATACTTCTATTTATTCTTCACTTCTTTGTACTTTGACAGACTTGGAGTTTGTGCACTGTCGCTGAGATCTTTCTGTGTAAGAAAGAAATCGAAGCACACATGGTAACTCATCGAAGTGCAATGCTGATGCCTATCAATCAAAACTACAACCAGGTAGAAGAGAAGTCAAAAGAATAACCATGTCGCTGTTCCTAACATAATATTCATATCTTTAGTAATTGTCTGAAACAGAATGAGAATCAACAGGTCTGTCTGCGGCTACTGTAACTCTTGTGCTAACCATCAGAAAAATTTCTATTTCACTGTGCTAACCAAAGAAAAATGTCTAGTTGACTGTGCTAACCATCATCATCAAATAGCTTGTCCTGAGCAGAACTTTGCCAACCTACACGTCCAGAAATTTCGCACTCTCTCAGAAAAATTTCTCCTCTCTCATAGGCCATATGCCCTGCCTCTGCAGCGGTCATGTTCAACCCATCAGTTACATCCCGAATCCATCTTCTTCGTGGTCTTCCTCTGCTTCTCTTTGCCGGTATGAATGAAAATCGTGGCATATCCTAAAGGACGTAGCCATCAACTACAACGAGTAACCGAGTCGTCATTTTCTAGGCACCACTTATACGTTCAGTAGTTTGCCATTGCTTTCTGAACGGGTGGCGCCATCGTCCTTTGCCAGTATAGAGCTAACCAACAACTGAAAAATGTCTAACTGACCCTGTGCTAACCAATAGAAAAATGTCTAGTTGACTCTGCAAATAACTCGTCAGAATTTAACAATAAAATGTTGGTCACCTATTGTCTGTTAGAACTCTCTATAGTAAAACTATTTCTGGCACTCGATGTGACAATGCTCAAATGTTTCGGCAATGGGATCTTAACAAGACCTTTAGCTGCCAGTTCACAGAGACCATCCAGCACAGATTTTCCTTTGATCTCTACTGAGCTCTTGCACATCACATCGCTGGCTGGTTTCCCATAGAACTTCACAGAGAACTGTAATCAGATATATTTATATATATATGAAATGTAATCAGAAATCTATAGTCAAGACACAGCATGTAATAATGATGACCATTTATCAATTCATAGTTAAACACCAATACACATTAGCCTAGCAGACAGTAAAACAGCAATACACATTAGCCTAGCTGACAGTAAAACAGCAATATTCAATAGTCTAGCTGACAGTAAAACAGCAATATTCATTAGCCTAGCTGACAGTAAAACAGCAATATTCATTAGCCTAGCCGACAGTAAAATAGCAATATTCATTAGCCTAGCCGACAGTAAAATAGCAATATTCAATAGCCTAGCAGACAGTAAAATACCAATATTCATTAGCCTAGCCGACAGTAAAACAGCAATATTCATTAGCCTAGCCGACAGTAAAACACAAATATTCATTAGCCTAGCCGACAGTAAAACACAAATATTCATTAGCCTAGCCGACAGTAAAACACAAGAGAGAAGAATTGAAGCTTGCGAAATGTAGATATACAGAAAAATAGGTTGAGTGTCACGAAAAGAGAAGAAAACTGAAGAAAAAAAACAAGTATTTCAACAACTAGAAAAGAAAACTGCTCAAAGAGAAAGAAATTAAAACACTAAGATATTTTTGGTCACATTAGTAGATATAACAACCATCTTGGAAGGAAAGATAGAAGAGTAAGAGTTCAGAGAGACAATTGGGAAAGAAACACCAGGAAGTGTGCAGGCAACAGTTTGCCAGAGCATATAGTCAGGGCAATGGACAGAAGCTATTGCGGCCCATGATGCAGAGACGCATCCTCAAAGACCAATGCTACTCCGATACAAAGCTTCTTTGAACGCTCCATATCAACAACTTGTTAACCACTGTGATTTGTATGTGATCTGAGCCTAAAAGTGATTGTATGTTGTGCCAGTACAAGTCGGCCAGCACATTCAATTTCTGGGATTCTTCTTATTTACTAGGGTTGCTTCCCTAGGTCCTACATCAGTCGTCTCTTCAGTCACGACATGCCTTGCAGGTCGCAGTGGTACTATTTTTGCTTCCCTGCGGGCCCCGGCATAACACGGGTGGGATACAAAGCAAAAGGTGGACCCAAGAAATAAGAGGCGGGTTATAAAGACTATTTATGAAGTGTACACAAAAGTCTGTTCTATAAATCTATTCTTATCCTGACGCTGTACGGCAAATCAAGATTAGAGAACACAAAACGAGAACGATGCAGAGACTGCACATAAATGATTGATCTAGTACAATATGACAATCATCCAAAATCTTACCTTGTATTCTAATTTCTCCAGTACATGCTGCGACTCAGTTCCAAAGTTTTTCTCTATAATTGCTTTCCTAGTGCGTTTCTCCTCTCTGTTCTCGTCAACCATAGTCTCAGTGTCATGGAAACTAT
This sequence comes from Arion vulgaris, assembly GCA_020796225.1. Lineage (NCBI taxonomy): Eukaryota > Metazoa > Mollusca > Gastropoda > Stylommatophora > Arionidae > Arion > Arion vulgaris. Next base: position 49,419,541 of record CM036760.1, on the reverse strand, counting down.
CCTCAAGTACTGAATTCAAGAGATAATTGTTATCAAATCAACCAGTTTAAAAAGTAATTCTGGGCATGAGTCATCTTTGATGGCCTCCTCAATGACCAATTAGATCTGACATTGTCCCACAATAGAACTCAGATGTGATACTATCTATCTATACCTCTCTCTCCTCGTACTTTGTGCAATGCTCTCGGCAGATGGCATGCAATCTCTGCCGACATGGCCATATGGGGAAAACCTAGTGTAATGAAGTTAATCCTTTACCTTTGGACCCTCTTCCTATAACATGTGATGCCCTTGGCGCTTAGTGCAGCAACAAATACATGCCATTCTTGGCCGCCAACTGTATCGTATTCCAGCTGTCATTCTTTTCTTTCAGTTCCTGTTCTACTATTCTTACCATGTGGTTTTGAGTCTTCATCGCTTTTGTTTACCCCTGGTGTCCATCTCGTTGTAGTTTTGTGACATAGTTAGACCATGCTCAACACAAGTCCAATCCATCACCAGCGTCTCTTTTATGTGGTATTATAAAGTGGGGATTTCTGTTTGTACAATCTTATAAGCAACCCATCTGTATACATCTGCCCTATTCTATAATATGTACAAACTCTCTGTGTCCCTATTCAACAATATGCACAAACTCTCTGTGGCTGACCAGTGGTCAGAATGATACTGACTAAACCTGAGAAAGAACCCAAAAGTGAAACTTTCTTGGCAACGATATCGGAGGGCACTTCAATTGACCAAAATGACATTCTTAACGCACTGAGAGTCTTTCCAAACAGAGGAATTTCCGGATCCCAGTCACTGACAAGATTAAGATGGGTGTTGATATTGTTACAGCCTGTTAAGATGACAGTCCAAATATGCAAAAAGATTGATTAATCAACACTAAAGTGAGGGATGGGCCACTGGGCAATGTTCAATTGTTGAGGGGGAATCGGAGCAAATATGAACATGTTCAGAGTGAAATGATCGTAGTTCTCATATAACCGATGCGTTTGACGACTGACACCCACTGTCAAGGCGCATTGTATCGGAATGTGATAACCCTCTTGCTTTAAATACTTGGACGCATGCCTAGGTCATAGTAGAACCTGCCATGACTAGCAGGTACTCTGATGGAGGGGAATGAGCATAGTGAACCTTACCTTGGTTATTGTATTATTGAACAGTATAGTTGAGCGTCTGTAGCACACGTGGTAGTGAGCTCGATCACAAACCAAGCGTACCTGGTTCAAACCCCACGGTGGGCAAGTTCGTTTTCGTTGGATTTTTACAAAAAGATAAAAATAGACCTTACCATTCAGAAAGCAACGGCAAAGTACTGAATGCATAATTGGTGCCTAGAAAATCAACGACTCGTTTACTGTGGTTGATGGTTACGTCCTGTAAAGAATATGCCGCGATTTTCATTTTCAGTTCACAGAAAGTCCTCCTCATCCACTAATCATAGGGCATAGAAGAACCTGACATGACTAGCATGCAGGGTTCATGTCATGTCAGGGTTCACTGCTCATTCAATCATTTTCCAATTCTCCAATTGCAGTAGATCATTTTCCAGTTGTAGATCATATAGAAAATTTTAAGTAAACAACAAATGAATACTAGCATATATAAACTTTAATTTACTTTTCCGTTTTCTGTCTTGGCGGACGATTAGTGGGTTCTCCATTTCTTCCTTATCTCTGTACTTGCTTATCAAGATCTGAAACCAAAGGGAGAGTATATATGATCAGCATGGATGATGCATTCTTATTCAAGAGTTGTCTCACAATCTATGATAGTACCTCGTAATCATATTGAGGTATGGTGATCGTCTCATGCTTGAAAAGTACTTGTTTGATGTCCTGTATGGAGCAATGGGCTGTTTTCCAGTATCCACTTAATTCTCTCTCACGATCACGCTTAGACTGATGTACCAGATTTCCCATAAATCTCATTCATGTGGAAATCTGATTCATGCAGCATTAGCATGGGTGGGATTCGTCACATCTTCAGCGCCATTTGGAGCTCTGGGGCTTATCCTTCGGCGATGTGTCCGGTTTCATCCAGCGTTTACAGTGTTCGCTCTCCGTCAGCCTTTGGCTGTCCCCAGCCGACCTGCAAAAGCAGCATGTTACCACTTAATTCAATGTGAGATCGAATACCCCAATCTATCGGATGCGGGTGAACAAATTTAGGTCCTGTTTTCAAGTTGAATATGCAAAAGAACCTTTGATAGTTGAAGAAAATGGATAAGAATATGCTGGAAAGTCGGTGCATATGCAAAAATCATTATCTATTTTTTGTCTACATAAACAATATTTTCACCATCCTTAAAATTGTATTGGTGATGCTCACAGCTGCTAAAGTTTGCGCACTGTCAAAGAGCCTTCCATGTAAGAAAGAGATTGAAGCACACATGGTAATTCACCAGAGTGCAATAATAATGGTCCTATCAATCAATCAATATCTTTCGCTATCTACTGAAAGAGACTAAGTGGATATGGGCCTTCCCTAACTTCAGCGAAATCAGTTCTGTTAACTAACAAACTTAATAACTAACAAACTTAATAACTAACAAACTTAATAACTAACAAACTTAATAACTAACAAACTTAGTAACTAACAAACTTAATAACTAACAAGCCAAACAAATGAACAAACACATTTAACTAACTAAACTAATTAATTTAACTAAACACAACAACTATGACGCTCGAGTAGTTACCGGGGACCAAATTACTGGTGTAAAGAGCAGTACCACTGTAACCTGCCACTCATGTCTTTAGAGGCGACTAAGGAGATTGGGCATGGAGCTAGTTACTAGAGAGCTACAGAAACCACAACAAAGAAAGTTCATAGCTCGCCACCCAAGGAAGAAGAAGGACCCCGCTAGGAGGGAGATGGAATGCAAGAAAATGGGGAGAGATATCTGGAAAAGATGGCCTTGGAAAGGTGTGCTTGGGAAGCCTTAGTTGCGAACTTATGCCTCACTAGGGGTGAAGGAGAAACAACCATGCAGTAATGCAAAACTGTTCAGCATATATCCTCTTTGTCAAGCTCAATCCCTTTTCTTAGCAATTTCTCTGCTGTCAAAATGTTGTTCCTTTTCACTTCTCATAAAAAAATTGTGTAAAGATGATGGGTTCACTTCATTGCACTGGGTTATCAACATGTCTCGGCCCCATCACTGATGAAATAGCAAGTCACTTGCCGAGAACATTACATAAAGCGCAAACTCTATGCTCCATCAACAATCCTAGGGTTCAACAACAAAAAAATACATTCGACAACAAAATAGAGTGGTCCGGATTCAACCCATGACTTTTGTAGTGACAACAACATATTTAATCAAGTAGCAGAGGCGACCTGCAGTCTGGTAGAAATTGCCACAGATGCACAGTGAAAATTGAGTCATAGCATGAACGTATGTTCAATATATCATGCTTTGTTCTAAGATGGAAGATAATGAGCTGCCCTTGTCGATGAGTGAGATGTAATCCCCATCAATCAGACTTCTTTTCTGATGTCCCAGATGGCTCATTTAGAAGAATGTAATTTTGTTTACTTCCTCGCCCGCATGTTGCCTGGGCCCGTGAGGGAAGCAAAGAATAGTAACACTGCAACCTACAAGGCATGTCATAAGAGGCGACTTCTTGAAAATTCCATATCAGCCACTTGTCAACCACTGTGTGATTTGTATGTGATCTGAGACATTGTACGTTGTGTCAGTTATGAGCTTACAAGTAGGCCAACACATCCGATTGCGCAGCTTTTATTTACTAGGTAGCATCCCTAGTGCCTACATCATTCACCTCTTATGACATGCATTGTAAGTTGCAGTGGTACTATTCTTTGCTTCCCTTGTGGGCCCCGACACTACATGGGCGGTAAGAGGCGACTGAGGTAGGGGTCTAGGGAAGCTACGCTAGTAAATCTTCTTCTTTTGCATTCTAACTAGATTGAGATTTCGGATTCTCTAATAAAGGCAGCCGTCTGCCTCAGATTATCAGTCACACGATAAGGTTTGTCTTGGACGCAGGTGTAAGTGGGCCACCTCTTTCTTCTCAAGTCTGCATACTGGGGGAAGTTCTGTAGGATATAATTCCTATGATTTCTGCTTCCCCGTTGTGCCGACCTCTTCCAGCAGTAAGTTTTGGCCACCCTCGTGTTGGTAGGTCTGACATTCTTACTGCGTGGCTAAATCTCTGAGGCAGATTGGCGACCGTAGAATATGTTATCCCATTCCTCATTGTGATGGGTCATTGCACCATGTTATGTGCCTTACGGCCTGGTGCATCCGTTTCTGCACGCATTTGTTTTGGGTTAGCATTCCCTAGCGGACACGTGCATCCGATTTCAGTCAAACCTCCTTAGTCACCTCTTACGACACACATGGCAGGTAACAGTGGTTCTATTCTTTACACCCCAAATTTGGGCCCCAGTAACCACTCGGACGGCCCTAGTAAATAAAAAGCGGCACAGAAAACAGATGTGCTGGCCTACTTGTAGGCGCATAACTGGCACAATGCACAATCGTATTTAGGCTCTGATCACATACTAATCACAAGGAACGGGTTACAAGTGGTCGATATGGAGCGCTCAAGAAGTTTACTTCCTACCTACCTTGGCAAGTTTATCTGTCTTTTTATTACCCAGCACACCACAATGTGATGGTACCCCCTGGAGTATAGCTCACTTGTTGAGCATGCTTCACATTACCCAGCACATCACAGTGTGATGGTACACACTGCAGTATAGCTCACTTGCTGGCAGATACCTTGTTGCGCATGCTTCACATTGTCTAACACCCCAGTGTGACGGTACCACCTGAAGTATAGCTCACTTGTTGGTAGCAACCTTGTTCAGCACGCTTCTCATTACCTTATTATCTTTATTCAGAACAATATCCGCCAGAGAAGATACATGATGTCCACTAAGTTGAATATCCTTTAGGCTCTCTGCGTTCAAAGCATCTATAATTGCCTGTAGACAGAAGTTTAAATCATCTATAACTGATTGCAGACAAAACAAGGTTAAGTCATCTATGAGTGTCAGCAGTCAAAATAAGTTTAAGTCATCTATGAGTGTCATGCATGTTTTATGTGGTTGCTACTAAAATTCAGCTGTGGGTTACTACATAATCTTGATACAAAAGAAATTAATTTCCACAAATTCAGCAAAGATATGTTGCGCAGCTTTGATCTCAATATAGCGCTCTAAAGAACATGGTGTTTAAACGTTAATGGTGTTTAGGGTGTGACATCAAAAGAGAGATAACATTAACAACTAAAAAAGCTATAAGCCCTAGGGCTCAAAAGCGAGGTCTTTACTAGGAATGCAAAACTAGACATAGACAGCATGTTTGGATATCTATATAAGTAAGTGACTAGATGATAAAATTACAGCCTATGAAATGTGTGTATGAAGACAAGTTTCTTAGAATGGGGTCTAAAGAAGAGGATTGACTTCACTGCATTGGGTTTCTCTATATGGCTCTGTCCCTCTCTGCAGAAATGGCATGCCACCTGCCGCATGCCTTTGTTGTACAAACTCTGTAGCTTCATCAACAATCCTAGAGATCTCATGAAAAGTTTTATGGACATAAAAACAAAGAAATTTTTGAAGAAGAGAAAACAGAGAAAATAAAAGAGAGACATATCAAATATTTTGATTGTCTTCTACTGAACTAGATTAAACAATCTCCCATCTGACAGGGAGCTTATTAGACATCATCTGCTAAGGATAGGATGGCATGATTTAGTAAAAATATTGAATGTCATGGTAAATACTAAATTATTCTGAGAACAACACTCAAGATATGACTTCCTATAGAGGAAAGGGTAGCAGGATTCAGAAAAAAAGATGCTAAACGCCATCATGAAACACTACATTATTCTCAGAACGACACACAAGATATGACTTTATGTAAAGGATAGCGCTGCATGATTTAGACAAACAATTGTGAATGTCATGGTAAGTACTAGATTATTCCGCCATGTGTTGCCGGTAACTCACAAGGGGAGCAAAGAATAGTAACATTGCGACCTACAAGGCATGTCATAAAAGACGACCGAGGTAGGGGCTTAGGGAAGCTACCCTAGTAAATAAAAACTGTAGCCGAAATCGAAGGTGCTGGCCTACTAGTAGGCACATAATTGGCACAACATACAATCGCTTTAGACTCAGATCACAAAGAGTGGTTTAACAAGTGGTCGATATGGAGCGTCCGAAGTAGTAGATTATTCCGAGAACAACATTCATGAAATGATTTCTTGTAAAGGTTACGACGGCATCATTTAGAAAAAATGTTAAATGTCAAAGTCAACACAACATTATTCCGAGAACGACATACAAGATATGACTAGCCTGTGTACCTACCTCTTTCACAACTTTCAACAATCTAACATTCATTTTATTCATGATGATATATGGAGACTCATGAAATGTGATCACAAACACTGAGTTGCTATGGTTATACAATTTCTTAGATTGTCCTCGTAGCAAGCTTTGACCCAAGTTAATACGCAGCCACACTGCACCAGCAAATAGTCTTATGTTTCCCAACTGAAAATGTAACATTTTAAAAAGAGCACTTATTATAAAGATTTTTCGCAGATAATTATATCATGACAAATAACTAAATAACATGATTAAAAGATGAACATTAAATCTTGAGATTAAAAGATGAACACTAAATCTTGAGATTAAAAGATGAACACCAATTCTTGAGATTAAAAAAAAAGACAAAGGAAAATATATTTGATGGTTTGTAATAAGCTTTGGTCCAAATTCAAAGTTGTATGTTTCCCAAAATCGTTTATTTGGGGATCATCTTCATCATACATGTTGATAATTGCTCAGATCTTCTCACAAGCATGTCTTTCAGTGTGCTTAGATTGAGAATGTTTACAAACAGAAAATATTAAAATGTGGTAATATTAAAGAAATGTTCACGATATAAAATTATTTCATAACATGATTAAACATGTTTCCGCAAAGTGCTGAAAGTATCACAAAGAGAGACTGGTTTCGAAAAGAAGATAACCGGGAAAAAAATGGGTAAAACTTCAGTACTGAACTTCATCAAGAAACAACAAATTAAATGGTTCGGAAAAATAAGTAGATTACCAACAGATAGTGAGCATCAAAGGGCAATGCTACTCCGATACTGTTGATACAAAGTAAAAGGTGGACCACAGAAATAACAGGCAGCGAAAGACACCATGTATGAAGCACACGCAACAGTCTGTTCTATAATTCTCTTCTTAACTTGCCCCTATGGGGCAAAACAGGATTAGAGATTAAAAGCCGAATGCAAAATTTTACGATAACCAATTTTTTTTTAAAACTGGAAAAATATCTCTGATGGTTTCATATTCTAATTATTTCTCAACCTGGTAGACATATGGTTCGAGATGAACAATCATATCATACTGAAATCTAAAAAAGGGTCCACGGCTGAAGGATTGACTTCCTTGCGCTGGGCTTTACCCCATATGACTTTGCCCTCCCGCAGAAATGGCATGCCATCTGCCGGGAGTATTGCACAGAGTACGAACTCTGTAGCTCTGGCAACAATCCTATGGGTCTCTGTAAAAAATGTATTCATTAAGAGAATGGTGCGGCCTGGATTCAAACTAACAACCTTCAGAACTGAAGGTAAAAGCTTAACCACTTAGCCAGAGACTCCCATACATCTTAAATCTACAAAACCCAAAGATGTAGGTTGAATATTTTGAAGGTACAATATTTTTAAAATCTGCTCCTCTGTGGTGATGTGAGGTTTTACCTCCTTACACTCTTAGGCTCAGATCACAAACAAATTACTAAGACTTCACTATCTACCTACATGCTATGTTGTTTGAAGATTCAACTATAACAGAATTATTCACATAAGACTGAAAACTTTATGAAACATTCAGAACCCATAAATAAAGCTTTCAATATATTTATTTCTAATTTCACTATCAATTTGTACATTTTAAAAAGGGGTTTCCAGTTTCATCTTTTCAAAAATTATACCATTCTACAGTATAACTCCAGATATGGTACTTTAAAGTGGGGTTCTATTTGTAAAATCTTACAGTTACCCGTCTTGTACAAATTTGTGTCCTTTGAAGAATTAGTAAACACATTGGCTGAAATTCAGATGTACCTATCCTACATGCCCAAGGGGCTAACAGCGACATAATGTATTTGTGTTCTTGGTCCAAACCACACAGCTCCAAAAGAGAAAGTTAACTTGGTTAATAAGAACGAACGCATCAAACAAACAAATGTATTGCAAACTACAATCTTCTGTTTACTTGCAGGAATGTGACATAAAAATGTGCTATAAATGTACCAAAACTCACCACTTGACCATTGCTCCATTTCAGTTGCAGACTGTGGAGAACTTTGGATCGCATCATCCGAGGGTCAAGATTAAGACAAGCATCACTTCCTGGATGGACAATACAAAATATATGAAAATGGGTGACCGTACTTGTTATATTTGTGGATATCTTCAAGAATACATCAGTTGAGAATAGTAAACATTTTCTTCTTGGTCTGCCTCTGCATCCTGGGACCCTGCCCTCTAGTATTGTTCTTTCCAAGCCATCGTGACGCTTGATGTGACCAAAGTATGTAATTTTTCTGTATAGTATGTTGTTTATCTCTTTAACATTTAGTTCTTTCAGGACATCAGTGTTCTTTCTTTTTCTGTCCATGGTATTCGTATGATCTTTCTGTAGCATTTAGTTCAGAAGGACTGGATTTTCGTTCTGAATTTTTTATATATAAGCATCCGGACTTGTACTGAGGTAAAACATGACCTGGTTTTCAGTGTTGTGAGATGGTGATGTGTTATAAAAGACACAGCAAAATAAAACTCTCGGGAAGGGGAAGAGGGGGCTCAACTTATAGTAGGCCATTGATGGCAAACAAACATAAAAATCTCTGGAGGACACACAGATGTGGTATTACAGAAGAATGCTGAGAATCCCATGGACTGCTAAAGACTAATGTGGAGGTGTTGAATTAAATCAAGACAAAGAGAAAGCTTATCATGAATATAAGAAAGAGGCAGTATTCATTTTTCGACATGTGATGAGAAAGGGAGGTTTAGAACACATTGTGACAACCAGTAAAATTGGGGGGAGACGAGACAGGGGAAAACAGAGAGAGAACATATTAAACAGCCTGACTTCATGGCATGGAAGAGCATCAATATCAGAGACGATAGCAAATATCAGGGACAGGATACTATACAACCTCCCACACTGAAGATGAAACATGTACGCCTAGAATCTACTTGAGGGCAGTGTTGGGACATACAAAAATATAAGAACACAGACACAATATTATGTAACCACGCTTACCGAAGACAGAACATGTAAGCCCTAACAAGCATGGATAACAGTTCATCTCTTGGCAAAGGTCACTTGAAAAGATAGAAAATTATATCTCATAAAAATGAGAAAAAAAATGATAAAAGTAAAATTTCAGAAACAGTGGAGGGACATCATTGAACTATTCCATCAAACGTCACTGAAAAAAATACTGCAACTTAACAGGACACAACAGATTGAAAAAGTCACATGTATAGAAAACTTAAAATTGATGAGACACACAGAATGATTGCAAAACACCTTCTTCACAGTGAAGATATTGTGAAAATATCTTGATTGCGCTACATTGATGGCGCTAGAATCTGTGTGGTGCTGGGGCCTGTAAGCGAAGCAAAGAATAGTACCACTGCGACATACAATGCATGTCGTAAGAGGTGACTGATGTAGGGGTCTAGGGAAGCTACCCTTGTAAATAAAAAGCAGCGAGGAAATCGGATGTGCTGGCCCTACTTGTAGGCGCACAACTGGCACAGCGTACAATCGCTCTTAGAGCCAGATCAGAATTGCAAACAGAAAATGCTTGCAGAAAAAGTTTCCTATAAAAATATCATTAATCTACAAAATTAAATGCTAACCTACTGACATCCCTCACAGACTACTGATATCAATCACAGCCTACTGATACCGGTCACAGACTAAAGACACCTGCAATAGTTTAGCAAGTTAGCATTAAACTATTTCCTTCATGAACGTTATTCTCAATGTCTCGCCCTGTGCTGCGGGGCCTGCAAGGGAAGCAAAGAATAGTACCACTGCGACCTACAATGCATGTCATAAGAGTCGACTAATGTAGGCACTAGGGATGCTACTTTAGTAAATAAAAAGCAGTGCAGAAATTGGATGTGCTGGCCTACTTATAGGCACATAACTGGCACACAGTACAACCACTCTTAGGCTCAGATCACATACAAATCACAGAGTGGTTGACAGGTGGTCAATATGGAGCATTCCAAGAAGAAAATTCTCAATGTCTGTAAGTGTTAACTCACCTTTAAGTTTGTACACCACCCAAGTTTTAAGTCTGGAGTGAAGCTGCATATCTGTGACAACAACAGACACAAAGTTATAAAAGAATTTGTGTTGATATAAACAAAAGTAATGCAACGAACAATATATATTTATATATTTCTGTTAGGTTAAGTAGTCCCATTCCTGTCCTAGCGAACACCACTCAAAATACTCATCACCGATCACATGTGAGTTCATAAAGGAGACATAAGTCCCGAAACAAACCGACACAAGCATTAAGTGCATAAGGTAAAAATGTCAATAACAACAATCTGCCACTTCTGTTTGCAATTCACTTCAAAGAAAACAGCTGATGTGTTCCTAAATTTTATTATGACAATATCCTTATGTATATCAGCAGTAAGAACAGAAGGAATGACCGATTAGTTCTACATTACATCAGGTGTCAGACAAGGATGTGTACTCTCACCACTATTCTTTATCACATTTATGGATAAAATAACTGATGGTCAGATTCAGATAATGATGAAATAAATGAACTGCTTTTGCAGATGATCAGTGCCTGATACACCGAAAAAATCAAGGTAAACTATTTGACACCTTGAACCAAAATTGTATAAATTACGACATGAAAATCAATGACACTAAAACTGAAAAAATGAATATAGAAGAAAATATAAATATAATTAAATATAGTACAGCGAATGCCACTCAACGAAATATGCTGTGGTGCAGTGTGCAGCGATTGGTGTGGAAAGAGTTAAGAACTTAGAATGTTGCTTCCTACTGGGCGCGGTTGTTAGCCAATTTTTTTCATGTTCGAACTTGTAGGGCTCGGTTTCGCCACCAAATTGCTGAGTTGAGTGCTTCATTGTGAATTTCATTTGAAGTGTTTTTTTATTATGTCCATTGTTAATGTGTTGCAAATTGCAGATTCCTAAAATGGCGAACAACTAGTCTCTGGCAATGTCTAATCTAATAGCCGTCCATCGCAAGCGATGATGACAACAATCTCAGACGTGTACTGTTGCACCTCTCTGGTGTGTGCGGAGGTGACTGTAGAGTCCAATCCTAGAACAGAATCCCGACCACAGGTGGGGCATACATGATCAAGGTTAGACATGTGCGTGTTGTGTGCTCTGTCTTTTCGCGCCCTGCTCGTTTTCTCTGTGACTCAACAATACGATGATTCTCAGCTATTCGGTTCCTCTTTTGTTGTTACAGCGCCACATTTGGCGATCTTGCGCAAATGATTCCCAGCACGTATTGTCTATATCGAGCATTTCAGAGACACTTTAAGAGTGTCTTTAAAGCGTTTTCTGTCCACCAGCTAAACGTCTGCCCCTTCAAGCTCGCCATACATCAACTGTTTTGGGATGCGTTTATCAGGCATTCGAGCAACGTGACCGACCCATCTCAGTTGGGCCTGGCAATGTAGCAACTGCTGTATGCAGTAATTTTTTTGTGGAATGTTTTTTGTTGTGACATAGAGATATAGACAACTAGCATAAAAAGTAGATGTTACCCAGGTGTAGCAATCAAACTATATTTTCCAGAGATTACAATGTATGTGAGATCATGTACCTAGTCCTATTGCAGATTTACGATGAAATGCAAGCTCTGTGTAAGTTCAATACGGAAAATATCCATGACAGCTCAAAATTGATAAGTGTAGTTAGAAAGTCATTGCCTAGGCAAAAATCATTATATATGGCCCTTTTCATCTTTACAGACGGTCAATAGGCAAGTGTTTTACTGTGACAACTTCTGAGTTTTCGCTTATCTCTCTTGTCGTTCAGCTCGTACATAAGTCTCTTCTCAAAAGACTCTGCCCCCTTCCGTAATTTGGCTTTCCACACAACTCTGTCATCAGCTAGTCCCTCCCATGTGCTGGGATCTATAGAAAAGTTTTCATTGAGGTTTTGCAGACATCTTTATATCTGAGCAGTGGTCTGCCCTGGTGCCTCTTCCCCGAAAGTTCACAGAACAACATTTGTTTTGGTATGCGATAAGTTTCCATTCTTCTCACATGTCCCAACCATCTTAGTCGTCTACTGCTGAGCATGCCCATGATGGAAGGCAGATTTGCATGTTGTAGTACTTCAGAGTTGGTTATCTTGTCGTACCACCTGATGTTCATAATCTTGCGGAGACATCAAAGGTGAAAGATGTTAAGTCTCCTCTCGTGTCTTGAGTAGGCTGTCCATGTTTCTGAGCCATATAGTAAGAACTAATTACACAGGCTCGATATATTTGAGTTTTCGTCTGCAATGTCAATTTTTTGTTGTCCCACATAATCATTAATATTTTCATTATGGTGAGGTGCTCAATTATCTTCTTTAACATCTCATAGCACTATAACTTTTTTTAAAGGTGAGGTGGTCACTTATCTTTCATATCTCACAGCACTAGAGTTTAGTTTTTAAATATGAGGTGGTCACTTATCTTTGATATCTCACAGCACTAAGAGTTTAGTTTTTAAATATGAGGTGGTCACTTATCTTTGATATCTCACAGCACTAGAGTTTAGTTTTTAAATATGAGGTGGTCACTTATCTTTCATATCTCACAGCACTAGAGTTTAGTTTTTAAATATGAGGTGGTCACTTATCTTTCATATCTCACAGCACGAGTTTAGTTTTTAAATATGAGGTGGTCACTTATCTTTCATATCTCACAGCACTAGAGTTTAGTTTTTAAATATGAGGTGGTCACTTATCTTTCATATCTCACAGCACTAGAGTTTAGTTTTTAAATATGAGGTGGTCACTTATCTTTGATATCTCACAGCACTAGAGTTAGTTTTTAAATATGAGGTGGTCACTTATCTTTGACATCTCACAGCACTAGAGTTAGTTTTTAAATATGAGGTGGTCAAATATCTCTGATATCTCACAGCACTAAGAGTTTAGTTTTTAAATATGAGGTGGTCACTTATCTTTCATATCTCACAGCACTAGAGTTTAGTTTTTAAATATGAGGTGGTCACTTATCTTTCATATCTCACAGCACTAGAGTTTAGTTTTTAAATATGAGGTGGTCACTTATCTTTCATATCTCACAGCACTAGAGTTTAGTTTTTAAATATGAGGTGGTCACTTATCTTTCATATCTCACAGCACTAGAGTTTAGTTTTTAAATATGAGGTGGTCACTTATCTTTCATATCTCACAGCACTAGAGTTTAGTTTTTAAATATGAGGTGGTCACTTATCTTTCATATCTCACAGCACTAGAGTTTAGTTTTTAAATATGAGGTGGTAAAATATCTTTGATATCTCACAGCACTAGAGTTTAGTTTTTAAGGAGAGGTGGTCACTTATCTCTGATATCTCACAGCACTAGAGTTTAGTTTTTAAATATGAGGTGGTAAAATATCTTTGATATCTCACAGCACTAGAGTTAATTTTTAAAGGTGAGGTGGTCAGTTATCTTTGATATCTCACAGCACTAGAATTTAGTTTTTAAATATGAGGTGGTCAAATATCTTTGATATCTCACAGCACTAGAGTTAATTTTTAAAGGTGAGGTGGTCAGTTATCTTTGATATCTCACAGCACTAGAGTTTAGTTTTGTGGGGAAAAGCGAAATACACTTAAGACAGTACTTACAGACCAGTTCAAGATCCCCAACAATGTCATTGGTCAATGCATTTTCCTGCAAAAACAAGATAAATATAGATGTTATAAGTGCTAACAATTATTATGTTGAAATAATGTTTAATGAATAATTTACATCTTTCTGTGACAACAATACAAATAAACCTCTATAATTCATGCCAGCAAGGATATATTACATATTTATTTATTGCCCACCTGAAAGAGCAGAAGACTATTGCACTGCACACACCCAAAGTGATTAAGTCCAACAGACATGTCAGGTTTGAAAAAGTTATTGAAATCTACTCTGTCAGAAAAATTTGCCAGAAGAAACACTAACTTGGAGATGAAAGTACAAACTTCGCCGTCTGATTCTGATACAGTAAACAAGAGCGCAGAATCATACATCCTCTCCTTAGATAGAAACTTCACTCAAAGTTCATGGTCTGGCACAGGGAACAAAGATACAAATTCATGAAATTCCACTATCTGGCACAGAAATACAAATTTCACTTTCTAGCACTGAAGTGCAAATTCCACTTTCTAGCACAAGGAACTGTAGACAAATTCCACTTCCTGGAACAGGGAACTGGAAAAACTGTACTACCTACCTGGCACATGGTAAAGAAGTGCAAATTCCACTTTCTAGCCCAGGGAACTGTAGAAAGACTGTAGGCAAATTCCACTTCCTGGAACAGGAAACTAGACAAATTTCCCTACCTGGCACAGGGTAGTTGGTACAGAAGTGCAAATTCCACTTTCTGGAGCAGGAAACTGACGTACAAATTCCACCGGCTGACAGTGAACCAATGACATGTATTGTATAAATTCCACAGACGAAGAGTAACTATCACAAAATCAAAATGATTTGTGACTCGTGAGTCGCCATAAAAATGAAAGCACCGTGATAATGAAATTGAATATAAATGATGGTTACGGTTACATATTGACTGATATTGATATTCAATTGAATTTGATTGACACTCACATGAGTAATATTATTATAGAATTTATAGTAAGTATTGTAATACTAATAGCCGTCCATCGCAAGCGATGATGACAACAATCTCAGACGTGTGCTGTTGAATTGACACATAGAATTTATACAAGAAACAAAAAAGTATAGTCACAGAGTGTACTGAAATATACATAAATAATACATTCTGGTCTGCACAAACTTTGGTGGTCAACTTTTGTAACCACAAATTTCTCTCACCTTTAGAAGTTGAATAATGTTATCCGCTATCTGTCGTTTTGTTCCACGAAATAGTTCATCGTCATTCAGATGTGCACTACTCAGTCTGCCCCACTGTCTTAATGTTTCGCGTATAGACGACACTTTGCATCTGGACAATACTGACAATATTATTTCATAGTGCAAATTCATTATGATCGCTTACTCACTACCACTTTTCAGTGAATATAAACATGAGAATATGTGTCTCATAAATCATTGCATATCTCTGCGCGCTCAAATACAATTCCTTGTTTTGTTTACTTCCGCTTTTAGTTTTAACTAAGGATGTGCGAATAGTAAGTGTTCGTTACTCGAATACTTATTATGTCGTAGATCCGGAAGTATTTAACATTTCCGACGCGTATTCGCTACTTTATACTTAATACTTGTAAACAACTAAAAACAGTATGGAACGAAATTGATAGGAAAACAAAGTTCAGAATACTAAGAGCATGCGTATTCCCAGTGGCAACGTATGGGTGTGAAGCATGGACATTTCACAAGGCAGTGAAATAACATATAAGTGCTTTTGAATATAAGTATTTTTGAACATATAAGTGCTTTTGAACATAAATATAAGTTTAATAAAATTCAACACAGATGCAACAAAGCAAATCAAATAATAGGACAAATGGCGCCAATTTTAAGATGCAAACACGTCACCATGAACACAAAAAGAGCAATGTTCAACACAATCTTTCTCCCCACATTATGTTACCAGTGCCAAATCTGGACACTGACAACATATGATAGAAGAAAACTAGTCACGACAGAGATGAAGTGTCTACTGAATGCTGGGTGTAACAAGAAGAGACCGGTTGATTGAGAAATGAAAACATCAGGAAAAAGTGGGTACAACATCAGTACTAGACTTCATCAAGAAACAACAAATTAAATGATTCGGCCAGGCCACGTAAGCAGATTACCAACAGACAGTGCACCCCAAATAGCAATGTTGCTCCGATACAACAGGTACAAAGCAAAAGGCCGGCCACGCAAAAGATGGACCTCAGAGATAATAGAGGCGACGAAAGAGACTATCTACGAAGCGCATACAAGGGCCGTTTTAGAAATCTCTTCTTGACCTGACGCTGTGAGGCAAACAGGATTCGAGAAAAAAAAAAGAAAGAAAAGAAAGTATTACAGGAGAGTCCTCCATATCATGGACAGAGAACATACAATGATCCATACAATGATGCATTATCCATAAACAACTCAAAATCAAAGAAAGCTGGCCAATGCTACAAATAAGAAAGAACAAAATTGACGTATTTTGAACATATAAAAAGACACGAAGCGCTGGAGACGAACATCATGGAAGGGGGCATACCTGCAAAGAGGATAAGAGGAAGACCACGGAGAAGATGGAATCAGGATGTAGCTGATGGTTTGGACATGACGGCTGTAGAGGCGGGACACCTGCCCTATGAGAGAGAGAAATCCCGAAGGGCTGTTGGGGTGACAAAATTCTAGTCAGGATAAGCTATTTGATGATGCTACTTTATCACTACTGAATGTCAGCAACGTGTGCCGTATCCACATGTACGGTTGATTGCAATTGCTTTGTAGCAAATTTTGTTTCTTGCACTGCGGGTACGCATCTCTTCATGTTCATTTGTCAATTATATTGCTGTCCCGACAGGTAGAAAGATTATTGTCGTTAGTTCTACAATAACTAGGCCTAGATGGGGATGATATCAGACTAATAAGCAACATATACTGGGAACAGAAAGCAATAATAAAATATGAAAATAGCTATTCTCCATACATAGACATAAAGAGAGGAGTGAGACAAGGATGCATTCTGTCACCAAGCCTATTTAACATCTACACAGAGAAAATCTTCAAACAACTAGAGGGAATGCCAGGACTTAAGATCAATGGGAAAATAATAAACAATTTAAGATATGCAGATGACACAGTATTGGTAGCAGAAAGTGAACGAGAATTACAAGAACTAGTGGACCAATTGGACAGAACTAGCAAGGAATATGGATTAGACATTAACATACAGAAAACAAAAACTATGGTAATCAACAAGGAAATGGAGAAACCTAAAATGAATATAAAAATACATGGAGAATTACTACATCAAGTAAAAGTTTCTTATATCTTGGTCAGATGATAACAGATGATGGCAGATGTATAACAGAAATTAAAAGAGAATAGGAATGGCCAAGGATAATTTCAATAGTATGAGAAAGTTACTGACATCCAAACAAATTACAAACAGACTAAAAATGAGAATGATCAAATGTTATATATATCCTATATTAATGTATGGCTCGAAACATGGACAATGAACAAGCAGTTAGAAGACAGAATTGATGCATTTGAGATGTGGATATATAGAAGAATAGGTAGAGTTTCATGGACAGAAAAACAGACAAATAAACAAGTTATAGGAAAACTAGGCATGAAGAAACAATTATTAAGAGAAATAAAATTCAGACAAGTAAAGTATTTTGGGCACATAAAAGACATGACACCATGATAAAACATTTACTAGAGGGAAAGTTGAGGGGGACGAGCAAGAGGAAGACCGAGAGATAAGTGGGAGGGAAACTAAGAAATGGACAGGTTACAGTCTGGCAATGTGCAAACACCAAGGCGAAAGACAGAGGATGCTGGAGATTCATTGCAGCCAACCTTCGATGTGGAGACGGCACCTGATGATGATGAGTTCCAATAGTTTCGAATAATAGTTCTTTCGTAAATGTACTTTTAAATAGTAATCGTTACACCTCGAATACCTGCAAAAGCAACCAGTAATAGTTACTTAGCAATGTATTCGTTACATAGTTTTTAAGTGGTACGTTTTCAATATATGCATTTTTGGTCATTCCTATTGACAAATGTGTATTATGTCCTCATTCTCTTCCTGGTTTTAATAAATGGATGATGAAAAGTATGGGTCTCTGGAGGATATACAACATCCGATGACAAGACCACATCTCTAATATGGAAGTCCTGGACAGTGCTGACAGTTTAAGCATGTATACCTTGTCCAGTCAACGACGTCGGAGATGTATCGTATGAGCGATGATAGAATCCCAAAAAACATTCTATATGGCCAAATCGCAGCTGGTACTAGAGAGCATGGGCGCTCATTACTACGCTTCATTGACACATGCAAGCGTGAGCTAACTTAAATCACAGAGACAACGTCTCTGCAGCATATACACCAATAATTGGAAGCAGATGGCAAGAGACAGGAAGGCATCGCGAGCGACAGTAAGGAATAGCTCAGAAAGAAAGAAGTGGAATACATCCCATATGGAGGCAAAAAAGAGGGACCAGAGACCATAGTCTACACTAGCTTCAGTCACCAGTTTTACCTGCAACAACTGTGAACAGGATTCCCACTCCAGAATAAGCAATTACAGCCACAACAGACGATGTGATTCAACACAAAACAAACTACGTGAAGCTAAGTCTATTGTCTCCTTAGACAGAAAGGCAAATGAATGGAAAAGACAACTGAAGGTGGTGGCAGAAAGATGTGGGGACTGACGGAAAGACTTGAAGACAATGACTTCGTGGACGACATAGCACTGTTAGCAAATACAAATGAGAGCACACACACGAGAAAATAAACAGTAAGTCGATCAGGTCTAAAAATTAATACTACAAATTATTATTGGTATCAAGGTAATGAGAATATAAGCTTGGTTATTGGTTGCTAAACTGACGTCATTGCACTCAGGGCAGACCCATAGGTGCTCAGTCTCCCCAACAGATATCGAAGAGTATGCATACTGATGGTTCTTGTGGCTCGCTGATTAAACACACCTCTCACTCTGCCTCTCAGGCATCCAGTTCGACTTGAACAACGGGTAACTCCAAACTGCTTAAATCGCTTGATCGATTCAACATCGATTTTAGTGTCCTCATCCAACAGAGAGACGCCAAGAGACCGAAGAATATCCCCTTTATCCATCTTCAACTCTCCAACAATCGATGCTATATCAGAATATAAGAATCGAGAATATAAGCAAAACCACCGAATAAATTGTAGTAATAGAAGCCGAGATAAAAGAGTTGGATATGTAAATAGTTGGGCAGTTGGGTAACCATAGATCGGGATCAGCTCAAGAATTGTAATGACAACTGCAGCATTCCGATCGTTGAACAACATATGAAGATTATCATTCTACAGGACAAAGATTAAACTTGATATATACATATAAACTGTGAGCTCAGTCGTGGCCCCCAGCAACATAAAAACGAATAGCTCAGACGGAAAATCAAAACTTTCTGTTTGATGGGGGCTGGTTTTTGTATTTGTTTGATAGAACACTGTAAGGTCTTTTTATTCACAAAATAGATGAGACTGCAGGAAAACTATTTGATTGACAAAACACGTAATCACAAAGTACTGTAGTTTTACAAATTACAAAAACAATGACAAAATACAGCAACGTTTCGACCAACAAGGCCTTTATCAAGCAAACGAACAACAGGAGTGACAAATTTTAAAAAAACAAATGGACGACCAAATGCAAACGTTTCTAATGAAAATCTGGGAATAAAAACAAATAATGAAATAAATGTAACACAAAAACACACATAAAAACTAGAAATAGAACGGAAGAGAAACAATGAAAAATCTAGTAAATATATAACTTGAATACGTGCAACATATACCCATATAGAGTATAAGGCATGGGAAGAGAAAGTACTAAGAAGCATAGGAATGTAATACTTTGAGCTCACGTGGTCGCAAGGTACCATACAAAGAAATCAACCGATTCTCCAGAGCAAATCGACTGCGATCATCCGAGGAACATGATCGGATGGCTGTGACCTGGACATCGTGATTAAGACTTCTATCCCGTCTGTAAGCCACCAAAGGATAGTTGGGGAAGACAGAACGGGTCTCAGGATCTAACTTAAGGATAGACAGATGACGGAATAAAACATTTTTACCAGTGAACTATGGGGGTGGAAAGTTAAGATAAGTTGTACTCTGTCAGAGTTAGTAGTCCTATGCTGGCTGGTGAGGGCCTGCTGGCGGGTGATTTTCTGAACGCGATGCATAGCCGAGACAACCACCCTCTCCGGGTATAGGCGTCTGCGAAAGAAATCAAGCATCTCGCGAGCTCTCGCAAGAATATCATCGTCCTCGCTACAAAGGCGACGAAGGCGCAAGAGCTGCGAGAATGGCAAAGAGTCACGACAAGCCCGGGGATGGGAAGAAGTATAAAGGAGAAAACTATGTGCATCAGTAAGCTTGTAATACGAGGGAAGTCAATAAGTAAGCCACAAATGGCTGTAGAAAAATAACTAAACAGGATAACAACTTGAAACCAGTTTATTGTTATACATACATTGTCCCTTTATTTCTCAACATAATTTCCACCAACATTGATGCACTTATCCCATCGTTTTATCAATCCTCCCAAACCGGCTGCATAGAATTGCGGGCTCTGTTTTCTAAACCACGTTTTCACTTCACATTCAACTTCGGCGTCATTCACGAAATGTCTCCCGCCAAGGTGGGTTTTCAGTTGACCAAAGAGGTGGAAATCGCTAGGGGCTAAGTCGGGACTGTAAGGTGGATGTTCCATAACTTCCCACCTTAGTTGGTTAATTTTCTCCTGAGTTAATCGAGCCGTATGTGGTCTGACATTGTCATGAAGAAGCAACACTCCTCTAGTCAGCAACCCTGGACGTTTTTTCGAATTGCATCATGAAGCATCGATAGAACTTCACAATACGATTCGGAATTCACATTGTCACATTTCTTCATGAAATTGGTTAAAATCATTCCCTGACAATCCCAGAACACCGTCAACATAACCTTTCCTGCTGATGGCGTAACCTTGAATTTTTGGACACAAGGCGAAGAAGGATGTTTCACTGCATTGAAACACGCTTTGATTCGGCTGGTAGTGATGCACCCATGATTCATCCCCAGTAACAATCCTGTTCAGCATCTCTTCTCCTTCATCTTCGTATCGACAGAGATGATGCAAGGACAGGCCAAATCGGTTCATTTTGTGTTCCTCTTTCAATTGTCTGGGTACCCACCCTGAGCACACTTTCTTAAATGTCAATCGATCATGCATTATGCTGTATGCTGAACCATGTGAGCACCCTATTGCAGATGCTACAGAGTCTATCGTTACTCGTCTGTCACCTCTAATCATCTCCTCCACCCGCTGCACTGATGCTTCTGTTGCAATCTCAACAGGACGACCAGATCGGATTTCATCAACAATTTTAGAGCGTCCTTGAGACAATTTTTCTACCCAACTATGCACCTTTTACGGGGACAAACATTTGTCAGCATAAACAGGAAGCATTTCCTTTCGAATGTCCTTTTCAGGCAGTCCTTTTGCCCACAAAAAAACGCACAACAGCACGTTGCTTTTTGGTTGTACAGTCGCCATTTTGTTTATGCGCTGCGCATGCGCATGAGACACATAGCGCCACCTGGCGAACGGAATATAAAGTTGGATGTTGCTGTCACCTAATGACACTTTTAGAAAACACCAACTACATTTACCTACCATCTCCCATAACTTTGTGGCTTACTTATTGACTTCCCCTCGTATACTGATGTAGTGATAGTGGATAGGCGTATGGTAATAGTAATGTCAAGAAAGTTGACACAAGTGGTGGAGATGTGAGAAGTAAAACGAATAGAAGGGTTGAAAACATTAATGAAATTAATGAAACGTGACAAATCGGCTTCAGGCATATCAGTAATGCCAATAAAGTCATCAATGTATCTGTGATAGACAGACGGAAGGGGGACATCATATGTAGTCCATACTAGGTGTTCAAGATAACCCATGAATAGACAAGCATAACTAGGTCCCATTTTAGTACCCATGGCAACCCCACTGATCTGCTCAAAGAATTGGTAATTAAACTGAAAGGAGTTAAGAGTGAGAACTAGTTCCGCAAGACGAAGGAGAGCAGAAGTTGACACACGTGGATTAGTTCTCCTATTGAGAAAGAACTGGAGAGCTTTAACGCTGTCAGGATGAGGTATAGAAGTGTACAATGAGCACACATCAAGGAGGAAGAGACGGTAGGTTCTCTCGGGTAGCAACTCAACGGAAGAAAAGACAGACAAAGCGTGGTTCGTATCTTTCACAAATGACGGGAGTGTGGTGACTATGGGATTAAAGATACTATCAAGGAATTCGGAGATGTGTTCCGTAGTGCAAGAGCAAACAGAAACGATAGGCCTACCGGAATTGTGGAGTTTATGAATTTTGGGAGCATATAAAAGGCGGGTTTACCCAAACAGCTATCGATCACACAGAGTAAGGTCTTTTTACAATTTTACTTAATTCTCTGAGTCCATGGTTGTTTATTGATGAAAAATATTAATAATAGTGTTATTCCATAGTGTTAAACGTTAACTTGTAACATAATATAACCTTAATTTAGCATGTTTATAATAGTATCGGCAAAGGAAGGCCAAAAGAAGTAAAGGTTAAGACTAATGGAATATAATTTCTATCAATCAATCAATCAAGTGCCATGCCTGCCGGCGTAGGCGATCATGTCTCTCCACAACTCTCTTTGCTTGGTGCATGTAATCAGTTCTGACGTCGATATTTTGTCGAACCATGATGTCAGGCCATCCAACATCTTCTCCCTCTGTCTTCCACGATCTCTCCTTCCCTGAATTTTACCTGTAGTCACCAAATGTTCTAAACCTTCTCTTCGCATTATATGCCCGAAGAACCTTGATTGTCGGATTCTTATTCTTTTGATAAGGTTTCTTTGTGTGCAGACCTGATTTAAAACCTCCACGTTTGTTTTCTTTGCTGTCCATGGAATTCTCAACATTCTTCTGTAAAACCACATCTCTGTGGCTTCCAATGATCGTATTGATTGTTTGTTCAGTGTCCATGATTCGCTGCCATACATAAGAATTGGTTCAATATAGCATTGGAGTACTCGTTTTCGCAGTGTCATTGGTAGTGAGTTCACGCATAGTGTGTTCTTCATTTTCATAAAAGCTGCTTTATTTGAGCTATTCTACTTCTAATCTCTGTTGTACATCTTCCATCTGATGTTAAGAATGTTCCTAGATACTTGAATCGATGGACTTGTTTCAGTGTTGTGTTATTTATTTTGATATTGCATGTTGGTGTTTCTTGTTTCTTGGAGACAACCATAACCTCTGTTTTCTTTATATTCAGGCTTAATCCTTTCTTTTCACTTTCTCTCACTAGTATGTCTATCAAGTCTTGCAGATCGTGTTCATTTGTAGCCATGAGAATTGTGTCATCAGCGTATCTTAGGTTGTTTATATTTTGTCCACCGACTGCTATTCCTGTCTTTTCTTCTATAGATCTCATGATGTTTTCGCTATATAAGTTGAATAGGTCTGGTGAGAGTACGCACCCTTACCGTACTCCTAACTGTATCGCCTGATAGATTCCAACCTTACTCTCTAGTCTAATGACTGCGCTTTGTTGCCAGTACAAATTCTTGATCAGTCTAAGATCTTTACCATCAATATTTATACTTTCTAACATGCTGATTATTTCTCCATGTTTTACTTTATCGAAAGCTTTTGCGTAGTCTATGAAACATAGGTATAAGTCCAACTTCATTTCTATTGATCTTTCCATTATTGTTCTTATTGTATATATTGCGTTGTTTGTTCCTCTGCGTTCAACAAAGCCACATTGTTCTTCCTTAACTTCTGGTCTTATTTTGTTTCGTACCCTTCTCATAATAATGCTGAAAAGTAGTTTTGTTACGTGACTCATGAGGCTGATTATGCGGTGTTCTTCGCATTCTATCGTTCCTGCTTTCTTTGTCACGCTTCATTACCTTCATCAATGCCTTCAATCCTGCTATTCGGTTCACCTCTCACATCTCTACCTCCTGTGTCAATTTTCTTGACATCACTATCACCATCAACCTATCCACTATCACTACATCAGTATACTACAAGCCTACTGATACACATAGCTTTCTTCTGTATACCTCTTCCCATCCCCAGGCTTGTCGTGACTCTTTAGCTTTCTCTCAACTCTTACGCCTTCGTCGCCTCTGCAGCGAGGACGACGATTTTCTTGATAGAGCTCATGAGATGCTTGATTTCTTCCGCCAGCGCCTATACCCGGAGAATGTGACATCTGCCATGCATCGGGTTCAGCTAATTGCTCGCCAGGAGGCCCTCTCTCACATACTTAGAACCCCCAAGTCTGACAGGGTTAAACTTATCTTAACTTTCCACCCTCATAGTTCCCTGGTGAAAAAGGTTTTATTCCATCATCTCCCTATTCTTCAGTCTGATCCTGAGACACGTTCAGTCTTCCAACACTATCCTTTGGTGGCGTACAGACGGGACAGAAGCCTCAAGGATTTGTTGGTACACAGTCGCCTCAAGCCTAACATCCAGAGTCACTTTGGCACCATCCAATGTGGCCGTCGGCGATGTAATACATGTGCATATGTAATACAGACGCGTACTGTCTCTTTTCCAAAAGCTACCTATACCATTCAAGACAGTTTCACGTGTGAGTCCAGCAATATCATCTATGCTATCACCTGCAAACGATGCCATAAGGCCTATATTGGTGAAACCGGTAAGAGGCTCAGTGACCGATTCGCCCAACACTTACGCGATATTCGCCAATGCTCTTTGACTCCTGTGGCCACTCATTTCAATGATACTGGCCATTCAGGAGTTGACGATGTCCAGGTCACAGCCATCCGATCATGTTCCCCGATGATCGCAGTCGATTCGCCCTGGAGAACCGTTTTATTTCATTCCATGGCACTTTGCGACCTCTTGGACTCAACGCATTACATTCCTATGCTTCTTAGTACTGTCTTATCTCGTGCCTTGTTATCTATATGTGTGTTTGCTCCATATATGTGTCATTTATCCACTATATTGTTTATTGTTCCTCTCCTTTTCCACTTTCGATTTTTGTGTTGCACTCATTTCGTTGTTCGTTTTTATTCCCAGATTTTCATCAGATAGGTTTATGTTTCCACATGTAATCGTCCATTTGTAGTGTTCCTCGAAATTCGTCATTCTTGTTGTATTGTTTGCTTGATAAAGGCCTTTTGGTCGAAACGTTGCTGTTTATCGTCACTGTTTATGTATTTTGTAAAACTGTAGTACTTTTTTTTTACGTGTTTACCTGCTTTCTTTGGTAGTTTCTATAGGCCACACTAAAGTTTGCTATCTGTGACAATCAAACAAGTAGCGTCCAGTAATTAAACTTTTGACCGATCAGATAAAGATTTATAACGGAAGAACAGACTGGATTTTATACTTAGTAAATGGACATGTTCCCCAGAGGTTTCTGATCCGATTTCAGAGATAACAGTACTACGGTAGATTGGTCTTAGAAGGATGGGAGCGAGAGTTTAGGGAACAATGTGACAAATTTAACAACTTGCTAGAAACAGGTAGAACTTACACAATTACTTTTTCATAGTTAGAAAGGTAATCCATGGATGGTCGAGAGAATGACTTTTGGAGGGGATACAAGAAATGAGTTAATTCTTATTTTTCATATTTGTTGGCCTACAAGCCTTGATATAACCAATAAAATGTTCGCCTTAGGTTGAAAGCGGTGTGCCTCGGTTTAAATAGGCTTTTATCCCCTACCAAACAAGACATAGAAACAGCAGAGCAACTTGGAGAGATTTGACGGATAGGTTGGATGAGAATGTGTAGCTAACATGAGAATAGAGAATCAGACCACATAACTAGAACAACTATAGGACAGAACTATTAGGCCCAAAAAAGAAGAGATACGGAAAACTCGATGCTATTGAAATACAATCATCCATCTGTGGATGTAATTTAGATTTACAATAAGAGACAAATCAAAGTGTGCTATTTGTAAAACAGTTTCTTCTAACAAAAGGAAGTAATACAACAAATTTCAAGAAAAATTTAACTTCAAAAACACCAAAGAAGTCCTTCTATAAGCGACAAATAAACGGGAGGTACTTGTAACAATTGGAACAATACGTGTCTGGTCAACAACTAGTAACAACTGTTATAAGAAGGAGAAGATGGAGACATGGTGGACATACCTTGAGAAGAAATGATCAAAGAATAGCAAAGCAGGCATTGAAGTGGGAGGTAAAAGGTTCAAGAAAGAGAGGAAGCACTAGGGAAACCCTGAAACGAACTGTGCTGAGAAAGTCAAAACATATCGGACTCAATTCAATGAAACAGACTGAGCGAGTTGCCCAGGATAGAACGGTATGGAGAAATTACTTTCAGACCCTATGTAACGTATAACGGTATGAGATAAATATATATAGTGCTCATTGTTCGTTTAAATAATGTATTTGAATGTGTAACAATCACAACATCTATATCCGTGACTCATATTTCAGCAGCTGCTGTCACTTTCCATACGATCACATAATTAGTCGTGTTGTCAGTGTTTTATAATCATTTAGTAGACCCGTATATTAGTAATATGATTGAGCTGAGATCATTATCATCATCATGTACCATGCCAGTTTGAGTAGGCGTTCATTGATATCCACAAACGTGTTTCCTTGGTGTGTGATTGATTGATTGATTGATTGATTGATTGGTAGGAGCATCATCATTGTACTTCGGTGAGAAACCATGTGTGCTCCGATCTCTTTCTTAAAGTTGCTTTTTCTCAAAATGAAATGAACTAAGTCCAAAACAAGAAGTCGATTAACTGACGAGCATCCTGATACCACAGTGCTGTTAGGGATCTATGTGACGTAGAAGATTAACTGACGAGCATCCTGATACCACAGTGCTGTTAAGGGTCTATGTGGCGTAGAAGATTAACTGACGAGCATCCTGATACCACAGTGCTGTTAGGGATCTATGTGACGTAGAAGATTAACTGACGAGCATCCTGATACCACAGTGCTGTTAGGGGTCTATGTGACGTAGAAGATTAACTGACGAGCATCCTAATACCACAGTGCTGTTAGGGGTCTATGTGGCGTAGAAGATTAACTGACGAGCATCCTGATACCACAGTGCTGTTAGGGATCTATGTGACGTAGAAGATTAACTGACGAGCATCCTGATACCACAGTGCTGTTAGGGGTATATGTGGCGTAGAAGATTAACTGACGAGCACCCTGATACCACAGTACTGTTAGGGGTCTATGTGGCGTAGAAGATTAACTGATGAGCACTCTGATACCACAGTGCTGTTAGGGGTCTATGTGGCCTAGAAGTTATGTGCTCGCCTCTCGCTGCAAAGGTACTCGGTTCGCTCCCTCGTGGAGCCATAGGGATATTTTTCCAGAGATTTATGATTTCGGCGTATGTTAGATCGAGTTCCTATTAATATCGGAAACGGACGATAAAACGTAGGTCCCGTTTTCAATTTGAACACGTAAAAATATCCTTGGCAGTTCAAAATCGAGAAGAGCAGGCTGGAAAGCCGATGCCCGATCACAATTTATTAGAAAAGATTAACATTAAAAAATTCATACAAAATATCTTTACAATCTTCAAAACTGCATAGGGTACTCTCTGTCGGTGCTACGGAGTTCGTGCACTGCCTCTGATATCTTCCTGTGTAAGAAAGAGATCGGAGCACACATGGTTACTCGCCGAAATTCAATGATGATGGTCCTATCAATCAATCAATCAGTCAATCAAACCACACTGCGCATATCAGTTTACTAAACAGCACCAGATGTGGACATACTTGTTCGGGATGTTTAAGCAAAATCTTCTCACAAAATCTGTAATCAACACATTTATAAACTTATTGTCCATGCTTTTCTCAATCCTTGATTCTCTCTCTCTCTCTCTTGTTGTATGTGTGTGTGTCTTTCATTCCCATTCTCTGTTTTTCTCGGTAATAAGATTTCTATAATGCTCATAATCAGTGGCGGCTCGTGATTATTTTTGTTGGTGGGGGCCAGACAGAAATTTTCAAAAAAAAAATCATGGTTTCGGTTAGGTTATATTTTAATGTATAAAATAATAAATACACGGTACACCTTATTTTTGGTGGGGCCCGGCCCCACTGCCCTTAATGACGAGCCGCCACTGCTCATAATCATCAAGTAGTTTGTCCTTTCCGGAACTTACCTCCCATGACAGCAGTCCTGAAAAACTATTTGTTCTGTGCAAGTTGACCGGCGTCAGCAGCAGTCATTCTCAGATCGTCAATGACATTTTTCACCCATCGTCTTCTAGGTCTTCCTCTCCTTCCTTCTTCCAGGCACCATTCCATCCAAAATTATTTTCTCTAGGCACTCATGTCGTTTGATGTGTCCGAAATATTACATTTTTTCTTGTTGTTATGCTCTTTAATAGTCAACTCTTTTCTATCAAGCTGTTGCAGAACAGAAGCGTTTGTTCTTTTCCCTGTCCATGATATTCTAAGTACTCTTCTGCAGCCTTTGCATTCAAAGGCATTAATGATCTTCTCTGCCGCTTTGTCAATGTTCAATGTCTCACAACCATATGTTGACAAGGTAAAAAAAACAGGCTCTTAAAAACTTGACTATATTGTTTGCGTATGCAAATTCAGTAATTTATAGGTTTGTAATATGTGAGAGTATTCGACCCTATTCATCCTCAAATATTTCAGGACCTGGCCCTGGCATATAAACAATTGCTCAGCTCAGTCGGATGACTTATGCATGTAATGCGTGTGGCCTGCAGGTTTTTGTCGTGGCATCACGAGTTCACATAGGACAATGATGAACATTTTGTGTATTTTTTTCCCGCTTGCACAGGAACGGAGCAATTATGGGGTGACACGTTGTCGTGAAGTTGAAACAGCAACTAACTAAGACCAACCATAACGTTAAGAGTGGGAGGTCAAGGGCCAGGGCTCAAGACTTTGAGTACGATAGATGGACAACATCAAATATTTCCCAAAAGACTGAGTCTTGGAATAGAACCAGGCCCGAAGGAAAAACAGCTGATGGAGTATATTGTACAGCGTACGAGTGAAGTGTATTTTTTATGACCTCTGTGGGCAGGGCCGTGCGGTATATTTTCACAGTATGATGCAAGTCTTCGAAATGCCGCCCCTCAACTAGTTTTTCCTTAAAATAACCTTCAATTGTAATTGTGTTTTGGTTGCTTATGCCGCCCCTCTTACGGTTTCGCCTGATGCGGCCGCCTCTCTGCATCATAGCACGGCTCTGTGAGCGTTCATATACAATTTTTCCAGGAAGGCACCTGCACCGTCTTGTAGTAACGTATAGACGCCCATGACCTCTACCATCTAAGGAATGAGAGAAGGGGTGAAGCGGCTAAATAGGTAAGAGACTACATTTGAAGGCTTCAGGGTTTCGCTAGGTATTACATGCAAATGTTCTCAAGATATTTCATGTTGTTACATGTACACGTCTTCCAAGGTTTACTGTTGTATTACAAGTAAACGTCTTCATGGTTTCCAAAGTTATTCATATCTCATCAATATTTCCAGAGTTATGCAGACGTCTTCATGGTTTCCAAAATTATTAATGTAAACGTCTTCATGGTTTTCCATTGCATTACATGGAAACGTCTTTCAACCTATATGGGAATTTCGACCCAGATATCGCTTGGAGATAGGATCACTATCATAAGCTGTAACGCTATGGAAAATAGAATAACTAATCTCTTGGAAACTGTACCATTTCTTCTCAATTCTTTCCTAATGGATAAAATTTGAATTTATTCAAAAGTTGGAATGAGAATAGAAAAAGTTTTAATGCAAATTTTTTTTAAATTTCATTGCGTCATTGTCTCTATATGGCTCAGTTTTCTCTCGGCAGAAATGCCACTTGCAGAAAGTATTCGCACAAAACACGAACTCTATAGCCCCCACTACAATCTTAGAGATCACTATAAGAAATGCACTCGTCAACCGAACGATATGATTCAGATTTGAACACATAATCTTCAGAACGCAATGGGAATGACGTGGTCTCTTCGCCGCAGAACGATCTGCCATTAGTTGTGAAGATCTCCGAATAGTTTGACATATAAGGGCACTGTTGGCTGCTGTTTAATTTTCTGTGCTTTTCGTACGTTGACATCTTTGTATAGTCTGTCCATTAATTCGTGAGCACGTTTGAAATTGATTTTCTCGAAAACTACCTGTTGGATCTCAGTGATTTTTGCATGCAGCCTTAGAATATCCATGACGCTAAAATAAAGCTAACCAGTAGTCCATAGATGCTACGGATTTTGCACATCGGCGAATTCCTTTGATCTTTTATGACAATTGCAAATACGTGGGCTCAAATTTTAGATTTTACAGTAATCCCTAGAATTTGTCCATGTCAATTCTATTCATAGGTGTATCTCCATATTAACTTGATAGGTCAAGTAATTAAGTGTGTTGCCCTTTATGTGCAATCGTGAACTTGGATACAATATGCAACAGTTAGTTCTCCCCTTCGGTCACCATTAGACCCCAGGGTGTCTTAACTTCACCACAAATTGTATGATGGTAGACGCATTTGGGTATGGAAATGTATACGTTGCTATTTCTCAGTCTGTAATCAAAATATGATTTGTATCATCCCGAATCTGACGATTCCATGAGGTTGATAATTGTTACTGGCTGGACAAATTGTAATCCATCTCGGTGCCAGTACTCGTCTTCCTCTCGGAGCACATGTTCAACACACTTCTTCCAGAACTGCATGTCTATCATTGAGAGGGACTCACGTGTCAGAACTTCAACATCACACATTTTAAACGTCCTGTTCTGTTCGGCAACTTGCCCTTTTACTTTATGATAAGCCAACAAATATGATACAATAGCTTCATACAAATAGCGAGATACACCTATAACTATACAACGGTATCCCAATTATAACGTCATATGCTTTCCGCTTTCAAAGTCGACTGGGTTCGGTGCACGGGAATTCCCGTGAAATTGTTAATGTATTTTCTCACGATATTTCAAACTGTGTACCGTAGATCTGTTACTATTGTGTACAATCCGGTGAGGTTGATTTTAATATAACCTGAAGAAGAAATATTTCAAACTACATCAAATTTTCTTGGAAAAAATATTTCTCTAGCGTCATGGATATTCTAAGGCTGCTTGCAAAAATCACTGAGATCCAACAGGTAGTTTTCGAGAAAATCAATTTCAAACGTGCTCACGAATTAATGGACAGACTTTTTTTTATAACAGAATGTTCAGAACATCATCTAGCACCTTCTTCTTGTCCCTCTGAAAGCCTGTGCTCCTACATTATGTGGTCACAGACTGGTGGTCTCTGTGGCTAAGTGGGTTCGAAGATCACGAGTTCGAATCCGGCACACCTTCGTTCTGTTTGCGAGTGAATTTTTTCCAGAGACCTCAAGTATTGTTGCCGGATCTACGGGATTCGTGCTTTGTGCGATACTCTCGGCAGGTGGCATGCGCATTTATGCAGAAAGAGACCGAGCCTTATGAGGTAAAACCCGGTGCAATGAAGTCACTCCTTCGGCTTTACACCCTTTACATTGGATTAGATGTTGTATGGTCTATTTAATACAAATCATTGTCTATGATTGAATACACGTCAGATTCTGTTATACTCAGTTGCACCTGATTTATATGTAATTATATGTTTGTTATTTCATGTGTCAATCAACCTTTACTCTCACACTGTATTCTATTTTCGTGCGTCTCTATCTTGATAAAGACATCTTTGTTGAAACCTAAACTAAATGTAAGCTTTACAAACAATTAGTGCTTCATCTGTATGATTTATAATAATCAATTTGTTTTCAATTATTCAGTCATCGTTCTCTTTAAATATCTTATACGTAGTCGCGTATTGTCAGCTTGGAAAGTTGTTATTAAAGTCACACACTTTTCGATTCTACAAACTTCAGTTGGCTTAGGCTCATATTAATAGGAGTAGGGCTGCAGTAGATTGCAATGATTTTTCTTTATTTGACAGCAGTAATTTTAATGCTAGATTTTCAAATTCTGCTTGATTGATTGATAGGACCATCTTCATTGCACTTCGAATAGCAACCGTGTGTGCTCCAATTTTTCACATGAAGATCTCATCGACAGTGCACGAACCATGTAACGTCAGTGAGGGTCCCCATGTTATTTAAAAGAGTGTGAAAATATGTTGTAGCAATTTTATTTTAAATCTTTCCAATGAATTTTGAGCGTTCAGCGGTTTCCCAGACTGCTCTTCTTGATTTTGAACTGGCAACGGTTCTTTTCCATGCTTAAATTCAACACGGGACCTACGTTTTATCGTCCGTCTCTGATAGGACTAGGATCTCGATCTCGCCTACACTGAGATCGGAGATCTTGGAAAAATATCCAGATGGCTCTACGAGGGAGCGAACCTGGTACCTTTGGCATGAGAGACAAGCCCCTAACATCTAGACCACAGAGACCTCGGTAATCTGCTTATGTGGCCGTACCGTTTAATTTGTTGTTTCTTGATGAAGTTCAGTACTGTTGTTGTATCCATTTTTTCCCTGATGACTTAATTTCTAAGCCGGGTTCTTCTTGATACTCCCAGCATTCTGCCTAGACACTTTATCTCTGTAATTACTAGTTTTCTTCAATCATATGATGTCATAGTCTAGGTTTGGCACTGATAGTATAATATGGGGAGAAAGATTGTGTTAAACAATGTGCTCTTTTAGTGTTCATGGTGACATGTTTGCATTTCAAAATTAGTGTCATTTGTTCTATGATCTGTTATCATATGAAATGAAAATCGTAGCATATCCTTTATCTTCTTCTTTCTTTGCGTTCGTTCTTTACGACCAATTTTAATCACTCTTTGTGATATGTTTGATCTTTGCCAAGAACGTGTATACGTTGCACATTGGTTTGGCAGGCCCCTAAACGCAAAGACTTTTTCACGTTTAGAACACATGCATCCGATTTCAGCCAAACTTCCTTAGACGCCTCTAACGACATGTGTGGCAGGTAACAGTGGTTCTATTCTTTACACCCCAAATTTTGGTCCCGGTAACCACTCAGGCGATATCCTTTATAGGACGTAGCCATCAACCTCAGTAAACGAGTCTTTGATTCTCTAGGCACCACTTATACGTTCAGTAGTTTGACATTGTTTTCTGCACGGTAAGGTCTATTTCTATATTTCGTAAAAATCCCACGGAAACGAACTTGCTTCCAAACTGCCTGCCGCGGTGTTTGAACCAGGTACGCTAAGCGTTGTGAATGAGCTCACTACGTCTACTGTCGTATTATATATAAGTACTTATAACACTCAAAACTTTATGTTATTCCTTCTTTGGCTTTTATTCCATCAGTCAAGGAAGAAGATCCTAGCCACAGATGAAAAATGTGTGTGTGTTCTCTATAAGTGTTTCTTGAATGCATATGTTATATGGACTTGGACTTTTTCTAAGCAATTCTTGCTTAACTCTAGACTGTTTTGTTCATCATCCAGTCAACCTTCAACTTGACTGCTTTTAGACAAAGCGTTTGATTAGTTGTATTATTGTGTTTTCCCATGAGCCATGGGCGCCCATGCAGTTTTTTTTGGTAAGTTCATCATCATCAGGTGCCGTGCTGGCTGGCGTAGACGATCATGGATCGCCACAAATCTCTGTCTCTGGCGTTTGCTATCATCTCAGTTGTTGACGATTTTCCATGCCATGAAGTCAGGCTATCCAAAATATTCTCTCTCTGTCTTCCTCTGTCTCGTCTCCCCTCGATTTTACCAGTTGTTACAATGTGTTCTAAACTTCACTTTCTCATCACATTCTCGAAAAATGATGACTGCCTCTTTCTTATATTGATGATAAGATTTCTCTGTGTCGTGATCTCATTCAATACCTCCACATTAGTCATTTTAGCAGTCCGTGGAATTCTCATCATTCTTCTGTGAGACCACATCTCTGTTTCTCTAAGAGATTTTTCGATCTGTTTATTTATTATCCATGACTCGCATCCATATGTCAGTATTTGTTCTATGTAGCACTGTATAACTCTCACATATGGTAAGTTGGTAAGTTACTGTGCGGAAATGGAGAAGACCAGATAGGCTTGAAACCGTTTTATCAAAAATCCATTTTCTAGGTGTGGCAACACCCCTCTTCTCCCCGCCTTAATGTATGGACACCCATGAGATTAGCAGAGACACCGCCCGAGTGGTTATCGGGGCCCAAATTTGGGGTGTAAATAATAGAACCACTGTTACCTGCCAGCATGTCGTAAGAGGCGACTAAGGAGGTTTGGCTGAAATCGGATACATGTGTCCTAAATGTGTAGAAGTCTATGCGTTTAGGGGCCTACCAAACCAATGTGCAACGTATACACGTTCTTGGCAAAGATCAAACATATCACAAGAAATAAAATTGGTCGTAAAGAACGAACGCAAAGAAGAAGCAGAGACACATGTAGCTTGGAGAGTTTGGTAAGTCGTATTAATTTAGTATTCCTGACCGTTAGATTAACTAGAGAACTAGAAACTTATCAGTTATTAGATGTGGTTTTTATTAAGTTATCAGAGTTGGCTGTGGATTAACAGAGGCTGTGGTTTGGGTGGGCCCTTTCGAAAAATGAGTCCTGGTCCCACTAATTGTTGTCATCTACGAAATTACGAAAGATTAGATTGTAGAATGACCGCATTCCAGTAGTGTTTCACTGATACAGCAGCGAAGGTAAAGTTCACTGAACCCGCGCACTCTTAACCAAAAGACCGGCGTCTTTACCACTCAGTCATCCATCTCTCAATATTGTATATTAACCAATAAATAAAAGTAGCTATTGCCACAAAAATATCGACTTAATGTACTTCTGGTTCCATTCCCTGTCTTATATCTTCTTCTTCTTTGAACATTCCATATTAACCACTTGTTAAACCATTCTTTGTTATCTGTATATAATCTGAATCTAAGAGCGATTGTACGCTGAGCCAGGTATGCGCCTACATTTCTGTACACTTTTTATTTTCTAGGAAAGCTTCCTAGGCTCCTACCTCAGTCACTTCTTACCACACGCCTTGTATATCGCAGTGTTACTATTCTTTGCTCCCTTTACGAGCCCCGGCAAACACACGGGCGGTCTTCATACCTCAACTTCACTTACATTTAGAAAACGTATTTTTGGTATTAACAATTACATCCGATGGTAAATGTAATACAGAAATCAAGAGTAGAACCAACCAGTCTAAAGCAGCTTCCTGGAAAATGAAAAATATGTTGTATAATAAAAGATTATCATAGAAAGTGAAAAATGAATTTATCACAGTGCTACATAGAACCAGTTATCATATACGGATGTGAATCATGGACAATAAATGATAAGAACAGTACATTAATAGAGGCTACATAGATCTGTTTTTATCGAAGAATTATGAGAATATTATGGCAAAAAATATGACAAATGATAATGTTCTTAATAAAAATAAAGCGAGACAATTGTTTATGAAATGCATCAGAAAAAACAACAACATTCTTTTGACATGAGAATAGAAAGCTTGAATACATTGATACAACCTGCATGAAAGAGGGAAAAGAGATATAGATCGATAGAGAGAACATCAGATATTTAGGCCCGCGTAATAAACTCGCAAAATAAAAATTATGAAACATGACACCTGCTTTGAATTAGAGATGAAGAGAGATATAGATCGATAGAGAGAACACATTCTAGACTGATTAACATCATGGCGCGTCGCGAAAACAGAATCAGTACTCCTAGCTAGAACAACAGACATTATGGAAAACATGACAACCTTCGTCTATTGACATGTCACTTGATGATGATGCTTTTTTAAACAAAGTTATATTTATCAACTTTAATGTAATTATTAAAAATAATAATAATTCCTCTTCTACGTTATACGTTACATAAGGCCTGCAAGTAACTCATATTATGCTTCTCAATTTCTTCCATGGAATTGAGTCTGATATTTCTTGCCTCTCTTATCAGATTTAGTTTCAGGGTCTCCCTAGGACGTCCTCTCTTTCTTGAACCCTTTGGATCCCACTTCAATGCCTGCTGTGGTATTCTTTGATCATTTCTTCTCAAGGTATGTCCAACATATCTCCATCTTCTCTCTCTTATAACGGTTGTTATCAGTGGTTGACCAGACACTTCTCTAATTTCAACACTTCTCCTGAATTCGTCTCATTTTAAGTTCATTATTTAATGATTCATAAATCTCCCACCATTTCCAAACTGACAAGTTCGTCACTGCCACTATGCAATACACATTTTTATATTTCAGTTTGTAGATGTACCAGTCTTAACTGCTTCATACTTGTATGATCATGACGCAACCGAACAGAGGGACTTGTGAAGTTAAGGTTAACTCGGACTTATAAAACACAAGTTGAATGAGAAGGTGTTGAAATGTAGATCAGTTCAAATAGCTGGAATTAAGTGATTAGATTTGTTTCAGGTGATGAAAGAAGAGATATAAAACAGTGTCCACGCTGGCATATAAAAATGACATAATTTATGTGGATCAGTTCACGCAATATTTACACGAAACCGGTTTGTGCCAGCGGATAAGACTAAATACATTCTAAACATAAATATTGATGTTTGACACAATTTTGTCATATGATTTAAAAAATCGACTTCAATTTCGGTCATTCCGATCTAAAAAATCAGGTCAACAAAACAAAAGGAATTAACTTTATTCAAAATATTCGAAAAAATAGTACTTTGTTTGTACGTGTTTCACTATTTACCAAGTTTTACTGCAGTCTTCCCCCTTTTTCGAAAAAATAGTTCAACATCATGCACATTAAAAAAAAAGGGGGTGAATTTTGCAGATAGTTTGGAATGAAAGAAAATGCAGTAGATTTAGTAAATTGTTTCTAAAATACTGTTGATCAATTACTTCATCAGCATTATAAAAATGAGATCCTTAACAAGTATATTTGTATCATTTGCTTTGCTAGCTAAAGATTTACTTATTTCTCTCAGTTTCTCGTGGAGTATAGGGCCTCAACAGTTGCTCTACACGTTTCCCAGTCTCTGTCTGTTTTCTTTATGGCTTTCCAGGATAGTCCAGCATCCTTTAGTTACTCAAGAAGACTCCGTCTCCATGTCTGTTTAGCACGTCCCCGTTTCCGTTTCCCTTGCTGGTTCCACTCAAGTTCGTGTCTAGTGACACTCGATTGTGTCTTCCCCACACATCGCCATTTTTTTCCTCTTAACCTGGGTCATCATGGGTTCCTGTTCTGTTCTTATCCAAAGGTTTGTGTTTGGAACTCTGTCATGCCATCTCGTTCTGACACAGTCAACATTTGGTGACAAAATTATGAATCCTATTTATATTTCATCATCAGGTGCAGTGCTAGGTAGGCAATCATGGATCTCCACAAATCTGTGTCTTCGGTGTTTGCTTTCATCTCAGATGTTGACAATCTTCCGTGCCATGACGTCAGGCTATTCACAATTTTCTCTCTCTGTCTCGTCTCCCCTCTATTTTACGGGTTACCACAATGTGTTCTAAGCCCCCCTCCCCCACCCTCCTTTCTCATCAAATGTCCAAAAATAATGACTGCTTATTTCTTATATTGATAAGCTTTCTCTATATCTTGATCTCATTCAATACCTCAACATTAGTTATTTTAGCAGTCCATGGGATTCTCATCCTTCTTCTGTAAAACCACATTCCTGTGGCCCTCAGAAATTGTTCATCTCGTTTGTATTTAACTAGCACAAAACATATAGAAATTATTTACATTTAATTCATAAAGCCTCCAGCCTATGTTAGTTCTCCCCCTACCCCCATCCCTGCTGTCATGTCCATCTTATTCATCTCGAACTGAACAGTTCATAAACATGACACAAGTCTATATCAATCTTTTGATGTGAAAGATTTGTCAACAAAGCAGGAAAAAACCACAACTGTGTCTTCTTCTGTGTGTAATCAATATTTGGATGATTATGTGCGTCTGGATGACTATATTAGAGCGCGGGCTCCCATTTTGGAGACCCGGGTTCGACACCCGTAAGGTGAAGGAGTTTATGTCTGTTGGGGGTATAAAGAAAAAATCATAACCTGAACAATTTCGCCGAGACTGCACTAGCAACGCGGCCATTAAATACCTCAGGCTCATCGTCCCCATTTCCTACACCACCATAAAAAGTGGTATTACACAGGCAGTAATGACAGGTGTTTTTTTGTCAATACCGTCAGATGTGTTATTACGATGAAGTCAACTGTTGTCCGGACATCATCCCAGGTGCCGTGTAGTTTTGAATGTAGTGACTCAACTACGCGAGGCTCGTTAGATCGATACAGATTTATCGGACGATATAATCATCATATAAATAAGCGTCCGATGCGTGATACCATGTACTCGACTTTCATCGTTTTCAGATGGAGGGAGAACCATCCATAAACCTCAATTTTCAAGCAAATATGGCAAGTCATCAACGGTCAGCAGCGAAACATGGGACGCTATACCACACCAGCATGGCTAGCCATCACAAACAAAATTTCCACTTTGAACCCATATATCCTACATGCAGAATTTGAAAGCATGAACTGGTACAAAACACAGGAATAGGACGGGATAATCGAAGTTTAGTCATCATCAAGGTGCGTATCCTTTATAGGACGTTGCTCTCTTTGCAGCACATCTGAAATTCACTCTGTCTCTAGCAGTTCACCCACTTCGTCGATGGTCATATTCATGGTTTC
The DNA here is from genome assembly GCA_020796225.1 of Arion vulgaris. Lineage (NCBI taxonomy): Eukaryota > Metazoa > Mollusca > Gastropoda > Stylommatophora > Arionidae > Arion > Arion vulgaris. Next base: position 49,380,780 of record CM036760.1, on the reverse strand, counting down.
TTTAATATCTTGTAGCCATCTTCTTCTTGGTCTGCCTCTGCCTGGGACCCTGCCCTCTAATACTGTTCTCTCCTGGCCACCGTGACGATTGATGTGACCAAAGTACCTAATTTTTTCTGTATGGTATGTTGTTTTTCAGCCAATTCTCTTTAACATTTAGTTCTTTCAGGACATCAGTATTCTTTCTTCAGTTCGAAGTTCAGTAGTGCGGTTAAAACAGAACGTTGTTATTGAAATCTTAACAGCGAAACATGTTCCTGCAATTGAAATTGACAGACGTATAAAGGACGTTAATGGTGATCAGTACAAATATTCTCTTTTGTTATTTTCTAACCCCCCAGGAAGTATGGGATTATTTTGCATTTTTACCTGTTTTGCATGGGGGGATACAAATATTCAAAACTAAGGCATCGACTGAGAAGGTCATGTTGATAGTTTTCCTTTACTCTGAACGTGTTGTTCTTGCAAATTTTCTTGAAAAAAATCAACAACAATAAACTCTGAATGTTATATTAAAACTCGTACTGCAATAAAAAGAACAATCAGACGGATTGGGATAAGAAATGAAACAGTTCTTAAACACGACAACGCGAGGCCTCACACAAGGACAAGAAGGAATGCAATTCAACGCTTAGAATTGTCAGTGCTGCCATATCAAATGTATAACTCGAATCTGGAACCTAGTGATTTTCACCTGCTCCCAAAACTAAAGAACCACTTAAGGGCCAGAACTTCAGCTGTGTTGAAGAGGTGAAGTCTGAAGGGATGAAATATATTTTGTCAAAAAAACAGGCCAACAATTTCTGTCGTTTTCTTTATGAACAAGTTTCAAAAACTAGTGCGACGGTAGCAAAAGTGTATTGACTTGTGTAGTGATTTTGTAGAAAAATAATTGTGCAGCTTCGATACTAAATTGTGTAGGTATATTTTTTTTATTTCATTAAAATATCTTTTCCTGAACACATCACATGAATAAGCTGCACTTACAGGCAACTTTTCCTGAACACATCACATGAATAAGCTGCACTTACCTGCAGGCAAGATGGTATTTATCACACTTACTGTCAGTTATACAAGCTATGGAAGCTAAATCAACTGACAGCACAGAGCCTAGAAAGAGAGCTTGCTCAGCTGTCAAACAAAGGGAAAAATTCATTTGCAACTGATTCTATCTCACTGTGGTATTGTCGACAATGGGAATGCGGATGTCTTAGCTAAGGAAGGCAGTACTAAAGAACAAACCTATCAAGCAGTGTCTTTTCAAGAGGTCAAAACCCTCATACTGAGAAAATCTGCAAACGACTGGAAGACAAACACTGGATATGATTATGGAAACGACTTCCCCAAAGACCTCAGCAGAACCACAGCCAACTCTAAAGTCATATGGCCGGCCAGACTCATGTAACAATTCTAGGAAATAAGACCCCAATCGTCACGTGACCTCGAATTCCAGTTTTGTTGTATATAGACGAATTCATTTTAAAATTAACACAACATGCTAAATCAAAGTTACATTATGCAGCAAGTTAAGTCTAACAATATGGAATTTCAGTATTACGAATATTTTTTATCAATAAATAACCATAGACCCATAAAATTGAGTAAAATTGCAAAAATGCTTGCAGTGTATTATCAAACATATATAAAAATCCAGCACCACAACTCTAAGTCAGGGTTTCCCGGTCAGTTATGCCGCCCAATATTAGAGCTGGCTGTGGCAGAACAGACCATGTTCGCCTACGTACCGGTCACTGCAGACACTTACAGGAATTAGGAATAAGCAAAACAGCTCTCTGTCAGTGTCAGCAAGCGAAACAGACACCGGAGCATTTTCTGCAAGATTGTGCTCTCCTGAGGAAACTGAGAAGCAACATGTGGCCACACCCAGTCGATCTGAAAACTAAGCTTTGGGGCACCATGACAGATCTGTAGCTGACTTCCCAGTTTGTGGTCCACAGTAAATTAAGCGCATGACCAAAGATCGCTGAAGAAGAACATTTTCACATAAGGCTTCCACAACAGATTTCCATTGTTGCCGTTCAGGCAGGTTTCTATTTATTAGTTCCTACGTCAGGCGCCAATCTTTCAACACTCCACATTTTTTCTCCATGTTTTCTTTGAACGTTCAGGCCTTCTTTACCCCCTCCCACCCCGCTGGCCATCAGAGAACTGATTTAACTAATGCCTCCACTGACGTCCAATCTTCTTTACCCATCCGCTGTGCATCAGAGAACTGTTTTAACTAATACCTCCACTGACGTCCAGGCCTTCTTTACCCTTCCGCTGTCCATCAGAGAATTGTCCTAGTCAATGCTCTTACTAACATACAACCAGTTCATCGTCACCTACATATTTTAATGATAGTCCCCACTGGTTAAAAGTTTGTTCATTTTCAAATCTCTTCAATTGTTATCATATTTGGCAAGAAAAATAGCAGGATTCTTCTTAAGCATTTATTTTGGAATGTCTCCAGCGTGTGTATGATGTAGTCGTTCATTTTCTAGCACTCACTACTGTATAAGAACAATCTCATGGCATTTGTAACTTTTAGAGGGTTCCGAACTATGACATTTTGTAACCTTTGTTAAATACGTCCGTTTACATAACAACGTCCAGTTTTCTATCGAGAATCCAAGGTTTGCCCCAGGTTGACATCTGTGACAAACTGCAATATAAAAGCTGATATAAATATACACCGTCTGACAGCTCACCTCATTACCGACTCGATACCATATTTATTCATGGCCTAACAGTTAAAATGTGTCAACGTGGAGTCGTGTACTCGATTATTTTCAGGGTCGATGTCCGCCCGACATAACAGTAAATAAACACGCGTATGAATACGATTCCGCTGCCTCATCGTAAAATCAAATAACCGAATAAAGCAGCAGACGCAAGCTCAGCGTCATTAGTAACAACAACATCCTCATCAGTCTCTGCTGTTTCATTTCAACTAGATCTAATAGTTGCTTGCCAATAACATTATAGAAGTCTCGATAGAAGAACAAGAACACACCCCGTATCTTCATATTGTCACATTGGCAGCTTCAAGCACTTGATGTACTTATGTAAGTACTATGTAAATACTTATGCTGTAAGTAAAACATTTCACAATAACATGACAACAAACAGCGTAAACAATACACACACATCAGCTTTGTTTTATCTTCAACAGTTTAACACTTCTGAAATGTTTCAAATCACTTACATTCAAGACTTATCTATCTTAAACCATTCTACACGTTAATTTAGTTTGTGTTTTTTCTGTCATTAATTCCAATGTGTTTATTTAGTTAGTGTTATTCCTATCAGTAATTCCAATGATGTGCTCATATAGTTAATGTTATTTCTATCCATAATTATCGATGTGTTAATTTATCATAGTTAGCACATAATGTTTCATATGTAATCCACATCGCTGCCTTTCTACCAAAGGTATCCAATATCAGTCCACACTCTTTCATTTCTCTTTTGACTCTCCTTCCTCGTGCTTACTTTGGTCTGCCCAGTCGCACAGTTTCGGCTGTTACCTGTTGGAGAAATGCTTCTTCCAAATGGCATTCTACACAAGTATTCAATCCATCTCCGTCTTCCTCTGATCGTGGTTGCCAGTGATAAGCAAATAACGTTCTTCTTCAACTTCTCATTTGTGATTTTTTTCTAGCTAGTATATTTGCGTCTGTAGCTTAAGCGATAGTGAGCTCGATCACAACCCAAGTGTACCTGGTTCAAACTCTGCTGCGCGAAGTTTGGAAGCAAATTTGTTCGCGTGGAATGTTCTGAACGGTAAAAATAGACCTCACCGTTCAGAAAGGAATAGTAGACTACTGAACGTATAAGTGGTGACTAGAAAATCGATGACTCGTTTACTGTGTTTGATGGTTGCCATATGTCCTCAGTTTTTGGCATTTCTCTGCAGTTTTACAAGCTAATACAATATTAACACTGTCAGCGACATCAGGTAGTAACTGTGTAAAATTTGGTTTTCTAATTTAGCACTCGAAAAACAATCTGTATTTTTTGCATAAAACTACTACAATTTCTAAGTGAAAAAAAACACGTTAATGCACATTCGTGCGCTTTTCTCTTTTATATAAGTTGGTTTACCTGATCATCCATCTTCCGCCAGTAGCAAACTGGGAAAAGTGATTATGATGTTGTTTATACCCATGGGCCTGTGCATCGTGGTGAGAAGTCAGGCTAGGGTTTCTTGGCTACCGCGCATGTTAGGGCTGTTGCAGAGTGAAATGGAGCATACAGGACAACTACTTTCAGTATGAGGATGGAGGTTGAGACCGTTACTGCCGCCCTCCATTTACTCTCCGGGACTCCGTTTGCTGGGCGTCTTTGTTGTATCTGACTCTCAGTCGATGCTTCGGAAGATCCAGATTGGCAGGTTGCGGTATGAGTGGATCTCGTCTATAGAGGTTTCCAACCTCCAGAGTCTCAGATGGATCTAGTGCCGACACTAGATCCACCTTAGCATGCGGGTGTTCGCGGCAATGAGAGAGCGAATATGCTTGTATCGAATTAATCAATTGATGAAAGTTTAGGATGGATAATGGAGAGGTTCTTTGGTCTCTTTACGAGCGACTGTTGGATGAGGACATTGACGTTGTATCAATCCATCGATTTAAGGAGTTTGGAACACGATGTACAAGTAGATATGGATGCTTGAGGTGCAGAGAGAGGATTGTGTTTAACCAGCGAGCCATAGGAACCATCAGGATGCACATCCTTCGACATCTGTTGACGGAAACTGACCACCTATGGGTCTGCCCGAGGTGCTGTGGGTCTCTATTGTGAAGTGGTTAAGACACTTGCCTGTCGCTATGGAGATTGTGAGTTAGAATCCGGACCTTCTCACGTGTGCAATTATTTATGAGATCCCCATGATTGTTGATGGAGCTACACAGTACTGCTTTGTGCAACACTCTCGGCAGAAGACGTGTCATTTATGCCGACGGAGCCATATGGGAAAGCCCGATGAAATGAAGTAAACCCTTCATGATTATACCTTTTTTGAAGATGTTAGTAACTTGCTGGTTTTAGAACTTGCAACAAACAATAAGTTTGGGGAGATACTTGATACATAGAAACTTCAGCATATAAAACGCAATATTTTGTATATTGTTATTTAGTCTAAGAATATAATTATAAAATAAACTTGTTCCCCTAAAGCTTACATCATTTTAGAGGAGTAAAGTATTCATTACTTCGGCATAGTACTAGCACTAAGTATGTGACGGTCTGGTTAAGTGGTTATGCCATTTGTCTTGCTCTCAGTAGGTCGTGGGTTTGAATCCTTACCCCCGCCGTTCTTATCCCAAATGAATTTTTTAACATAAATCCATATGATTGTTGTCGGAACTACAGAGTCCGTGTTTTATGAATGACGCCGGACAAGTAATGTGCGATTTGTTTTATGAATGACGCCGGACAAGTGGTGTGCGATTTGTTTTATGAATGACGCCGGACAAGTTTGGTGGGATGCGATTGTGAATGCGCGGCAGTATGTGCGTTTGGAGACGGACCGAGTCATATGGGAAACTCGGTGCAGTGAAGTCAATCTTTCGTCTTTACACCCTTTAGGTCTGATGGCCTGATCTCTTCCTCGCTAAATTACCTCCTCCTACAACTCGGCTAGTCAGAAACTTCTTTACCCCTGTGTCGACTGAAGCATGCATACATTGGGATGCTATCTCCATTTCTCATTTGCATGCGAAACTATAAATCATTCTCATTATAGTGTTCAACTACTTGAAAACACCAGAGCTCAGTAGATTTTGTCCTTCTATTTTCTTATTTTAAAAAGATTGGTTTTATCACATCAAACAAAGAAGGGTTGCGGGTTCAATTCACGTGACAGTCATTCCGCATGCGAGGAAAGAAATTGGACCGCCTGCATATTTGTGTTTGAAAATGTGAAATGACCTGCTGGAGAAAGGCGGGTTAGTTCTTTTTATCAGTTGGGAAACGCCTTTTGCTCCACCTTGTGACGTGGAGGTATGGTAATTGTCTCTGACTTCAAAAGTACTCGGTTAGTTTCCGACGTAGAGAGATCGGACCATTTTCGAGTTATCCCTGATCTCAATGTAGGTGAGATCCAGTTCCTAGTCTTATAGTAGACGAACGATAACATGTAAATCACATGTTCAAACTGAGCACATAAAAAAACTTTAACATGTTACAATCTATAGAAGTAGGCTGCAAAACTGCAGCATGAACAGTTTTAAATTTGTAAGTTTGGAAAAATCTTCATTGCACTCCGGACATGTCCATTGGTGCTCCGTTTTCCTTCGCAATATCTCTCGCCTACCACAGAGAGCCACACAGAAAAAGCATAATGCGTAAAAAGCAAGAGGAAGACCACGCAAACGATGGAGCGATAGCATCAAGAGCAGTCTTACGAAAATTAATATCAGCTTACAAAGTGTCTTGAAACAAGCACACACAAGATCACCCCACCAACACTTCTATAAAGAAGTAAATGGTGGAAGAGAAGAAGAAGAAGATATGATCTGCAATCAATTTCTCTATACCCCTCTATCCTAGATAACTCATTCTATATCTTCTATGGAATTGAGTATGCTATTTCTTTCATCTCTCAATAGTTCTTTTCAGGGTTTCTCTATGCATCCTTTTTTTTTTGTACCATGTGTCTCTCACTTCAGTGCTTGATTTGCACTTCCTTGATTATTTCTTCTCAGAATATGCCCAACATATTTTCATCTTCTCTTTCTTAAAACAGTTGATACTAGCGGTTGGCCAGACATTTCTCTTCTTCTGTTTTCGCCCGTTATGAATTCAGTTGTTTTCAGAGTGCCAAGTATGGCGCTTCTGACTAATTTTTTCGTGAAGGTGTGCTTTCCCTATTATCAGTGTCCTCGCCTGACAGGCGTATCTTTTCCAACTTCAGATGTAGACATTTCTCTGAATTCATTATATTTTATGTTCATTATTTTTCGCAGACGATTACTCATTTTCAAATGCATTCAAATTACTTTATATATCTGTTATTATTTTCCATCTCTGTCTGGCATATGTTAGGATTCAGACAACCTTGGATTTGAAAACTTCGCAATTTAGTTTTAAAACTACATAACAAGGAGCTCTATATTTTATTTCGACTTTAAAAGCTGATACTGCTTTGACAATTCATATAATGTATATGTAAACATTCTCGCACCCCCATACTAATAATTAATTGCTGACATTTTAAACGATCACTTTTAACAAAACATAAAATGCCAGCATGTGCTCTATCGTCACTCTGTAACTTAATGGCGTATGTTTGAATATTCGTTTTTACTTAGGGTTACTCTAATGAACAAAATATACACATATCCACAGCACGTAGCTAGATGTCCAACCAGTTTGTACAGGTTTAAACCCGTTTTAAAGCATCGATAAGATTTTTAATATGTGATGTGAAGTTATGTACTTGTTAGCTTGTTTTTTCCCCTGATGTTTCACTACTACGCTTATGTTAGATTTTGTACATGCTTATGTGTAGGGTACAGATGTACTATTTTTGTTTCAATGTTGGTGTAATAGACGAATTAGCATAATGCCACAACCAGCTTATAGAGGCGAACGCTTATGTCTTGACTTATTCCTCTCCGCTCATTGTGGATCATAGGCCCTCAACAGTTGTTGGCCACTTTTCCCGGTCTCGGGCTGTTTTATTTATGGTCTCACAGGACAGTCGAGTATCCTTCAGTTCCTCAAGAAGACTTCGTCTCCAGGTCTGTTTAGGACGTCCTCTTTTTCGTTTTTCTTGGGTGTTCCACACAAATGCTTGTCTAGTGATACTCGACTGTGTTTTCCGTAGGGTATGCTTTATTAATCTTAGTGAGCAGTTTGAGTTGTTGCTGTTTCATGTTTTACAGTGTTACAGGCCTATGGTGGAGACGTCGAGTGCTGTTTATTTTCATATTTAATAATAAATTGTTCCTTATTTATGTAATACTGTATGGATCTGTATTTGTTCATATCGCCCATGTTTTACAGTGTGGGATCATCAACTCAATTCCTAACATCTCCTAGTCGCTTTTTTTTTTACGGCGGGCGAGAAGAGACAGCGCTGATGAGAGCTGCGGGAGTTAGTTTAAGATAGGAAGACTTGGCAGGAGTTGGTTGATGATATATGCCAGAATTGGGGTTAAAAATGTATGAGAGGAAGAGAAAGTAGAAACAGCGGTTCTAATCTTTGCTATTCCAATCTTGGCTACACTGGAGATACGTATATACAAATATATACATGTTTATTTCTTCGCTGTGTGAATGTCTTCTTGAAACGTCTCGACTAGGTCTACTTATTACACACTTTGTTTGGTGCCTAGACGCCCTAGTTTGTTAGAGTGCACTCTTCTCCTAGCAGCAAGCAACCTCAGTTCGGACGGGACTGTGTTCGCCTTTTTCTCATGTTTCCTTTCTAAGGATTAATACAATACATTTCATGAAAGCTTGATAAACTTTTCTAGCATGTATATATATATATATATTTCTCTCTCTCTCTCTTTCTCTCTCTCTCTCTCTCTCTCCTTTTCTCTGGGTTTAAGGCATAAGCCCTCAACCAACTTAACCAAGTCTTCCTATCTTCAACTATCTCCTGCAGCTCCCTCCAGCTCTTCTTTATATTGTTGATCTCTGCCTTCAAATCTCGTCTCCATGTATCTCTAGGTCTCCCTTTCTTTCGCTGTCCTTGTTGGTTCCAGGAAGGACCCTTCTTTTATATTCCCTCTGGTTTTCTCATAGTGTGTCCTATCCAGCGTCAGCGTCTTTTTTTTTAAACCTCTTAGTTCACTGAGATCTGTCTTGTTCTCTCCATAAGTTCCTAATTTGTGACCCTATCATACCATCTCAGTCCCTCTATTCTGCTCAGACACCATTTGATGAATGCTTGCAATTTGTGAGTTATTTCGCTATTTATTCTTTCTTTCCATATCACCATAATTCTTGTAATTCTCTTTCTTATGTTATTCGATCGATGTCATGGCACTTCCATGCGCACTCTATCCTCCGCTGCTGCAACCATCCAAAAGTCCACTTGCTCAACGTACCTATGAAAAGTTGATTAGTATATCTCCTCTCTCTACCACGAAGACGACACTGTCTGGTCCGTCCAAATGTAACTCAGAATTCTCGAAATCGGCCGTGTGTCTGAGACCCGCTCATATCACATAAATGAGAGGGTACCATATTGATGACATTGGCCCTGTTCATACTTATGCCAGCTCTCATTCCACTGCGTACGTATCTGGTGTTCCAGAGATGACCTGACTACATTTACGCATTACATGTTAGAAAACTATGATGTAATTACTGTCTTTGCTACTGGCTGATGCTATGAGTGAGAAGGAGAAAATGTTGGTATTTTTGACATATAAAAGGAAGCGAAGGGTTGGAGAAGACCGTCATGGAAGGAGGCATATCGGCAAGGGGAAGAGGAGGAAGACCACGGAAAAGATGGATTCAAGATGTGGTTGATGGTTTGGACATGACTCTGCAGAGACATAAGAGAGAAATTTCGGAGGACTGTTGGGGTGGCAAAGTTCTGCTCGAGACAAGCTATTTGATCCTAAAAAAAAAAAAAAGTTGAAAACTCACTAACATTTAAAGTGTACCTTTGGGATACAGGTTTATCCTGACAATGTGAGGAAAAACAGGATGAGAGAAAGAAGAAGTATAAATGCCAGACCCATTTTATTCTCTAAGCGAACAGCACACACTGAGTCATAGGGTCAACATCAGGTAGACGGTCATTACTTGCCAATATTTCTTAAGTACCCATCTGAAGCAGAATCGATCTGAGAACCTACTAGTAAACTCACTCAAACGCACGGTCATACAGTGGATACCATCACACTGCAACATAAGCGGCAACGAGGAAGCCGACAGACTAGCGAAAGCAGGTGGGCGACTACCGCAGACTGATTACGAGATCAGCTATGAGGAGGCCAGAACAACCATCGGCTGGCAGTACAATAAAAAATGGTCAAAGGGTCACCCGGAACAAAACAGCAGTGATGGGTACTATGGTCTGTCCCGAGGTGAACAAGTTACCATATTCCGCCTCCGTACCGGCCACAACAGACTCCGAGCCCACATGTTTAACAAGTTTTAAATTGGCACAACTAACCTGTGCCACTGCGAAAAGGCGGAAATGACAGCTGAACACATACTGCAAGACTGCCAGCAGTTCGCAGCACTAAGAAAAGAAACTTGGCTAATAACACTGAGCTCCGCGGAAAGCTGTACGGGGGACGAAGTCACTAAAAGCAACGGTAACATTAATGATAAAATTGGTTCATCAGTCTAGGCCGGGATCGCGAGAGAGAGAGAGAGAGAGAGATCTGAGAGCTGTTGCAGTTAGACATAATATCCCTTCAACTGTGGGATTTGATCCTGAGACAAGCCTATGAAACAAGTGCAATTATTCCTACACTATTGCGACTCTCGACATTTAAAGTAATTTCATTTAAGTACAACTCTTGAAGTCAGAGTAAGTCTCGACTGAATGGCGAGAGACATTGGTGATAAAGAAAGCATGCCTTCACGCAAAAATTAGGCGTTATGACTACGCCTGAATTCGTAGAAGTGAATAGGAAAAAAGTACAACTAGTACCGTTACAGTGACGAAAAACTCAATCTTGCTACTTTCTTAACTGCTTCCTTGGTGAGATTTAACCAGTGGTGGCTCGTCATTAAGGGCCAGTGGGGCCGGGCCCCACCAAAATAATGTATAACGTGTATTTATTATTTTATAAATTAAAATATAGCAACCAAAAACCATGATTTGTCCGGAAAAAATGTCTGGCCCCACCATAAAAAATGATCACGAGCCGCCACTGGATTTAACTATCGAGCAATCAAGTGCAAGCCTGCCGGCGTAGGCGATCATGTTTCTCATAATTCTCTCTGCTTCGTGCAGGTAATCAGTTCTGACGTCGATCTTTTGTCGAACCAAGAAGTCAGACCATCCAACATCTTCTTTCTCTGTCTTCCACGATCTCTCCTTCCTGAATTTTACCTGTAGTCACCAAATGTTCTAAGCCTTCTCTTCGCATTATATGCCCAAGAACCTTGATTGTCTGATTCTTATTCTTTTGATAAGGTTTCTTTGTGTGCAGGCTTGATTAAAAACCTCATCATTTGTTTTCTTTGTTGTTCATGGAAATTTCAGCATTCTTCTGTAAAAACCACATCTCTGATTTAACTATAATAAATCATGGCATATCCTTTACAGGACGTGATCATCAACCACAGTAAACGAGCCGTTGATTTTCTAGGCACCACTTATATGTTCAGTAGTTTGCCATTGTTTTCTTGACGGCGAGGTCTATTTTTACTTTTCGTAAAAATCCCACAGAAAGGAATTTGCATCCGCAGAGTTTGAACCAAGTACGCTTGGGTTGCATCGTGTTCACTTTCGCTTAAGCTACATACTCTCACATATAACTATATTCTATTACACATTACGCAACCTTATTTGTAACTTTGCGGTTATCATTGTGTATCAAGGGACTGCAGTGTCATCGTAACGTGTCTTATGTTGATCTTGTTTACTTTTGTTAGGCAACTTGATATGTATACTCTGTTATCTGGGAAGTTGACTACAAGAAAGTCACCTTCTCTTGAAACGATCGTAAGAGCGTTGTTGAATTTCTTTTCCAGTGACTATTTTCTTATCAGAGCAGAAGTGTAATATGAACTTGAAATGTTCATACGTGGACAATGGTATACTTCCATACCGGCCGTATGTTGCCGGGGATTGCAAGGGGAGCAAAGAATAGTACAACTTCGATGTACAAGGCATGTCGTAAGAGGCAAAGGCGGAAGCTTCCTAGTAAATAAAAACATCGCAGAAATCGGACGTGCTGGCCTACTTGTGTAGGCGTATAACTGGCACAACCACACATGGACAGTCAGTCAGTTTTCTTTAATTTTGAGTTCTTTCTTGATATATCTATTTATATTCTCTATCCTTGATATAAGGATGACTCTTCAGTAATACTTATATTTGAAAGCACACATATGCTTTTTCACTGCCTTGTTTTTCTGAGAGTACACTTAGGAATTATAGTGCTTAGGAAATAATATCAATTGCATGAGGTTGTCGCGTGTGCAGGTCATCGGTTTTATTTTCTCCCCAGCACACATTAAAAAAACAACCTTTGACCTTATCGAGGGTTCGAATATAGAATGTTTTCGTTAGGAAACCACACCGAGTTCAACAATTCGGTCGCCCGCTCTCCTATTTTATAATCATCTCTACGGTGACCTCAATTATATGTTTACCATTTTCTTACATAGAACATGTTCTGTCAACAAAGCAAACTTAAACCAGTTGTTCCATTACTTGCTCTTGGGAAACTCCGCCACGTTTCACAATTCGGTCACTCATTCTCCTTATCATCTCTACGGTGACCTAAATTATATGTTTACCATTTTCTCAGATAGTAACCACTAGCAACAATTGTTATAAGAAGGAGAAGATGGAGATATGTTAAGCATAATTTGAAAAGAAATGATCAAAGAATATCAAAGCAGGCATTGAAATGAGAGGCAAATGGTTCAAGAAAGAGCGAATTCCTTAGGGAAATCCTGAAACGAGCTTTGCTGATAGAGGTAAGAAGTATCGGACTTAATTCCATGGGTAAGATTAAGCGAGTTGCCCAGGGGCAGAGCCAATTAGAGAAATTACTTGCAGACCCTAGGTAACGTATAACGATATGATATATATATATATATATATATATATATATATATATATAATATATATTTATATTTTTTCCTCCAATATAACATGTTCTGCTGATAAATTGACAGCACTCGTTCATTAGAGATATATAGCTCGTGTGCTGTTGGAGTACTCAGAATAGTAACACTGCGACCTACAAGGCATGTCATAAGATGCGACTGATGTAAGGCCTAGGGAAGCTACTCTGGTAAATAAAAAAGCAGAAATCTGATGTGTTGGCCTACTTGTAGGCGCATAACTGGCACAACGTACAATTGCTCTTAGGCTCAGATTACATACATATCACACAGAGTGGTTAACAAGTGGTCGATATGGAGCGTTCAAAGATGAAGAAGCTCATTAGATGCTCTGCATTAACATATAATAATCTTGATTTTAATAAATATTTTCAGAAATCAGAGAAAACATCAAGATGATTGATATTCCCAGTGCTCAGCATCTAACAACTCCACAACAAGCTGTTACACAAGGTAACCAAGAACATGATTGTGTCAACCATCTACAACATAACACTGCTGCAGGTCTTTATCATTTAAACAACCGTCAGCAGTTTCCATCACGTCTCCAAGATAGTTTACCGACTGAACCTCATTTATATCCAGCCAAAATAGATGAATATAAGAACTATATTCAGCCTGTATTATCTACATCTGAGCCACAATCATTGTCATATTTTCCAAATAAGTCTACCATTCCTGTAGCATTTCAACAGAATATACCAACATCGGAATCTAGTTGTAGTTTACCGATGAATAATTTAACAAATTTATATCAAGATGAGTGTGATATCAACATCAGCTCGACACCTCACTTTGTTAGTGATAACAGTAGATTCGGACAAAACACTGATAATTATCATACCAATCTTAACCCATTTGTTGATCCCTCTCAAAATCTGACGCAGCCAGATCAGTTATTTTTTGTTGCACAACCTATTTTGCCAGCAAATGATGGTTTGGATGTTGGATTTCTTCCGGACTTTACCCAACATAATAACAGTAATAAAACCAGTGATTTAAAAACTGTTTATGACAACTCTGTAGTGACAGAAGATTTGAGTTTGCAGCCTGTGGGTGATAAAAGTCTTCCTACACTAGTTTGGAAAAGTCAACATACGGATAACACTTGTTTAGAAAACGACGATGATGTACTTGTGGACATGAATGAGAAAATATTTAGTAGATCTTATACTGATACAGTAACTAGTATCACAAGTACGCAGTTTTTGATAGAGTCACCAGATCAGGGGGGAAATGAAACAAATAAGGGCGAGATCAAAGAAATCTACTTCAATTGTGGTTATGACGATCTTCAAAACCAGATCAACAAAACAGAAGAAATGGATTTGATACAAAATGATATTAACAAAAAAGATCTAAATTCAATTCAAATAAGCAGGGGCGAATCTGGTAAAGAGTTTGAAATGCAAGAAAAAGTTGTAGATTCGGTAAATCCTTACCAATATATTGAAGAGTTCTTTCACCAGCATATAATTCCAGTTGCAGATAAAGATATCTTTTCTTTGCATATTCAGGAAATAACTCCCGTAACAGATGCGAACTTTTCAATTTCTTCATATGCAAAGAGTGCAAATAATCTGACAGTAGCCGACGAGTCTGTTCTTTTCCTAAGTCAACCAAGTCTATCTGACCAAGACACAGAAAAGCAAAGTAAAAGAGCGGTAACTATGGAAAACTTATATGATCGATCTAGCTTCTTCAATCTAACAGACATTACAAAAATGAGTCAAGTATGTCAAAAGGCATTGGTTTATCTCAAAGGTGATCTACCATGTGGGTCCCTGGTTTCGTTGAATAACATGATTGCACCAAACTGCTCAATTCCAGCGCAGGAAATCAGTTTGATTGATGGTAACCGAAGTATTGACATAATTTCCAGCAAAAAGCATAGACGGAATGTCATTACTCTAAGCATCACAATAACTCTATTATTCATTGCCATGGGCTCTGTTAGAAACTTGCAAAGTAGTCTCAACCAAGAAGGTGGCGTCGGGATAATATCAATAGCTTTAAGCTACGTTGGCTATATGTTGGGAAGTATATTCAGTTCTTACATTGTACAGAACTTCCAGCCTCGCAGATGTATTGTTATTGGCCTGATCCCTAACCTTATATACGTAGCTGCAAATATGTACCCAGCTGTATGGTTAATGGCAATCGTTTCACTAATGCAAGGTATATCTTTAGCTATAATCTGGAATGCAATGAGTACATATATCACATTCTTATCTAGAGGTCGTGCTTTGAAGAAAGGTGAAGATTTAGAAAGAGTATCGAGCAATTTCTTTGGTATATTTTGCTTGATTTACCAGAGCTACCATATCATTGGAAATCTGGTTGCTTCTTTGGTGTTAATGCCTGGTAGTTCAACAACAGCGCCCACGTTTGTTGATACAGCACTCAATAATTTTACTATAGGATCGACAGATAAAAACTCACAGGAGTACATAGAATTTGAATCCAGCGCACTTGCACCATTGATGTTTGAGTTTGATTATGTTATCAAAATCAGCCAAAATGAGAGTCTTGTGGGTGGCAGCGAACTAAATATGTGTGGATCTAAGTTCTGCAATCATTTTGAGATAGGTGGTTCAGGTGTGGCTATCAGTGATAACACGAAGTTTATGTTGTTTGGTATTTACATGGGTTGCATCGTCGTTGCTATTGTCATTGCTGTATTTATCCTAGAGCCACTCAATCATCGTCTGTTTCAATCTACTGCTAGCCCCAAACAGAAGATGAAGCTGCATCTGATGTCACTTGCTAAATTCGCGTTGGACACTCGCTTTCTGCTGCTACTGCCAATGTTGATGTATTCGATAATGCAGTTTGGATTCATATCAGGGGAAGTAACAATGGTAAGTTAAGCATTTTATGTCTTGAGTTACTGATACTTGTGTAAACTGTAAATTTATACTTTTAAATTGATTATTGCGGTTCGAGACCATGAAAAGCAACAGAACACAAAGCCATGTAAACATACAAATAGACAATACCAGAGTAAAGCAAGTTTCTGAATTCAAATATTTTGGCAGCATTTTCACAGAGGGCGGAAAACTCGATAGAGAAATATAGGCAAGATGCCAAAAAACAAATGCAGTGACTTACCAGCTGGCACCATTACTACAACACCCAACGATCAAGATGGAAGTGAAAAGACAGATGATAAAAAGTATTTTCTACCAACACTTTGTTATCAGTGCCAAACTTGGTCTCTTACAGCAACATATCACAGAAAGCTCACCACGTGTGAAATGAAATGCTCGAGAAAGGCAGTGGGAGTCACCAGGAAAGACAGACTACAAATGAGGACATCAGAAGCAGAGTGGGCATAACTTCATGCAACGAATACATTGATAGACAACAAATGCAGTGGTTCGAACATTTAATGAGAATGGAATACAACCAACCACCAATAACAGCATGCAATAAAAATATATCAGGTACTAGAGCGAAGGGAAGACCAAGAAAAAGATGGATAGAAAATATAAAGACCACACTAAATAAACACGGATACAACACAACAATGCGACTCATCTGACATAAAACGCAAATTAAAGCTCCCACCCCTACGCTTAACGGCAACAGTGAACAACCAGCTCCATCATCCCCATAAATTGAAAGACAATAAACTGCCGTTAGATTTGTGGGACCTTACTTAATAACGGGGGTAGGGAATCTTTTTTTCTGCGTTGCTCACCCACTACGAATTCAGGCGTAGTTATGGCACCTAATAGAACGCATCGGGATTGTGTTTGCGTGAAGGCTTACAAATACAAACTTTTACCGGTATTCCATAGAAACCTAAAGTATTTTACACGTACATTTTGTGTAAGCTATCAAAAGTCTTTTTGAAATCGATGAAGTTTATTGTGAGGCTATTGCTTGACATTATGTTCCTCCAAGATTAGTCTTAGTTTAACTATTTGGTTTAAGCAGCTTCTCCTAGGTCTAAAACCAGATTGTTCTTCTCTCAGGGCTGTGTCCACTGCTTCTTTGATTGTATGAGACTGTTTTGCAACCAAAAATATCAATCCTTCGCTCTTAGTTACTTAAAACAAATCTATCTGCACAACCTGTCAAGCAGGTGTCATAATTAAATAAGACTCAATCTCATATTATTCTCCCCTTCCCCATCCTCCCGACTTAGTGTACTTTTATGGGTTGTCAGCATGTTATGCCCTGTGGCCAAATCGTAAAAGAAATAGTTCCAGATCATAGTACAAACTGCACTACAATGACATCAAATAGAAAAGTAGTAAATATGTTTACCTACACAATATGGTCTCATAGTTGGGGTAACATTATGTTTACGATTATTATTATGATTATCATAAACAAAATTAGCAAGGAATATTGATTAGACATTAACATACAGAAAACGAATTCTGTTATCACTCGGTACAGAAAGGAGATGTAAAACAATGTATACATGTGAACTACAATTACAACTACAGGTAAACAATATTTTATATCTAGGTCACATGCTTACAGATGATGGCAGGTGTGACAAAGTGATTAAGGAATGTTTAAAAGTACATACGTGGTATGAATAGGTTCCCGTTACCTTTTACCTTACAAGTACATCCAATGACATGACAAGTTACTAATATCTCAACAGATAATAAATATGATAAAGATAAGGAATAAGTGCTGTATTTCTTGACATTTTTATATGGTCTGGAAACGTGAACAGTGAACAAGTATTTAGAAGACAGAACTAATGCATTTGAGATGTGAATATGCAGAAAAATAGAACGTATTTCATGGGGGAAAAATATCAGACAAATAAAAATGTTATGGGAAAGTTAGTAATAAAGAAAGAATTGCTGCGGAAAATAAAAATCAAACAAATAAAATATTTTGGACAGTTAAAAAAGTCATGACACATTGATTAAAATTTTATTAGTGAGGGAAATTTGACTAGCAAGAGGAAGATCGAGACGCATATGGGGAGGAAAAGAGATGGCGAAATTGCAGCCTAGTTGAGTGCAACATAAAGACAAGAGAAATTCAATTAGTTCATTACAACTACCTCCTATGCTAGGTACGACATGAGACGATACCACATGGTGATCATATCAGTTATCCGAGGACTATCATCATAGCACTCCGGACATGTCCATAGGTGCTTCTATCTCTGCCTCAACAAATCCAGCAGAGTCAAGCGGCCCAACACGCCAGTTCGATGTTGATTAATCAGTCTCTTTGCTTATTTGGTATGTCGTTCTTTTCGGGTTGTCCCAGTATTGACATCCATCTCTCTCAGTCTGGTCAGCGAGTGGAACTCGCAACCTGAAACTCTTCTGTTCGAAAGACTCTTTTCAGTGCGTTAAGAATGTCATTTTGGTCCATTTCAACTCCCTCTGATATTGTAGCCATGCCAACCAATCTATCGGCTCGTTCATTACCCCTGACTCCTGCGTGCCCAGGGACAAAAATGAAGGTGACTTCTTTGATCCATGTCTGTTCCAGTACCTCTCACCATTCCTGTTTCAACTTTACGAATCACACTCATGGAGTCTCCTTCTTCTCTTCCACCATTTATTTCTTTATAGATGTGTTGGAGGAGGAGGGGGACGTCGTGATATTGTGCGTGCTTGTTTTAAGGCACTTTGTAAGCTGATATTCATTTTCGTACGGCTGTTCTTGATGCTGTCGCTCCATGTGGAGTCACTGAGTATAAAAACAAGAGAGAAGTCATGAGATGCCAACCACGTCACCGCCTCTGTAACCGCCCGTACCACCATTGCCAAGCTACTTGTGGTTGTCGCGTAGGCCCCACTAGCCTCTCCTATTCTTTTTTCACCTGGGCGTGCTGATCATATATAACTAGTTACATACAGTTAACATCTAACACTGACACACTATTATCTTGTTGCTATACAACAAAGTAGTCATTGTGATACGTTATGTTTTATTTAGATAGACATATAGCAGATTAGTGTTGAATATAACAAATTTAAAAACTAAATATTTACTGTCATTTTGTGAGACAAGAGACGCATCATAGTTACATTTAACATGTACCAAATCGACACCCTAGCACGACTGTTGCACCACAAGATAAACAAAAACAGTCTTGGTATCATGAATTCAACTTATATTTTGACATTGCAATTACATTGTTGAGAGCCGCTGTAGCGTAGTTGTTAGTGAACTCGCTTCGCAAGGCTGGTGGTCTGGGTTCAGCTCCCGCAATGAGCGTGGAATTTTTCCCTACCTCGACAGCTCGACGCAGCCTCAACTGGGTACCAGACATGCTCTGGGAAAGTAAAGGCAGTGCCGACGGTCAATGAAAATACAGGCCTAACACTGTATTGACCTATATACCACGAGGTATGAAAGGGTTCCTTTACTTTTTTTGTTTTTTTAATTACATTGTACATATACATGAGATTCTGACAAATAAAGTCTTTAAAAAATCAGCTCTCTGAAGACTTGTCCAGAAAACATGTCTACATACTCAACTGTCTGAGCTGTGAAGCAGCGTAAGATCGTCTTGCAGTGGTAGGTACTGCAACTCAGGTGGTCTTACTGTAGAATACCAGAAAATGGGACAGCAGATCGAATGACCAAGGAAGGTGCTGTAAGAAAGCATCCTGTTTCACCAGTTACATATAACCAAAAGAAAAGAACAAGTTGCCATTCTGTGCATCAGAACAGGGCACAATCAACTCCATATGTAAATGTATATAAATTCAAGATTGGCAATTCAGCCATGTGGACAGGCACCCCAGAATGTAGAACACATACTTTAAGACTGTCCCATATATGATATATTGTGGCAAGCTCACTGACCTAGTGAAACAACAATGGAAAGTAAACTACATGGACTTCTGTGTGAGCTACAAAATACAGTGATGTTTACACAACTATCTTTCCTGCATGTGTTACCGCTTTTTATGACGGCTTAGGGCAAGGGAACATGAGCCTGAGGAGTTTAATGATCGTATGGCTAGCACAGTCACCTCGAAACTGTTCAGAATATGATTTTTCTTCATGCCACATACAGAAAAAAAACTCCATGTCCTTACCGGGGATTGAACCAGGGTCTCCCGAATGGGAGCGTGCGCTATAATCCATTCGGACAGACACTCCCCAGACAGCCAGATGCTGTATACAACAGACAACATTAAATATATTGAAATATTTCAAACGAACGAAAGAATGGAAGAAAGACTTCAATAGCAAACATATAAAAACGTGTTACGTACTGAGATTTGCTCATATCCTTTATGTATGGTTTTTTATTATTATTATTTGTGGTGGTTTTTTTCCCCCCGTCAGGCTTTCGTCACATGTTCTCTTGGCATCCATATGGTTGGTTACACAATGATCTGCTTCGGAGTCACCGCTAGTTTATGCTCATACATAAGTGGTATCATCTGCAAATACACTGGACGTATGCCTCAAATTGTTACTGGTATGTGTCTTTGTATGTGGTGAACTCACCATCATCTAGTGCTTTGTCAACAAGCGTAGGTTATCATGTTTTTTCACAACTCTTGTTATGTCAAATTGTCCAGAATATTTTCTCTCTATCGACCTCTATCGACCTCTATCCTTCATTCTCTTTTTCTAACATCTAGCATGTTGTCACAAGAATATATTCAAGCTTTTCACTTCTCATAACATGTAATATGAATGTTCATTGTTTATGTTTCTTCCTGATTCCTTGCATAAGCAATATGTTCTCGTCTGATCAAGGTTTCCTGTAGTTCAATCACGTCCGTGTGATCTCAGAAAAGTTTTTGCCTCAAACCCCGGAATTTCCACGTCACTTCGCATAGACTTCTACACGTTTAGGACATGTGCATCCGATTTCAGCCAAACCTCCTTAGTCGCCTCTTACGACATGCATGACAGGTAACAGTGGTTCTATTCTTTACACCCCAAATTTGGGCCCTAGTAACCACTCAGGCGGAATGATGCCAGTAAATACTTGTTACTCTGATCTGAAGTAAACACTGAATTATTACATCAAACAAAATAACTTATATTCACTAGCACGCCCGTGTTTTGCCAGGGCTCACAAGGGGAACAAAGAATAGTAGCACTGCGATCTACAAGGCATGAAGTAAGAGACAACTAAGGTAGGGGCCTAGGAAAGCTGCCTAGTAAATGAAAAGCTTTGCGGAAATCGGATGTGTTGGTCTACTTATAGGTGCACAACTGACACAACGTACAATCGCTCTTAGGATCAGATCACATAAAATCACAAGAGTGGTTAACAAGTGGTGGATATAGAGGTTTGAAGAAGAAGATATTCAAGTGCAGATATCTCCACAAGGATAAGAAACCAAATGATGCTTTATCATTACAGAAAATGTTCAGATAACAAAATTTTATTTACAAACCAGATTGTTGCCTTCATTCATCGTCTGCTTGTTATAATAATTCCTCTTCTACCGTTATACGTTACATAGGACCTGCAAGTAATTTCTCCATACCGCTCTATCCTAGGCAACTCACTTAATCTCCTCCATAGAACTGAGACCGATATTTCTTGTCTCTCTCAGCAAAATTCGTTTCAGGGTCTTCTTAGGTCGTCCTCTCTTTCTTGAACCCTATGCATCCCACTTCAATGCCAGCTTTGATATTCTTTGATCATTTCTTCTCAAGGTGTGTCCAACATATCTCCATCTTCTCCTTCTTATAACAGTTGTTACTAGTGGTTGACCAGACATTTCTCTGATGTCTGCTTGTTACTGTAGCCTACACATAATCTTATTGTAAAAGAAACTACCCGTATAATATTGTATACATATTTATTAATGGCTACTGATTATATTTAATTTAGCGGCTGCTTTGAACCTGGCTGTTCTTGTGTTCATGACCCAATGGAAGCCAACATCAGAATCTCTGATCCCCTACTTTAGTACAATGGCCATATGGGGAGCCAGTGATGGTGTCTGGAATTGCCAAGTCAACAGTAAGTAGGACCTGAATTGTTGTGTCTTCAATATCTCAGTTTTTTTAATGCAGTTTTCATGTTCATTATTCTTCTTCTCAGGGAAGCACCACGAGCGGCAGTGAGGGCGGCTCAAAAGAAAAACACCATCACATGTGGAGGCAAAAGAGAACACAGAGAGCAGAGAGAATATCCTATGTATCAGCTCCAGTCTCAGTTTTACCTACAGCAATTGTGGCAAGAGTGCCACTCCAGAATAGGTCATTACAGCCACAAGAAACATTGTGATTCAGCACAGAACGTACTACGTGACGCAAGACCTATTGTCTCCTGAGACACAGTCCAGTGCAGTGGTTTGTGAGAACTGCAGAAGCGGAAGAGAGAAGATATGCCAGAAAATCAACACAACACATAAAATTTGCAAAACATTCCATGCCCACACTTTTCAAGAGCATTTCAGTCCCACATCGTGCTTATCATTCAATGCACCTATAGGCTGACTGGACCTAAATAATCTTTTTATCTATTGAATTAACAGAGTGGTCTTCATCACTTGTCCAGAGCATATGAGTAGGCTCATCAATCAACATTGAAATGGTGTGATTAGTCGCTGGACATTGTTGAAGATATTGTGAGGAGATCGGAGCACCTATAGACATGTCCGGAGTGCAACGAAGATATTCCAAACTGAAACTGAAAAGTAACATCTAAGAGAAAGTCAGAGCTTCATATCCACAGCTGCCAAGACTATGGCCTAGTAAAGAAAAAGTGGAAAGTTAAAATTTAAGCCTAGTGCTCCACAGGGAACTTGAACTAAAATGTTAATACACTGTAGACGACCGTACTGTTATCAACATCATCATCAGGTGCAGAGTCGGCTGGCGTAGGCGATCATGGATCACAATTCTCTGTCTTTTGTGTTTGCTATCATCTCAGATGTTGTTAGGCTATCCAAAATTTTCTCTCTCTGTCTTCCTCTGTCTTATCTACCCTCGATTTTACCAGTTGTTACAATGTGTTCTAAACCTTCCTTCCTCATCACATGTCCAAAAAAATGATGACTGCCTCTTTCTTATATTGATGATAAGTTTTCTCTGTGTCCTGAACTCATTCAACACCTCAACATTAGTCATTTTAGCTGTTATAACTGTTATAAGAAAACTCTAGTTACATTTTTCTAGTTATACTTTTCTAGTTACATTTTTGTATAATATGGAATTAGTATGAAATATGTAATGGTTAAGATTCCCTATATTCTTTCATCCATAACAGGTTTGATGGGTGTGGTGTTTGCAGACAAGTATGAAGAGGCATACGCTGGTCTACGTATTGCACAAGGTCTAGGGGTAGCCATTTTTTGCTTCTCCAACCTTATCTGCATGACTGCTAAAATTTATATAATTTCTGCAGTCTGTATCTTAGCTCTTGCTTGCTACTTAATCATGGAAGGTGTACTCAAATATAGGGCAAAATTGATACCGGTGAAACAGACTTCAGTTTAAACTAATTTAGAGAAATTGCTGATTGCTTGACAGAGACATTAATGTGAGGAAATGCTGTGTGTTTTACTGCAAGTCATTCTGTATAATCTCTCTCAGTCATATATGCTGTTATGAATCATTTTACATATGTAAAATTATCATTTGTAAAACAGTGATATGGATACATGTGTATAATATACTAAAGATATAGAAAGCAAGTTGAATGTATTTGAAAATAGATGTCTGTGAAAAATAATGAATATAAAATGGAATGAATTTAGGAGAAGTGATGAAATCAGAGAAATGTCTGGTCAACCACTAGTGACAACTGTTATAGAAAGAAAAGATGGAGATATGTTGGACACACCTTGAGAAGAAATGATCAACAAATATCAAAGTAGGCACTGTAGTGGGATGCAAAGGGTTCAAGAAAGAGAGGCAAGAAATATTGGTCTCAGTTCCATGGAAGAGATTGAGCGCTTGATAGAGCGATATGGAGAAATTGCTTGCAGACCCTATGTAATGTAAAATAGTACGAGAGGAATTATTATTCTTATTATGTGTATAATATATATAAATATTTATACATATATGTTTATATCAAAGGCCTTCATATACTTCTAGTATTCTTAGCAGATATAGAGCTGTATCAAATGATGAAATCCTGAAAAATTACCTGCTGATATGTAATTTATATTTCGTGTCATAAATCAAGAATAAATAATAGATCAAAATACGGCAGGCAAAACAAGAAGAGATTGAGTATGACATTAAATTTATATTTCTTTTTCTGTGATTGACACTCATTTTAGATTAGGATTCCAGATTCTCTGATATAGTCTACTGTAAGTTTCATGATTTCATATCCCCTGTAGCCTATAGCTTGTTCTTTGAAGGTGGTGGGTCTGGGCCACATTGTTTTCTTCATTTCTGACTGCAGTGGACAGTTTTGAAGGACATGTTCTGCTGCCGTGTCTGTTAACTGGCAATGACTAAAGATGTATATCTCAACTTAGTTTCTCTTAAGTTTGTCTTCTGACATACTTTTAGGTATCTGGTGTATATATGTTTCAAGTTATTTTACATAATATAGTTGAGAGTGGTAGAAGAAGAATACAGCAAAGAAAAGCATGGATTGATAACATCAAGGATTGGTCAGAATAAAATTTGTTCATGCTTGTCCATTACAGAGAGAGATCTTTGATGAAACTTATCTACTTATGATTCCATTGTAGCACCACTATGACCCTAATAGGTTGTGAACTTTAATAATAACTCACTTTGGACCAAACGCCACACTTTGGGTTGGATGCCTTTTTACAAGGCGTCACACTAAAGGGCAATTTTTATTCTAAAAACAAATGGCTTGTAAAAACATGGCTTTTGCCCTGGTCCACTAGGACTTTAGTTAATTTCATTACCCCTCTATAAGTTGCAAATGAAGGAACCTGTTTATATACTATGAGATACATTGGAGACACCGGTTTTATCGACCATCTGTACAAGATGGATGATATGGTTGACATCATGCCAGCCACTTTACTTCTTAGTGCTTTTCTGATACCCAATTGATGTTTCGTTAACCTGAGAGCCATTATAGTCTGAAAAAATGTCTACTGACATTATGGAATTGAACTTGGACCATGCGCCTAAGAAGTGAGTGTACTAACTACTATGCTATTGCAACTATCATTAGCTTTTATACTTCCAAGTAATTTTTGCCTTTCACATTTACATTTTTTTGTAAATAAAGTTTGCCTGTCTCAGGAGTTTATCATTTTTGTGATATATAATGTGTTTCATTAAGCACAATCAATGCATATATTCTTTGTTTAAATGAACTCATTCTACCCAAATCTTCGACACATTTCTAATTGTATACAAGTTCTCAAAGTTAGAACAATGGACTTGTATATACTGTTTAAGGCTGTTACGGCAAAGGCTGTTTATATATAAAAAAGAATGATCAAAATGGCAGAAAAAAGAACGATCGAGAGAGAGAGAGAGTATATACATATTTTACTGCAGTCTTCCCTTATATTGATATACATATAAGTATCATGTCTCAATACACCGACTTTGCTGTACACACCTGGACATGCTGTAGTGCAGATACGAACTTGCTGAAATTTTTGCAAACAATGCCTCGACTCAAGCTGGCATAAGTATGGACAGAGCTGATGTCATCAACACTGTACGCTCTCATTTATGTGATATGGGCAAGTCTCACACTGGAACAGATGTGAGAATTAGAAGTTATGTTTGGACATGCAAGGCAGTGTCATCTTCATTGTAGAGAGAGAAGTTATACTAATCAATTTCTCATGGATACATTGAGCAAGTGGACTTTGAGATGGCATCTGCAGCAGAGGGCAGAGCATGCATCGGTATGTCCAATGTGCCATGACATAGATCGCATAACATAACATACACATAAGTATATTCAATGATTTTTTAATAGAAAGAAGGTGGATATACTGTGTTATCTGAATTTTAAAAAGTTATACAATATATATTTAGCTTGTTTCTTTCATTTTCAAAGGCAATATAATATTGGCGCACTAATTAAAACCCCTTTTTTAATCTTTCTCCCGTAAACTATAACAGCATTTGTTTACAGTTTACACAAAACCGAGATATCAAAATAAAATTAACAACAATGATCATTAAAAAAATATTTTCCAGCAAGAACCATGGGGATATACCTTATTCCAATAAAAATGGCATTGAATATATCATACAAGTATCTGTTCTCTAATATGATCCTTTTACAAGTGGATGAAGAGAAATACCTAAACTAAGAAATGATGATGATACAGTATTACTGTGAACATCGCAAAAAAAAGGGTTTTCGAAATCAATAGGGGCAGTGCAAGAGAAAAGCAACAAATAAAATCTGTATCTCAATAAGACAAAAATAATAATAACTGATAAAACAAGTGACAAAATATCATTTTTATCAAAGGAGAGAAAATAGAATATGTGAACGATTTTGAATAACTCGGTTCACTGCTAAGAGATGGAAATGTGATGACAGAAATTAAAAGAAGAGCAGACATAACCTTACAAATATGTAACCAACTAAAGTCAGTATTGAATGGAACTTAACGAAAAACAACAATCAGAATACTAAGAGCAAGCATATTTTCAGTGGCAACACATTGTTGTGAAACATTCGCATTGAGCAAGGCAGTAAAAAAGCATATATGTGCTTTTGAACAGAAGTGTTACAGAAGAGTCTGTAGTATACCATGGACAGAGAAGAGAACAAAAAAGATCTATTCAGAAAAAAACTTAAAATCAAAGAAAACTGGCAGATGCTACAAATAAGAATGAGACAATTGAAGTATGACCACGGAGAATATGGATTCAGGATGTGATTGATGATTTAAGAATGACGGCTGCAGGGGCAGGACATCTGGCACTGTTAGAAGAACTGTTAGTATGGCAAAGTTCTGCTCAGTACTGGTTATTTGATGATGATGATGATGATGATCTGTTGTATATACTTTATTTAGTTTTTGGATTATATTTTACTAAATATTTGGTGTATGTATCTGTTTAAGAAATATTACAATGTCTGTTAATCTAATCCAGACATTTATTTTAATAAATTATAATTTTATTCAGTTAAAAATTAACTTATGACAAAGAACATTGTATGAAATATATTTCAACAGTTGTTCCGACCACTGACATTAAAAAGTGATAATATCTATTTTACTAGGATTTAATACTCGTATTACAGCGTTTAGTTCTGCTGATTGAAATTCTTACACATTGGACAAGTCTGTATGGGCTATGTCCTCCAATAGAGCAGCCATCTCAATGTTCCCACACTCACTGTACCCAAACAATGTTGGTTGGCATATTTTCTCTCTAGCTTGCAGACAACACCAGCAATGCTTGTTCACACTTAACTAATATTTCAAACAAGTGGTTTAATGTTTCTGATTCTGTTTCGACCTATGTGGATCATAGGACATTGATGGTTCATGTCTTGTTCGCACTTCTCCCATTTGCGATGGATGCCGTTCCAACAAATGTACCTGCCCATTCATTTTCCTTCATGTCTGAATGTTCAGGCATAAAGCCAAGATAATTTATTGAGTCAGAACTGATGAATGCTAACATGCATTGTTATCATTGTAATGTAATGTTAATTGTCAAAATGTGAATTCTAATGAAGATTGTCAGGAACACTAACCTTGAAAAAATAAAATGATTTTGTTTGTTACAATTTGTTGCCCTTTTATTTGATAAATTAAAATCAAAATATTTAGTAATCCTTAAATTACATGGTATTTGTTTTGTGAAGTTTATTTTATTTCATGTTTTTTTAAAACATAGTTTTCATCTAATATCAGACACGTATGTATGGTATTACATTAGCAAGTAAAGATGAATAACAAAATTTTAAAACTATCAAAAAAACCAACGTTTCGATCGTAGACCTTTATCAAGTGATAAATACAGACAAAGAAAACTAAATAAACTAAAGCATAGATCTAAATAAGAACGATGACTAGAGATACGGCAAATACTCACCTGGTCCCTAGCACACCGTGCAAACACTGAAAGTCTACATGTGGCGATGTCGACATATCGAGTAGCAGAGGCGGGTGTGCCAGGCTACCTCCGATAAGGAAATACGATGGTGCAAGTTAATTATACAAATTTGTTTAATGTAAAACATTATATCAAATTCAGAATTAGAATTGTCATATTCTTGTTGCTCCTACTAAAGCAGGGATCTTATTTTTTTTTTTCATTTACTCTCAAGCGTCTATTTGAATATGTTAAAACAAAGTAGTGGTCTGCCTCAGGTTGTCAAGATTTCCAAAAAACTTGTCCTGCAATGGAACTAGGGGTGGCCATATCAGTTTTGACTTTTCCTCTTACGATTGCAATTTATGCAAAAACTGTTCATAAGTCATTGTGTCAGTGCTACTACAATGTGAGTTATTCAGTGCTACATAGACCCAATACTGACATACGGATGTGAGTTATTCAGTGCTACATAGTACCAATACTGACATAAGGATGTGAGTTATTCAGTGCTACATAGAACCAGTACTGACATACGGGTGTGAGTTATTCAGTGCTACATAGAACCAATACGGATGTGAGTTATTCAGTGCTACATAGAACCAATACTGACATACGGATGTGAGTCATGGACAATGAATACACAGATCGAAAAATCTCTGAGGGCCACAGAAATGTGGTTTTACAGAAGAATGATGAGAATCCCATGGACTGTTAAAATGATTAATGTTGAGGTGTTGAATGAGATCAAGACACAGAGAAAGCTTATCATCAATATAAGAAAGAGGCAGTCATCATTTTCGGTCATGTGATGAGGAGGGAGGTTTAGAACACATGGACAACCAATAAAATCATCGAGGGTAAAGAGACAGAGAGAAAATTGTGGATAGCCTGACTTCATGGCACAATAAGCGTCAACATCTGAGTTGATAGCAAACATCAACGACAGAGATTTGTGGAGATCCATGATCGCCTACGCCAGCCGGCACGACACCTGATGATGATGAGTCCTAAATAACAGGTTGGAAAGCGGCTTCCCGGGCAATACTCATTTCAAAATTACATAGTAGAACCTCGCCAGTGCTACGGGTTCGTGCATTGCAGCTGAGATCTTCCTGTGTAAGAAAGAGATCGGAGCACACATGGTTACTCACCCGAAGTGCAATGATGATGATCCTATTAATCAATCTTCAACTCATTAATCTGCCCAGATAGGGGTACATTGACTGTCTGAGGTATGAGAAAAATCAAAAACGTGTACGGATCTACTATCAAAGTGCTCTGATGCCGATACCTTCAGCGAGCTGTAAGGACTAAGCACATATATCACGATGCCCCAAGTACAGAGGCGCGGATTCTAACAGTTATATATGGGTCATTTTTATTAGTGCATCAAAGCACGTATGGGCTAATGCAATGATTGCTTCTTATAAGTGCTTTGTTGGACATCATAAGCTTTCCGCTTTAGCCATGTGTGCAATCTTACTTTCTTGTCATTTCTCATATTAATGAAATAACTCAGATTGTGGTTTGATCAAAGCCTCGCTTGTACAGAACACATAGACCATGTGGTAATAGATGCGAATAGATTCTTCTTCTTGGAACGCACCATATCGACCACTTGTTAACCACTCTTTGTGACTGATATGTGACCCAAGCCTTAGAGCGATTGCACGCTGTGTCAGTTATGCACCTACAAGTAGGCCAGAACATCCGATTTCTGCGATGCTTTTATTTACTAGGGTAGCTTTCCTATGTCCCTACCTCAGTCGCCTCTTACGACATGCCTTGTAGATCATAGTGTTACTATTCTTTGCTCCCCTTGAAATCCCCGGCAACACACGGGCGATTTCTTTCTAACCGATCCAATCCTATCAATATTCAGCAAAGTCGGTTGGATGAATTTTGGCTACATTTGCTGTGTGGCATAGATGTTGAAACCATATCTTTATATATGTATAAAGTGGTTCGCCCCCTAAACTGAAAAATGGTTAACTAGTTTCTTTTTTATTTTTTTATTCACCTTCTTTTTACAAGATAGTTGGAAATATGTGATTGACTTTGCTAACGAGTTATGGTTTAAACATTTATAAGAAATTAGTTTTTTCTATACATGGAGTCTGCAATCAAAATCTGATTTGAATCTGGTCTCAGGCGGAAGGTACTCTAGGACAAATACGTGAACTTTCAGGAATTGAACAAAGAAATGATCATTGCTGTGACACCTTATTTTCAGACTGCTTTTACAATGATATTAATTAAGAAAAACTGTGAACAAAATAATCCATTACTAATTAACGTGGAGGTTGAGGTTGTCTTGAAGGACAACGTCAATGAAACATATGTAGTTATTTACACCGATGGTTCAGTCATTTGCCAACAACGCTGTGCGTGGGCTTTTTCAGTACGTTCAGGAGAAAAAATAATAAGAGAGGCCAGTGGGGCATATAAAACAACCACAAGTAGTTTGACAATGGGGATACGGACTGTTCAGTGGTGGTTGGAATCTCATAGCTGCTCTTGTGTTTTGTTTAAGAAAAGGCGATAGATAGGATACACTTTGCGAAAACCTGAGAGGAATATAACAAGAAGAGTCCTTTCCTGGAACCCGCAGGGACAGTGAAAGATGAGGAGGCCGCGAAATACACGGAGACGAGATCATCAATATAAAGAAGAGCTAGAAGGAGCTGCAGGAAATAGGAAGATTTGGCATGAGTTCGTCGAGGGCCTTTGCCCCAATCCACAATCTGGGTTTAAAAGGCCTTTTATATGCTCCCCAAAATTCATAAACTGAACAATCCAGGTAGGCCCATCGTTTCTGCTTGCTCTTGTCCTACAGGAACATATCTCCGAATTTCTTGATAGTATCTTCAATCCTATAGTCACCACACTACCTTCATTCTTGAAAGATACGAACCACACCTTGTCTGTTTTTTCGTCTATTGAGTTGTTGCCTGGCAGGACTTACCGTCTCTTCCTCCTTGATGTGTGCTCATTGTACACCTCCATACCTCATTCCGACGGACTTCAAGCTCTTCAGTTCTTTCTCGACAGGAGAACTAACCCACTTGTCTCCACCTCGGCTCTCCTTCGTCTTGCAGAACTAGTTCTAACTCTCAACTCCTTTCAGTTCAATGACCAGTTCTTTGAGCAGATCAGTGGGGTCGCCATGGGTACTAAAATGGGACCCAGTTATGCTTGTCTATTCATGGGTCATCTTGAGCACCTAGTATGGAATTCCTATGATGGCCCTCTTCCGGCTGTGTATCATAGATACATTGATGATTGTATTGGCATTACCGATATGCCTGAAGCCGATTTGTCACGCTTCATTAATTTCATTAATGTCTTCAATCCGGCTATTCGGTTTACATCTCACATCTCTACCTCTTGTGTCAACTTTCTTGACATCACTATCACTATCAGCCTATCCACCATCACTACATCAGTATACTACAAGCCTACTGATGCACATAGTTTTCTTCTTTATACCTCTTCCCATTCCCAGGCTTGTCGTGATTCTTTACCATTCTCTCAACTCTTGCGCCTTCGTCGCCTCTGTAGCGAGGACGACGATTTCCTCGATAGAGCTCACGAGATGCTGGATTTCTTTCGTAAGCGCTTATACCCGGATAAGGTGCTTGCTTCTGCTATGCGGCGCGTTCAGCAAATTTCTCGCCAGGAGGCTCTCTCTAACCAGCATAGAACTTCCAATTCTGACAGGGTGAAACTTGTCTTAACTTTCCACCCTCATAGTTCCCTTGTGAAGAAAGTCTTATTCCGTCATCTCTCCATTCTTCAGTCTGATCCTGATACACGTTCAATCTTCCAACACTATCCTTTGGTGGCGTACAGACGGGACAGAAGCCTTAAGGATATGTTAGTTCACAGTCGCCTCAAGCCAAACATCCAGAGTCATTTTGGCACCATCCAGTGTGGCCGTCGGCGCTGTAACACTTGTGCTTATGTAATACAGACCCGCACGGTGTCTTTTCCAAAAGCCACGTTCGTTGTTGAAGACAGTTTCACATGCTAGTCCGTAATATTATCTATGCCATTATCTGCAAGCGGTGCAACAAGGCCTATATTGGGGAAACCGGCAGGAGACTCAGTGACCGATTCGCCCAACACTTGCGCGATATACGCCAATGCTCTGTGACCCTGTAGCTACCCATTTCAATGATACTGGCCATTCAGGAGCTTGCGATGTCAGGTCACAGCCATCCGATCATGTTCCTCTGATGATCGTAGTCGATTTGCTCTGGAGAATCGGTTGATTTCTTTGTATGGTACCTTGCGACCACGCGGGCTCAACGTATTACATTCTTATGCTTCTTAGTACTTTCTCTTCCAATGCTTTGTAATCTCTATGGGTATATGTTGCATGTATTACATTCTTATGCTTCTTAGTACTTTCTCTTCCCATGCTTTATAATCTATATGGGTATATGTTGCATGTATTCAAGTTATATATTTACTAGATGTTTCATTGTTTCTTTTCTATTTCTAGTTTTTATGTGTGTTTTTGTGTTACATTTATTTCGTTATTCGTTTTATTCCAGATTTTCCTTAGATACGTTGGTATTTGGTCGTCCATTTGTGTTTCATTTTAATTTGTCACTCCTGTTTGTTCGTTTGCTTGATAAAGGCCTTGTTGGTCGAAACGTTGCTGTTTATCGTCACTGTTTATGCATTTTGTAAAACTATAGTACTTTGTTTGTACGTGTTTCACGGTTTAAAAGGCAGCGAGAGAGAGAGAGAGAGAGAGATATTAAGATTCCATGGGCATGATTGTGAAGCCGAAACAGGAATGGTGAGATAAAATTTTATGGAAGTACGGGTAAAGACAGAGATAAGAGAAATCATCTTCAATTTCGTCCCAGGACACGTAGGAGTCCGGGATAATGAGCGATCCGATAGATTGGTTGGTATGTCTACGATATCAGATGCAGTTGCAATGGACCGATGTGATATTTTTAACGCGTTGATAGTCTTTCGAACAGAGGAGTTTCAGGGTTTTGAATCCCAGTCGTTGACCAGATTGAGAGAGATATGTGCTGATATTGGTACAGTCCGAAAAAAAACGACATACAAAATATGCAAAAAGATTGACATCTAATTGCTGGCGTGTTGGGCTGCTGCTGGTTTTGTTGAGGCGGGATAGGAGCACATATAATCTCCGGAGTGCTATGATGATATTCCTCATATAACTGATAACTGTTGCTCTCTCTCTCTCCCCGTTCCATTTAAACTCCAGATGTGGAATATGCCCTCAATCAACTAATGCGCTAGTTCTTAGAGGAGAAAGAGCAAAAGAGTGATAACACTGATTTATTTTCATGTAAAATAAGCGAAGACAGTAGTCTCCCCAAAGCAAAATGGCGTCCTTCGTAATGACGTTTGTAGTTATAAAATTCTAAAAGAAATATTGACCAAACAGTCGCGGTATTTGTTCATGCTGTGGTATGTACAATTTTGAATGTCTTTATTTTTCAATATACAAACATATACAATTCTTAGTATATAACTAAACATAAAACAATAATCGATGTGATTATAATCATTGATGGATGATTTAATTACAACCGTAGCCGTAGTGAATCACTGAATGAGATGAAATTGATGAAATGAAAGTGACAATGAAAAAATAACAATGAAATGAATGATATTGATAATGAATAGTATACAATAATACACTAGTCTAAAGTAATTAAGTATATATAATAAATTTAAATAACAATAATAACAACAGTAGTACTAGTAACACAATACAACAGTAATTTGAGTAATAACATTAATAACAATCGTCAATCAGCTCAGTAAGTGAGTAAGTAACAATAGTTAATAATTATAATAATTAATAAGTAAGTTATGTATTAATAATTATTTAAATTAATATTGTCAACAGTTCAACAGTACGGTAATTATTTGGTCGTTAATTTTAGTTAATATTAATAATTATAAGGATACAATTATATTAATAAGATTAACTAAACTAACTTCTAAGTCTTAGATTCTGATTACTAAGAAGGAGTATGAATATCATCGATTACTGACGATTACTATGGATTGGTAACTAAGATCGGATTGATCAATCGTTATTAATCTCAAATCTGACTTTATTAATCTCAAATCTGACTTTATTATAATAAAAATATGAACTTACTGTTATTAATAATATTGTTAAATAAATTAATACCTAGTTAAGTTATAACACACTTACACTAAGTTACACAGCTTGTTATTTTGTTATGATGATTGCTAATTGTTATTAATGTTATCATATCATATGTTAATGATGTATGTATCATCACTCCCCCTTTACTACTTTACAGGACATCACTCTCATCTGATCTAGCCTGAAAGACCTCTAGCCAGGTCTCCCTCTTCCACCATCATTGTGTTCAATGTTTCCATATAATATATAATCATAATGTCTTGTTGCCACTGTCTACATGGTCATCCCCTGTTTCATCTTCCAGGTACTATCAATCAATTAAGTTTTATCACTGCCAGCTCTCTCTTTGTCTCTTCATAACTCATTAAAAAACCCATTCCTGGGTTACATTTTAAAAAACTCATTCCGTGAACAAACATAGCACATATTAGAGTGATTATAAAAATAAGATAATTTGGCTGAACTAAGTGTTGTATATTTTGTTATTGACTTACCTCATTATGTCTGAAAGTCTTGCTTATTATACATTTGAAGGAGACCAAAATGCATTAAATTTACTTGATACATTACGTAGACCACACCCCCATACTCTCTCAGTTACTGTATCTTGTTCTCCATATTAACATATATGACTTGAACATCAATCTATTTAAGCAATTATTCGTCGTCTAAATGATCGTCTGACTCACTTTGATATAAATAATAATAATTTCTCTCGTCCGTTATACGTTACATAGGGCCTGCAAGTAATTTCTACATACCGCTATTCTATCCTAGGCAATTCGCTCAATCTCCTCCATGGAACTGAGACCGATATTTCCTGCCTCTCTCAGCAAAGTTCGTTTCAGGGTCTCCTTAGGTTGACCTCTCTTTCTTGAACCCTTTGAATCCCACTTCAATGCCTGTTTCGATATTCGTTGATCATTTCTCCTCAAGGTGTTTCCAACATATCTCCATCTTCTCTTTCTTATAACAGTTGTCACTAGTGGTTGACCAGACATGTCTCTGATTTCATCACTTCTCCCGAATTCGTTCCATTTTATATTAATTATTTTTAGACATCTATTTTCAAATGCATTCAACTTGCTTTCTATATCTGAGTCATTTTCTAACTCTCGCTGGCATATGTTATTTTTGATACAACATTTGAATTGAAAATTCGTAATTTAGTTTTAATACTATATAACTTGCAGTTCCATATTTTATATGGAACTTTGATATCCATATCGGAATAATCACAGTCTAATTCATCTTTGGAATAACTTAAAACAAGTTCAACAGCTTGCTCCATTGTTATACTTTTAGAGCTGCAATTTTCAGAATAGTTAACACATCTTTTCATTACCAAAAACTAATCACTTTAAGAACACAACAAATTATCACAAACATAACCATTATCTTGCTAAAGCAGCTACTAGTAACACATGGTTTGTGTTTGGCCTACATTTGTGCACAATTTATCTGCAGGTGCCGACAAATAGCGACAAAGTTTTGTCAGAACTATGTATTGGACTGAAGATGTTTACATTCCAGAACTATGTATCGGGTTCTAATGGTTAAGGTGCTGTTCCACTATAGTTCACCTGCCTCACTAGGCACATGTGGCACAGGGATTTATTCCTGATAAGTGAATTGTAAACTATGCAACAAGAAGTAAATAACGAAATTAGCCATTAACTCCTTGTGGACCAGGAGCTACACTAAGTGGTGTTTCTACTCTATAATGGCTTTTGCCCTGGTCCACTAAAAGTTAAATTTGACAGCTGGCATGTGAGCACTATGATAATTGGCCTGATAGAAGACGTGCAGGCAATCAACGATTCTCAAGGCATAGGTCATTAATGGCAATCTCATCCGCCTGCCCAGCGTGTTCGCAGCGCATTGGACGACGAGGTGACAAGCCCCCTGTAAGTGGGGCTCAATGCCGCAGGCCGGTAGAAAATCCACAGGTTCTCCAGATTTACGGTGTTTGTGGCACCGAACTGAAGGGTTATGATGTCCATGGCACCAAGTCGAAGAGCTGAAAACTCAAGTGCTTCTCGATCGGAAAAAAAGAAAATTGTAATCTCACAAGTATTCATTTTTACATTGCCACCCTTCAGGAGATGCAGCTGCCCAAGTCTGTATCTCTAGGAACCTCAAGGATTCTCTACTAGATATGGTGAACTCAATTCAAAAACAGACATAGAAAGACATGTCACTCATCCTCTATACATCCACTGTGCTTTTCACAGCTTGTGTTTTAGGGACCATGTTGAGCATGTAAATGTCAAGGCATGCAATGCGAGTCACCAAGAGGAGGTCAAGAACAGAGAAGACTGGTGTGCTTTTGTTGCTGCCCTAAGCGTCAAGAGTGTCACAAGCTAGAGATAGATAAAATTCCACTGAGAACAAGAAAGTTTGGTAACATAACAGTCTAGACTTTATACGTTCCTGAAATGCACACATGATAATGATTGTCTGTTTTTTCTTATTCAGCAGACCTATTTTACAAACCTGAAAGTCAAGGCATAGACAGCCGTTCTCATTATTGCTCAAATCAAATGCTATGCTACATCTGATGAAGCTTCCTTGGTCAAATATGGCTGGGCAGGTTCGAATCTTTTAAGCTTTATCAATAAGTGAAATTAATTAACCATATTGAATTCCTTAAATCATGTACCGATGGCTGAAGATCATCAGCAAATTAACAATATTCTGGTTATTGGTTACTGAACCAACATCATAGCACTCTGTGCAGACTCATAGGTGCTCAGTCTCCCCAAGCAAATGTTAAACAATATGCATACTGATGGTTCTGGTAGCTTGCTGGTTAAACACACTCCTCACTCTGACCCTCAGGCATCCAACTCTTCTTGTGCAAAGTGTAATTCCAAACTTCTTAAAGCACTTGATAGATTTAACATCAGTTGTAGTGTCCTGATCTAACAGGCGGTTACCAAGAGACTGAAGAATATAACCCATATCCATCCTCAACTCCCAAATGATCAATGCTGTTAATGCATTCCTGTCCTCTCTCTCATTGCTGTAAACACTCACATGCCCAGGACAGTAGATTCACATAAGCCTCTGAAGATTGAAAACTTCAATAGATGACATTCACTTATACTGCAACATTCCATTTTGAACTTTTTGAAGCATTGACTAAGAGTCAAATACAATAACAGCCCCAGTAAACGGCCTCAACCTCCATCCTCATGCTGGAAGTAGTTGCCCTGTATGCTCCACTTTGTTCTGTAACAGCCTTATCATGCACGCTAGCCAAGAAACCCCAGCCTGACTTCTCACCATGATGTATATACTCTTTGGTATAAACAACATCATCATCACTTGCATTATCTTTTATCAGTTGTTTAATTGCGTATTCAGCTTTCATGTTGCGTCAATCTCTAAATTCCCTTCTAAGAGTAATGATAACGTTATTGTAATTGGCCATGCTACCATCTATCAGGATCCATTCTTCCCTTTTGGTAAGGTTGCAAGTGTGGTCACATGGCTAATTGTTCTCACAGCCTGAGCCATCCACGGCATGCCACGCTTGATTCTTGTACCCATAACATCATAAGTATTCTTGCGCAGTGAGTGTCTCTGACCACAGTAAGATATCAGGCTTGCAGAAAACCGAATGTTCTGACCTTCAGATTGTAGGCATCTAACTGTGGTACAACATACACACACAGGTCAGATAGAGTGATCAAATAAGTGGTTAGCGTAAAGTGAACTTGATAACTGCAAAACTGATTTTACGTTATAGTAATTTAAGATAAATGATTGCCCCTCCCTACACCATCCTCTCTCCCTTCTAACAGCTACAAACATTACGCAGACCACGCCCCTTTACACTTCCAGGCACTGTAGCTTGTTCTCCAGATTGAACATAAATGACTTTAACATCAGTCTATTCAAACAATTCTTTGTTGTCTAAATGATTGTCTGACACTTTGATTATCCATATATATTGAAATCTTCAACACCCATGTCATTAACATTGAATACCCAACAAGTTAAAGATAAGAACTTCTGAAGAGTGCATTTGTGGCACTCATAGAATGGCTGTTATAGATGTGTCCACGAATGAGGACAAGAGATAGTTTTTCCATTCCAGAACAAG
This sequence comes from Arion vulgaris, assembly GCA_020796225.1. NCBI lineage: Eukaryota > Metazoa > Mollusca > Gastropoda > Stylommatophora > Arionidae > Arion > Arion vulgaris. The sequence continues at coordinate 49,342,762 of CM036760.1, read as the reverse complement.
CTACATGGACTTCTAACAGACTTCTAGGTGAACCACTGATCTATTTTAACATACTCCCGCTTGTGTGATGCCAGGACCCGCAAGGGAAGCAAAGAATAGTACCACAGCGACCTATAAGGCATGTCGTAAGAGGCAACTGAGGTAGAGGCCTAGGAGGCTACCTAGTAAATAAAAAGCATCACAGAAATCAGATGTGCTAGCCTATTTGTAGGTGCATAACTGGCACATCGTACAATAGCTCTTAGGCTCAGATTACATACAGATCACACGGAGTGATTAACACGTGATCGATATAGAGCGTTCGAAGAAGAAGAACATACTCCAATGGGGCTCTCTGTGGCTAAGTGGTTACACCTTTGCCTTGCGTTCTGAATGTCGCTGGTTTGAATCTGAGCTGCGCCGTTCTGTTCAGGGGTGCATATGTTTCTAGAGACTCCTAGGATTGTATCTGGAGCTATGGAGTTCGTGCTTTGTGCAATACTCTCAGCAGGTTTCGTGCCATTTCTGCAGATAGGGGCTAAGCCATATAATCCGACGCAATGAAGTCAATCCTTCGGCTTTAGACCCTTTAAACATACTCCAAGAGTGAACAAACTTCAAGTTCTATTTTATTATTCATCTTCTTTTCCCTGGACATTGACATGAACCTGTAAGATAACAACAATATTTTTCCATGCAGCTTGGTCAGTAATCATCCATGTGCAGGGATCCTCATGACTAACCTACACTGTTCATCTCCCCCTCAATTGTTCTCTGCCAGGTTGTCCTTGGTCTGCCACTCCTTCGTCTGCTCTCCAGAGAACAATGCACAACAGTCCTCATGATCCTCTTTGGATCATTTCTGAGTACACATCTTATCCAGCTCCAACATCTGCCTTTTATCATTGTGTGCATTTCTTCCTGATTGCACCAATTGGGTAGTTCTTGTTTGTTGATTTTGTTTGAACAAAACATTCTTAGAACTTTTCTCATGCAGTTTGTATGAAATGCTAACAGTCCAGATGTTTCCTTTTCTGTTGTTCTCCATCATTCATGTTTATACAAAAGTATTGAAAGTACACGGCTCTCATTTAATACTTATTAGTTTAGTTTGTGTATTATACTGGGAAGATCTCCAAATGTAGCTTAAGCTATCTATTATTAACTGTTTTATATGCACACAAGACAAATATTACTGGTTCTAAATAGCTGCTTATATTTTATGTTTCAGTTCCGCAGCTTTCAGTGGGACCCTGTGTTAATTATTGCCCAGATTATTGCCATGGTGAGCCTATGGTACTTCTCACTTGGAATGTGGATCTTCATTGTTGATGTCATTGGAAAATTTGATTTGTCCACAGATCAGATCTTTACACAAAGCGTATGTATCATCGCATAATTTGTGTATTTATAAAGAGATAATAAAGAGAAAATGGGATGGAAACGGTGGGAAAATGGGATGGGGAAGATAGAGGGAAAATGGGATGGGGAAGAGAGAGAGTGAAAATGGGACGGAGAAAAAGATAGAGAGGGGATTGTGTATGTAATTAGAGTAAGAAGATCTGGCAAAGTGGATTGATGTAAATATGTATAGTATAGAGATGTGGAGCATCTGGTCGAATGGATTAGAGCGCAGGCTCCCATGCAGGAGACTCTGGTTCAGTCCCTGGTAAGGCCAAGGAGTTTTGTCTGTCGGAGGCATACAGACAAATCCTAACATTAACAGTTTTGCTGCGACTACACTAGCCATTAAATTCCACAGACACATGTTCACCAGTCCTACACCACCTTAAAAAGTAGTATTGCAGGCCGTAACAACAGTATATAACTAGTATAGAACTTTATTCTGGGTGTGCCAGGTTGATTATGCATAAGATCAAAGACATCATTAGAGCTTTAGAAATCTAATAATTGGAGATGTTGCCTATTTATTTGCATCATTTCTAATATTTGTTTTGTGCTTTGTTGATGAACGATGGTTATTGAGGAAAGTTTATAGCACTCTGGGCAGACTCATAGGGGCCAACAGTGTCTTACTCTAACATCTTCAGAATCATCTGAACAGTTTTGTGTTTGATTTTGTCTCAGACATACTGTTCTTTGCTGTTGTTTTGCCATTTACTCTTTTGTAAGATCATCACAAGTTTCATTATTTCCTTGTAATTTTCTCTTTCAGGATCTTGGTTTGTATGAAGACTCAGGTCGGACAACCATCATTGCCTATGCTCTAAATAGTATAACTGTGTAAGTATTCATTAAACAATAGATGATATTTTATATACCTAGCATTTTTTCAGCAAATGGAAGAATAATTAATGAAATCCAACACAGATGCAAAAAAGCAAATCAGATAGGATAAATGGTACCAATTTTGAAATGCAAGCATATCACTATGAGCGCTAAAGAGCATTGTACAACACAATCTTTCTTCCAACATTATGCTATCAGTGCCAAACCTGGATGTTGACATCAAAGCGTTAAAGAAAACTAGTCAGGACAGAAATGCTGGGAGCATCAAGAAGAGACCAGTTTAGAAATGAAGACATCAGAGAAAAAGTGGATACAATATAAATACTGAACTTCATCAAGAAACAACAAACATTCTGATGTTCATGGGCTCTAGTGTTTTTGAAAGGATGGAATTTTTACTGTTTTAATTTGTTTACCACTGAAAATTCTGAATCCTCATCCAATAACTTGTCCTGGGCATAACTTTGCCACCCTAACAGCCCTTTGAAATTCTGCTCTCATAGGCCAGATGTCCTGCCGCTGCTGCCATCATGTCACATCCTGAATTCATTTTCTTTTTTGCCTAAATGCCTCCTTCCATAATGGCGTTATCCAACCCTTCGTGTTTTTTTTATATGTCCAAAATACTCCCTTCTGAATATATTTAACTTGTTCTCTTCTCTGTTCATGGCATACAAATGTTCAGTAACACTGATATTCAAAGGTACATATAGACTTTTCCAATGCCTTGTTAAATGTTCATGTGTCACACCCTATACGGTGCCACTAGGAATATGCATGCTCTTATCTTAGTATTCTGATCTTTGTTTTCTATCAGTTCCATTCCATACTGTTTTTAGTTGTTTAAGTTTTTGTAGGCCTATATTTATTTTCCTATTTTGTTAGTGAACTGAGATATTCAAAACTCTTCATGTGTTATATTTTTTCTCCCTTAATGAAGATATCCTTTGTTAAGCTTGTTGTATCAATTGTCATTAGTTTTATAAGTGCTGAATATATCACTTTTTTTCTCCAGGTCATTCATCATGTGGGGTGTTGTTGGCAGGACAAAGCAGTGCTTGGATTTCACAGCTACAATCCACCTGTTCCATTTCTTTGCCTGCTGGTTCTCGTTTGGCTACGTCCCAGTCACCTTTTGGTGGTGGGTGACAAATATCGTCTGTGTTGCCTTGACCACAGTCATGGCTGAGTATTTATGTATGCAGTCTGAGATGAAAGCTATTCCAGTTGGCATGGGACCAAAAGTTGATTTATAGTAATGTCAACTATACTGTGATAGTTTTTTTTTATGTGGGTATAATGTATGGAAGAGAATTCAGTTACAGTGGAATCTTGCTGGTATGGTTTTCAAAACACCGAAAAATTTGAACATCGTAAATGGAGAAATGAACTCGCTTCTCAAGACTGGTGGTCTGGGTTCAACTCCCGTAGTGCTCGTGGAATTTTCCTGACCGACGGCTCTCAGGTCGACCCAGCCTCAACTGGGTACCAGACATGCTCTGGGAAAGTAAAGGTGGCCGGCTTGATGCTGACCACATCACCCATCGTGTGCCGACGGTCAATGAAAAATACAGACCTAACACTGTATTGCCCAATATACCACGAGGTATGAAAGGGTTCCTTTACTTTTACTTTACTTAAATGGAGAAATGTACTAAGGGATAAATGTTGTAACAGGATGTTATTAGAAGGATTGGTAGCAGGGTTTTAAGAAATAGTCTTACTATATGGGAAAATTGGAAATGAGGAACATGCTAACAAGATTCCACTGTATTTGCTTCAAAATTTGAAATGTTTTATTCTTTTAGTGTATCTCAGTTCAGGGGAATATAGTTCTATTAATATTGGGGATGTTGCTTCCAGCCTTGTTGTGGGCGGGGTTTTATTATTTATTGGAGTAGGAACTTGTACAGGTTTGTTTTGGCTAGTTCCTCTGCAGAACGAGAATATGAAATTAAGATGAATGATAGAAATCACTCATGTATGTAACAGATGTCTCAAACAAATGTTTTGTTATTTATATAGATGTTATTATTAGACACATTATTGACCAACAATCTGAGGTTTAGAGGAAGTTCAGAATTTTGTATATTTGGAAAGTACACTATTGCAGGATGATTACTTGGATAAGAACATTAGAAACATCAAGAAAGCAAGTCAAACTTATGCCATACTGAACAAAATATGGAAAGCCAAAGGATTAAATCTTAAAACAAAACTTTAAATATATAGAAACAGTGACTTAGGAGTATAATTATTATACAGTAGTAAGTGCTGGAAAATGACCCACAACAACATACACAAGTTGGAGACATTCCAAAATAAATGTTTAAGAAGACTCCTTAAGAGCTTTTGAAATAAACAAACTGTGCAGCATTAGAAACCCTCATTATAAGATGATGTATTGGCTAGGACAAATGATTTGAAAAGAACTGTGGAAAGAGTTGAAAGATTGCGGCCTTGACATGGGGAAACAGTTGAACTGCATCAACAATGGAAATCATGTGGAAGACTTATGTGTTAAACAGGACGCAAAGAGGATATAGAGACTTAATTTTGGTAAGTAGTTTTCTCTGCTGTTTGAGCGTGGGCCCATAATTGGTCACATCCACTGGAAATGTTTAATCCTCCAGTAGACTTGTGTTATGGTTTTTTCTTGTTTTGGTATCAGCGCTGTGTTAGTAGAAACAGATAGCAGCAGATACAATGAGAAGGGTAACAGTTTACTTGATTGCACACATTTCCTTATTTATTTTGGGTAACATTAGACATCTCACGTAGTAGCGTGTCCCTTCCGGAAGGTCACTTTCATCACAGCTCTCTGTATCTAGCAAGTTCTGTCGTCTCTTCCAGCACCATGTTCAAGGTTTGTTTGGTGTCCCCTGCCTCATACTCCAGGAACCATGCCTGCTTTTACTGTTCTCTCCAAACCACTGTGGCCAAAATATTTAATCTTTCGGGACATGCTGTTAGTTATTTTCCCCCCTAAATGGTAGTTTAGAGACACGGTGACAGAAAAAATAAATTTCTATGTATATATATTGACACTATATGTGAATAATGAGAGGGTTACATGTGTACGTGGTAATGACTGAAATTTTATTTACTCATCTGATAAAGACCGCTGAGACATCTAATACAATTTAAGTGATGTTTCAAGTGGCTGTCTAGTATTAATATGCATTTTGTTAACTTTGATATAAAATTATTTTTCTCTTCGATATATTTCTTGAAATGATTCTCAAATTGTTTTAGAACTGGTGTACTTTATTTGTGACATGTCTCAAAATATATATCATTTTGTCTCTTTATTGCGCCAGTGGTTACGGCCCAAATTTAGGTGTAAGAATGGAACCACTGTTACCTGCCATGCATGTTGTAGGAGGCGACTAAGGAGGTTTGCTGAAATCGGATGCACATGTCCTAAACGGTGAGGTCTATGCTTTAGGGCCTACAAACCAATGTGCACGTATACACGTTCTTGAACCAAACATATCACAAAGAGTGATTAAAATTGGTCGTGAAGAACGAACGCGAAGAAGAAGAAGAGTCTCTTTATTGTTCCTCATGTCAGCAAATAAAACTTATATCAGAATCCTAACTGATTGGATCGTCATCGTTGCACTTCAGTGAGGGAGTAACCATATGTGCTCTGATCTCTTTAGGAAGATCTCAGCTGTATTGCACTAACTCCATAGCACTGGTGAAGGTCCCCGATGTAATTTTTGACAATGGTGAAGATATGTTGCTGGAATTTTATTTAAAACTTTGTCTAATTTTGCTCTGGCAGCGGCAATCCAACCAGCTGTTCTCGATTTTGAACTTCCAAAGGGTTCTTTTACGTGCTCAAATTGAACACAGGACCTACGTTTTATCGTCCTCCTATGATAGGACTAAAAACTTGAAATGAATATGGTACATTCAAGGTTTGCTTGTGAGATGTATAGCTTAATTCTCATGGGAATTCAATAAGTTATCAAATCATTCTGGCAGTAGCATACAATTCATAATGCTAAAGTGTTTGTGATAGTTATTTTCAGACAAGTGTTCTATTGCTTTCATTTCCTTCCTCCGTTTTCTGACATGAACAAGTTTTCGGTGGTTGCAAGTTTGCGCGCCATGATTTTGAGGTGATCCAAACCCAGAATATTGTGCGTCTTTCGACTAGGCATCTACGACTTTAGTGTGCTTTTCTATAAGGATGTGCTCCATAGCCTGTGGTCAACCAAGACCTATTCATCGGGCCGTGATAATTTATGCTCTGCGTAACTTCAATTTTGGATGCCCCAGGAAACCATGAAACGGACTTTACTGAGAAAGGCAAGAAATATGGGACTCAATTCCATGGAAGAGGTTGAGCGAGTTGCCCAGGACAGAAGGGTACAGAGAAATTACTTTCAGGCCCAATGTAAGGTATAAATATATATCTTCCTTTTTAGACAATGATATATATATATATTCCCCTCCTACCGTTATACGTTACATTGGGCCTGCAAGTAATTTATCCATGTTTTTTGGATGAACATCTGTACTGAACTTCATCAAGAAACAACAAATTAAATGGTTCGGCCACATAAGCAGATTACCAACAGACAGTGCATCTCAAAGAGCAACGTTACTCCGATACAGTGGATACAAAGCAAAAGGTGGACATTGGAGGAACAGAGGCTATGAAAGATACTTTATGAAGCGCACACAAAAGCCTGTTCTAGAAATCCCTTCTTATCCTAAGGCTGTAGCAAAACAGAACTGAAGAAAAAAACGTAAGGTAGAAAGAACCAACCATTCCACTGGTCACATATAGACATGTTTGCATGTGTAAAACATCATATTTGAATAAAGTACACTTGTATATGTGTGTGTTCATGCATTAAAATGTCTTCACAAAAAATCTTCAAGACTTTAATATTACTTTGTTTTCATAAGATCTTTGTCTATATTATCAGATATGTCAGATTCATATTCCAACAGTAAGATTATTATATATATATTTATCAATATAGGAGCGTCTGACCGAATGGATTAGAGCGTGACCCCCATGTTCAATTCACGGTAAGGCCAAGGATTTTTTTCTGTTGTAGGCATAAATGAAAAATCCTAACCTGAACAGCTTTGCAACGACTACACTAGCCATGCGACCATTAAATTCCTCAGGTCCACCTGTCCTACACCCTCTAAAAGATATACTACAGGCAGTAACAACAGTTTTTTTTTATATATATATATATAAATATCACTGAATATACTATTTAGTTAAATATATCTGTTTTACTATGATACGCCCGTGTGTTACGGGTCCCGCAATGAGACTAAAGAATAGTAACAATGCGACTTACAAGGCATTTCGTAAGAGGCGACTAAGATAGGAGCCCAGGGAAGCTACCCTAGAAAATAAAAAGCGTAGCAGAAATGGGATGTGCTGTCCTACTTGTAGGCGCATAACTGGCACAATGTACAATCGCTCTTAGGCTCAGATCACATACAAATCATAGAATGGTCGATATGTGGTGTTTGAAGAATACAATAAAAAAAAACATGGCAGGTTTAGTATAAAGAAAAAACACGGCAAGTCTAAAAGGATCCAAAGATTGACTTCATTGCACCAGGTTCCCCATATGGCTCTGTCCCTATCAGCAGAAATGGACACATGATCTAGCGAGAGTGTTGCATAAAGCACGATCTCTGTAGCTCCTACAATCCTAGGAATGCCATGAAAAAAATTGCACACATGACTCGGTCTGGAGTTTAATCCACAACCTTTAGAATAACAGGCAGACTTCTTAACTGCTTCACCATAGAGCCACCCATAGCTCAAGACCTCCATGAAATATTTTAACCACCTTCAACGTCACAGCGGTTTGGAAAGAACGGTAATGGAAGGCATGGCTCCTGGAGTACAACGCAGGGATGACCAAGACAAAGTTGGCAGCAGGACATCAAAGAAACCTTGAACATGACGCCGGAGGAGACCTTGCTTGAGACAAGAGTATTTCAGGAGGGTTGTGATGAAAGGGATGTTCTGCAAGGGACATGCTACAACTTGAATCAATGTAGTATTATCTGAAATAATAACTTATCTATGAAGTGCTATATATCAAATTATAACAACTCTTGTGCCTCATCTGGAGTAGATTCAACTATCAATGCTGGATATAAACACAAAGACAAAAACACTTAAAGACTATAATTTTATTAGATAAAGATGTCACAATTCATTTGATAAAATAAAATAATCTCTGGTCTGCATAAACTAAATGTAGTCAATCAAATATAAGCAAAATGAGTAGTGTCTGAATAAATGTGTATACAATGAATGAAAATTGTGGCATATCCTTTACAGGACGTCACCATCAAACACTGTAAACGAGTCAATTTTCTAAGCACCACTTATACGTTCATTAGTTTGTCATGCTTTCTGGAAGGTGAGTGCTTTCTGAATAGTAAGGTCTATTTTTAACAGTTCGTAAAAATCGACGGGTACAAATTTGCTTCCAAACTGCCAGCCGCGGAGTTTGAACCAGGTACTCTTGGGTTGTGATTGAGATCACTACCCCTAAGCCATATGTATACACATTCATGATTGCATCTATACAAAAAGTTTTGAAACTAATTGAATCAAAGACAGTCAAAACAGCTGTATGTGAACTGCTGGGAATGTTTCAACCACTTGATCCTTATCATACAACAATGCTAAACTTATACAAATATCCCTGCAGAAAACAATCAATGCTGTAATGGTAACAAATGAGCAATAAGTTATTGAACATAAAGAGTAGGACTGGGACAATTGTTATCTATATACTAGTTTAGCAAACATCAGTGTCACTACCAGAAATCAAGACACATATCAAGCGAAAATACAGAGTTGTGGAGGCAACAAACCCACAGCAAACACCCACAAGATCCCATCAGCAGACTAAACAGAAAACGGCACACAACAATCTTTTCCCTAAGAACAGGTCACTGCAGCCTCAACCATCACATGCACAGAATAAAGCCTGCTCAGACAGAAACACAGACTCCAGAGCACATCCTGCGAAAAAGCAATGGGTGGGGCTACGGGACAGTAGTTACAAAACAAAACTGCAAAAGCTGGAAAATCGTGTTCATGGCAGGGATACAAAAAACAATGTTTCTTAACCTGATTAACTTTAAAGTCGGCAGAGTAAAATAGGGTGCCATAAATGCATGCCACAAATAGTCTAGGACTTTGACTTAAACTATAACAGTGCACCAAAATTTCAACAGTTACTTCTAACATACATTTGCCACTGATATTATACAAGTTATCTCTATGTGCCTACAATAGCAGATCTGGCCCAAGAGGAAGATCTAAAAGGAGATGGTGGATAGACAATATCACAGAGATTCAAAAAAAAAAAGTATCAACAACACATCTAGTGCATGAAAGAAAAACTTCAGTTTCCCCACGATGCTTATCTGCAAATGTGGACTAGATGAGTTACCAGTGATGACATTCATTTATGAAATGAACACAACCAATTAAATTTTAAGTCTCTTGGGTACTTTAAACAACCACTTCCTGAAGTACAATCATTATCACAACCAGAATATATTGATGGAGGCTTCAAGCCTCCACTAGAATGGAAAAAGAGTCAGCGATGATCTAATATAGTCCATTAACACCATTGTTGTTTCTGATTCGCACTCAATGTTTGAAAGATCTATATATGCAGGTTGCGGTATGAGTGGATGGTCTATTTATATTTCCAACCTCCAGAAACTTGGGTGGATCTACTGTCCTGGGTATGCAGGTGTTTGTGGCAACGAGAGAGAGCTGACAGGCTTGCATCGATTTTTGGGGAGTTCAAGATGAATAAGGGGCGACATACTGTTGGAGATCGACATTGTATCAATACAACTATTTAAGAAATTTGGAATTAAACAATGTACAAGTAGAGCTTGAGGGGCAGAGAGAGGAGTATGTTTAACCAGCGAGCCACAGGAACCATCAGTTTTGCATACCCTTGACATCTGTTGGGGGGAGACAGCACCTATGGGTCTGCCTGGAGTACTGTGATGTCAGTTCAATAACAAATAACCCTCTGAAGATGATGTGCCAGCTGGTAGTTGTGTATCCCTCATCACATCAAGTAAAGCAGCCTTCTGGGATATAAATGAAATCTGAAATACCACCCCGTTTAATGTGTTGACAGAAAACACCCATTTCAGGACGAAGTCTATTTACAAGAAGTCTGGCATGAGAAAAAAGTGTACAAACTTGTACCCTGGCAGAGAATAAAATCAATTTACATAGATAAATATTAACAAGTGATAACTAAATGACAACATACATTATTGCTTATGAAATGTTGAATTATATTATATAATGCAATATAGTCATTTACAGAACTACTTAGCAGTTCAAAGATCTGATGTTTATAAAACTAAAAATGGTGGAGAAATTAAGGAAATCTTTATTATGCCAGCCTTATATGTTTATTTAAATACAAGTTTATGACTATTAATATCCGACATATTTTAGTTGCGTTCATACATTTGATGCAGTATTAAGCACTTGCACCAGAACTGCTACATCATTGAATAAAAGTGATTTTAAACAAAAGAGAATTTAAAAAAGCAATCAACATACCAGTCACGGTCGAGTCATCATCTGGCGTATTCAAATCTCTCTTCTTCTGGCCTACTGTGTAGAGAAGCTGACCAGATAGAATACCACGTTTTATTCTGAACTAGTTCAAATCTAGTCCCTTATAAATTAGTATAATTTGTATATTTTTCCTGTGTCCTATGTTTTGTCAAACCGTCATATTGTGTGGTGTTTTTTTATGTATGACTTGTGATCTGTATTACTGCGGTCTACTCTGTATTCTCCACGAGGTGAAGAAAAGACGGTGGTGCTGGATAGACCACACCTTCAGAAAGGGTTGGTCTTTAGGGACGGAGAGGTTCATTCTCACTTGCTGCGTTGGTGGTGCTCTGCAAAGCTTTTCCTTATATTACGTAGCCTTCATTCGATCAACTCTACCGTCCTTTTTTTAACACACTCTCTCTAGCTAGTGATTCCTTGTTGCTTAGTGCAGCAACAAAAGACGACCTTGTGTTTTTTGCAGTCTTCTGTATTGTGTTCTAGCTGTGATTCAATTCTTTCAGTTTCCATTGCTATCAGTTACGAGGTCAATGACTCTGGCAGCCCTTTGTGCCCATTAAAAGACTTGCTATTTCTTGGATAAGAAGTTTTACAGTAAGGGATTGTTAGTCCCAAGCCAAACCTCCAACCTGGAGGACCAGGAAGCCAAATTTTATCTGACCCTCCTCAGTGTCCCCTAGCTGACCCTATCAGGAATATAAGTTCTTGCAGCCCTGGCCTATTCTTTCTTTTCTCCAGTTCTGTCTTGCGTAACAGTGTCAAGATAAGAAGAGATTTCTAGAACAGGCCATTGTATGCTCTTTATAAATAGTGTCTTTTGTCGCCTCTGTTATCTCTGAGGTCCACCTTTTGCATGGCCAGTCTTTTGTTTTGTATCCATTGTATCGGAACAACATTGCTCTTTGAGGTGCACTGTCTGTTGGTAATCTGGTTATGTGGCGAACCCTTTAATTTGTTGTTTCTTGATGAAGTTCAGTACTCATTTTTTTCCTGGTCTCTTCTTGTTACCTCCAGCATTCTGCACAGACACTTCTGTCGTGACTAGTTTTCTTCTATCCTTTGATGTCAGCATTCCGGTTTTACACTGATAGCATAATGTGGGGAGAAAGATTGTGTTGAACATTGCTCTTTTTGTGTTCATGGTGACATATTTGCATTTTAAAATTGGCACCATTTGTCCTATATTTGATTTGCTTTGTTGCATCTGTGTTGGATTTCATTAGTTAATCCTCCGTGTGCTGAATAAATTCTCCCTAGGTAGGTAATGTCTTTGACACTGCCCATTGTATCATTGGAGCATGTACGCCTCGGCACTACAAGATAATGGCAATTTTTTAGAACTGTAAAATGGTTTGTATGCTGGATTTGAAACTGCAAGACACCGGAATTGGCTCCTGGTGCAGGTATGCCCCATTTCAACTTGGCTGTAAATGGGAACTCAGCTCATTGAGGAAAATGACTGTTTTTATATGCCCAAATGTACTGCAAAGTCTATAGTTCAGACTCTTACAGCACTGTATGTTACGAGGATTACTGTAAAGTTTATAAAACTCTACTGTCATATATTTTGAAGTCAATGTATCTGCTACTATCTATTCTACAGACTTAACCACATGTAGGAATAATATGTGATTCAAGTGTATAAGACACTATTGTAAACTTCTGGGGGTATCTGTGTAAAGTGGTCATTTGTCTTGCATTCTAAAGGTTATGTGTTCAAATTTGGACCATCATTCGGTTCAAAAGTGCATTTTATCCATGAGATTTTACAGGGTGTTCAAGATAAAGGTAGCCCGATTGACAGATCAAAGCTTGTCAATCGGGCTACTTTTATCTTGAACACCCTGTAGAATTACTACTGGATCTATGGAGTTTGTATTTTGTGCAATACTCTGAGCAGATGGTGCATCATTTCTGTAAACAGAAATTGAGCCATACTGTGAAGTTGGGTGCAATGAAGTCAATCTTTCACCTCTAAATCATATTTTTTAAAGTAAACTGCATAATCTCTTAATTGTCATCAAATAACTTGTCCTGAACAGAATTTTGCCATCCTAACAGTCCTTCGTAATTTCTATCTCTCTCATAGGTCAGATGTCCCGCCTCTGCAATCGTCAAGCTCGTGGCCTTCCTCTTCTCATTTTGTGCGACACTCAAACATTTCTATATTCAGACTGTGAGCATAACATTCATAGACCATACTAATTTTACAGGAACCAGGCTACTGGCTATAAAGCTTCTGGTTAAATAATATAACTCAAATGAAGACATTGATAAAGGACATCATCTCCCTCCACAAATAACAAATTGTACAAGTTTGAAATAAGGCACATGTTATCAATCAACAATATTTTGATATGAAAAATGTGCAATGAAGATCACACCTGTCAACATCAATTATTCTCGCAGGTAGTTTCAGCAACACTGAAATGAAAATCATGGCATATCCGTTACAGGACGTTGCCATCAATCACAGTAAACGAGCTGTTCATTTTCTAGGCACTACTTATTCGTTCAGTAGTTTGCCATTGCTTTCTCAATGGTGATGTCTATTTTTACCATTAGTAAAAGTCCACCGGACAAATTTGCTTCCAAACTGTCCGCCGCGGTGTATGAACTAAGTACTCTTGGGTTGTGATCAAGCTCACCATCGCTACACTATGAACGCCCACTACCAACCAGCAACACTACCTACTTTGTGCCTAGTTACATAATACATACATTTCACAACTTTATATTAATTAAAGAACCATAAATGCCATTTAACCGTTATTCTAAAATCTGAGATTTTAGAAAATTCTTACACTTAAAAGATGCAGATAATTGTTGAAGCCCTGACAGAATCATGGCTAAAGAAGATCATATACCAATTTAATGCGTATCAAGTGATCCAACATATTTCTCATAGGCTTCTTCAGTCATCAGATTGTCCGTCTTTGTGTTGGGATCTAGGTTGAGCTTGTACAACCAACCTGGAGAAAGTTAAACAGAGGTTAGAGATGTCTGTAAATCTTGGGGAATACATAATTATGTGAGATTGCTGGAATCTATGGTGGTGAAAAATTGCAGGACAATTATAAGAATACCATAGACAGCTAAATGAAAAATGAGTTGTTAAGTGAGGTCAATGGTAGATCAGGTATGAGTCAGTTCTGATGACTTACTCGATGGCCAATAGATTTGGCACCATGATATATAATAAGTCAGTAAATGTGATACTATAAAGTGGGCTTTTCTGTTAGCAAAAACTTATTCGTAGCTCATCTGTATAAATTTGTATCCTGCTGAACAATATGTATTTAAACCTCTGTGGATGGAAAGAACAATATTAGAGGGCAGGGTCCCAGGAAGCAGAGGGAAACCAAGAAGAAGATGACTACAAGATATTAAAGAAACCATGAATATGACCATCGACGAAGTGGGTGAACTGGCTAGAGACAGTGAATTTCAGATGCGCTGCAAAGAGAGCAATGTTCTATAAAGGATACACACCTTGATGGTGAGTTGGAAAGAAACTAGAATGATACTAACTAGACTGCAGACATCACCCAACGTCTGCCAATGGTCATAGTTGAAGATGTATAAAACACTGTATTCTATACCATTCTTAACAATATGAAAAATGGTTCTTTACTTGTATTATTTATCTAAAGATGAACAACTGAAGATGTAATTGTACATGATAGACAGATCAATACTTAAAGATCTAAACTTCAAGTACCTCTGAAGTCGGAGCAAGCACACTTGTATGGAGAGGGACATTGATAATAAGGAAAACTACTACTACTTCAAACGCTCCATATCAACCACTTGTTAACCACAGTGTGTGATTTGTATGTGATCTGGGCTTAAGAGCAATTGTACGTTTTGCCAGTTATGTGCCTACAAATATGCCAGCACATCCCATTTCTGCTATATTCTTTTTACTAAGGTAGCTTCCTAGGTCCTACATCAGTCGCCTCTTACGACATACCTTGTAGGTCTCAGTGGTACTAATCTTTGCTTCCCTTGCAGGCCCCGGCACCCACGGGCGATGGAGAAAGCAAGGCTTCCTGCAAAATCAGTCAGAAGCGTCATACCAGGCGCCCTGACTATGCCTGAATTCATAGAGGGCAAACACAGAAGAAGAACATGATTAAATATGAAAGGTAGTATATAAAGTTGCATTTCAAACTTACCATCATCAAGAGGAGATGAGTTGACAAGACTTGGTATCTCTGACAGTTTCTTGTTAACCTCTTTCACAGTGCCACCTATTGGACTGAAGATCTCACTTGCTGCCTTGACACTCTCCAAACAGCCTGCCACATCTGTTAGAATAGAGAAAAACTTGATAAGAATAAATGAGATTGTGTGACACTAGGTTACATAATTGTTACTGAAAACATAAGGAACAAATTGATTCACATAAATGTTCATGAACATCAAATAGCTTACCCTGAGCAGAATTTTGCCACCCTAACAGTCCTTCGGAATTTCTCTCATAGGCCAGATGTACTGCCTATGTTGCTGTCGTGTTCAAATCATCAGTTAAATCCTGAATCCATCTTCTCTATGGTCTTCCTCTTCTTCTCTTTGCCGGGATGCCTCTTTTCATAATGGTATTCACCAACTATTCACTTATCTTTATATGTCCAAAACACTTCAATTACATACAATACATAAATGTTATTGAAGACATAAGGAACATACTGATTCTATTGATTAGTAACATTTACTACCTTTCTTACAAATCAGTCTTTATTTTTCTGAAAAAAAAAGATTTTTTTACAGTGTGTCAACATCTAAATAAATATGAGTCTAAATGTGAAGAATTTATTTCATTGCACCGATTCCTCATATGGCTCTGTCCCTGTTGACAGGAATGGCAAGTCACCCACCTGAGTGTTGCATAAATCACAAACTCCATAGCTCTAGCAACAATCCTAGACCTTCCCAGAAAAAATGCACATGTGAAATGAAAAGTTCCGGATTTGAACTTTCCACGATACTTCACTAATTCTTCTTCTTTGCGTTCGTTCTTTACGACCAATTTTAATCACTTTGTGATATGTGTGATCTTTGCCAAGAACGTGTATACGTTGCACATTGGTTTGGTAGGCCCCTAAACGCAGACTTCTACATGTTTAGGATACATAGGCCCCTAAACGCAGACTTCTACACGTTTAGGACACATGCATCCGATTTCAGCCAAACCTCCTTAGTCGCCTCTTCCGACATGCATGACAGGTAACAGTGGTTCTATTCTTTACACCCCAAATTTGGGCCCTGGTAACCACTAGGGCGACTTCACTAATTAAGGTTCTAGACAACAAGACAAGTGGGAGCCAAGTTTGGGAAGGGACAAGCTACTTGACGATGATGATGAAGACTAGTAGATAGTTGGTATAAGTATACTTCTTTATTTACTTTTTTCTCTACTCATGTTATACCTTTTAGTGTCAAGGTATTTGAATACTTCTGGTAAGTGCACCTTGTCCATGGTGACTGCTACCATCTCTGATATTTCTATGGCTTATTTGTTGGCAACCTTTGCTCCTTAAAATATTGTATTTTATCAATAGTACTCGTTGTGAGGTACTGTTTGGTGATAATCCGGTTACATGGCAAAACCAGTTGGTTTGATGTTTCTTAATCCGATCTAGTATTGTTTCTAATAGTCTTATTTTTTATGTGATCTCTACTTGTTACTCCCCCTAATTTCTACATGCATTTCATCCCTGCTGTAATGTTTATTTTTTTCATTTGCTGCTAGTGTCCAATTTTGGCACTGGTAGCACAAATTTGGTATGTAGTTCACACTGTATAAGGATATTTTTGTGTATAAAAATAAAATGACAATGAAAATTGTGGCATATCCTTGACAGGATGTCGCCATCAACCCCAGTAAAGGAGGAGTTGATTTTCTAGGCACCACTTATACGTTCAGTATGCCATTGCTTTCTGAGCGGTGAGGTCTATTTTTACTCCTGTAAAAATCCATGGGAACAAATTTGTTTCCAAACTGCACGTTGCAGAGTTTGAATCAGGTACTTTTGGGTTGTGATTGAGCTCGCAACTGCTAAGCCACAGACACCCACAAAACACCCACAAAACACCTGAATGCAATTGAATGTCAATATAAATATATAATTTATCATAACAGAGAATATAAATAGTTCAAAATCTCACCATAAGCTTGCAGTTTGGTGCCTACTTCTGGTGTTTCGACATACACAATCTCACCTAACTGTTCCTGTAAATATAAAGTTTTAAAATTACAAAGTTAGCTACAACAGGAAAATCTATCATAGATGTGTGCTTGTGTAAAATAGAAAGGCTGCATTGGTCTGACAATTTTTTAACCAAATACGAAGCAAATGAGATTTTAAAATGAACAAAATGTGTCATTAGAGACTGCCATTAAAAGACAAAGATGGAGGTTTGTTAATCATGTATGTTGTATGCCAGTATTCAGTATATATATTATACATATATATATAGTATATATATTACACGTGAAGTCATTAAGAACTTAATTGCCACGAACAACCTTCCATCCAGTGCATCATCACTCTGTGTGATCGATAGCTGTTTGGGTAAACCCGCCTTTTATATGCTCCCAAAATTCATAAACTCCACAATTCCGGTAGGCCTATCGTTTCTGCTTGCTCTTGCCCTACGGAACACATCTCCGAATTCCTTGATAGCATCTTTAATCCCATAGTCACCACACTTCCGTCATTTTTGAAGGATACAAACCACGCTTGTCTGTCTTTTCTACCATTGAGTTGCTACCCGAGAGAACCTACCGTCTCTTCCTCCTTGATGTGTGCTCATTGTACACTTCTATACCTCATCCTGACGGCCTTATAGCTCTCCAGTTCTTTCTCAATAGGAGAACTAATCCACTTGTGTCAACTTCTGCTCTCCTTCGTCTTGGAACTAGTTCTCACTCTTAACTCCTTTCAGTTTAATGACCACTTCTTTGAGCAGATCAGTGGGGTTGCCATGGGTACTAAAATGGGACCTAGTTATGCTTGTCTATTCATGGGTTATCTTGAACACCTAGTATGGACTACATATGATGGCCCCCTTCCGTCTGTCTATCACAGATACATTGATGACTGTATTGGCATCACTGATATGCCTGAAGCCGATTTGTCACGCTTCATTAATTTCATTAATGTTTTCAACCCTTCTATTCGTTTTACTTCCACATCTCCACTACTTGTGTCAACTTTCTTGACATTATCACCTTACGCCTATCCGCTATCACTACATCAGTATATTACAAGCCTACTGATGCACATAGTTTTCTCCTCTATACTTCTTCCCATCCCCGGGCTTGTCGTGACTCTTGCCATTCTCGCAGCTCTTACACCTTCGTCGCCTTTGTAGTGAGGACGATGAATTTCTTGAGAGAGCTCGGAGATGCTTGATTTCTTTCGTAGGCGCCTATACCCGGAGAGGGTGCTTGTCTCGGCTATGCATGCGTTCAGAAAATCACTCTCCAGCAGGCCCTTACCAGCCAGCATAGGACTACTAACTCTGACAGAGTAGAACTTATCTTAACTTACCACCCCCATAGTTCCTGGTAAAAATGTTTTATTCCGTATCTGTCTCTCCTTAGATCAGATCCTGAGACCGTCTGTCTTCCCACTATCCTTTGGTGTCTTACACGGGACAGAATCTTAAGGATATGTTGGAACATGCCTTAAGTCAATATCAGACTCATTTTGGCACTGTCAGTGTAGCCGTTAGGCATTGCAACAGTGGTCTTTGTGATACAGACCGACTGTATCTTTTCCTTTAGGCACGTTTCTTATTGACGATGGGTTCACATGAGTCCCGTAATCTTATCTATGCCATTATCTGTAACTGTAACAGTTTATATCATTTGACAGGCAAGAGTCATGGACTGTTAGCCAACACTTAGGACTACGTCCAATGCTCTATGACCCTGTAGCCACCATTTCAATGATACTGGCCATTTAGGTGTCACGATGTCCAGGTCAAGCCATCCGATCATGTTCTCGATGATCGCAGTCATTTGCTCTGAGAATGGCTTGATTTCTTTGTATGGTACTTTACTCACCGGATCCAGGATTACATTCTTTTCTTCTAGACTTTCTCTTCCCATGCTTTGTAATCTCTATGGGTATATGTTGCATGTATTCATGTTATATTCCATTCTTATGCTTCTAGTACTTTCTCTCCCATGCTTTGTAATCATATGTGTATATTTGCATTATTCAGTTATATATTTACTAGAAGTTTCATTGTTTCTTTTCCTTTCTATTTCTAGTTTTTATGTGTGTTTTTGTATTACATTTATTTCGTTATTCGTTTTTATTCAGATTTTCCTTAGATACGTTTGTATTTGGTCGTCCATTTGTGTTTCATTTTAATATGTAGTCCTGTTGTTCGCTTTGTTGATAAAGGCATGATTGTGAAACATTGCTGTATTTTGTCATTGTATTTGTAAAACAAGTATTTGTAATTACGTGTTTTGTATGCCAGTAGGGACATTAGCTAGGACAGCTCTCTGATGGACAGCACATGGGAGAAAAGGGCCTGGGCATCCAAAGGCAACATGGAGAAGAACTGTGGAAAGAAAGGTGAAAGTTTGGGAGTCCGACATGCGAAACAATTGGTAGAAAGGCGACAGAACAGGAGCAATGGAAATCTTTTGTGAGAGTCTTATGTGTCAAACTGGACATGAAGAGGATATAGATAGAATGTCTGTTTAGAGCTCTCTTCTCCATGAGTTATTTTATGGTCTGCTTTTTTTTTCCACTGCAGGTTCTAGAATTATGACACTCAAAGAAAAATATGATGATAAGAATACAATAGTGAAACGAGGAATTTTGCACCAGTGTGGCATGAGTTGACTGGAACTACAGAAAGGATGGATGAGGTGTGTGTACTGCAATTAGTGAGCTGCAGGTACTAACAACATGCATATTTCTTTTGTCATCCATCTGCAATAGAGTACCTGCAGCATTATGCATCATTGTCGGTTTTGTTAATCAATTAAACATGGAGCTGGCTGAATGGATTAGAGCGTGGATTCCATGTGGGAGACCCGGTTTAATCCGTCACGCCAACAAGTTTTTCTGTCGGGACATAAAGAAAAATCATAACTTGAACAGTTTCGCTGCGACAGTCATTAAATTTCACAAGCATAAGTCAGCCTTGCCCTACACCGTCTAAATCAGCCTGTCAATAGGATAATATATGATATAGCTCATTCCAAAATTCGTGATCACACAAAGGCTTAATTTGTATGAAACATACCTGATGGATAACAGTAATTTTTGGCAATCAATCTTATATACATCAAGACCATATGAATTCATGTTTAACTAATTGGTAGGTAGTTAGTTGATGCAAAAAAACGTTTTTGCTATATAAGTTTTCATATGCACAACAAAATGATAATCAACGTTCAGAATTTACAGTAATACACAAAATGGTGGTGAATATTTGCAAAGGCGTATCCTTATTACATATTATAAAAAGAAACGGTGACATAGTGAACGAATGATACCTTCCACTTCTATCAATGAAAATAAATGTTGTGTACATACACCAATTAGTCGCTAGGGTATATTGTGAACTGATTAATTCCTTGGGATTCCAGATTTTCACTGCGTATTGATGTGAAGTGCAAACACATACTTATTTAACTCTTTCCACGCTTTAAGCTGCACACTGCGCCACGGCAGAAGTCCGTTGCACGCTTTAAGCCGCACACTGCGCCATAGTTGCTTCCCTTATAAGAAGTCTTTCTAGTTTTACTTCTACTATTTTACTTATACTACTTTTAACCTTGTTATTCTATTGGGTTGTCCAGTTTTCTTCAATTTAGTATATAATAATATATATATGTTTATTTATTGACGAGTAGTTGGGATCGTAATTACAAAAATAAATTATTTTTTACTTCCTTGAATTAACTGCTTAAAAATTGAGGAAATAAATGGGAGTGGAAAGAGTTAAAAACCTGACACTTGTAGTGTTTAACTTCTACATGTATACCAAATCAACATCGTTGTTATTTTACTAATAACATATAAAGAAAATCTTACGGCACTAAAGGTTTGGGTGGGCAAAAAATACTTTAGGAAGGTCACCACTGTTCATCATCATCAAGTAGCTTGTCCCTTCTGGTACTTGGCTCACATGACAGCAGTCCTGAAAAACTCTGGTTCTGTGCAAGTTGGCCGGCATCAGCAGCAGTCATCTCAGATCATCAATGACATCTTGCACCTTCTAGGTCTTCCTCTCATTCTTCTTCCAGGCACCATTCACTCCAAAATTATTTTCTCTAGGCACTCATGTTGTTTGATGTACCCAAAATATTGAATTTTCCTTGTTTTTATGCTCTTTAATAGCCAACTCTCTTTAATATTGCCACCGTTAGCTAAATAAAAATGTAAAAATCAATAATTTATGTTAAGTGGATGCTTTTATATCGGTCGGTAAAGATGTTCACTTATTTTGGAACAAACTATAGTATATTTTTTGTCTCTGTAGGACAAAGACACACAGTCTGTTAATGAAACATACCTGAGCATAGTGTGAAATTCCAACTGTTCCAACTGAATTATCCACTGACACCCATTCATGCTTGTCTGTGTACAATCGTGCTATGGATATTGAGACATTTATTACAGATTTGCACAACAGGACAATTAAGATCATAAATACTATAATTGCAGGCACAAAACTATACTGGACAAAATTATTATAAAATTAACATATAAGACAAGATAACCGTAGCTCCATAATATATGCAGCAAAAAGTAAACAGCACTGAAGTTCCCTGCACTAGGCCTTAGCATTTGGAGATAAGGTGGGCACTTCTCTCGACAGTCCCTACCCTAGCCCAGCAAGCTACAAAAATAATTTACAAACAAGTGGGAGGAATACAGGGGCTTAACATCCATGGAAGAACGAGAAACAATAGATTATGCAGATACACGCTATGCTAACTGAGAACAAACAAGAACTGATAGATCAAGCAAATAAAAGAAAATTATATAGACTAAACATCATTATCACTACAACAAAAATAACACTTTGCAAAACTAACAGACAACAATTTAACATAATTGTCATATCTCGCTGCACCCAAGGCTGAGACAAAGAATTTCCACTCAATTCCTTTCTTAATACATGGAAACATACAAGAAGTGTGGAAAGGTAGCTGAAAGATTGTGGCCTGACATAGGGAAAAAATGTGTAGTTAGTAAGCCGTCAATATAGCGACAATGAAAATCTTGTGATAGCCTTATGTGTTAAAATGGGACATAAAACGAGACACAAAGAGGATACAGAAAGATAGACAATTCAAATGCAACTTTAAATTAAAATAACTGTTGTTATGAAAGCACAACCTCATAACATTATATAACACCAATCTAGAGAAACTGCAGTGCAAAACTGAAATCAAATATGGTAGGGGTAAGTAGGAAAGCATTTGTATTCAGGGAGAAATCAGTATAAAAACCCTTTGCTGAGAGATTAAACAGCTATGGTTTTGGTTAAAGAACAGTGAAGTTAAACTTAACAGCTAAGGAATCTTTATGAAGTTACGGTAGTTGCCTCTCGCTAAAAAAAAGTACTCTGTGTGTTTCCCGCATTAAGAGATCAAACTTTTGCTAGTGAGTCCTGATCTTTATGTAGGTGGGATTGAGTTCCTAGCCTTATTGGAGGCTGCAAAAATATAGGTAGGCCCTGTGTTCAAGTTAAGCACATAAAAGAACTCTGAGCAGTTTAAAATAAATGTGTAAGCCGGAAAGTCACTCTTCTAGCAATATTCATGAAAATTAATTGTTATTGGTTACTAAACTGGCGTCATTGCACTCCTGGCAGACCCATAGGTGCTCAGTCTCCCCAACAGATATCGAAGAGTATGCATACTGATGGTTCCTGTGGCTCGCTGATTAAACATACCTCTCACTCTGCCTCTCAGGCATCCAGTTCGACTTGAACAACGGGTAACTCCAAACTGCTTAAATCGCTTGATCGATTCAACATCAATTTTAGTGTCCTCATCCAATAGAGTCGCGAAGAGACAGAAGAATATCCCCCCTTATCCATCTTCAACTCCCCAACAATCGATGCAACCAATGTCCGATCTCTCATTACCGTAAACACCCGCATGCCCAGGACAGTATATCCATGTAAGCCGCTGGAGGTTAGAAACTTCTATAGACGACATCCACTGCATCGAAACCTGCACTTCTGAAGCATCGACTGAAAGTCAGAGACAACAACTGCCCCAGTAAATGAAGTCCCAGAAATCCCAAAGGAGGGCAGCAGTAACGGCCTCAAACTCCATCCTCATACTAGAAGTAGTTGTCCTGTATGCCCCACTTCGCTCTGCAACAACCCTACCATGCGCATAAGCCAAGAAACCCCAGCCGGATTTTTCACCACGTTGAACCGACCCATCAGTATATACAACAACATCATCATCCCTTGCATTATCTTCTATCAGCTGCTTAACTGCAGATCAGCCTTCATGTTGCCCCAATCTCTACATTCTCTTCCAAGAGTAATGATAACGTTGAGATAGTTCATCATGCCACCATCTGTTGGGATCCATTTTTCCCTTTTGGTAGGGTCCCAACCGTAGTCACCTGGCCAATTGTTCTCTCAGCCTGGGCCATCCACGACATGCCACGCTTGATTCTCGTGCCCTTAACATCATTAGTGTTCTTGTGTAGTGGATGTCTCTTATCCGAGTAACCCGCATATATGCCTTGGTTTGGGCGATTGCATGACGGGAGCGTAGTGACAGAAGGCCAGCATATATCTCATCTTCACAATGGGGTATCTCTAGTGCAGCCCAGAACTATACGCATACCTTCATTCTGAACCCGTTCGAGTCGCTCACATTGTGATCTTGATATCGTAAGAATTCCGAGTCCGTAATCTACCACTGACATTACCAGTCGATCGAACAAAATGGCAAGTAGTCTCTGCTCAAGGTGTGCGGCCACCATAACTTTGAGAGCCGCAAGACCACGCTTGCACCGTTGTATCGTCTATTCAATATGGTGTTTGAAAGATAGACTACGATAAAAGGTTATTCCAAGATAGCGCAACCTGTCTCTGCCTTTTAATTTAAGAAAATTAAAAATTCCTCAAAATTTTCATCATCCTCAAAAACTGGCATTGGAACCCTCACCAGCAGGGCCGGGCCTACTACAAAGTATATGCATCGCCCCCTCCTTCTGTGTACGAATGAGATCAGAGCAAACATGGTTATTCAATAAAGTGCAATGATAGTGGTCCTATCAATCCTGTACAGTATAATAAATGTTGAGTTCTGTTAGAAATCATGGATTAAATTCAGACACCTTGAAAATGTTTGCTGACAAACAGGACCTGATATAACCAACAAAGGACTAGTTCTTGGGATTAAACTTATAGTTGTGACTTGTCTCTGCTTTAATTCAACTCCACCTCCTTTAAAAAAAAACAAAGCTCACTGACACTGACTGATTTATATGATGAGCATCAGCATGTCTAGATGCATCTCGGTACTTTGTCATTAGCCGGCCGCAAAAGACCTGAACAACGAGTTCCGGTAAACCCGGTATCCCGTAGGCGTGTCGGGGATTGTCCAGTGATTTCCTAAGGTCGAACAGTCTGCGCGGTTTATTCCATTTGCGTTTTTGGGGTTTCATGTTGAAAAACCTTTCGTTTTCGGCTTTAAAAAAAATTAAGTAGTAACAAACAATCGCAAGATTTTATATTTTGTGGCAGGTTTAGGGTTAGGCAATTTCTGTGTTTTTTTCCTATAATATAATTGTTCCTCCTTTCCTCGCTGTATTTGTGTTGTTATCACTGTATATGTATCGACATACTATATTGACATACTACATATATTTTGTGGCAGGTTTAGGGTTAGGCAATTTCTGTGTTTTTTTTCCCTATAATATAATTGTTCCTCCTTTCCTCGCTGTATTTGTGTTGTTATCACTGTATATGTATCGACATACTATATTGACATACTACATATATTTTGTGGCAGGGTTAGGGTTAGGCAATTTCTGTGGGTTTTTTTTCCTATAATATAATTGTTCCTCCTTTCCTCGCTGTATGTGTGTTGTTATCACTGTATATGTATCCACATACTAATGCTTGACCTACCTGGGTCCCAAAGTGGACTGTCCACGACTATTTACAACATATCTAAAAATAGATGACACTTTCCGACAATTTCTAAAAATAGGTCTTCCTGTCAGTTGTGGCCGGCTAATGACAAAGTACCTGCATCTCTCTTGCATTACAAGTGACAGTATTATACTGAGCTGCACGAAAAGACAGCACACACTACACCCAAATGTCTAACCTTGATCATATATCATTATATGTCCCACATGTGGTAGGGGATTGTGTGGTAGGGGATTGTGTTCTAGGATTGGACTCTATAGTCACCTCCACCTCCGCACACACCAGAGAGTTGCAGCTGCACACGTCTGAGGCTGTTATCATCGCTTGCGAAGGACGGCTATCATCTTACTGAACTTACATAGGAACACTGTGGATTTGTTCTGTCAATGAACAAGGGCGACTTATTTTAACACAGGATTAAAACAACGCCACCGGCATACTACGCTAAACAACGTGGCTGTGAGGGAATTTCAAGGACAAAAGAAATATTTAATATTATATCTATACTTGTCATTGTCTAAATTAAGACAGTTACTGCTGTTATGACTAGTGGTACCACTACTACCACTCGTCCACTGTCGTCACCGACAAACGAATCCAACGTGAATAACATAAAATAAAATGATCAATTTCTAATCGTTGTGTTATGATATACAAATATTCCAGAATATATATAATTATATATTTATTATAAAACACTAACTAATAGTAATACCAGCATTATTATTCAGTCCTTCCGTATTAAAATGCGTGTAAATTGTAATAATATTTAGTACGCATTTACCTGCTAAAACTCTTGAAATACTGTACAGTCTTGTATGAACTGTTGTATTAACAGCGAGTCTTGCTGTTTGGGCAAGTTTGAAAGTTGTTCGCACAAACTTGATAGAAATGGAAGCTGCCATTGTTGTAGATACTAAAAATAGTCGACTGACTTTTTCGTGACCAACACTTGTAGTCCGGCCTCTTGCGCAGACGAGATTCTACCAACTGATCACCGATTCACGTGTCCGAAGGCTGCTGTCCTAGTTTCCAATTTACTGTAACAACAGGATAACAGTACAAAATTGCATGCAACACAACTAATGCAAGGGGTGAAAGGTTACACAGAACACACGCAAAGGAATACATTAAATGTTTGCAGAATTGACACACCGGCTAGTGATATTTTCAGTTACTTTTAAGTATTATTGACTACATGTTATTTTTGCAACAAGTAATCGCTACTTAGTACTCGTTACTTGTTAGTTACCAATAAAACTCTTTTTCTGCATTCTCACTAGATTGGGATTTCGGATTCTCTAATAAAGGCAGCCATCTGCCTCAGATTATCAGCCACGCCATACAGTTTGTCTTGGACGCTAGTGTAAGTGGGCCACCTCTTTCTTCTCAAGTTTGCATACTGGGGCAGTTCTGTAGGATATAATTCTTATGATATTTGCTTCCCCGTTTGTGCCGACCTCTTCCCGCATTAAGTTTTGGCCACCCTCGTGATGGTAGGTCTGACATTCTAAATGCGTGGCTAAATCTCCGAGACAGACTGGCGACCGTAGAATCCGTTATCCCGTTCCTCATTGTGAGGGGTCGTTGCACCATGTTATGCGCCTTACGGCCTGGTGCATTCATTTTCTGCAAGCATTTGTTTCGTGTTAGCATTCCCTAGCAGACACATGCATCCGATTTCAGCCAAACCTCCTTAGTCGTCAGCGTTATAAAGTTGGGGTTGATTTGCAAAGTCCTGTAAAACATATTCCATTAACTTTCTTTAAAAACATATACTAATGTCTTTAGATTGCCAGATATTTGTTAACTTAGTGAAGGTACTATCTGTTATAACAATACGAGTTTCTTTCTTTCTTCGTGTCTCCGTTGTTTGACATTTTACTACCCAAATATGTAAAATGTTTAACTTTCTCCAGTTTTATTACGATGTTGTGTCTGTCGAGTTTGTGAGATCTATGATTTTGGTCTTGGCAGAATTAATCTGGAGACCAACCAGTTCTGCAAGTGTGCCAAAGTGTGCAAAGATTGTGAGTTGTTTATGTGGGTGAATTCAATATGGCCACGTCATCGGCAAAGTCAAGGTCAAATAGTCTGCTGCTATCAAGCGATTTGATGCCTAGTTGATCATCTTGTGTGCATTTGCACATGATCCAGTCTATAGCTATCCCGAAAAGCATTGGTGACATAACACAGCCCTGCTTCACATCCGAATTGACTGTGAACCAGTCTGAGTTTCCTGCATCTGTTCTTACACAGCAGGATGCTTCAGAATAGAAGGCTTTTATGATATTGATGTATTTTTCCTGGAAGCCGTAGGTCTTAAGAATCTCCCAGAGAGTAGAACGGTGAAGACTATCAAACGCTTTCTGAAAGTCTATGGGGGAAGGGGGAGGGGAAGAGTTGTAGGATTGTTACCAAAAACCCACAATTGCAAAAATAGGAAAATCGTGAGTACCACGAGAGTGGTAAAAAGGAAAAATCCCAGAAAAATTGCATTCTTGAAATCCGATTAACCTATGAGCAAGCGGAGTAAAATAGGGTGCCCTAAATTTATGGCACGAGCACAAGGGTGCCCGCGGGCGCTGCGGTGGACAGCGCCGCTCTACACAATAATAGAAAGATAACAATGAGGCTCTTCTGATCTGTATCATATTCTTCATATAACACAATTTTTAGCTAGAACCTTATTCAGGATGTAGAGGATGTTCTTCTTCTTTCCATAATCAAGGGTTGCCTCACAGCCTCAAGATAAGAAGGGGTTTGTAGACCAGGCTCTTGTATGTGGGCTTTGTACTGGCGACTTTCACTGTTGACTTCGGGGCAAGATGGCGCGGTTCGTTGAAAATGTATTTCAACCGACCTCTAACCAGAGTCAATTTCAATTTTCTTGGATGAAATTTGTGTTATTCTAAACTGGATGAAAACTATTGCACTGAACTAGTGCGCTGTTTGACCCACCTAGGAGATTCTGAAAACAAGGCTAGCATGCCGACAGTGGTTTAATTACATCAAAATGTTATCGTAGGAACTTGACAAGATTTCACGTCAGGATATAGAACTCGTATAATATTCATACATATATGGCAAGTTAGTAATTACTTCCCTTGGCATATCAGTAAATCATTCAGATCCTCTACTTCTCTTTCACCATTTACTTCTTTATAGAGAGGGGGAGAGGTTGACGTAGACGTAGTGATCTTGTGTGTGCTTGTGTTAAGGCACTTTGTAAGCTGATATTTATTTTCGTAAGGCTGTTCTTGATGTCGTCGCTCCATCTTTTGCGCGGTCTTCCTCTTGCCTTGTACTCATTATACTTTTTCTGTGTGGCTCTCTGTGGTAGACGATACCAGGGAATTCTTGTCAGGTGTCCAAACCATTTTTTCTGTTGTTCTTTTATGAATTACATGATCATTCAGATTTAGATGTACATGATCATTCAGATCATGTACATCTAATCATGTACGGTCGGCTGCAATTGCTCTAAAATAAGTTCTGTTCCTTACATTGACGGCACACTCTGTTAGACTATTGCCTGTCAATTTCTTCTCTCAGTTGTATCTCTGAATTTCTCTTGCTGACCTGTCTTCTACTTTCTCTTCCAAGATGGTTTATCAAAGTGACGTGTCTACTAGTGTCCACAAAATATCGTTTAATTGCTATCTCTCTTAACAGCTCTTTAAGCTTAAGCCTTTGCCTTGTGAGTCGAAGGTCGTGGGTTCGAATCCGGACCGCGGCCTTCTGTTTACGAGTGCAGTTTTTCCAGAGACCCTAGGATTGTTGCCGGAGCTACAGAGTTCGTGCTTTATGCAATATTCTCGGCAGGTGGCGTGCCATTTCTGCGGAGAAGGACCGAGCCATATGGGGTAACACCCGGTGCAATGAAGTCAATCCTTCGGCTTTAAAACCCTTTAAACCCTTTAATCACTGCTAGTTGTTGATGTATTTGTTTATTAATTGTCTTCTCTTTCAACTTGATTGATTGATTGATTGATAGAACCATCATCATTGCACTTCGGTGAGTAACCATATGTACTCCGATCTCTTTCTTACACATGAAAATCTCAGCTGTAGTGCACGAACTCTGCAGCATCGGCGAGGGTCCCCAATGTAATTTTGAAAATGTTGAAGATATTTTGGGAGCGATTTTTATTTAAAAATTTTTTTTTAAAGAATTTTTCCTGACAGCAGATTTCCAGTCAGCTCTTCTCCATTTTGAACTGCCAGGGTTCCTTTACGTGCTCACATTGAATACGGGACCTACGTTTTATTGTCCGTCTCTGATAGGACTAGGAACTCGATCTCACCTACACTGAGATCAGGGGTCTCTGGAAAAGTATCCAGATGGCTCCATGAGGGAGCGAACCTAGTACCTTTGGCACGAGAGACGAGCACCTAACCTCTACGCTACAGATACCCCTTCTCTTTCGATAACATTCACCATAATCTTATTGATATTCACATTTCACAAGATTCTTCTTGATACTCACATTTCACAAGCTACAATTCTTCTTGATACTCACATTTCACAAGATTCTTCTTGATACCCACATTTCACAAGCTACAATTCTTCTTGATACCACATTTCACAAGCTACAATTCTTCTTGATACTCACATTTCACAAGCTACAATTCTTCTTGATACCCACATTTCACAAGCTACAATTCTTCTCTTCATCTGTTTGTTCACTGTCCACCTTTCCGTTTTAAACAACAATGAAAAATATATGTAACACTTGACTAGTTTGATCTTTTGTGTATTTTTTATTTGTTTTGATGTTACTAAACTTGTCACGTTGTTAAATATGTTTTTGACCGTTCATATTCTCTTCCGTTCCTCCTGTAAATGTCTGCCGTCTTGTTATTATATGTCCAAGATATGCATAACTTGACACTTGTTTTAGTCCTCAATTTAACTCCTGTTGTATCGTTTGCTTGATAGAGGCCTTCGATCGAAACCTTACTGTGTATTGTCATTGTTTTTGTATTTTGTGAAGCTACAGTGCTTTGTTTACGTGTTTCTCAATTTACTATTATGCTGAATGCTTTTGTCTTTATTGTTTGCTTATTTACTTTCACTGTTTTTGTTTTCTCATTTTAAGACTGTTAGCGATTTATTGTTAAGTATATACTTATATATATTCAGTTCTTTTTCTTCACCTTTCAACTCCCAACGGAGCACAGGTCTTCAATAAACTTCTTCCAGCTCTTTCTCTCTCTTGCCAGCCCTTCCAATTCTTTCCATGTTTTACCTGCCCTTTTAATATCAGCCCCCAGCTCTCTTCTCCAGGTCTCTCTAGGCCTTAACTTTAAAAAAAATTAGTATTCGTAATTCTCGCTGATGTTCTTTACCTCCTGAATAGATAAATATGTTTTTCATAACAAATGGTATAAAGGCGAAGTAAGTAAAAAGTAAAGGAACCCTTTCATACCTCGTGGTATATAGGTCAATACAGTGTTAGGTCTGTATTTTTCATTGCCCGTCGGCACACGATGGGTGATGTGGTCAGCATCACGCCGGCCGCCTTTACTTTCCCAGAGCATGTCTGGTACCAAGTTGAGGCTGGGTTGACCTGAGAGCCGTCGCGGTCGGGTAAATTTCACTCGCATTGCGGCAGCTGAACCCAGACCACCAGCCATGCGAAGCGAGTTCACTAACAACTACGCTACAGCGGCTCTCTATAAAGACGAAGAGTAGTCTTTATTGCACCGGGTTTCCACATATGACTCCTACCTGTCGGCAAAAATGGCCCGCCATTTGCCTAGAGTGTTGCACAAAGTATGAACTCCGTAACTCCAGCAACAATCCTAGGGATCTCATGAAAAAATTGCATATGTGACTCGGTCCGGCAAAAACGATTTACCTCAGAAATAGCAGAGACTATAGAAAACACAATATAAGAGGCGCACTCGAGGAAGCTTTCCAGAACTCTTCGCATACCCTGAATGCTGAAAGGGACAGCAGGAATAAACAATATATAGATAGATAGATAGATAGCTTGATTACGGACCAATAGGATAGATAGAATAGATAACTGTTACTGCAGATGTAAAGAGACGAATAGGAGGTGCGACGTTGGGCTTACCACCCGTAAAATTGATGCTACAGATACCACAACCAGTAAAACTTTACCCTGCCACCGAGGAGAAGTACCATGCAAGGAGGGAGAAAGAATGCAAGAAATTCTAGCTCGCCATCCGAGAAGAAAAGTACCATGAAGGAGGAGAAAGAATGCAAGAAAATTCTTAGCTCGCCACCCGAGGGAGAAGAAGTACCATGCAAGGAGGGAGAAAGAATGCAAGAAAATTCTTAGCTCGCCATCCGAGGAAGAAGAAGGACCATGCAAGGAGAGACAGAATGCAAGAAAATGGGGAGAGAGCGGAGAGATCTGCAAAAGATGGCAATGGAAAGCCAAGATGGTTGAGGACCAATGCCTTCCTAGAGAC
Organism: Arion vulgaris; assembly: GCA_020796225.1. NCBI lineage: Eukaryota > Metazoa > Mollusca > Gastropoda > Stylommatophora > Arionidae > Arion > Arion vulgaris. The sequence continues at coordinate 49,311,279 of CM036760.1, read as the reverse complement.
GAAGTGGAAGAAGAAGATAGACTCGGTCCAGATTCGAACCACGAGCTTAGGGAAAGATAGGCAAACATCTTAACCACTTCGCTATAGAGATGTGTTCTTCTTTCTTAATATAGCAACATCTAACCACTTCGCAGAATGTTCTCTATGCAACATCTAACCATTCTATAGATGTGTTCTCTTCTTATATAGAAAACATCTTAACCACTTCATGAGATGTAGTTCTTCTTTCTTAAATAGAACATCTTAACCACTTCCTATAGAGATGTGTTCTTCTTCTTAATTGCAACATCTTAACTACTTCTTAGATGTGTTCTCTTCTTATATGCAACATCTTAACCACTTCGCTATAAGATATTCTTTTCATATTCAACATCTTAACCATTCTGAGAATTAGTCTCTTTCTTCATATAGCACATCTTAACCACTTCCTAGAGATGTGTTCTTCTTTCTTAATATAGCAAACATCTTAACCACTTCGCTATAGAGATGTGTTCTTCTTTCTTAATATAGCAAACATCTTAACCACTTCGCTATAGAGATGTGTTCTTCTTTCTTAATATAGCAAACATCTTAACCACTTCGCTATAGAGATGTGTTCTTCTTTCTTAATATAGCAAACATCTTAACCACTTCGCTATAGAGATGTGTTCTTCTTTCTTAATATAGCAAACATCTTAACCACTTCGCATGAGATGTGTTCTTCTTTCTTAATATAGCAAACATCTTAACCACTTCGCTATAGAGATGTGTTCTTCTTTCTTAATATAGCAAACATCTTAACCACTTCGCTATAGAGATGTGTTCTTCTTTCTTAATATAGCAAACATCTTAACCACTTCGCTATAGAGATGTGTTCTTCTTTCTTAATATAGCAAACATCTTAACCACTTCGCTATAGAGATGTGTTCTTCTTTCTTAATATAGCAAACATCTTAACCACTTCGCTATAGAGATGTGTTCTTCTTTCTTAATATAACCTGAGTCCTTCCATCTCGATTCTACTACTACCATTATATCAATATTTACATTTTTAGCTTCTATTATTCACTGACCTTACTCTCCTGGTACTGAGTCCTTACATTCCATGTTTCTACTTTTAGATGTCACATTCTAGTTTTCAGACAAGATATTCTTAGACTGTTCCATTTCGATCGAATTTAGCTGCACACTTGTCATTATGCCTCTCATTAGTCTCTGGTTGAGACATCTCTTTCCTGTTAATATTTTCAGCAGGATCTTCTCCAGGGGGTCAAGTGTCATCTGCGTCACTGTTCTTATTTTTTGATGCTATTATTACTGGCATGTAAATCCGTATTGTTAGAATAATCTTAGTAGCATAATGACCTTTGATCCTTTGAGTTATAACCTTTGAGTTTTAATTTTTGAGTTATAACCTTATTAGTTATAGATGTCCTCCGCCCCCTTTCTGTTGTTGTAGTGTCCTAGCCTGCCCCCTCTGTTTCTGAGATATCTCAGCTAACGCATCACTTCCATTAGATTAGTTTCACTAACAACAAAGCAAATTGTTGCTAAGTTGTTAAGCCCTTGCATTGCGAGTCGAAGATCGTGGGTTCGAATCCGAACCGCGCCGTTTTGTTCACGACTGCATTTTTTTTCCAGAGACCACTAGGATTACTGCCGGATCTACGGAGTTTGTGCTCTGTGCAATAATCTCGGCAGGTGGAGTGTCATTTCTGAGGAGAGGGACCGAGCCATATGCAGGTAAAATCCAGTGCAATGAAGTCAATCCTTCGAATTTAAACTCCTTTTAAACTCCTTGTCACCAGCATAATCTAGATTCTACAGGGTGTTCAACTTAAAAGCAGCCCGTGAATGGAGCTAATCTGGCATATATGTATGGAAATGAGAAGGTTCAGTTATGACGTAGTATAAGTCAAGGTTGTGTGGAGGTGTGAATTGTAGTGCGGGAAGGGGCGATGAACAAATGTGACGTAGGACGAGCTAGTCAGAACCGGTTTAAATAGTAAATAAACACAACTCAATGTGTACCTGGCAACTTTCGAATTGTCAATGGGGCTGCAATTATCTTGAACACCCTGTAGAACCCACATAGCAGAGCTGTAACCTTCTAATATCTGCGTTTCTTCCCGTTTTGTCTTGCGTCATCATCTGGTCGATACTAGATTGAATAAAAAGGGTGGTAGTGGGGACCGTAGTCCCCGATAACTATACGGCTAGCGGACTCAGGTAAAAATTCTAGTAAATAAGACCACAACATCGCATGACCTCACATACCAGTATTGTTGTATAAAGACGCATTCATTTTAAAATCAACTCAACATGCTAAATCAAGATTATATTATGTAACAAGTTCAGTCTTACAATAAGGAATATTAGTATTAGTAATATTTTTTATCAATAAATAACCATAGACTCATAAAATTGAATAAAATTGCAAGAAAGCTTGCAGTGTTCTATCAAACATATTTTAAAAAACTAGCCCACAACTAAAAACTAGGTCAGGGTTTACCCGGTCAGTTATGTGGCCCAATATTAAAGTTGGCTGTGGTAGGGACTCCTGTGGTGGGGACTAATGATGAGTTTCATTATCTGGTGATTATATCTTTCCTGTCTGTAGCTAGGCTTAAACTCGTTCTCAACCCAAGCGTATCTGGTTCAAACTACGCGACAGGCAAGTGAAAGAAATTACGTTTCCGTGGGATTTTTGCAAAAGGTAAAAATAGACCTCACCGATCAGAAAACAATGGCAAACTACTGAACGTGTAAGTGGTGCTTAGAAAATGAAAGATTCGTTTACTGTTGTTGATAGCTACGTCCTGTATAGGATATGCTACGGTTGTTCCTATAATAATAATAATTCCTCTCGTACCGTTATACGTTACATAGGGCCTGCAAGTAATTTCTCCATACCGCTCTATCCTGGGCAACTCGCTCAATCTCCTCCATGGAAACTGAGACCGATATTTCCTGCTTCTCTCAGCAAAGTTCGTTTCAGGGTCTCCTTAGGTCGACCTCTTTCTTGAACCCTTTGCATCCCACTTCAATGCCTGCTTTGATATTCGTTGATAATTTCTCCTCAAGGTGTGCCCAACATATCTCCATTTTCTCTTTCTTATAACAGTTGTCACTAGTGGTTGAGCAGATTGTTCATATATCTGAGATATATTCCTATATCTGTTCATATATCTGAGATACATTCCTATATCTGTTCATATATATGAGATACATTCTTCCCATTGGCTCTTTACAGACGGTCAATTGGCAAGTGTTTTACTGTGACAACTTCTGAGTTTTCGCTTTTCTCTCTTGTCGTTCAGCTCATACATAAGTCTCTTCTCAAAAGACTCTGCGCCCTTTCGTAATTTGGCTTTCCACACAATTCTGTCATCAGCTAGTCCTTCCCATGTGCTGGGACCTATAGAAAAGTTTTTCATTGAGGCTTTGTAGACATCTTTATATCTGAGCAGTGGTCTGCCCTGGTGCCTCTTCCTCCGAAAGTTCACAGAACAACATTTGTTTTGGTATACGATAGTTTCCCTTCTTCTCACATGCCACCACCATCTTAGTCGTCTACTGCTGAGCATGCCCATGATGGAAGGCAGGTTTGCACGTTGCAGTACTTCAGAGTTGGTTATCTTGCCGTACCACCTGATGTTCATAATCTTGCGTAGACATCGAAGGTGAAAGATGTTAAGTCTCCTCTCGTGTCTTGAGTAGGCTGTCCATGTTTGTGAGCCATATAGTAAAGAACTAATTACACAGGCTCGATATATTTGAATCTTAGTCTGCAATGTCAATTTTGTGTTGTTCCACGCTCGCTTTCATAGTTTGCCGAATGTAGTAGTTCATATATCTGAGATATATTCTTCTTCTATATCTGTTATTCTATATCTCTTATATCTGAATATTTCCGAATCTGTCATATATTGGATAGCTCCAAAGGGGTCCCTTCAAACACACTTGAAGAAATATTATGATCTTTGAAATTTAAAAGAGACAAATAAATGTTAAAAACATGTAGTAAACTAGTTCCGCTGCAACTTAAAGGACTCGGACTAGACCGGATTCTAAATGTCTAACATGACAAATTGCAAGTTTCCCGCAGTCTAAGAAATTGGAACCAGCTTGAGTGTTGGTGTGGTGTAATAATACCTACATCGCTAGAAGAATGAAATTTCAAGTAAGTAATTGGCTGAAACAATCTTGGGAAAGATAGGATAAATAGCGCTGGTGTGCATTGGATTTTGCTACAATACATTTTGGCTAAGCTCCAGGATGGATCGCTGGTGGAAATTGAAACGCAAATGTACTGATGATGCTAATCTTCTTCTTCTTCTTTGCGTTCGTTCTTTACGACCAATTTTAATCACTCTTTGTGATATGTTTGATCTTTGCTAAGAACGTGTATACGTTGCACATTGGTTTGGTAGGCCTCTAAACTCATAGACTTCTACACGTTTAGGACACATGCATCCGATCTCAGCCAAACCTCCTTAGTCGCCTCTTACGACATGCGTGGCAGCTAACAGTGGTTCTATTCTTTACACCCCAAATTTGGGCCCCGGTAACCACTCGGGTGATAATGTTAATGAGGACGTGTCTTGTTCAAGGCAAAAGGAAACCTCTTCCTGTTTATTAAAATATTAAATTGCTGACATTGTTTACTGTTGTAATACGAATAGAATTCTTTTCTGTCGATTTTCAAATATAGAAACTGTTGGGGTCCGCGGCATTAAAACGTATTTAAAAGTGGATCCGCGGTAATGAATAGTTTGGAAACCGCTGTCTTAGATATATTGCTATAACGTTTCCTATATCTCTTAGATATATCACTAAATATTTTCTCCGGTGTTTTTTTTTTACTGCTCGAGCTCTCTCGTCTCTTTAGGGCTCATTAACGGTAATTGCCAGACACAACTCGTTAAAGACTTTCGCAGTAAGTGACACACATCCACTGCCAGCTCTATTTTCTTATCTCCTGTTCTATTTGAGCCTACCCTGTTTTATCCAAGAATGAAATGTCACCAGCTTTATAGAACAACCGCAGACCAAGAGTGCATATCAAGTGCAGACCAAGAGTGCATATCAAGTGCAGACCAAGAGTGATATGCATGCCTCCATTGATTGATTGTTTGATATGATCATCATCATCGGACTTCGGCGAATAGCCATGTGTGCTCTGATCGCTTCCTTTAACAGAAATGTCTCAGCTGTAGAGCACAAACTCATTGGCACCGGCATGGGTCCCAATACAATTTTTAAAGAGTGAACAATTTTTGTTGACATTTTGTTTTGCTCTTATTTTTAGGAATGTTGCACTGGCAGCGACTTTACAGCCTATTCTGGTCGATTTTTAACTGCCAATGGTTTATTTACGCCCTGAACATGAACTCAGGATCTACGTTTTACAGATATGACTAGGAACTTGATATCATCTCCACTGAGATCAGGGATCTCTGGAAAAATATATATATCGCTCTATTATGAGAGCAACTAACCAAAGACCTTTTAACGAGGTGCGAACACACTACTTCCCCGTCACAGAAGCATCTCCCTACCCCACACTCTTCTGTATATTCGCTTCTCTATAAAAACTCATCATCATCAAATAGCTTGTCCTGAGCAGAACTTTGTCACCCCAACAGTCCTTGGGAATTTATCTTTCTCATAGGCCAGATGTCCCTGCAGCCGTCATGATCAAACCATAAGTCACACCCTGAATCCATCTTCTTCGTGGTCTTCCTCTTTTTCTCTTTGCCGGTATGCCTTCTTCGATGATGGTCTTCTCTAGCCCTTCATCTCTTTTGATATGTCCAAAATACTTCAATTTTCACTTTCTTATTTCTAGCATCATCCAGTCTTCTTTGATTTTGAGTTCTTTCTGGATAAATCTATTTGTTTTCTTCTCTGTCCATGCTATACGAAGGACTCCTCTGTAACACTTATATTCAAAAGTACATATATATTTTTCCACTGCTTTATTAAATGTCCATTCCTCACCCCTATACGTTGCCACTGGGAATATGCATGCTCTTAGTATTCTGATCTTTGTTTTCTTATCAGTGTATTTAAAAAAAATAACCCGTTTAAAAAATAAATAAATTATAATCAAAGGTTAATTTCGCGATACCAGTTTCGCAACAAGCAGTACGTCCATGTTGTCGTATTAAGAGAGTGACATCATTCCCGTGAAGTCTGGAAATTTCTGCTGTGATATCAACGCGTATCACCCTCCGATCGTTCACCGTGTCACGTGTTGTGATTTGATATATTCCGAGCACTGCGTGCTGGCTTCGAACATACAGGAGTTACCTGCCCCTAGTAGTATCACAAGGCAATATCAGTGCATGTACCGGACTTGGAAGTGAACCGGTTATACAGCTCTCTGATATCGATAACTTGTTTATTCCTGGAAGTAGCTTTGTTTATGTATTCTGTTACTCAACAACAATAACAACATATTAAATATAATATGGGAATGTAACTAACAACAGGTATGGTTATGTGAGTAGTAACAACTTTTTGAAGTGAATTGTTTACAACATTTTGTAAGGATTACATTATAAATAGATTTGAGTCTAATTATCTTGTTATTTTCTTCTGTTATTTTCTTTAATTTCTTTCTTTTCTTTTTCTTTCTCTTCATGTTCTTTCTTTTCTTTTTCTTTCTCTTCATGTTCTTTCTTTTCTTTTTCTTTCTCTTCATGTTCTTTCTTTTCTTTTTCTTTCTCTTCATGTTCTTTCTTTTTTTTTTTCTCTTCATGTTCCTTTTTTTCTTTTCTTTTCTCTTCATGTTCTTTCTTTCTTTTTCTTTCTCCTTCATGTTCCTTTTTCTTTTTTCTCTCATGTTCTTTCTTTTCTTTTCTTCTCTTCATGTTCCTTTTTTTTCTTTTTTTCTCTCATGCTTCTTTCTTTTTTTTTCTTTCTCTTCATGTTCTTTTTCTTTTTTTTCTCTCATGTTCTTTCTTTCTTTTCCTCTATTCTTTTCTTCTCTTCTTTCTCTTCTTTTTTTTTCTCTTCATGTTCTTTCTTTTCTTTTCCTCTATTCTTTTCTTTCTCTTCATGTTCTTTCTTTTCTTTTCCTCTCTCTTTTCTTTTTCTTTTTCTTTCTCTTTCTTTTTCTTTCTTTCTTTCTTCTTTCTTTCTTTCTTTCTTCTTTCTTTCTTCTTTTCTTCTTTTTCTTTCTTTCTTTTTCTTCTTTTCTTTTCTTTCTTTCTTTTCTCTTCCTTTCTTTCTTCTTCTTTCTTTCTTTCTTTCTTTTCTTTCTCTTATTTTTTCTTTCTTCTTTTCTTCTTTCATTTTTCTTCTTCTTTTCTTTCTCTTTCCTTTTTCTTTCTTTCTTCTTCTTCTTTTTCTTTTCTCTTCTTTTTCTTCTCTCTTTTTTTTCTTCTCTCTTCTCTTTTTTCTTCTTTCTTCTTTCTTTTCTTCTTCTTCTTTTCCTTCTTTCTTTTCTTTTTCTTCTTTCTTCTTTTTCTTCTCTTTCTTTTCCTTCCTCTTCTTTTCCTTCTCTCTTCTTTCCTTCTCTCCTTCTTTTCCTTCCTCTCTTCTTTTCCTTCTCTCTTCTTTTCCTTCTCTTCTTTCTTTCCCTTTTCCCTTTCCTTCCTCTCTTTTTCCTTCCTCTCTTCTTTTCCTTCTCTCTCTTCTTTTTCCTTCTCTCTTCTCTCTTTCTTCTCTCTTCTTTTTTCTCTTCTTTCTTCCTCTTTCTTTCTTTTCTCTTTCTTTCTTTTCTCTCTTCTTTCTTTCTCTTCTATTTCTTCTTTCTTCTCTTTCTTTCTTTCTATTTCTTCTCTTCTTTTCTTTCTTTCTCTTCTATTTCTTTCTCTTCTATTTCTTTCTCTTCTATTTCTTTCTCTTCTGTTTCTTTCTATTCTATTTCTTTCTATTCTTTTTCTTGCTTTTCCTTTCCTCTTCATTACTCTACTTGGGACTTACACGGTGATATAATAATACTAATTTGGGCGTCGCTGTGGCTAAGTGATTAAGCATTTGCCATGCGTTCCGAACAGTCGTGGGTTCGTATCCAGACCTCACCGTTTTGTTCACGAGTACTTTTTTTTCAAGAGAACTCTAAGATTGTTGCCGTAGCTATGTAGTTCATACTTTGTGCAATACTCCCGGCAAGTGGCGTATCATTTCTTCGGAGATGGACCCAGCTATATGGGGTAAAATCCGGCGCAATAAAGTCAATCTTTCGGCTTTAGACCCTTTAGAATCATAACAGTAATAGCCGTGCATCGCAGGCGATGATAACAACAGCCTCAGACGTGTGTTGGTGCACCTCTCTGGCGTGTGCGGAGGTGACTGTAGAGTCCAATTCTAGAACACAATCCTCTATCACAGGTGGGAGCCCGTCTGCCTAGCGTGTTCGTAGCGCGTTGAACTACGGGTGACAAGCTCCCTGTGAGTGCGGGTTCAATTCCGCGGGCTGGCAGAAAAGTCAGAGGTTCACCAGATTCACGGTGTTTGTGGCACCGAACCGAAGGATTACGATGTTCATGGCACCGAGCCGAAGAGTTGAAAGCTCAAGTGCTTCTGGATCGGAAAAAAATAAAAAAAAATCACAGGTGGGACACACATGAACAAAGTTGGACATATCGGCGCTGTGTGTTTTATCTTTCCGTGCAGCTCACTTTCTCTGCCCGTCAACAGTACGACGATTCTCAGATATGCGGTGATGATAATTTGTTAGTCACTATAACCGACGCTATAGCTGAATGTAGCAAGACTGAATCCTGTCAAAGAGCAAAAGTAACTATTACCCAAGTCACTAGAACAGAGCAAGACAAAAATAACATAGAAATAGATCGGTTACGTTTGCCGAGCTACTGAGTTAGTGCTTGAGCAACACTGTGAGCTATGAATGTTACATGGAATGCTATTTACTGTGTCAACCGTGCGTTTGTTGTGTGTATTCATAAAACGGCGGACAGCGGTTATGACGAACCGACTCAATCTGCAGTATGCAGTGATATTGCGTGTGCAGAAAGCGGGATTTTGTCGTGATTGATATTCCCTTCGACATGAATTGCAATTCACGTGATGAACAGTTTTGTGTTGATACTTTAGCGACGGCCATATGCATTTATGCGGTGCAGGTTGCTTTTTGTAGCGATACGGCTGTTTCATTCTAGAATTAGTTCACACGGGACCAGTTGTTAACATTTCCTGTGCTTTTCGTTGGCACAGGAACGAAGCAATTATGGGATGACCCTTTGCAGCGAACCGTACACATAAACTATGAACGGGGTCAAAGTCACAAGGAAGCGGCGCGCCAAGATTAGAGAGATGGCTCTAATCCACTGCCCTCACCTCCACGTGGTTACCCTGGTAACAGATGGTAGTTCCGGTCTGGCCAAGAGGGCAGGTGCTGTGGAGAGCTACTCTGGGGCAAGTAGAGATGCAAAGGTAGTCATGCTTGATGGGATCCGCCTGCAACACAGACGAGCGAACTCCCAGAGTGAATATTAATGCTCGCCTCTCCCTGTCGAAGGGAAAAGCTTGAACGACACATGTGGAACTCGCGGGCGGAACTCGGAGCCCACGTATTCTCTCTCTTGTTGCATGTTTCTTGAGCCGATGAGAATGCCGGGCGATGAGTTGGACCGCGCGTTGGTCCACATGGGTCAAAAGTTCGAATCAAAACCATTGAAGGGAGGTTGACTCGCGTGTGGCGAAATTCGGAGCCCACGCATTCTCTCTCTTGTTGCGTATTTCTTGAGCCAATGAGCATGCCGGGTGATGGGTTGAGTTGTACGTGGGCAACATGGGGTAAACTCGGTTTTGCCCACTCGAAGTCGGACAGCCCAGTAGGAATTGACGGAAATGGTGAGGTAGGCACCAGGGCAGAGCGAGCGCGTATACGGACGTGCAAGAGTGACGCCACATGTGGCGAAAAATGTGAGCACGGAAAAGACGATGGTGACAGGGCATCAGGGCAGGGCTAGCACACACGCTGACAAAGTCATAGTGGGCCTCATCGAGGGTCAGGCCGGCACGGCAAGAGGGTGTGCTTCTCACCCACACGAGTAGAACAACTGGAAAGCCCAGCAGAAGCAAAACCAGGTCAAGCGCGGCAGCGGCATGCGCGGCAGCGGCAAGCGAGGCAGCAGCAAGCGCAGCGGCAGAAAGCGCGACAGCGGTAGGCAGGGTGTGCGTCCCACCCAAAATGTACAGAACAACTGGAAAGCCCAGCAGAGGCAAAGCCAGTGCGCGTTTCCGCTCGCAGGGAACTATTGCTGCCTTGTAGTTGATTGGGGACAATCAAAGGCTAGCGGAGCAAACCCAACACAAACCTGAACGGGCGACAAACCAAGGTATTCATTAAAACGACCGGATTTGTTGGGTAGATGGTGCTCAAAAGGACCATCCGGAAGGGCAGGCCGTCTAAGGGTCGCTGCCCTGAAAGAAAATAGCAACCCACTGCCTTGTCTTGTGGGTTTTGGCTGGGGACAGTCAAAGTCTAGCGGAAGAAGTGAATCCGCACACAATAGCTGGCTGAAATCAAACACCCCACCGAAGGATAAGCAACTGTGCTCAAATAGGTGCTGAGGGTTGGTGCACGTACATTACGTTCTGATGTTTGGCTGTTTATATATCACAAAGAGAATGATAAAAACAAGCCTAGAACGATCGAAGAAGAACTATAAACCCGAAACCACAACACGGGCAACAACCCGGTAGCAGTGGACAACACGGGACAGCAACCCGGTAGCAGTGTGACACCACTGGGCAACAACCCAGTAGCAGTGTGACGACACTGGGAAACAACCCAGTAACAGTGTGACGACACTGGGCAACAAACCAGTAACAGTGTGACAACACTGGGCAACAAACCAGTAACAGTGTGACGACACTGGGCAACAAACCAGTAACAGTGTGACAACACTGGGCAACAAACCAGTAACAGTGTGACGACACTGGGCAACAAACCAGTAACAGTGTGACGACACTGGGCAACAAACCAGTAACAGTGTGACGACACTGGGCAACAAACCAGTAACAGTGTGACGACACTGGGCAACAAACCAGTAACAGTGTGACGACACTGGGCAACAAACCAGTAACAGTGTGACAACACTGGGCAACAAACCAGTAACAGTGTGACAACACTGGGCAACAAACCAGTAACAGTGTGACAACACTGGGCAACAAACCAGTAACAGTGTGACAACACTGGGCAACAAACCAGTAACAGTGTGACAACACTGGGCAACAAACCAGTAACAGTGTGACAACACTGGGCAACAAACCAGTAACAGTGTGACGACACTGGGCAACAAACCTGTAACAGTATGACGACACTGGGCAACAAACCAGTAACAGTATGACGACACTGGGCAACAAACCAGTAACAGTGTGACGACACTGGGCAACAAACCAGTAACAGTGTGACAACACTGGGCAACAAACCAGTAACAGTGTGACGACACTGGGCAAGAAACCAGTAACAGTGTGACGACACTGGGCAACAAACCAGTAACAGTGTGACAACAAAAGAAGAAAGAAAGAAGAAGTACTAAGAATTCTAAATACTAACATCTGATCGATACATCCTCCCTATGTTGTCGAGGCTCTCAAGGGGAGTAAAGAGGGGTAAAACTGCGACCTACAAGACATGTCGTAAGAGGCGACTGATGTAGGGGCCTAGGAAGCTACCATAGTAAATAAATAGCGTCGCAGAAATCAGATGTCCTGACTACTTGTAGGCGCATAACTGACACAACATACAATCACTCTTAGACTCGGATCACAAACAAATCACAAAGAGTGGTTAACAAGTGGTCGATATGGAGCTTTCGAAGAAGCAGATCTAGAAATCTAGCTCGTCACTGAGTTCACTATTACCTCTGAAGTCAGAGCAAGGTTAGCCTGAATGGTATGGAATACTGACAAGAAAAACAAACAATCCTGCAAAATCCAGTCAGATGAGTCGTATTAGACTACGCCTCACCCGTGTGTTGCTGGGGCTCGCAATGAGAGCAAAGAATAGTAAAGACGACCAATGGTAGGGACCTAGATACGCTAACCTAGTAATTAACAATCGTCGCAGTTCCCCCATTGTGTTCCCGGGGCTCTCATGAGGAGCAAAGAATAGTAACACTACGACCTACAAGGTTAGAGGCCACTGATGTAGAGGTCTAGGAAAGCTCTCTAGTAAAAAAAGCGTCGCAGAAATCAGAAGTACTGACTACTTGTAGTCGCATAACTTACAATCGCTCTTAGGCTCAGATCCCATACAAATCACACAGAGTGGTTAACAAGTGGTCGATATGGAGCGTGCGATGAAGAAGCAGAGGAAGATATATCCACGTTTTTCATTTGATTATATCGATAAGGGTAAGTTTAAAAGCCGCAGATCGTGCATAAATATTTCATGTATTAATTGTCATATCTTACTAAAATAATTCCCAGAATGTAAAATGATATTACAGAAATTCTCACCGGAGTTAAAATGTAGTGCACTTTTATTGAAATCGTTAATGTTTATGTGTGAATACATTAGTATCTCGTATAATTACTGTTACTTTTTAGTTCCCAATGGAGTTTCAGCTTGCACTGTTAATGTTTTATCTGTGTCATCTCCAGGAGTCTGGTTTTATGGCACAGATTTTCAGCCAGTGGCTACCCTTCCTGATATAGGTGATACATTATGAGAATCTTTAATTCTTTTGAAATCAGTGTTTTAGAGTCTCGTCTTCTTCTCTTCCACCATTTACTTCTTATAGAAGTGTGGAGGGGGCTAGGGAGAGGAACATAGTGATCTTGTGTGCTTTTAAGACATTTTCTGTTATTCATTTCTAAGACTGTTCTTGATGCCGTCGCTCCATCTTTTGTGGTTTTCCTCTTGTTTGAAATTTCGTTATATTTTTTCTGTGTGGCTCTCTGTGGTAACGATATGATACAGGCATTCTTGTCAGGTGTCCAAATAATTTAATTGTTGTTCTTTTATGAATTGCATGACTGGTTTCACATCCAGTCTTCTTCTGAGTTCTTCATTTCTAACTTCTCTCTTATTGTCCATGCAGCTCTTCTAAGACACCTCATCTCTGTCGTTAGATTTTCTGCTCATTAGCTGCTGTTATGGCCATGTTGACACTGTAATATAGTGTGCAGAAAATCGTTGTTAGAGTGGCTTTCATATATGTCTTTCTTCTTTGTCTTTATGTTAATTCTTATCAACCAAATTAATCAGTCTCTCTGATAGTGTGGTTTGAGCTGAGGACATCAATACATCTCGCTAGCTTCTTAGCCCTTTGCAGCAAGTAGAACAAGCGCATCCAAATGTCGGCATAATATTTTCATGTAAAAGTATTATTACATGTATTATATTATACTACACAGTATTGGGAACATTAATTTCACTATCATTTTTAATGTATAAAATGCATTCATTTATATCTATTAATATATTACATGTTCAGCACATTCCTTAAACAATCTTATTATGTATTATGTATTTGAGTGTAAAGAATAGAACCACTGTTAGCTGCCATGCATGACGTAAGAGGCGACTAAGGAGGTTTGGCTGAAATCGGTTGCATGTGTCCTAAATGTGAAGTCTATGCGTTTAGGGGCCTACCAAACCAATGTGCAACGTTTACACGTTCTTGGCAAAGATCAAACATATCACAAAGAACGATGGAAATTGGTCGTAAAGAACGAACGCAAAGAAGAAGAAGAAGAAGAGATACGGGGGATATTCTTCGGTCCATTCACGACTGCTGGCTGGTTGAGGACACTAAAATATTTGTTGAATCGATCCAGCGGTTTAAGGAATTTGGAGTTACCTGTTTTACAAATAGAACTGGATATCTGATGGCAAAGTGAGGAGTGTAGTTAAAGACAGCCAACTATTTCTGGGCATGATAACTGACGGAGAAACCCCAGACCTAGTTTAAGTTTGGGCCTGGAATATATATATATATGTTTGATAGAACACAGCAAGCTTTTTGAAATTTTTACTCAATTCTGTGATTCTATGGTTATTTATTGTTGAAAAATATTCATAATATTGATATTCCTATTGTTAAACTTAACTTGTTACATAATATAACCTTGATTTGGCATATTGTGTTGTTTTAAAAATGAATTTGTCTATATACACAACAATACTGGAATGCGAGGTCACGTGGTGTAGTTGTGGTCTGATTTCCATAATTTTTACCGAGTCCGCGGACCCATAAGTTTATAGTTGGCTCTGGTTTAACTAGCGAGACATAGGAACAACCAGTTTGCATACTTTTCAACATCTGTTGGGGGAGACTGAGCACGTATGGGTCTGCTGGGAGTGTAATAACGTCAGTCCAGTAACGAATAACCAACAGTCAATTGCAAATCTGCATTCTAACCGCATTTATGACATTTTCCCATGTCTCTGTATTCAGTTGCTTATTTGTATTCAGTTTTACTGCATCTATCTCGTAATCGATTGCTGAAAATGACAGCTTTTAAAGCTGTCTAGTCTAACTTTCTACTGCTCATTTTTATTCTGGGTAATCTCTGTGTCACAAGGTTTTGTGATTGCCTCTCGTTTGAAAGGCACTCGGATTAGTTTTCTGCATGAAACGTTTAGCCTATTTTATTCAGTGATTTCATATCTCAGTGTAGGTGAGATCGAGTTCCTAATCCTGTCGTAAACGTGCGATAAAATCTAGTTCCTGTGTTAAGTTCAGAAAGTAAAAGAACCATTTGCAGTTAACAATCGATAAGAGAACGCTGTAAGACTATTTCCCCTGGTAAATTTATTACAAAATATTAAAAAGAAATGTCTACAAAATGGGGTTTCTGTCGCTAAGCCCTTCCTTGTCTTGGGATTCTAAGGTCGTGGTTCGAATTCGACCGTCCCGTTCTTTCACGAGTGCATTTTCCATAGATCCTAGAATTTTGCCGGAGTTACGGGGGTTCGTGCTTTGTTCAATACTCTCCGCAGGTGGCATACCATTTCTGGCGGAGAGGGACCGAACCATATGTGGTAAAAGACCAGGTGCAATGAAGTCCATTTTTCAGCTATAAAACCCTTTAAAATCTTCTGCAAACTATTTCACCATCCTCATATTACATCGGGGACCATAGCCTAGCTACGGAGTTAGTGCACTGTCAATGATATATTCATGTGCAAGAAAGAGATTAGCGCATACCCGTTATGCACTGAAGTGCAATGATGATATTCATACTAATCAATCAATGAAATAAAGTATAGCATTCTAAATTGAGCAATGTTTGTGCAAAAAAAGAAAACATTAGAGTAGGTGAAAAAGTCGGGGTTAATAGATCGAGTCACTATCCCCTACGTCACAGACGCCACCAGAGTAAATGTATAACGTAGTAATGCCAGAAGTCTAAGAGATCTAATAACTCAGGATTTACTTCATTGCACCAAATTTTTCATATGGCTCTGTCCCTTTCTGCAGAAAGGAAAACCATCTACCCGACTATTGCACAAAGCACGAGCCCGTAGCTCCGTGAACAATCTTAGGGACTTCGGAAAAATATGCTCGTTAACAGAACGGCGCGGTCCGGATTCGAACCTACGACCCTCGAAACGCAAGGTAAAACAACTTACCCGCTTTACAATGAAAGTGTGACGTCCACGTTAGTCTATAGGGTGTCAAGCAGAGGGTTGACTTCAATGCCGGGTTTGACCTCTTCTTCTTCTTTGCGTTCGTTCTTTGACCAATTTTAATCACTCTTTGTGATATGTTTGAACTTTGTCAAGAACGTGATACGTTGCACAATGGTTTGGTAGGCCCTAAACGCATATATTTCTACACGTTTAGGACATGTGCATCCGATTTCAGCAAACCTCCTTAGTCGCCTCTTACGACATGCATGGCAAGTAACAGTGGTTCTATTCTTTACACCCCAAATTTGGGCCCCGGTAACCACTCAGAGGTTTGACTCTATATGGCTTGGTCCCTCTGCCAGAAATGACCTGCCACCTGCCAGAATATTGACAAAGTAGGAGCTTCCTAGCTCCGGCAATAAATGTATGGGTTTATGGAAAACATGCATTCGTGAACAGAACGGCTCGATCAGGATTCGAATCCACGACATTCGAACACAAGGCAAATGCTTTAAACCCCGTAGTCGCATAGAACCCCACACTGAAAACTACTTGTGAATGACATTAATATCAGTATCAGCAGAGAATGGGTGCCATTAGTAAATAAATCATAAAAATTCAATTTTAAAGATATAGATCCCACATTTTCACACGTACTAAACAAATGATAAAGCTATCTAAAACAGTGATTGACAATGTAGTTCAGTATAGACAAATAGGTAAGTGAGATTTTGACAAGAAAATTATTTTAGTCATGTGCAAAATTTAGGTGTCACTTATTACAAAATTTTAATGAAATAGTACAGTCAAATTCATTCAAAATTAAACATCATATACACAGATTATGTGATTTTGGCAAGTACTAGGATAAATAGTATACACTGAATAGATTTTATTTTGTTGCCACCTGAAAATTGTCTTTTTTTTGGGTTAAAATTGTCGTCTTTGAAAAATCATTAAAAAATTATACAAGATATTGAATTATCCTAGTATACGCTATAGGCAGTCCTAATGTTAACATGCATGCAAAATTACAGTCGTAAAATTGTGTAATAAGTTACACCTATATTTTGCACAAGACTAAAATATTTTTTTCTTGTCAAAATCTCACTTACCTACCTGTCTATACTGAACTACATTGTCAATCACTGTTTTAGATTGCTTTATCATTTGTTTAGTACGTGTGAAAATGTGGGATCTATATCTTTAAAATTGAATTTTTATGATTTATTTACTAATGGCACCCATTCTCTGCTGATACTGATACCTTAAAAAAAGTACCGTCACGCTTGACTGAACTCAACGCATTTTGCCGTTGATGAGCGTTAACAGCCATTCCAACGCAGACAGACACGGAGCAGTTCTGCATTAGTTCAGAATCGGCTCTAAGCGTCTTAAGCAAAAATATATATCTGAGCTTAATACAAAGCTGTTATATTTTATTATCCCCACAGGAGTTCTGTTCAGACTGACAATAACAGGGTTACTTGCCGTTGTATAAACAATCTTCTTCATACGTTGCTTTAGATTGCAACGTAAACAACATCAAAGATCTGTTGTTGATGTGCTAAGTAAATAATGCCCAATGGAAAAGAATCGGGTCAAAGTTAAGATCGTTATAGACGTAATATAACCGATATCCAAAGTTAAGATCGTTATAGACGTAATATAACCGATATCCAAAGTTAAGATCGTTATAGACATAATATAACCGATATCCAAAGTTAAGATCGTTATAGACATAATATAACCGATATCCAAAGTTAAGATCGTTATAGACATAATATAACCGATATCCAAAGTTAAGATCGTTATAGACGTAATATAACCGATATCCAAAGTTAAGATCGTTATAGACGTAATATAACCGATATCCAAAGTTAAGATCGTTATAGACATAATATAACCGATATCCAAAGTTAAGATCGTTATAGACATAATATAACCGATATCCAAAGTTAAGATCGTTATAGACATAATATAACCGACATCAAAGTTAAGATCGTTATAGACGTAATATAACCGATATCCAAAGTTAAGATCGTTATAGACGTAATATAACCGATATCCAAAGTTAAGATCGTTATAGACGTAATATAACCGATATCCAAAGTTAAGATCGTTATAGACGTAATATAACCGATATCCAAAGTTAAGATCGTTATAGACATAATATAACCGATATCCAAAGTTAAGATCGTTATAGACGTAATATAACCGATATCCAAAGTTAAGATCGTTATAGACATAATATAACCGATATCCAAAGTTAAGATCGTTATAGACGTAATATAACCGATATCCAAAGTTAAGATCGTTATAGACGTAATATAACCGATATCCAAAGTTAAGATCGTTATAGACATAATATAACCGATATCCAAAGTTAAGATCGTTATAGACATAATATAACCGATATCCAAAGTTAAGATCGTTATAGACATAATATAACCGATATCCAAAGTTAAGATCGTTATAGACATAATATAACCGATGTAGAAGTCTATGCGTTTAGGGCCTACCAAAGCAATGTGCAACGTATACACGTTCTTGGCAAAGATCAAACATATCACAAAGAGTGATTAAAATTGGTCGTAAAAACGAACGCAAAGAAGAAGAAGATATAACCGATATCCAAAGTTAAGATCTATAGAACATATTTCGTGGGATTACATTGAAGTTTGGAGCTTGTGTCAATGTTTAACCACAGCCAACTCTAGATAACTAGACCAGACAACTGACTGGGGATTCTCTGACCTAGATCGGACCTAGATAGAAAAATGCAATCTTTTTGCAATTTTACTCAGTTCTGTGAGTCTATGGTTATTTATTGGTGACAAATATTCATAATATTGATATTTCTTATTGTTAAACTTAACCTGTTGCATAATATAACTTCGAGTTAGCATTTCTTCATCTTCTGCGTTCTCACTAGATTGTGATTTTGTGTCTGCCAGTTTATTTTGACAACTCGTGTGGAAGTGGTTTGTATATATATATTATATATATATGGCCCTTTTCATCTTTACAGACGGTCAATAGGCAAGTGTTTTACTGTGACAACTTCTGAGTTTTCGCTTTTCTCTCTTGTCGTTCAGCTCGTACATAAGTCTCTTCTCAAAAGACTCTGCGCCCTTCCGTAATTTGGCTTTCCACACAACTCTGTCATCAGCTAGTCCCTCCCATGTGCTGGATCTATAGAAAAGTTTTTCATTGAGGTTTTGCAGACATCTTTATATCTGAGCAGTGGTCTGCCCTGGTGCCTCTTCCTCCGAAAGTTCACAGAACAACATTTGTTTTGGTATGCGATAAGTTTCCATTCTTCTCACATGTCCCAACCATCTTAGTCGTCTACTGCTGAGCATGCCCATGATGGAAGGCAGATTTGCACGTTGTAGTACTTCAGAGTTGGTTATCTTGTCGTACCACCTGATGTTCATAATCTTGCGGAGACATCGAAGGTGAAAGATGTTAAGTCTCCTCTCGTGTCTTGAGTAGGCTGTCCATGTTTGTGAGCCATATAGTAAAGAACTAATTACACAGGCTCGATATATTTGAGTCTTCGGCTGCAATGTCAATTTTTTGTTGTCCAACGCTCGCTTTGATAGTATGCCGAATGTAGTAGCCGCACCCCTATACGAGCGTTGATTTGTGTAATTCTTTTCTTTTACTGAGCCACAGTCTGGAAGCCTGGTTTCCTGTAGCTCGGCTATGTCTACCTGCAGTCTCTAAAGTTCTCTGTCTATGACAGCTGTTTTCCTGATGTCTTTTGTTTTCGTCGGGTCTAGGTTGACAAGTCCGGGACACATGGTCCTTACGTTCCATGTGCCAAATCTAAGAGGTTTATTTGTCTTGTGTCTCTGTAACTGTTGCTTTCCGTGTTGTGCTCGAGAGGAAAGCAAAGATGAAGCGTCGCCTCTCTTTGTGCCTAGCCTGGGCAGCTGATATGGAGAATGTGCCTTGCCCATTTTTCACAAACCCCCTCTCTACCCTACTGTTTTTCCAAAGGAAAGACAAAGTCTATACGTTTGGAATCCAGCAGGGATTATATGTATGTCCGATATGTCCATTATATATATTATATATATAATGGACATATCTACATACTAGGCATGCATGCCCAATCCATCATGGTCTTCGTTATCTAATTATGGTCTCCAATGATTTACAATTTCTATGAATTCATTGCGGACGAATACAGAAGAAGAAGAACAAAAAAGCATGTTTTAATCAACGAGATTAGACATCTTAAACATATATAATTAATTATTTTTTTTTTGTTCATTATTTATGAAATTTTATGTTTTGCATTAGTTAATATATATTATATGCATTTAAACGCATAACTAATGCACACAAAAACGCCAATTCATGAGTCATGTAATTTCGTATTAATAAATGAGATATTCTTAATAGGAGAAGATTTAAGGGTTAAAAACAACTGTCGTCACTGCCTGTAATATCATTTTTTGATGCGGTGTAGAATAGGAGGGACATGAGCATGCGGAATTTAATGTCCGTATGGCATTAGGAAGTTTTCTTTATGACCTAATCATAAAAAAACTACCTTAGCCTTACCGTGAAGAACTCGGGTCTTCCGCATGGGAGTCACGCTTTAATCAGTTTTTTTTTTCGATCCAGAAGCACTTGAGCTTTCAGCTTTTTCGACTCGGTGTCATGGAAATCGTAACCCTTCAGTTTTATTGCCAAGAGCACCGTAAATCTGGAGAAGCTGTGGCTTTTTCTGCCATTTGGTGGAATTGAACCCGCACTCACAGAGGGCTTGTCACACCGTCGCCCAATGCGCTACGAACGCGCTGGTTCAGTTCGACCAGACACTCTATAGTTTTTTGTTTAAACGTTTGAAAAGTTCCTCATTTGTTGTCATATTTGGTCGGACAATTTGCAGAACGTTTTTTGAAGATTTGTTTTGAAATGTTTCCATCTTGTGAATAAGTCTTACGTATCATTTTTCAGTACTCACTACTGCTATGCTCTCCAACGTTTTTATATATTGGGGGTATCTATACAATGACTACAAGGTGCGGCGCCGTGTTCAGTCAATAATAATGACAATAATAATAATAGTTAAGTAATATTAATAATAAAAAAAATAGATGACAAATGTAATCCTGACTAATCCTGCTTAAGTAAAAAAAAACATATCGTGCTTACGAAAAAGCGAAACATACTGTTATTATGAAATACTTTTATTCTTGAAATTCTGATTAGTGTTTAATCCAGCGAGTAGCATAAAACGCCAGGGATGTATCATAAGTGTGCTATAGCGCCCTACGTCACCTCTTTGAACAGCGCTGTACAACTATATAATAACACTCCCATGACATTGCTGTTTGATAGTTTACATTTTATTGTAAAATCGAATCTTTTGGCTTTCCAGATTTTCTTGAGAAATGATAATAGTTTGATTTTATTTCTTGATTTTGTAAATAATGTCCTTTTTCTGAATCACTATCCTGCAATAGTTTACCTCCCAGGTATACATAATCCTGAACTTGCTCTATGATTTCATTTTGTAAAGTAATTGTGTTTTCTGATTTATGGTAATTTCTCATTATTTCATTTTTATGCGATGTAAATTGGTTCTATTCTGTTGTTAACGAAGTCCTATTGTTGGCATGCATTTATATAGATATGTCACTTGTGACAGACGTGAATACAATAGGGCAGCGGTTCTCAAACTTTGTATTACCGTGGACTCCCTTTTAATTACACTTTGCTACCATGGCCCACCAAAAGTATCTATATATGAAAATAGACATGAATGAGTTATCTGTGTGTTGCAATAGTAAACAATGTCTGCAATTTAACATTTTAATTAACCGCACAAAAAACATTAGGTCTATAATTAAGCTTAAAATTGTGTTTTTTTTTCCATTTGAAATGTCAAAGATCATAATATTTCTTCAAGTGCTTGATGACCGCCTGTGAGTTCCTCGTGGACCGCATTTTGAGAAACGCTGCAATAGGACATGGACGTCCACATACATTTTGTTTAGAAGGAGAAAAATGAAAAATATTTTAGTTTATAGTTTACTACGTGGAAATGGAGAAGGCCAGATTGATATAAAACACCAACAAGCTACAGACGTTCATCAATAGATGATTGCGTAGGATACTCAATCTACGATGGTATGATACGACCCCAAACAAAAACTTTAGGATAGAGCAAGATAACGGCAGGTGAAACATGAAATATGGAGTAGAAGGTGACAACAGATGGGACACACATACGGGGATAGAGCACGATAACGGCAGATGAAACATGAAATATGGAGTAGAAGGGGACAGATAGGACACACATACTGGATAGAGCAAGATAACGGCAGGTGAAACATGAAATATGGAGTAGAAGGTGACAACAGATAGGACACACATACTGGGATAGACAAGATAACGCAGGTGAAACATGAATATGGAGTAGAAGGGGCAACAGATAGGCAAAATACGGGGATAGAGAAGATAACAACAGATGAAACATAAAATATGGAGTAGAAGGTGGGCAGATAGGACAATATTGGGATAGAGCAAGATAACAACAGATGAAACATGAAAATGGAGAAAAGGTGGCAACAGATAGGACAAAATACTGGGATAGAGCAAGACAACGGCAGGTGAAACATGAAATATGGAGTAGAAGGTGGTAACAGATAGGACACCCATACTGGGATAGAGCAAGATAAGGCAGTGAAACATGAAATATGGAGAGAAGGTTTGACAGATAGGACACACATACTGGGATAGAGCAAGATAACGGCAGGTGAAACATGAAATATGGAGTAGAAGGTGGCAACAGATAGGACACACATACTGGGATAGAGCAAGACAACGGCAGGTGAAACATGAAATATGGAGTAGAAGGTGACAACAGATAGGGACACACATCTGGATAGAGCAAGATAACGGCAGGTGAAACATGAAATATGGAGTAGAAGGTGGAAAACAGATAGGACAATCCCGGGAAAAGAATAACGGCAGGTGAAAATGAAATGGAGTAGAAGGTGGCAACAGATAGGACACACATACTGGGATAGAGCAAGATAACGGCAGGTGAAACATGAAATATGGAGAGAAGGTGGCAACAGATAGGACACACACTGGGAAGAGCAAGATAACGGCAGGTGAAACATGAAAATGGAGTAGAAGGTGAAAACAGATAGGACACACATACTGGGATAGAGCAAGATAACGGCAGGTGAAACATGAAATATGGAGTAGAAGGTGGCAACAGATAGGACACACATACTGGGATAGAGCAAGATAACGGCAGGTGAAACAGAAATTTTGGAGTAGAAGGTGGAAAACAGATAGGACAAAATACTGGGATAGAGCAAGATAACGGCAGGTGAAACATGAAATATGGAGTAGAAGGTGGCGACAGATGGGACACACATACTGGGATAGAGCAAGATAAGGCAGGTAAAACATGAAATATGGAGAGAAGGTGGCAAACAGATAGGACACACATAGGGGGATAGAGCAAGATAACGGCAGGTGAAACATGAAATATGGAGTAGAAGGTGGCAACAGATAGGACAAACATACTGGGATAGAGCAAGATAACGGCAGGTGAAACATGAAATATGGAGTAGAAGGTGGCAACAGATAGGACACACAAAACTGGGATAGAGAAGACAACGGCAGGTGAAACATGAAATATGGAGAGAAGGTCAACATATAGGACACACATACTGGAATAGAGCAAGATAACGGCAGGTGAAACATGAAATATGGAGTAGAAGGTGACAACAGGTAGGACACACATACTGGGATAGAGCAAGATAACGGCAGATGAAACATGAAAATGGAGTAAAAGGTGGCAACAGATAGGACACACATACTGGGATAGAGCAAGACAACGGCAGGTGAAACATGAAATATGGAGTAGAAGGTGGCAACAGATAGGACACACATACTGGGATAGAGCAAGATAACGGCAGGTGAAACATGAATATGGAGAAAGGTAACAGATAGGATACACATATCGGATAGAGCAAGATAACGGCAGATGAAACATGAAATATGGAGTAGAAGGTGGCAACAGATAGGACACACATACTGTGATAGAGCAAGATAACGGCAGGTGAAACATGAAATATGGAGTAGAATGGCAACAGATAGGACACACATACTGGGATAGACAAGATCAACAGTTTGAAACATGAAATATGGAGTAGAAGGTGGCAACAGATAGACACATACTGATAGAGCAAGATAACCAGATGAACATGAAAAAGGGAGTAGAAGGGCAAAGATAGACAACATACTGAATGAGCAAGAAACGGCAGTAAACATGAAATATGGAGTAAGGTTGCAACAATAGGACACACATACTGGGATAGAGCAAGATAACGGCAGGTGAAACATGAAATATGGAGAAAGGTGGCACAGATAGGAAAACCCCTGGGATAGAGCAAGAAAAACGGCATGAAACATGAAATAGGGAGAGAAGTGACAACAGGTAGGACACAATACTGGGATAGAGCAAGACAATGCAGGTGAAACATGAAATATGGAGGAAAGGTATGAAGATAGGACACACATACTGGGATAGAGCAAGACAACGGCAGGTGAAACATGAAATATGGAGTAAAAGGGTTTGGGACAGATAGACACATACGGGGACAGAGCAAGATAACGGCAGATGAAACATGAAAATGGATAAAGATAAAAAGATAACACACATACTGGATAGAGCAAGATAACGGCAGGTGAAACATGAAATATGGAGTAGAAGGTGGAACAGATAGGACACACATACGGGGATAGAGCAAGACAACGCAGGTGAAACATGAAATATGGAGTAGAGGGGCGACAGATAGGGCAAACATACTGGATAGAGCAAGATAAGGGCAGGTGAAACATGAAATGGATGAAGATGGCAACAGATAGGACACACATACTGAAGAGCAAGATAAACGGCAGGTGAAACATAAAATATGGAGTAGAAGGTGGCAAACAGATAGGACAAAATACGGGGATAGAGCAAGATAACGGCGGGTGAACGAAATATGGAGAGAAGATCAACAGATAGGACACACAACGGGGATAGACAAGAAACCAAGTGAAACATGAAATATGGAGAGAAGGAACAGATAGGACACAATACTGGATAGAGAAGACAACGGAGGTGAAACATGAAATATGGAGTAGAAGGTGGCGACAGATAGGCAAACAAAAGGGGATAGAGCAAGATAACGGCAGGTGAAACATGAAATATGGAGAAAGATGGCAACAGATAGGACACACATACTGGGATAGAGCAAGATAACGGCAGGTGAAACATGAAATATGGAGAAAGGTGGCAACAGATAGGACACACATACTGGGATAGAGCAAGACAACGGCAGGTGAAACATGAAATATGGAGTAGAAGGTCGACAGATGGGGCAAACATACGGGGATAGAGCAAGATAACGGCAGGTGAAACATGAAAATGGAGTAGAAGATGGCAACAGATAGGCAACATATTGGGATAGAGCAAGATAACGGCAGGTGAAACATGAAATATGGAGTAGAAGGTGGCAACAGATAGGACACAATACTGGGATAGAGCAAGACAACGGCAGGTGAAACATAAAACATGGAGTAGAAGGTGGACAGATAGGCAAACAACGGGGATAGAGCAAGATAACCAGGTGAAACATGAAAATGGAGAGAAGGTGGCAACAGATAGGACACACATACTGGGATAGAGCAAGACAACGGCAGGTGAAACATGAAATATGGAGTAGAAGTGGCGACAGATGGGGCACACATACTGGGATAGAGCAAGACAACGGATGAAACATGAAATATGGAGTAGAAGGTGGAAACAGATAGGACACACATACTGGGATAGAGCAAGATAACGGCAGATGAAACATGAAATATGGAGTAGAAGGTGGAACAGATGGGACACACATACTGATAGAGCAAGATAACGCAGGTGAAACATGAAAATGGAGTAGAAGGTAAAAACAGATAGGACACACATACTGGGATAGAGCAAGATAACAACAGATGAAACATGAAATATGGAGAAAAGGTGGCAACAGATAGGACACACATACTGGGATAGAGCAAGATAACGGCAGATGAAACATGAAATATGGAGTAGAAGGTGGCAACAGATAGACACAATACTGGGATAGAGCAAGACAACGGCAGGTGAAACATGAAATATGGAGAGAAGGGGGCAACAGATAGGACACACATACTGTGATAGAGCAAGATAACGGCAGGTGAAACATGAAATATGGATGAGGTGGAACAGATAGGACACACATACTGGGATAGAGCAAGACAACGGCAGGTGAAACATGAAATATGGAGTAAAGGTGACAACAGGTAGGACACAAAACTGGGATAGAGCAAGACAACGGCAGGTGAAACATGAAATATGGAGTAGAAGGTGACAACAGATAGGACAAAATACTGGGATAGAGCAAGATAACGGCAGGTGAAACATGAAATATGGAGTAGAAGATGGCAACAGATAGGGCACACATACTGGATAGAGCAAGACAACGGCAGGTGAAACATGAAATATGGAGTAGAAGGTGACAACAGATAGGACACACATACGGGGATAGAGCAAGATAACGGCAGGTGAAACATGAAAATGGAGTAGAAGATGGCGACAGATAGACAACATACGGGGAAGAGCAAGATAACGCAGGGAAACATGAAAATGGAGAGAAGGTACAACAAAATAGACAACACATACTGGGATAGAGCAAGACAACGGCAGATGAAACAAAATATGGATAGAAGGTGGCAACAGATAGACACACATACTGGGATAGAGCAAGATAACGGCAGTGAAACATGAAATATGGATAGAAGATGGCAACAGATAGGACACACATACGGGGATAGAGCAAGACAACGGCGGTGAAACATGAAATATGGAGTAAAAGGGTTTGGGACAGATAGGCACAATACTGAAGAGCAAGATAACGGCAGAAACATGAAATATGGAGAAAGGTGGCAACAGATAGGACACAATTGGATAGAGCAAGACAACGGCAGGTGAAACATGAAATATGGAGTAGAAGGTGGCGACAGATAGGGCAAACATACTGGATAGAGCAAGATAAGGGAGGTGAAACATGAAATATGGAGTAGAAGGTGGCAACAGATAGGACACACATACTGGGATAGAGCAAGACAACGGCAGGTGAAACATGAAATATGGAGTAGAAGGTGGCGACAGATAGGGCACACATACTGGGATAGAGCAAGACAACGGCAGGTGAAACATGAAATATGGAGTAGAAGGTGGCAACAGATAGGACACACATACTGGGATAGAGCAAGATAACCAGGTGAAACATGAAATATGGAGTAGAAGGTGGCAACAGATAGGACACACATACTGGGATAGAGCAAGACAACGGCAGGTGAAACATGAAATATGGAGAGAAGGTGGCAACAGATAGGACACACATACTGGGATAGAGCAAGATAACGGCAGGTGAAACATGAAATATGGAGTAGAAGGTGGCAACAGATAGGACACACATACTGGGATAGAGCAAGATAACGGCAGGTGAAACATGAAATATGGAGAGAAGGTGGCAACAGATAGGACACACATACTGGGATAGAGCAAGATAACGGCAGGTGAAACATGAAATATGGAGTAGAAGGTGGCAACAGATAGGACACACATACTGGATAGAGCAAGATAACGGCAGGTAAAAACATGAAATATGGAGTAGAAGGTGGAAAACAGATGGGACACACATACTGGATAGAGCAAGATAACGGCAGGTGAAACATGAAATATGGAGTAGAAGGTGACAACAGATAGGACACACATACTGAAGAAAGATAACGGCAGATGAAACATGAAATATGGAGTAGAAGGTGGAAAACAGATAGGACAACATACTGGGATAGAGCAAGACAACGGCAGGTGAAACATGAAATATGGAGTAGAAGGTGACAGATAGGACACAAAATACTGGGATAGAGCAAGATAACGGCAGGTGAAACATAAAATATGGAGAAAGTGACAACAGATAGGACACACATACTGGGATAGAGCAAGACAACGGCAGGTGAAACATGAAATATGGAGTAGAAGGTGGCAACAGATAGGACACACATACTGGAATAGAGCAAGATAACGGCAGGTGAAACATGAAATATGGAGTAGAAGGTGGCGACAGATAGGACACACATACTGGGAAAAGAGCAAGATAACGGCAGGTGAAACATGAAATATGGAGTAGAAGGTGACAACAGATAGGACACACATACTGGGATAGAGCAAGACAACGGCAGGTGAAACATGAAATATGGAGTAGAAGGTGGCAACAGATAGGACACACATACTGGGATAGAGCAAGATAACGGCAGATGAAACATGAAATATGGAGAGAAGGTGGCAACAGATAGGACACACATACTGGGATAGAGCAAGATAACGGCAGGTGAAACATGAAATATGGAGTAGAAGGTGGTAACAGATAGGACACACATACTGGGATAGAGCAAGATAACAACAGATGAAACATGAAATATGGGGTAGAAGGTGACAACAGTTTGGGAAAATACGGATAGAGCAAGACAACGGCAGGTGAAACATGAAATATGGGGTAGAAGATGGCGACAGATGGGACACACATACTGGGATGGCAAGACAACGGCAGGTGAAACATGAACATGGAGTAGAAGGTGGAAAACAGATAGGACACACATACTGGGATAGAGCAAGACAACGGCAGGTGAAACATGAAATATGGAGGAAGGTGGCAACAGGTAGGACACACATACTGGATAGAGCAAGACAACGGCAGGTGAAACATGAAATATGGAGTAGAAGATGGCAACAGATAGGACACACATACTGGATAGACAAAAAACCGGCAGGTGAAACATGAAATATGGAGTAGAAGGTGGCAACAGGTAGGACACACATACTGGGATAGAGCAAGATAACGGCAGATGAAACATGAAATATGGAGTAGAAGGTGGCGACAGATAGGGCACACATACTGGGATAGAGCAAGACAACGGCAGGTGAAACATGAAATATGGAGTAGAAGGTGGCAACAGATAGGACACACATACTGGGATAGAGCAAGATAACGGCAGATGAAACATAAAATATGGAGTAGAAGGTGGCAAAAGATAGGACACACATACTGGGATGGGAGCAAGATAACGGCAGGTGAAACATGAAATATGGAGAAAGGTGGCAACAGATAGGACACACATACTGGGATAGAGCAAGATAACAACAGATGAAACATGAAATATGGAGTAGAAGGTGGCAACAGATAGGACACACATACTGGGATAGAGCAAGATAACAACAGATGAAACATGAAATATGGGGTAGAAGGTGACAACAGATGGGACACACATACTGGGATAGAGCAAGACAACGGCAGTGAAACTTTGAAATATGGGAGAAGATGGCAACAGATAGGACAAAATACTGGATAGAGCAAGACAACGGCAGGTGAAACATGAAATATGGAGTAGAAGGTGGCAACAGGTAGGACACACATACTGGATAGAGCAAGACAACGGCAGGTGAAACAATGAAATATGGAGTAGAAGTTTGAAGATAGGACAACATACTGGATAGAGCAAGACAACGGCAGGTGAAACATGAAATTGGAGTAGAAGGTGGCAACAGGTAGGACAAAATACTGGGATAGAGCAAGATAACGGCAGATGAAACATGAAATATGGAGTAGAAGGTGGCGACAGATAGGGCACACATACTGGGATAGAGCAAGACAACGGCAGGTGAAACATGAAATATGGAGTAGAAGGTGACAACAGGTAGGACACACATACTGGGATAGAGCAAGATAACAACAGATGAAACATGAAATATGGAGTAGAAGGTGGCAACAGATAGGACACACATACTGGGATAGAGCAAGATAACGGCAGATGAAACATGAAATATGGGTAGAAGGTGCAACAGATGGGACACACATACTGATAGAGCAAGATAACGGCAGGTGAAACATGAAATATGGAGTAGAAAGTGGCAACAGATAGGACACACATACTGGGATAGAGCAAGATAACGGCAGATGAAACATGAAATATGGAGAGAAGGTGGAAAACAGATAGGACACACATACTGGATAGAGAAAAGATAACGGCAGATGAAACATGAAATATGGAGTAGAAGGTGCAACAGATAGGACAAAATACTGGATAGAGCAAGATAACGGCAGGTGAAACATGAAATATGGAGTAGAAGGTGGCAACAGATAGGACACACATACTGGGATAGAGCAAGATAACAACAGATGAAACATGAAATATGGAGAGAAGGTGGCAACAGATAGGAAAACATACTGGATAGAGCAAGATAACGGCAGATGAAACATGAAATAGGGAGAGAAGGTGGCAACAGATAGGACACACATACTGGGATAGAGCAAGACAACGGCAGGTGAAACATGAAATATGGAGTAGAAGGTGGCAACAGATAGGACACACATACTGGGATAGACAAGATAACGGCAGGTAAAAACATGAAATATGGATAGAAGGTGGCAACAGATAGGACACACATACTGGGATAGAGCAAGACAACGGCAGGTGAAACATGAAATATGGAGTAAAAGGGTTTAACAGATAGGGCACACATACTGGGATAGAGCAAGATAACGGCAGATGAAACATGAAATATGGAGTAAAAGGGGGCAACAGATAGGACAACATACTGGATAGACAAGACAACGGCAGGTGAAACATGAAATATGGAGAGAAGGTAACAGATAGACACACATACTGGGATAGAGCAAGATAACGGCAGGTGAAACAGAAATATGGAGTGAAGGTGCAACAGATAGGACACACATACTGGGATAGAGCAAGACAACGGCAGGTGAAACATGAAATATGGAGTAGAAGGTGGCAACAGGTAGGACACACATACTGGGATAGAGCAAGACAACGGCAGGTGAAACATGAAATATGGAGTAGAAGGTGGAAACAGATAGGACACACATACTGGGATAGAGCAAGATAACGGCAGGTGAAACATGAAATATGGAGTAGAAGGTAACAGATAGGACACACATACGGTAGAGCAAGACAACGGCAGGTGAAACATGAAATATGGAGTAGAAGGTGGCAACAGATAGGACACACATACTGGGATAGAGCAAGATAACGGCAGGTGAAACATGAAATATGGAGTAGAAGGTGGCAACAGATAGGACACACATACTGGAAGAGCAAGACAACGAGTGAAACATGAAATATGGAGTAGAAGGTGGCAACAGGTAGGACACACATACTGGGATAGAGCAAGATAACGGCAGGTGAAACATGAAATATGGAGTAGAAGGTGGCAACAGATAGACACACATCTGATAGAGCAAGATAACCAGGTGAAACATGAAATATGGATAGAAGTGGCAACAGATAGGACACACATTGATAGAGCAAGACAACGGCAGGTGAAACATGAAATATGGAGTAGAAGGTGGCAACAGGTAGGACACACATACTGGGATAGAGCAAGATAACGGCAGATGAAACATGAAATATGGAGTAGAAGGTGGCGACAGATAGGGCACACATACTGGGATAGAGCAAGACAACGGCAGGTGAAACATGAAATATGGAGTAGAAGGTCAAACAGATAGGACACACATACTGGGATAGAGCAAGATAACGGCAGATGAAACATGAAATATGGAGTAGAAGGTGGCGACAGATAGGGCACACATACTGGGATAGAGCAAGATAACGGCAGATGAAACATGAAATATGGAGTAGAAGGTAAACAGATAGGACACACATACTGGGATAGAGCAAGACAACGGCAGGTGAAACATGAAATATGGAGTAGAAGGGGGACAGATAGGGCACACATACTGATAGAGAAGATAACGGCAGATGAAACATAAAATATGGATAGAAGATGGAAACAGATAGACACACATACTGGGATAGAGCAAGACAACGGCAGGTGAAACATGAAATATGGGGTAGAAGGTGGCAACAGATAGGACACACATACTGGGATAGAGCAAGATAACGGCAGATGAAACATGAAATATGGAGTAGAAGGTGGCAACAGATAGGACACACATACTGGGATAGAGCAAGATAACGGCAGATGAAACATGAAATATGGAGTAGAAGGTGGCAACAGATAGGACACACTTGGGATAGAGCAAGATAACAACAGATGAAACATGAAATATGGAGTAGAAGGTGGCAACAGATATAAACACATATTGGGATAGAGCAAGATAACAACAGATGAAACATGAAATATGGAGTAGAAGGTGGCAACAGATAGGACACACATACTGGGATAGAGCAAGATAACGGCAGATGAAACATGAAATATGGAGTAGAAGGTGGCGACAGATAGGGCACACATACTGGGATAGAGCAAGATAACGGCAGATGAAACATGAAATATGGAGTAGAAGATGGCACAGATAGGACACACATACTGGATAGAGCAAGACAACGGCAGGTGAAACATGAAATATGGGGTAGAAGGTGGCAACAGATAGGGCACACATACTGGGATAGAGCAAGATAACGGCAGATGAAACATGAAATATGGAGAAAGGTGGCAAACAGATGGGACACAATACTGGGATAGAGCAATAACGGCAGATGAAACATGAAATATGGAGTAGAAAGTGGCAACAGATAGGACACACATACTGGGATAGAGCAAGATAACGGCAGATGAAACATGAAATATGGAGTAAAGGTGGCAACAGATAGACACACATACTGGGATAGAGCAAGATAACAACAAGGAAACATGAAATATGGAGTAGAAGGTGGCAACAGATAGGACACACATACTGTGATAGAGCAAGATAACGGCAGGTGAAACATGAAATATGGAGTAGAAGGTGGAAACAGATAGGACACACATACTGGGATAGAGCAAGATAACGGCAGGTGAAACATGAAATATGGAGTAGAAGGTGACAACAGATAGGACACACATACTGGGATAGAGCAAGATAACGGCAGGTGAAACATGAAACATGGAGAGAAGGTATGACAGATAGGGCAACATACTGACAGAGCAAGATAACGGCAGATGAAACATGAAATATGGAGGAGAGATGGCAACAGATAGGACACACATACTGGATAGAGAAGACAACGGCAGGTGAAACATGAAATATGGGGTAGAATGTGCAACAGATAGACACACATACTGGGATAGAGCAAGATAACGGCAGATGAAACATGAAATATGGAGTAGAAGGTGGCAACAGATAGGACACACATACTGGGATAGAGCAAGATAACGGCAGATGAAACATGAAATATGGAGTAGAAAGGTCAAACAGATAGGACACACATACTGGATAGAGCAAGATAACAAATCAGATGAAACATGAAATATGGAGTAGAAGGTGGCAACAGATATAACACACATACTGGATAGACAAGATATACAACAGATGAAACATGAAATATGGAGTAGAAGGTGGCAACAGATAGGACACACATACTGGGATAGAGCAAGATAACGGCAGATGAAACATGAAATATGGAGAGAAGGTGGCGACAGATAGGCAACATACTGATAGAGCAAGATAACGGCAGATGAAACATGAAATATGGAGTAGAAGATGGCAACAGATAGGACACACATACTGGGATAGAGCAAGACAACGGCAGGTGAAACATGAAATATGGGGTAGAAGGTGGCAACAGATAGGCACACATACTGGGATAGAGCAAGATAACGGCAGATAAAAAATGAAATATGGAGAGAAGGTGGCAACAGATAGGACACACATACTGGGATAGAGCAAGATAACGGCAGATGAAACATGAAATATGGAGAGAAGGTGGCAACAGATAGGACACACATACTGGGATAGAGCAAGACAACGGCAGGTGAAACATGAAATATGGAGTAGAAGGTGACAACAGATAGGACACACATACTGGGATAGAGCAAGATAACGGCAGATGAAACATGAAATATGGAGTAGAAGGTGGCAACAGATAGGACACACATACTGTGATAGAGCAAGATAACGGCAGGTGAAACATGAAATATGGAGTAGAAGGTGGAAACAGATAGGACACACATACTGGGATAGAGCAAGATAACGGCAGGTGAAACATGAAATATGGAGTAGAAGGTGGCAACAGATAGGACACACATACTGGGATAGAGCAAGACAACGGCAGGTGAAACATGAAATATGGAGTAGAAGGTGGCAACAGATAGGACACACATACTGGGATAGAGCAAGATAACAACAGATGAAACATGAAATATGGAGTAGAAGGTGGCGACAGATAGGACACACATACTGGGATAGAGCAAGATAAACAGATGAAACATGAAACATGGAGTAGAAGGTATAAGATAGGACACACATACTGGGATAGAGCAAGATAACAACAGATGAAACATGAAATATGGGGTAGAAGATGGCGACAGATAGGACACACACTGAGGAAACCTCATAACAGCATCATGAGATAGTCCCTCGATGGAACCCCAGGATAATAGAGGTAAAGGAAGGCACAGAAACACATCGAGGTGTGAGTTGGAAACGGAATGCAAGAAAATGGGAAAGAGAGTGGAGAGATCTGGTCAAGATAGCCTTGGATAGGAGGGCTTGGAAAACCCTGGTTGTGGACATATGCCTCCCTAGAGCTCTTTCCACGCCCATTTATTTCCTCAATTTTAAGCTTAATTCAAGGAAGTAAAAAATTTTTTTTTTTTAAATTACAATCCCAACTACTCGTCAATAAATAAACATATAACAGTGTATATACTAAATTGAAGAAACTGGACAACCCAATAGAATAACAAGGTTAAAAAGTACTATAAGTAAATAGTAGAAGTAAAACTAGAAAGACTTCTTATAAAGGAAGCAACTCTATGGCGCAGTGTGCGGCTTAAAGCGTGTAACGGACTTCCGCCGTGGCGCAGTGTGCGGCTTAAAGCGTGTAACGGACTTCCGCCGTGGCGCAGTGTGCGGCTTAAAGCGTGTAACGGACTTCCGCCGTGGCGCAGTGTGCGGCTTAAAGCGTGTAACGGACTTCCGCCGTGGCGCAGTGTGCGGCTTAAAGCGTGAAAGAGTTAAGGTGAAGAAGAAGAAGACTAGCATAAAACTGTATTACAGAAAATTCATTTTCCAGGAGTGGCACTTGTTCCCTCTCTCATACAGATATATACGATTATTGTCATCCCCATTCTTACAAGTTCTTAAAAGTGGGAAGGTAATCGCTCTTAGGCTCAAATCACATACACATCACATAGAGTGGTTAACAAGTGGTCGATATGTGAGCTTGAAGAAAAGTAGAAGACACACACAGATATATACGATTATTTTCACCAACATTCCAACAAGTTCTTAAAAGTATGAAGTATTGCTTAACATATGTCTCAAATTGCTGGGGTTGTTTTCGATGGGAATTTCTCATGTTTGCTACTGAAAAACACGACTCACTTTTGGATATTTATCATTCAGACATTTGTATATCTTTTGTCAATTCAGAGAATATCGTCTGCTCGCACTACATACCGCATGCGGCACACAAGACAATATTTGTCTTACTCTATCCGCCATCAACAACAGGTGATGATAAACAGACTGTATATCAGATGTCGGCACAGATCAAATTATCTGAAGTTAGGCTCAGAATGTTTAAGATGAGGTTACGTGCCCGTCAACATAGAAACATAGAGATTTAATAGCACATACTGCGAACGTATTGATAGCCAGAATGTATGTGATTTTTACATTTTATCTATTTCTTGAATTTTTCACATTTTCTGTTATTGGTTTTCTTTTTCTGTCTTCTTTTCTTTCTCTTTCTTTTTCCCTTTCTTTCTTTCTTTTTTCTTGATATCTTCCCTTTCTCTTTCTTTCTTTTTTCTTTCTTCTTTCTTCCTCTCTGTTTCTTTCTCCTTTTCTTTTTCACTTTCTTTCCCCATTTCTTTCTTCTCTTTCCCTTCCTCTCTTCTCTCTTTCTCCCTTCCTTTTTTCTTCTTCTTTCTTTCTTTCTTCTTTTCTTTCTTCTCTTTCTTTTTCTCCCTTTCTTTCTTTCATTTCACCTTTCCCACTTTCTTTCTTTCTTTCTCTCTTTATTTCTTTCAGTTTTTCTCCATTTCTTTCTTTCCACCTTTCTTTCTTTATCCATTTCTTTCTCATTCTACCTCTCTCTCTCTTATTTCTCTTTCATCTCTCATCTTTCTGTTCCTTGTTTCTCTTAAATTCTCTCATTTCACTTTGTTATCTCTAATTTCTCTTCTTTCATCTATATGTCTTTCTTCCAGTCTCTATTTCCTACTATACTTTTGTTTTCATTGATATCTTATCGTCTAATTGTTATTTTTATAGCTCTTTATCTCTTACTTTCTCCTTCACTTTTTATCTCTTCTATTCTCTTCTCATCATCATCTCTCTCTCTCTTTCTTTCTCTCTCTCGATCTTCCTCATATGCTATGTTGATTGACATAACGATCAATGTGCCTCCGGCTCCACAACTTACTGTTTCTGATGCAGTTAAACGATTAGACAAAAATTTCCTTTTTAAAAACGAAATGCAGTGCGATTTAGCCTGCTATCATACGCCTTCTTTTTGTCGATTTTGGGTCTATTTTCCTGTATACTTTACCTGCTGTATATCTGTACTCTAGCCTTCACGCTATCATTTTCATAATTCTATATCATTTTTACAGTGAAGTGACACGTGAAGTTTTAACTTCTTGTCGTATCTAGTCGGGGTCTCTATGACGAATGGGTTAAGACGTTTACATGTCGTTCTGGTGGTTTTTGGTTCGAATTCGGACAGAGTCATATGTGTAATTTTGTTATGAAATCCATATGATTATTTCAGGAGCTACGGAGTTTATGCTTTGTGCAACACTCTCGACAGATGTCGTGCCATATCTGTAGACAGGGGCGGAGGCATATCGAGAAACCTGGTGCAATGATAATAATCTCTCGTCATCAGACCCGTTAGATTCTAGATCTTGTCGGATACCGTAAAGTGACATGGGAAACTTCACTTTGTGTTGATCATTTCTAGCTAATTTTTCTGTGAAGTGAACAGAGAAACTTAATTTCTCATTAATCTTTTTGAGTTGTTTATTCCATGTACAATGTTAATATAAGTGTTAGAGAAAAGACCTCAGTATATCACGGACAGAGAAGAGAATAAATAGATATATCCAGAAAGAACTCAAAATCAAAGAAAACTGGCTGATGCTGCAAATAAAAATGAGAAAATTGAAGTATTTTGAACATATAAAGAAACACGGAGGGTTGGGGAAGACCATTGTGGAAGGATACATCCCGGCAGAGAGAAGATGAAGACCAGGGAGAAGATGGATTCAGGATGTAACTGATGATTTCAACATGACGGCTGCAGAGGCGGGGCATATGGCACATGCTAGAAAGAAATTCCGAAGAACTGTTAGGATAACGAAGTTCTGCTTAGGACAAGCTATTTGATGAAACATAACAACTGTATCATTATGAACAGTCTTCGAACTGTCTAATAACCTGCTGCCTTGCAGGTCAGTTGGGGACAGCCAAAGGCTGACGGAGAGCGAACCCAGTAAACGCTGGATGAAACCGGACACATCGCCGAAGGATAAGCACCAGAGCTCCAAATCGCGCTGAAAATGTAACGAAAACACACCCATGCTAAGGTTGCATGAATCAGATTTCCACATGAATGAGATTTATGGGGAAATCGGGTACATCAGTCTAAGCGGTGATCGCGAGAGAGAGAGAATTGTCTAACTTGCTGATGACGACTAAGTACAACGAGGCAACACACAACCAGACAACTATTACCAGTCTTCAAACTGTCTAAGTTGTTGATGGGACTAATATTTCCACAATTGAAAGAATATGTAACACATAGAGACATGCTAAAAGTCACACAGAAACAAATAGATGAAATCAAACAATCTCTGCGTGTTGGAGATAAATATAATACAGATACAGATCACAGCTGCTTGAAACCTGTGTTGACATGATGTTCTCTGTCATGAATCATGCATATAACATGACAGCTCTCGATACATGAAGCCCACATTATAAGTAATTGACATTATACAATATTACTGAATAACACTTCGTTCGGGGAAAGGAAGCCATTACTATTTTATTACGTAGTAATCACATTCAGTTACCATGGTTTTCTTCTTTACAGTACTGTTTCCGCGGATTAGAACGTGAGCCCTTCACTTTTCTACGCCCATGTGTCAATAAATAGTTCAAAATCTTAATGTGTTTTTGACCTTTCCAGAAAATTAGCAACAACAAAACAAACAACTGTTGTCAATACGGACTACATGGATATTTATTATTCTGACAGGTGGGGATTGAACTTATATCCTTCGGATCATAACCAAAAGGAACTTATTGATAACCAAAAGCAGAAAGATATATGACATATGCTGTAACCTTCTTATATCTTAATATTTCGCTTTGTTCTAACACTTATTAGTAATCACTTCTGTGGGTTGGTGAGTAAGCAAGTTATAGACAGATAAACAATCTACGTGTCTCAACTAGACAGTCATTTGTGTTTGTATAATTCCAGAATGTGATTGTTGTGTAAAATATTATTAAAGCTTGAATGTGGTCTCATATTCTCTCTCTCTCTCTCTCTCTCTCTCTCTCTCTCTCTCTCTTCTTCTTCTTCTTCTTCTTCTTCTTCTTCGCTCTTTACAACCAATTTTAATCACTATTTGTGATATGTTTGATCTTTGCCAAGAACGTGTATACGTTGTACATTGGTTTGGTAGGTCCCTAAACGCATAGAGTTCTACACGTTTAGGACACATGCATCCGATCTCATCCAAACCTCTTTAGTCGCCTCTTACGACATGCGTGGCAGGTAACAGTGGTCCTATTCTTTACACCCCAAATTTGGGCCCGGTAACCACTCAGGCGTCTCTTTTCTCTTTCTCTCTCTCTTTTTTCCTCTCTCTCTCTCTATCTCGCCCTCTCTCTCTATATATATATCTCTTCCTCTCTCTCTCTCTCTCTCTCTCTCTCTGTCTATCTATCTCTCTTGCCTTGGAAGTCGTTGAAGCTTACGCCTGGGTGGTGCCGGGGCCCGCAAGAAGTAACAAATAGTACCACTGCGACATACAAGGCATGTCGTAAGAGGTGACTGATGTAGCGGCATCGGAAGCTACCTAATGAATAAAAGCGTCGCATAAATCGGATCTTCTGGCTTTCTTGTAGATGCGTAATTGACACAAGTTACAATCGCTCTTAGGCTCAGATCACATACACATCACACAAGTGGCTTAACAAGTGGCCGATATAGAAAGTTTGGCGAAGAAGAAGAAGGTTACAAGCTTTATAATTATATTTTATATTTTTCTTGTATATTAAAAACATAATTTGTTTTGTACCGTACGACGGCAACTCTATTATCAAATTTTTACGACCTTTGGCGGTGTTTTTAGACGTTATCTTACGAGTGTTTTCTTTGAATATGTCATTCACTGAATGGGGAAAAAAAAGTGGTTTTCTCAAGTCCATTATAACGTGCTATCATTTTTGTTGATCGTTTGTTTCCGAGTTATTGAATTTTTCATTGATGTTTTATTCCTTATCCAATCAGATTCGGTGCGTTCTTTGTTAACCATTATTATTACATTTTTTTGGGGGGCTGCTGCTGCTAAAAACCACTCTGCTGAAGATTGTATTGCTCACAGAGACGGCTCAAAAGGGCTGTGTTTGTTTTCTTTAGGAAATGTCCCGGTGAATCGAAAGTTTTTATTAATTTATTTTAGAATTATCAGCTGTGTATTTGTTTGTAAGATGTAGCATGATCTAATTATAACTCATTATATCTGCTGTGTCGTTGTTTGCCTTAAAGTACATTTTTGGAATCAATAAGTTGAGCTGAGAATCTAGTTGTTCTTCTGTTTTGGAATCAATAAGTTGAGCTGAGAATCTAGTTGTTCTTCTGTTTTGGAATCAATAAGTTGAGCTGAGAATCTAGTTGTTCTTCTGTTTTGGAATCAATAAGTTGAGCTGAGAATCCAGTTGTTCTTCTGTTTTGGAATCAATGTTGAGCTGAGAATCTAGTTGTTCTTCTGTTTTGGAATCAATAAGTTGAGCTGAGAATCTAGTTGTTCTTCTGTTTTGAAATCAATAAGTTGAGCTGAGAATCTAGTTGTTCTTCTGTTTTGGAATCAATAAGTTGAGCTGAGAATCCAGTTGTTCTTCTGTTTTGGAATCAATGTTGAGCTGAGAATCTAGTTGTTCTTCTGTTTTGGAATCAATAAGTTGAGCTGAGAATCTAGTTGTTCTTCTGTTTTGTTGGTAATTACTTCATATCTTCTAAGGGTAATCTTTATTGTCAATACAGGCATTATGACGATATGTTGTTGTTGAAGAGTTGGTCATATGACGGTTTTGACATTTCAACGGTGGACCTGAACATAATCCTCCGTGACTGATTTTGATAGAACCATCATCATTGCACTTTGATGAATAACCATGCGTGCTCCGATCTCTTTCTTTCAAAGGAAGAAATTCGTTCCAAAATTCGTGAGCATAGTGTTTTGCTATTTTCACGCAAAATACATGATGAAAACCAATGTTTGTTGACAAGTCATCATCAAATAGCTTGTCCAGATCAGAACTTTGCTACCCCAACAGTCCTTCGAAATTTCTTTCTCTTATAGGCCAGATGTCCCGCCTATGGAGCCGTCATCTTCAAACCATCAGTTACATCCTGAATCCATCTTCTCAGTTGTCTTCCTCTTCTTCTCTTTGCCAGTATGCCTCCTTCCATGATGGTCTTTCCCAGCCCTTCGTGTCTTCGTGTCCAAAACACCTCATTATCTCATTCTTATTTGTAGCATCAGCCGGTTTTCTTTGATTTTGAGTTCTTTCTGTATAGATCTGTTTGTTCTCTTCTCTGTCCATGATATACGGAGGACTCTTCTGTAACACTTATATTCAAAAGTACTTATTTGTTTTTCAACTGCATTGTTAAATATCCATGCTTCACACTCATATGTTGCCACTGGGAATATGCATTCTCGTAGTATTCTGATCTTTGTTTTCCTATCAGTTCCGTTTCATACTGTTTTCAGTTGTTTAATGTTTTGTAAAGCCTTGTTTGCCTTCTTTTAATTTCCTTCATACCATTTCCTTCATACCATTTCCTTCATACCATTTCCTTCATACCATTTCCTTCATACCATTTCCTTCATACCATTTCCTTCATACCATTTCTAAGTTTTTATAAGTAGACGAAGAATATCTATGCGATTACGTCACATATGTCTTCCACTAACATTCCAAGTTTTATCAGAAACGATAATATGATTGCACAATTATGAAATTCTAGCAATGGTCCTAAATTTGTAAACGGACTATAGATAGATCTATTTGCTTTCACATCTGTCCATGATATATTCCATATTACTGTTAACTTATCAAGTCATATTCCATATTACTGTTAACTTATCAGATCATCTTCTTAGAACATAGTCTCCTTATATACTACAGAGTGTTCAAGATAAAAGCAGCCACATTGACAAATCAAAAGTTGCCAGGTACGCATTGCGTTTTGTTTATTTACCATTTAAACGGTCCTGACTAGCTCTTCCTTTGTCACATTTGTCATTTCCTTTTCCCGCACCATAATTACACACTAGTCACAAAAACACTTGCGCCTTTGACCTAAACTACGTCATAATGGAACCTTCTAATTTTCATAAACGTATGCCAGATAGATTTCCTTGACGGGGTTGCCTTTATCTTGAACACCTTGTATGTCAAGAAAACTTTCTTATATTTCAAACCAAAATATTTCTAGTAGCGATTACAAACCGTCGTGCGTGAATTGCTAGTAACTTCACATATCTAAACCATCTATGTGGGAGGAAGGCGTACCAGTTACTTTTCTCAATTTTTAAGCATCGTTACGTGAATTGAGCCTAGCACATTTATTTTACTTGATTTAAAAAAGCGAACGTTACGTAACTAGCACTCTTCCGCCCCACCATCCTGTGTTTACATCTGATGATAAACTGTTAGTTTTGTTCTTTCCTGGAACTGTTTCCTGTCTGATACCCGTTCAGGAAGTACAGATTCTAGACGTGAATGAAAGAATACATGAGTGTATAAGTGGGTATCTGTTAACGCAAGGAATGCTGGGAGATAATTTGTGATGAGCAGCGCTAATGTCTAGAAAGTAAAGACTAATGATGGTTAGAAGAGAACATTCAACAATATTGTGGGGGGAAAGCACTCGAGATGAAGAAGATAATGCGGAAACAGATGGTAAGCGGTTCGTTGATGAGGGAATGGTTGCTAATAGTGGATGTATGAGTAATGGCAGATGTGGGATTACTTACTGTACGGATGTTTGTATAAATTAGAGTATTTGAAATGTAGGGAAGTGGATCTTAGAGATATGTCTGTGTGGGACTAGAGAGTGAAGGTGAGGGGGAGGGGACGGGACTGGGGAGTGGAGGTGTGGGTCTGGAGAGTGAAGGTGTGGGATTGGAGAGTGAAGGTGTGGGAATGGAGAGTGCAAGTGTGGGACTGGAGAGCAAAAGTGTGCTACTGGAGAGCAAAGGTGTACAACTGGAGAGTGAAGGTGTGCGTGGGCTGGAGAGCAAAGATGTGCGACTGGAGAGCAAAGGTTTATGATTTAAGAGTATCGAGTTATCCGTGTCAGGAGAGCGAAGGTGGCTGCTTGGAGGGTACTATTTTTACCCTGGAAAACGAAGCCATATACAGCACACATATATATATAATAATAATACTTCCTCTCGTACCGTTATACGTTACATAGGGCCTGCAAGTAATTTCTCCATACCACTCTATCCTGGGCAACTCGTTCAATCTCCTCCATGGAACTGAGACCGATATTTCCTGCCTCTCTCAGCAAAGTTTGCTTCAGGGTCTCCTTAGGTCGACCTCTCTTTCTTGAACCCTTGCATCCCACTTCAATGCCTGCTTTGATATTCTTTGATCATTTCTCCTCAAGGTGTGCCCAACATATCTCCATCTTCTCTCTCTTATAACAGTTGTCACTAGTGGTTGACCAGACATGTCTCTGATTTCATCACTTCTCCTGAATTCGTTCCATTTTATATTCATTATTTTTCGCAGACATCTATTTTCAAATGCATTCAACTTGCTTTCTATATCTTTAGTCATTTTCCAACTCTCGTAGGCATATGTTAGGATTGATACAACATTTGAATTGAAAATTCGTAATTTAGTTTTAATACTATATAACTTGCAGTTCCATATTTTATTTAGACTTTTAAAAGCTGATGTTGCTTTGCCAATTCGTATCATAATTTTTTTTTTAACATTTCCTTTGCAATCAAAATTGCTACCCAAATAGGTGAACTGCTCTGTTATTTTTATCATTTTAGATTCCAGTGTGATATCTGCATTACTTGCCATAGGTGTCTTCATTATATTTGTTTTTCATAGCTTATCTGCAGTCCAACTTTTGATGCTATAGATGACAAGTTGTCTGTTTTTCTTTGCATATCTTGGTTGTTTCTACTTAACAAGGCAATATCATCTGCAAAATCCAAATCTTCT
Organism: Arion vulgaris; assembly: GCA_020796225.1. Lineage (NCBI taxonomy): Eukaryota > Metazoa > Mollusca > Gastropoda > Stylommatophora > Arionidae > Arion > Arion vulgaris. The sequence continues at coordinate 49,268,166 of CM036760.1, read as the reverse complement.
AGTTGACTATTTTAAATATATATGCTGCACATTTATTTATTGAAACAAATGAAACAACATATCACTCATCAAATAGCTTGTCCTGAGTAGAACTTTGCCACTCTAACAGTCCTTCCCAATTTCTCTTTCTCTTAGGCCAGGTGTCCCGCCTCTGCAGCCGTCATGCTCAAACCATCATTTACATCATATAATTCCCAAACTTTTTCCACCCACCCCAAACTTTGCACGACAAAAACTTTGTAACGTCCGCTCCCTATTACAACACAGTTTGCAAACGCCTCCCCCTCCCCACATATATATACATGCTCTATTTTCACTTTGACATAGAAAATTAATATATATTTCTGTCATACATGGTCAATTTTCAAATGATTAAATACATGAAATAGAAAATTGATGAAAAAAGGATCGTGTAAGATGGGCATAAGATGAATTAAAATGCAGAGTTCAAATTTTTAATGATTATTCAATCGCAAAATCATGAAGAAAACTCCCTTCCCTCCAAATGCTTCTGAACCCACAACCGCCCCCCTGGAATGCTTCAGCGCCCACTGAGGAGCGGTACCGCCCACTTTGGGAACCCATGATTTACATAATGAATCCATCTTTTCCGTGATTTTTCTCGTCTCCTCGTTGACGGGAAGCCTCCTTCCATGACAGTCTTCTTCAGTCATTCGTGTCTCTTTACATGTCCAAAATACCTCCATTTTCTCATTTTTATTTGTAGCATCAGCCAGTTTTATTTGAAAAGAAGTTAGAACATAAATTTCAAAATAACAGGAGAAAAATAATGAAACATGACTAGCGGACTTGATCAAGGTAAGAAATAATACCACAGATCACGTAAATGTAAGCTTCGGCAAAGCACTAAATATCTGTTAGGTTTTGAAGAGTATTTATGATAGAGATAAGGCTAGATTTGTGATGTGCAGTAAATGATGTATCGGCTTGGAACAAAGCGGTCGATTTATGTGATGTTTCATATTCATGAGGTTCTTCTGCTAATAGAGATGTAATGTGTAGTCTAATCGCACAGATCAAGTAACTACAGTTGTAGACTTGTCATTAGAAGAGAAGGGCATTGCCGTTAACAGATGCACGCACATAAACAGGATGAATTAAAATTTAAAAAAAGTAAAGGAACCCTTTCATACCTCGTGGTATATTGGTCAATACAGTGTTAGGCCTGTTTTTTTCATTGACCGTCGGCACACGATGGGTGATGTGGTCAGCATCACGCCGGCCGCCTTTACTTTCCCAGAGCATGTCTGGTACCCAGTTGAGGCTGGGTCGACCTGAGAACCTTCGCGGTCGGGAAAAATTCCACGCACATTGCGGGAGCTGAACCCAGACCACCAGCCTTGCGAAGCGAGTTCACTAACAACTACGCTACAGCGGCTCTTAAACAGGATGAATTGATTTATATAAATTTCATCAGTGGCGGCTCGTCATTAAGGGCCAGTGGGGCCGGGCCCACCAAAAATAAGATGTAACGTGTATTTATTTTATACATTAAAATATATCCTAACCGAAGCCATGATTTTTCCGAAAATTTCTTTCTGGCACCACCAATAAAAATGATCACGAGCCGCCACTGAATTTCATCATTGCACTTCGGTAACGAGATGGATAGTAACATCAACTCTAAGACGTCCAAACGCCACGCTAAGTGGTGTATGTATTGGTCCCCAATTTACAAACGCCACTCTGTAGGGCGTTTTTTAAACCTAAGAGTAAAGCAGCTGTAGTAAATTTATATTCCAGTCCACCTTTATTAATTTAACCTTAGACCGTTCATAATTTCCGGCTTAACATGTGGACTTAGCTGTTTTAGATTTGAGTTCAGTAAAATGGGTAAAAATCGGCAACAAATTTCAACTGATTTTTTAAACTACAATTTCAATCTTCTTTCTTCTTCTTCTTCTTCTTCTTCTGCGAACGCTCCATATCGACCACGTATTAAGCCACTCTTTGTGATTTGTGTGTAATCTGAGCATAAGAGCGATTAAGCGTTGTGCCAAGTTATGCGCCTATTGTGACTAGGCCAGAACATTCGATTTCTTGCCAGCATTTTATTTACTATGGTTGCATTCCCTAAACTGTGGGACGGAAGGGTTTGCCACTTTGACGTCATCTTACTAGAGTATGATGATCGACGTCCGAAAAGTATCGTCCTTCGCCAATGCTTGGGTTTGTATCGGTCAACACCTCTGCATTATCGACATTACTTTTCTACCCACGGTGAGTTTATTCCTGAATAGGAGTGTTTGTTTTCAGCCGTTTCGGATCACGTGTCGGTACTTGGCAATTTGCAATGTCTACTCTGTATTTTCCCTGTCCGCGGGAAACACTGGACTGGGGCTGCTCACATATATATTAGAGGGTCGTTTCATTCGGCGCTAGCAACGCAACTCAAATTTTGCGTTCGCCAACATCACACACCCCAGTTCTTCCGGGGATGTTAGTTGCTAGTGCAATAGTACCTTGCCCGGTTGTCCTAGTGAGGGCAGTTTCGTTAGGCACTAGAACGCAACTTTGAGATTTGCGCTCGGCCAACCTTACCCACAAAATGTATCTGCGCTTGGCCACTGATACGGAGTTTACTGCAATCTTTCCCTGTGTCGCCACGACATGTTGTCTCTTTTCCGACGATTCTTGTCAAGAGTTGGCAGATGAGTGTGACCATTGTTTCGATGGGACGTGCCTCAGAACGACTCGTACCTTGTCAGTTTTATGATTTGTATTTTAACGAATCAGCTTTTCCCATCGGCCGGGAGAGATGTGCAGAAATAATCACGCTGGGATTTTGCTCGTCTTGTGTTGCGAGCAGATCTCATCAAACATAACTGCGTCTGCACTACTAACAATACCTGTAGCTCTCCATCGATCCCTACCCGATTAGCCAGGCAGGATCCTATGTCTTTTACCAGGGTCACCAAGTGGAGGTATGGTAGGATCTTGAATAGTGCCAGCTCACTAAACCTGGCCCGACGTTGTCCCTAGAATTGCGCTTTTGACCCCTAATTTCAATCTGAAATATGGGCTTCTCATTGTGACATATCAATTGCTTTTAAAATTGTTATTTATTCCTACAAACTGATTAAACTGTCCTGGATTGTGTAATTATTAGTATAGCATGAATATAAACACGTTTTATGGCTTTCAGTTGTATAAGATATATTCAAATTGAGGGATGAGTACAATTTTGTTCTCATTTTACTATTTTATGCTTTTTTTCTTCCTACTAAAAGTTATTTGGCATTTCTTGTTTCTTATTCACAAATATTTTACCAATGTAAGTAAACAGAACATTCAGTTCTAAACATTTTGACATATGATATATGCTTCATATATTAAAAAAAAACAGTTTAAAACAAAATTAATAACATCTGTCTATATAAAATGTATTATTTTAAAAATGGTGTGTAAAACGTGGTTTTGCCTAGTCCTCCTCCAAGACTAGATTAACACCAAGTGATGGATTAGTTCATTGATTGTTACAACCATCATAACTGTTCTTTGGTGAAGCGATAGGTACTGGCATCAAGAGATGAATGCTCACATCAAGAGATGAATGCTCACATCAAGAGATGAATGCTCACATCAAGAGACGAATGCTCACATCAAGAAATGGATACTCACATCAAGAAATGGATACTCACACCAAGAGATGAATGCTCACATCAAGAGATGAATGCTCAATCAAGAGATGAATGCTCACATCAAAGATGAATAAAAACAGCTTGAAAGAGTGTATTATAATAATCATCGTCAGCAGTTTCCGTCACCGCATCGAAAGATGGCTGCATTGGATGTCAAGATTTCTTGTATCTTATCTTGATGTTGCACTTGCACCATCTAAAATCTTGTCTTGAGCAGAAGTTTACCACTCTCATAGTCTTTATGAATTTCTATCACAAGCCTGCTGTCCCGGTTCTACAGCCGACATGTTAAGATCATCAGTCATAACCTGAATCCATCTTCTCCCTGGTCTTCCAATCTTTTCTTTGCTGGGATGTCTCATTCCTTTATAATCTCCTCCTATCGTTCGTGTTTTTTATGTCCAAAATAAGCTCTCTGTGAGTGCGGGTTCAATTTCGCGGGCTGACAGAAAAGCCACAGGTTCTCCAGATTTACGGTGTTCGCGGCACCGAACCGAGGGTTACGATGTCCATGGCACCGAGCCGAAGAGCGAAAGCTCAAGTGCTTCTGGATCGGAAATAAAAAATGTCCAAAATACATCAATTTTCTTTTTTTTTTGGTTGTAGCATAGGTCAGCCATCTTTGATTTTGAGCTCTTCTGGCTAGGTCTATATATTCTCTTCGTCTTATCCTATGATATATGTGAGGATTCTTCTATAACAATTATATTCAAAAGCTTATATATGCTTTGCCACTGCCTTGTTAAATACTCATGTAGTACTTGATCAGGCTGTAATTTGTTAATTTTTGTGTTGTCAATTCCACTTGTGTCTCGGTCTTCCTCTTTCTCTCCGTCTTTCAAATGTCCCTTTGATAACATTTAGATCAATGTATAACCAATTGCGTGCATAGTCTCTAACGGCTGCGCGTGCCTCCTCGCTTTTTCACGCGAACGAGGCTCCCAGCGAATAAGGGACAAGGTAGCGTCTGCTATTAAGACTCGCTCGCTCGCGGTCTTATTGGTGGTGTGTGTGTCCGTATATCGGAGTTTCTCGGTCGCGATGAGATGCAGTCAGTCTAAAATTTTAAACGCTCGACGGTGGTCTCGTTAAAAGGCCTGGCTCTCGCAACGAGCTTGTGGGTCCGCAGGTAGTAACATGGTGTCGTTCTTTGCTTCGCGAGGCGCAAGTCTTGCCGGCAAATCTGTGGTCGTTTCGCTTCAATTTCGCATTTTCGCCGGGGACGTCGGGATCCGCTCTGCACAGAGCGCTGTCTCCTACCCGAGCATTGTCGGTCCAGTCTCGTCCATGACAGCTATCTGGTTGATCCTGCCAGTAGTCATATGCTTGTCTCAAAGATTAAGCCATGCATGTCTAAGTTCACACTGTCTCACGGTGAAACCGCGAATGGCTCATTAAATCAGTCGAGGTTCAATGGATGACACGATCCTACTTGGATAACTGTGGCAATTCTAGAGCTAATACATGCTTACCAAGCTCCGACCCTCGTGGAAAGAGCGCTTTTATTAGTTCAAAACCAATCGCCGTTACCCTTTGCGGGGTGCGGCGTCCCACTGGTGACTCTGGATAACTTTGTGCTGATCGCATGGCCTCATGTGCCGGCGACGCATCTTTCAAATGTCTGCCCTATCAAATGTCGATGGTACGTGACATGCCTACCATGTTTGTAACGGGTAACGGGGAATCAGGGTTCGATTCCGGAGAGGGAGCATGAGAAACGGCTACCACATCCAAGGAAGGCAGCAGGCGCGCTACTTACCCACTCCCGGCACGGGGAGGTAGTGACGAAAAAAACAATACGGGACTCTTTCGAGGCCCCGTAATTGGAATGAGTACACTTTAAACCCTTTAACGAGGATCTATTGGAGGGCAAGTCTGGTGCCAGCAGCCGCGGTAATTCCAGCTCCAATAGCGTATATTAAAGTTGTTGCAGTTAAAAAGCTCGTAGTTGGATCTCAGGCGCAGGCGGGCGGTCCGGCTTGCGCCGGTTCACTGCCCGTTGTCTCCTGCCCTACCGTCTGCCGGCTCTCTCCCGTGGGCGCTCTTCACTGAGCGTCGCGGGTGGCCGCCGTTTACTGAAAAATTAGAATGTTCAAAGCAGGCCTCAGCTGCCTGAATAATGGTGCATGGAATAATGGAATAGGACCTCGGTTCTATTTTGTTGGTTTTCGGAACTGGAGATAATGATTAACAGGGACAAACGGGGGCATTCGTATTGCGGCGTTAGAGGTGAAATTCTTGGATCGCCGCAAGACGAGCTACTGCGAAAGCATTTGTCAAGAATGTTTTCATTAATCAAGAACGAAAGTCAGAGGCGCGAAGACGATCAGATACCGTCGGGGTCAAAGGCTCATGAGGTCATGGTGGTAACATGAGCCAGGGTTAGCGAGAGGGCGCGCTAACCAAGACCCTGCCCCCAACCTCCACGCGGTGACCCTGGAAACAGACTCTGGTTCCGGTCTGGCTAAGAGGGGCAGGGATCGGGGAGAAAACTACTGGTAGTGGTAGCAGTGCAATTACGGAAATACAATAAAGATACATACAGGCAAAACGCACAAATCTCCTGACCGATGTCCAACAAGATATTGCCAAAGTCCCCGAACGCAAAGAAACAGCAACGAAACGTCTCAGACATGGATGAGAGGTGCATCCAATGACCAAACGTATGCCCACGTAGGGCAAAGCTCGAAGCCCTGAGGAGGGGGGCAAACATTGCCAGCCCGTCGGCAAGAACAAATAAGACAGGACCGAAACGAATAAAAGTCTACCCTCGTGTTGGTGCGAGAGAAGATTGCAGCTGACCCCGCATTGCTAGCCTGGTGCAGATACATGTACTGGGCAAGGTTTGCCGAGCGCAAAAGAACAAGTTGCGTTTAGTGCATAACGAAACTACCAGCCCTGGGAAAACCGTGCAAGGTACTGTGCGATTAAAATTAACATCCCGGAAGAACTGAGGTTGGTGATGCCTAACGGAACTGCCAGCCTTGGGGCAACTGGGCAAGGTTCGATTGCAGTCGTAACTAACATCCCCGGAATAACTGGGGCGGGTGATGGCGGCGAGCGCAAAATCCTCAGTTACGCTGATAGTGCCGACTGAAACGACCCTCTACATTGTTTGTACTCGGCCCCATGCCAGTGCTTTCGAGGTTAATTGCAAATTGCCACGTACCGATACGCGTCTAGAAAAGGCTGAGAATGTTCCTTCCCGGATCAAACTCAAAAATGTACGGTAAAGCAAGGCCGACAATGTACGGATCAAACAGGAAGTTCGGGTCTGAACATTGGCGAAGGCCGATACTTTACACGGTGTCTTATACGAGTAAGACGCCGTCCGAGGATAAGCTTACAAGCCCCTAGAAATATTTCTCAGTCAGAACGGGCATAAACAGCGTAACTCACTGTCCCGGCGTAGATCACAAAGCCCAAAAATACGGCAAAGCTGATCGAACCCTAGGAAAGCTCACCTAGTAAATAAAAAGCTGGCTGAAAACGAACACCCACCGAAGGATAAGCAACTGAGCTCAAATAGGTGCTGAAGGCTGGTGCACGTACATCACGTTCTGATGTTTGGCTGTTTATATATCACAATGAGAATGATTAAAACAGGCCTAGAACGATCGAAGAAGAAGAAGATCAATGTGTTATGTCTCTTTGCGTCAAATGTTTTACAAATTGTTACTTATTATAGTAAGGAGCGTCTGGCCGAATGGATTAGAGCACGGCTCTCTTGTTCAAGGGGACCCGTGTTCAATTCACGGTAATTCCACGGGATTTTTATGTTGTGGGCATAAATGAAAATTCTAACTTGCACAAGCTTCGCGGCGACTGCACTAGCCATGCGGCCATTAAATTTCTCAGACTCACGTCCCACCTGTTCTACACCGCCCTAAAAAGTGATACTACAGGCAGTAATGATAGTTTTAATTAAAAAAATTTTTTTGCTCATTGTAGTAAGTATTTCGTTATTGATACATCCCGGAATGAATGGTATACAAATATGAAATATATTCGAAAAGAATGATTAAGCAACATCGAGGTCATAAAATGGTTCTAATGTGTTGATTTTGAGAGTTGATCAGGCACTAATGACATGTTTGGTCTTAATGATAGTTCTCATTAATTGATAACTAAACGACTGGTTTCATTGCAGCGGCGGTTTACCATGCCTGCGGTATATTTTCTCAGTATGATCAAGTCCTCGAAATGCCCCTAAATTTTTCTTTAAATAACCTTACTGTGATTTTGATTCGCTGTATGGCCTTCCACCCACCTCCCCTCGGTCCACCGATGCGCCGCCTCTCTGTATCTGCACACGGCTGGTTTCCTCGTATAGCTCGGTCCTCTCACAGAAGTGGAGATGGATGCTAACTCCGAGAATGTTCACAACACATGCTCGCAACAATCTAGGTCTCTGGAAAAGTGTAATTGTGAACACGGCAAAGCGGTCGTTCAAAAACACCATCAGAGGCAGAAAAGGCAGAACTGGTCACAGGACGCCTGATTGGTCAAGAGACCTGATTGGTCAGAGACCTGATTGGTCACAGAGACCCCTGATTGGTAACTGAGAATACGAAAGATAACATGAGTATGACTTCATTATCACAAACAAGCAAAGAGGGCAGTAGTAGCATAGTTGATATTTACTTACGAGAGAAGTAACACACGACAGAATTACGCATGTTGACACAATCAGTAATCTCCCCTTGCAGAAACAATACATCCTGTGATCTTATGGGTGTGTCTTCCGGCGGTGTAGCAACCGTTGCTTAGTGACAATGCGCAAATCAGTCATTTGTTTGTATTAAATTATGTTAGCTTGTGAACTGGGGGTAACTTGTGGGAAGGGTGGGGCAGCTAGAATGTTTATGCAGGAAGAAAAATGGTTCTTGAAGAATTAGAATCAGTAGAATGTATGTTTGTGTGTGTGTATTTATATGTGTAGTTATGTGTGTTTGTGTGTGCGTCTGCCTGTCAGTCTGTATGCATGTGTACCTACCTACCTACCTACCTACCTATCTACCTACCTACATACCTACCTACCTACCTACCTACTTACCACCCACCCCTACCTACCTACCTACCCATCCACCCACCGACCCATCACCTACCACTACCTCACCCACCACCTACCTACCTACCCACCTACCTACCCACCTACCTACCTACCTACCTACCTACCTACATACCGTCCTTCCTACCTACCTACCTTCCTTTCTTCCTTCCTCCAACCTCTTACCTCCTCCCAACATCCTCCTCCTCCTACCACCTCCTACCTGCCAACCTGCCTACCTCCAGCCTGCCTGCCTGCCTGCCACCTGCCTGCCTGCCAACCTGCCTGCCACCAACCACCTGCCTGCCTACCAACCTTCCTGCCAACAACCTCCTGCCTACCTCCAACAGCCTACTTACCTGCAAACTACCTACCTACCAACCAACCTCCTAGCTACCTTCCTCCACCTATCTACGTACCTACCTACCTATCTACCCATTTGCCTGTCTGTCTACATGCCACATGCCACATACCTACATAACTACCTACCTACCTACGTACCTCATACCTTCCTTACTACCTACCTACCTATCCACCACCTTCCTACTCCTACCTACTACTCCTACCTACCTACCTATCACTACATACCTACCTACCCTACCTACCTCCCTACCTACCTACATACCTATCTACCAGCCTTCCTACCAGTATCCTGTCTGTTTGTGTATGTATTTGTGTGCATTTACTTAATGTTGTATGGGTGTATATATATGTGTGTGTATGTGTCTATGTTTGCATGTGTCTTCCTATATATGTTTGTGTGTGTGTGGGTCTATGTTTGCATGTGTCTTCATATATATATATATATATGTGTGTGTGCATGCGTTTGCTTGTATGTGAAAAATGTATGAATCAATGACATCCGATTTAGTTAGTATTAGACGTATTAGAATGCCGGCGCGATGTGTATCTTGTCATTATTAAAGAAAATGATAAGAGGTATAATTTTGCATAACTGTGTTTGTTATTGGATTCTGTTATTGGTGTTAGCTGGTACTGTGTCAACTGGTGCTGTCACTGGTGCTGGCTAGCGGTACTGTGTTAACTTGTGCTGTGTTGTGACTGGTGCTGTGTTGTGGCTGACTGGTGTGGTGACTGGTGCTGTTTTGACTGACTGATGCTGTGTTGTTACTGGTACTGTGTTGTGACTGGTACTGTGTTGTTATTGATGCTGTGTTGTGATGTTAGTGTGTATAAGGGGGTAACGTTTATTAAGAACCACGTTGAACGTATAGGTTCTCAACCGGGCGCTTGTACCCGAACTCTAATTATTGACAGATCGCTTATAATAACCTTATGTATTTGGACATATTTGTTGAACAGGAAGATCTCAGCAACTTAGCACGTGCTCCGTAGCACAGGCGAGCGTCTTCGATGTAATTTTTAGAATGATAAAAATGTGCAAGAATTTTAGTTTTCATCTTTAATAAATGTTACCTGGACAGCATCTTTCCAGCCTACTGTTGTCGATTTTCAACTGTTAAGGATACCTTTACCTGATCATCTTGAATACGAAACCTACGTTTGATCGTTTGTTCATTCGCCTCCGATAGGACTAGAAACTCTACCTACCTACACAGAGATCAGGACATTAACTCTATCGCACACGCGGGAAACGATATCTACTGAACATAGAGACGAGTACCTTTTCTTCACAGTATAGAGATAGAAGCTGCTGCCCGGCGAACCTTATTAGAAAGATTACGAAATAAAAAGGTTAATAGCATATCCTTTACAGGACTTTGCGAATCAACCCCAGCTTTTTAACGCTGTTAGTGATTTTCTAGGCATTATTACGTTCAGTAGTTTGCCATTGCTTTCTGAACGGGTGGTGCCATCGTTCTTTAGTAAAAATCTACTCGAAACAATTTGCAACTAGACTGTCCGCAGCGTGATTCGAACTCAGAATGTCGGGGTTAATAGACCCAGTCACTATCCTGTAAGCCACAGACACCAGCACAAAATAAAACTTCCTACAAAATATGTTCCCATTTTCAAAATTACATTGGAACCCTCGTCTGTGCTACGGAGCTCATGCACTGCCGCTGAGATCTTCCTGTGCAAAAAAAGAGATGGAATGAAATATGATCGCTCACCGAAGTGCAATGATGATCGCTCACCGAAGTGCAATGATGATCGCTCACCGAAGTGCAATGATGATCGCTCACCGAAGTGCAAATATGATCGCTCACCGAAGTGCAATGATGATCGCTCACCGAAGTGCAATGATGATTGTTGTATTCTTCTTCTTCTTTCTTCTTCAAACGCTCCTTATCGACCACTTATTAACCGCGATGTGTATGTAGTCTGAGCCTAAGAGCGATTGCACTTTGTGCTAGTTGTGCGATTACAAGTAGGCCTGCACATCCGATTTCTGCGATGCGTTTTATTTAATAGGGGAAAATTTCCTAGTTCCTTCATCAGTCGTCTCGTCTCTTACGACGTCTTGTAGGTCGCAGTGGTACTATTCTTTGCTTCCCTTGCGGGCCCCGTACAACACAGACGTGATGGTCATATAAATTAATCAATCAATCAATCAGACTCCCATATTTCTCTGTTTCTTACATCTGGGGCCCATTTGCAACAACTGTTTTACAGTCACTTTCCATGTGCCAGTCATTCATCATAAGTTTCAATATGAGTTAAATGAAACAGACGGTAGCTAAGTCTGTTGTGACTTGTTAGAAGTCTATAGATCTCAACCTCTTCTACTGATCTAGTAATTTGTATAATATTTCTGGTTTTCTTGAGCTTCGTTTCCTAATAACACATGTCATAGTATGATGTAAGATAGATCTACAAAGCAGAAAAGCAGGCAAAATAATTTAACGTTTCAACCTAAAGTTTTTTTGTTTTTTGTTTTAATTTATCTTTATCTTTACGTTCTCTCGTTATAAATTTAGGCGTAGTTATCATCATCATCTGATCTCTATGTATCGTATGTGGCCTAGGGGATAGTGACTGGGTCTATTAACCCCGACGTTCTGAGTTCGAATCACGCTGCGGACAGTCTAGTTGCAAATTGTTTCGCGTGGATTTTTACACACAAAAAAAACGATGACACCACACGTTCAGAAAGCAATGGCAAACTACTGAACGTAATAATGCCTAGAAAAATCACAAACAGCGTTAAAAGCTGGAGTTGATTCGCAAAGTCCTGTAAAGGATATGCAATTAACTTTTTATCATCATCAAGTATCTTGTCCCTTCCGGAACCTGGCTCCCGTAAGAGCAGTCGTGAAAAAAACCCTCTCTGTTCTGTGCAAGATGTCCGGCATCAGCAGAAGTTATTCTCAGAACGTCAATGACATCTTGCATCCATCGTCTTCTAGGTCTTCCTCTCATTCTTCTTCCAGGCATCATTTCCTCTAAAATTATTTTATCTAGGCACTCATGTCGTTTGATGTGTCCGAAATATTTAATTTTACTTGATTTTATGTTCTTTAATATAAAACTGTTGCAGGACAGAAGTATTTGTTCTTTTCTCTGTCCACTATATTCTATTAGGAGTGGCAATAGTGCATAATGTGACACCTCTGACTAATTTTTGCATCAAGTTTTGTTTTTCATAACTATGTCCCTCGCCATTCATGCAAGTCTTACTCTAACTTCAGAAGTAAACAAAATAAAAGTAAAGAAACCCTTTTTATTTCTCGTGGTATATTGGGTAATACGGTACTAGATCTTTATTCTTCACTGAATGTCGGCGCACGGTGGGTGATGTGATCAACAACACGTCCAGCCGCCTAGACTTCCCATTGCTTTTTCTGGTCCCCAGTTAATGCTGAGTCGACCTGAGAGTCGTTACAATCGGAAAGATATATCACGCCCACTGTATACCTGTCGTATAACTGACACAACGTACAATCGCTCTTAGGTTCAAATCACATACAGATCACACATAGTGGTTAACAAGTGGTCGATATGGAGCGCTCGAAGAAGAAGCATTTTCTTAAGTATATTCATAGAGCCGCTTAACATACACACGCATGTTCATAGAGCCGCTTAACATACACACGCATGTTCATAGAGCCGCTTAACATACACGCATGTTCATAGAGCCGCTTAACATACACGCATGTTCATAGAGCCGCTTAACATACACGCATGTTCATAGAGCCGCTTAACATCAGCATGTTCATGAGCGCTTAACATACAGCATGTTCATAGAGCCGCTTAACATACACGCATGTTCAGACGCAACATCACGCATGTTCATAGAGCCGCTTAACATACACACGCATGTTCAGAGCTTTAGTTACCGCGTTGACCTCCATTGATGATGATTGATTGATTGATTGATTGATTGATTGATAGGACCATCATCATTGCACTAGGGTGAGTAATCATGTGTGCTCCGATCTCTTTCTTACATAGGAAGATCTCAGCAGCAATGCACGAACTTCGTAGCACCGGCGAGGGTCACCAATGTAATTTTAAAGATGGTGAAGATATTTATGTAGAAATTTAAAAACACATTTTTTTCTTATGAATTTTACCTGGACAGTGGCTTTCCAGCCTGCTCTTCTGGATTCTGAACTGTCATGGGTTCTGTTACGTTCTCAAATTGAACAAGGGACCTACGTTTTATCGTTCGTCTCCGATAGGACTAGGAACTCGATCTAACTTACACTGAGATCAGGGACCTCTGGAAAAATATTCAGATGGCTCAACGAGGGAGTGAACCTAATACCTTTGGCACAAGAGACGAACACCTAAACTTATGTTGATCTCTATTGTAAATGTCATGTGACACCTAACTTATGTTGATCTCTATTGTAATGTCATGTGACACCTAACTTATGTTGATCTCTCTATTGTAATGTCATGTGACATCTAACTTATGTTGATCTCTATTGTAAAGTTGGTCTCAGTTACATCAAAGACACCACTGTCTTCCTCGACAGTTTTACATCTCCAACTGGAAGTAAATGTCATGTGAGAAACTATCTAACACTTCCAGCAACTAGAAGAAATCGATCGTCTACGAGGAAGCTCCGAGTCTATCAATGTTGCTTCTACGAAGCCACTTATCAAAACTTACTTGAAAGACAACTAGTATAATTATTGACTGGCTGTTGTCCTAATGATTACATACAAAATTGTTACAGCCATGACCTTGTCAAAGCATTGCAGTATTAACTCCTACAATGCGCAAAGCTACATGACAAACTATTCTGGCAGTATCGATTTTCCGAAAAGCCACTTCACGCGTCAAACCATGAAAAATAAACAAAATAATTATTTGATACTGTTTGTCTATTATTGTTATTATAGAATATAGTAGGTCAGTTTATAAAAGAGAACTTTCTTTTTCTTCTTAATAAAATTCTGACAAAATATCTTCATTATCTTTTAACATACATCAGGACCCTTGACGGTGCTACGTAGTTCGTGCACTGCCGTTGAGATCTTAATGTGTAAGAAAGAGATCAAAGCATACATGGCTACTCACCGAAGTGCAATGATGATGGTCATATCAATCAATCAATCAATTAATAAATCAATCTATATTGACAAGTATGTTCTGTTTCGTCGCATGTTGGCGCCATTGCGCGCAGGTGAATAACAATGTGTGCTCGGATATTTTTCTTACACAGGAAGATCTCAGCGGCAGTGCGTGAATTCCGTAGCACCTTTGAGGGTCCCGGATGCAATTTAGAAGATTATGAAAATTGTTGTGGACATTTTATTTCAATCTTTGAATAAATTTTGTCAGTGCAGCAACTTTGTGGCCATGTTCTTCTTGGAACGCTCTATATCGACCAATTGTTAAACCACTCTGTGTGATTTGTATGTGATCTAAGCCTAAGAGCGATTGTATGTTGTATCAGTTATACCCTTACAAGTATTTCAGAACATCCGAATTCTGCGACGATTTTTATTTACTAGAGTAGCTTTCCTAGGTGCCTGACTCAGACGCCTCTTACGACATGCCTTGTAGATCGCAGTGATACTATTCTTTGCTTCACTTACGGACCCCGGCAACATACGGGCAGGAAGAATAAGTAAAAAGGTTGTGGGATGGGAGTTCACTTGTTCAGAACACATGTTCATCTTGCACAATCTGATCAAATTTCTAGTTTGTCAAAGTTAGTTAGTATCAACAATTGCAGCTTGCTTTCCGCAGAAAAGATCAAAGACGCGTCTTAGGTCACTGTGGTGCCGGAGCTCGCAAAGGAAGTGAAGGATAGTACCACTGCGACCTACAAGTCATGCCGAAAGAGGTGACTGATGTAGGAACTAGGGGTGCTACCCTAGTAAATAAAAGCATCGCATAAATCGGATGTACTGGCCTACTTGTAGACGCACAACTGGCACAAAGTACAATCACTCTTAGTCTCAGATCACATAGAAATCACAAAAGGGATTTAACAAGTGGTCGATCTGCAGCATTCGAAGAAGAAGAAGAAGAGTCGTCCCATGTTACAATAACTATTTTTCGCAAGACATACATTTTCATACTTACTTTCTATAACTCTACTTTTTCTTCCATCTCTAGCAGTTACTCGTAAATGTTATGATTGAGACAACATTGGAAATGAAAATCGTCCGCTAGTTCCATATTACTTGTTTGTTTTGCCCCTCGTGTTCAACAGTCGAGCTGCACTTTCATCATATATTTATGTGGATACAAACATGACGAAAATGAGTTATTATTTATCTTTTCTTGACTCGGCGTCTTTCATGATTTCGTTGTATCAACTCAAACAAAAGCAACGCGCTTTGATGATAGTAAAACACAGATCCTCAAGAAAATTGCATCTCATAATTTGTGGATAACTGAATAAATAGCAGCTTTTCTTGAAGATTGCAGTCTAAGATCATTATAAGTTCAGAAAATAATGAAATGAGAAAATATTACGATAGGGAGAAAATAATACGATAGGGAGAAAATTGATTTATTAAAAATAATAGGAAATGAGAATAATAGGATGATAAAATAATATGAGAATAATAGGATGATAAAATAATATGAGAATAATAAGATGATACAATAATATGAGAATAATAGGATGATAAAATAATATGAGAATAATAATAAGATAAAATAACCTGCTGCCTTGTAGGGTTGGCTGGGGACAGCAAAGGCTAACGGAGAGCGAACCCAGTAAACGCTGGTTGAAATCAAACACACTACCGAAGGATAAACACCAGAGCTCCAAATGGTACTGAAGGTTGTGAACGTATATCCGTTCTTGGTGTTAGGCTGTTTATATATCACATTAGACTGATACTCTCTCTTTCTCTCGCGATCCTCGCCTAGACTGATGAGCCAATTTTTATCATGAATTTTACTAAGACTGATACAGACGGCCGTAAAAGAACGAACGAGAGAAGATAAGAAGATAGGATAAAATAATATGAGAATAATAGTATGATAAAATAATATGAGAATAATAGTATAGACAATAATATGAGAATAATAGTATAGAAAATAATATGAGAATAATGGAGAAAATAATAGAATAATAGTATATAAAATAATATGAGAATAATAGATGAAAAATAATATGAGAATAATGTATAGAAAATAATATGAGAATAATAGAATGAGAAAATAATATGAGAATAATAGAAGAAAATAATGAGAATAATAGTATAGAAAATAATATGAGAATAATAGTATAGAAAATAATATGAGAATAATAGGATGAGAAAATAATATGAGAATAATAGTATAGAAAATAATATGAGAATAATAGAATGAGAAAATAATATGAGAATAATAGAATAGAAAATAATATGAGAATAATAATATAAAAAATAATATGAGAATAATAGGATGATTAAATAATATGAGAATAATAGGATGAGAAAATAATATGAGAATAATAGAATGAGAAAATAATATGAGAATAATAGGATGAGAAAATAATATTAGAATAATAGGATGATAAAATAATATGAGAATAATAGAATGAGAAAATAATATGAGAATAATAGGATGAGAAAATAATATGAGAATAATAGGATGAGAAAATAATATGAGAATAAAATAGTACGATGAAAACATAATATAATGAGAAAATTATAGAAATTAGTGGATAAGAAAATTAAATTATTGAATAATGAAGTAAAAGGAAAGAAAATTATAGGATAAAAAAATAATGGATAAGGAAATAAAAACAATAGAAAAATAAGAATACAATATTTGAATTAGAAAC
Organism: Arion vulgaris; assembly: GCA_020796225.1. Lineage (NCBI taxonomy): Eukaryota > Metazoa > Mollusca > Gastropoda > Stylommatophora > Arionidae > Arion > Arion vulgaris. The sequence goes on along the minus strand of CM036760.1, from coordinate 49,251,286 downwards.
TACAGGGTAAAGAAATAATAAAAATAGGAAAGAAATATAATTAAAAAAATACAAAATAAGGAGAAATAGAAATATAAGAAAATAATGCAATTGGTAACTACAGGATAAGGAAATAATAGAATGTATAAGCAAATAACGGAATTAGAAACTAGAGAAAAACGAAATAAAAGAAAACAGATAATAAAATAATATAATTATAAACTATAAGATAAGGAAATAAAAGTTTAAACAAAAAAATAAGATAAGTAAGCCCTGTAATACCCATTTTTGAACAAGAAACAGTTACATAAAATAGGATAGTTAAAATAGTGTTATTTTAAATAACAGTGTCAAATAATAAAGTAAAAAAAGATAAAAAATAGGATAAAAATATTTGAATGGAAATAATATATATATATTGTGTCTTTAAAGCCCTGATTGTGACATAGTCCATCAACCACCTCAAGCCAAGTTTTATATCTTTAGTTATCTCTTACAGGTCTTTTCAACTTTTCCGTGTATCATTATTTACATTTTCGTATATCATTATTTACATTTCAGTGTATCATTATTTACATTTCCGTATATCATTTTTACATTTCCGTATATCATTTTTACATTTCCGTGTATCATTTCATTTAGGAGTATCTCTGGTTTCTCTTCCCTTTTCTTGGGGGTTCATGAGAAGGCCATTTTTGTTATATTACTCTCGGGTTTTCTCAAGGTGGATCGTATCCAGCTCTTACTCTCTCGCACTAGCTCTCTCATCAGTCTCTCACAATCAGCTGTTTCTAACTCTCTCAAGCTCTCTCTTTCTCGCTCTCCCTCTACTGCTCCCTCCATTCTTATCTCAGACGTTTTCTTTTTCGCACACATACGCTCTCTAACTCCTTTTTTCTCTCTTTCTCTTACTTTCTTTCTCTCTGTCTACCCGTTGTTCTCTCTCTCTCTCTCTCTATCCGCTTTAGATGTTAACCAGCAACTATCTCGATCTATCGCAAATTATGTCTTCCAAGCGCATTATTTATTGCCCGATTATCATTATTCCTTGCACATTTCTCTCTTGTTGCTCTCTCTCGTCTCTTTGTGTTCCTCTCCTTCGCTTTCTCACTCACTCTCACCTTTGCTCAATATCTCTTTTGATTTCTACAGCTGTCCTAAAACTTCTTTACGAGAGTACTTTCTTACCTCTCTACTTGCTCTCTCTCTCTCTCTCTCTCTCTATATATATATATATATATATATATATATATATATTTTATATATATATATATATGCATTCTCAATTGCACTTCATATCTTCCATTACTGCCATCTCTCTCTCTCTCTCCCCCTCTCTCTCTGTCTGTCTATCTTTGAATTAAAATACTCGAAATCTAGTTACACACTTAACATTTGCTGTGTTAACTGCTGTGTTTAGTTGAAATAGTACAGACATTGCATGCAACAAAGACGTATATACAGACAATGACATCTGTTAGTTACGTAGTAACAGTAGAAGAAATAAATGTATTGATTGTAAGCCGTTTCTACATTGAAGATCACTGTAACACTTGTTATCTAACATTTGATGTATCTCACACTGGAGAAGAAACAGAATTAGAGACGATATGCCGTATCTGCTAGGAGAATAGTGAGCCCTTATCTATCTTCTAGATTCTAGGCGAATACAGAGCCCGTATCTTATCATTTTTAGGCCGTGAATTTCCAATGCGCCTGCCAACACGTGTAGGGGCATATGAACCGAGGAGCAGCGTTTAGTCGTTCTAGACCAAACATATTCCAAAGAGGGATCAAACTGTATACTGAGAATCTATCTTCTTGGCTGATACTGAGCCCTCATAGAGGTTGAAGGTTAAAAAAAATAGACTAAAATGAAAACTGGATAATTACTTAGCTTCAATGATATGATGATGATGATGATGATGATGATGATGATGATGATGATGATGATCATCAAGTAGCTTGTTCTTTCCGGAACTTGGCTCCTATGACAGCAGTCCTGAAAAACTCTGTTCTGTGCAAGTTGACCGGCGTCAGCAGCAGTCATTCTCAGATCGTCAATGACATTTTGCACCCATCTTTATTCTAGCCTTCCTCTCATTATTCTTCAGGCACCATTCCTCCAAAATTATCTTCTCTGGGCGCTTTGATGTGGCCGAAATATTTAATTTGCCTTGATGTTATGCTCCTTAATTGCCAATGTTCTTAATATCAAGTTATTGCAGAACAGAAGCATTTGTTCTTTTCTCGGTCCATGATATTCTAAGAATTCTTCTGTAGCATTTGCATTCAAAGCATTAATGATCTTCTCCGCCGCTTTGTCAATGGTCCGTGTCTCACATCCATGATAGTTTCTAAAATATTTTCTACAATTTTAAAGTTAGCACCCTCAACTTTTGCACAATTGTTGTACACGCTATCAGTTAGAGAGTGAATCTGCGTTTTTATTTCTTAAGAGATAAACAGAGATATTGATGTTCTAAGTTTTAAATGTTAACTATTTCAAATAGTCATGCCGCAAGAGACGTATTTAAAAAACCACTTGAGGTAAACAGTTTTGTGTGGTTCAAGCTATAGCTATGGATAATGTGTACACCAGCTGCTGGTCTGGCATTCTTTACACTTCTTATGATTGTGAAATTAATTCCCTTATGCAATGTGGGGTTTCGGTACCTTGGTAGCAACATAGACACAGAAGAGGAACAAACAAAGATGTCAAGATAAGAATACAAAAAGCAAGGGAAAACTTTATTGCACTGAGTAACATCAAAAGAGATTAAAACAAACACAAAGCTGAGAATCTTTAAATCCAATTTGAAGACAGTTCTGTTCTATGGCTCGAAACATGGAAGACAACAAAAGAAACCACCAGAAAACTACAGACCTTCATAAATGGATGTTTATGTAGAATAGAAGGACTGAAAGGTATGATAAGATTACGAACGAGGAACTCAGAGAAAGATCTAAGCAGATACCAGTGGAGAAAGAGCTCAGGAAGAGACGCTGGCGATGGATAGGACATACATTGAGAAAATCGACTGGAAGCATTGCCAGACAGTCACTGTTTTGCAGCCCGCAGGGTTAGATGAGCTAGACAGACCTGGAGAAGAGAGCTGGAGGGGCTGATATTAAAAGGATAGGAAAAAAATTGAAAGAATTGGAAGGGATGGCAGGAGAGAGGAAGAGCTGGAAAAAGTTTGTTGAAAACATGTGCTCCGTTGGGAGTTGAAAGGTGTGTGTACAGAATGTGGCTTTGTTCTCACCCCCAATTATTTCAAATTAATGAATTATTTTTACATAAACAATTACAGTTTATAAACTAAACTTTGTTCATGATCAAAACTAAGTAAATATCATGCCAAATGGATTTACTTCTTAATGTCCCTCAGGTATCGAACTGAAGCTGAATTGACAGCAGAGCTGTCCGCTATGACAAACAATATATTCTACCACTGTAGAATTTGATCTCGGGATCACGCGACTGCGAAGCAAGTACGCTAACCACTACGCTATAGCGGCTCCCTCCGTTACTCTATAGTTTTACAAAAACACTCATCTCTTAACACGTCTTAACTAACTAATACTAAATAAAATATCCTGTAGTCTTTTTAGACCTCAGGGTATGAAATGATTGTTATATACCTCAGGGTATGAATTGATTGTTACTTCTCATTTCTATATTCTAGTGTACAGGAGGTAGGAGGGCCAATTACTTACCTCACGTGTGGAACGTCGAGTGTGGGATTTAACCCAGAACTCCCTTGCCTCAGACTCGATAGACCGATCGATTATGCATTACACTAACCCATCCCACTAAATACTACAAGGTCCCACTAAATACTACAAGGTCCCACTAAATACTACAACGTTCCACTAAATACTACAACGTCCACTAAATACTACAACGTTCCACTAAATACTACAAGGTCCTAAATACTCACGTTCACTAAATACTACAAGGTCCCACTAAATACTACATCGTCCCACTAAATACTACAAGGTTCCACTAAATACTACAACGTCTCACTAAATACTACAAGGTCCACTAAATACTACAAGTCCACTAAATACTACAAGGTCCACTAAATACTACAAGGTCCACTAAATACTACAAGGTCACTAAATACTACATCGTCCACTAAATACTACAAGGTTCCACTAAATACTACAACGTCTCACTAAATACTACAAGGTCCACTAAATACTACAAGGTCCACTAAATACTACAACGTCCCACTAGGTTTGCGCCTCGTGAGCCCTCTATATTTTCCAGAGATCCTATCTCAGTGTTAGTGAGATCAGTTCCCGTCATATCGACCGACTAGAACTAGGTCCGTGTTCAATTGAGTACGTAAATACCTTGGCGGTTCAAAATCGAGAAGACAGGCTGAAATCCGCAGCCCGGCAAAATTATTAAAGATTAAAAATAAAATTCCAACTAAATAAATTACTTCCCCATCTTCAAATACATCGATGACTCTCGCCGGTGCTACAAGTTCGTCACTGCAAGATATCTCCTGTGCAAAAGATCGGCACACATGATTACCCACTGAAGTGCAATGATGATCGTCCTATCAATCAATCAATCTCATACCCCTAGCCGGTTCTTTGGTTCCCACGTTCTAAATAACTACAACAAAACATAATTTGATATTCTTATTATCTTCAGATTGCAAAAAAAAGTAAGCTTCCACGTTTTAAATCACCTTTTTTTATCTACCTTTCGTCCAGGTAAATATCTCAATACCTCTAGCCGATTCTTTGATGCCCACGTTCTAAATAACTAAAAGATGGAACAAGTTGATATAAATATTTCTCCCGTAATGTTTGAGAAAACATTCCTTCCCAATGTTTTAAATATATTAATTTGTTGTTCACCATTTTGTGAAAGTATTGCAAACGTAAGACAATTTGAACTCTCTCATATTTCACTGTTGTGTTAAATTACCTTGTTATGTTTATTGGATTTCTAATGAGCAAGGGCAATGCAACTGCTACATAAGAGTATTTAGAATATCATGGACAGAGAAAAGAATAAATGCCTCCGACCGTAACGGCTATCAGGTCGACCAGAGCCAACTATAAACTACTATAAACAACGTGCTAGAGCCTGGCTGTGGGTAGACCCAGCCTTAATTGGGGACCAAGAATAGCACTGGGAAGTAAAAGCGGCTGGCCATATGATCACTGAAAAATACGGGCCTAAAACCGTTATTACCCAATATACCACGAGGTATAAAAAGTGGTTCACTTGATTCTATTTTTACTTCTGAAGTTAGAGTAAGACTTGCATGAATGTCGAGGGATACTTATAAGAAAACAAACCTTCACGCAAAAATCAGTCAGAGGTGTCACATTAGGCACCATTACTACGCCTAATAGAATATCATGGACAGAGAAAAAAACAAATGCTTCTGTTCTGCAACAGCTTGATATTAAAGAGAGTTGGCTTTTGAAGGCATAACATCAAGGAAAATTAAATATTTCGGACACATCAAACGACATGCGCGCCTAGAGAAGATAATTTTGGAGGGAATGGTGCCTGGAAGATGAATGAGATGAAGACCTAGAAGACGATGAGTGATAGATGCCATTGACGATCTGAGAATGACTGCTGCTGACTCGGGTCAACCTGATCAGAACAGAGTGCTTTCAGGACATGTACTGGCCAAGTTCGAAGGACAAGCTGCTTGATAGATGATGAATGAGCACGGTCATCTGCAATGTTATTGTCTGTTCTGTGTAACGTTGATCTCGGGTTCAATTGACAGGTAAACAACTTTGACAGATGATAGTAGACCACAGCCAGTCGCCCGTAGCCGGGCTTAAACGGAGGAGAATGTAACACTGACTTACAAGGCATGTCGTAGGAGACGACTGAGGTAGGATGCCTAGGAATAAAGCGTCGCAGAAATCGGATGTCAGACGTTACTGAACAACATACAATCGCTCTTAGGTTTAGATCATATTAAATCACAAAGAGTGGTTTCAGAATTAGTCGTATAGAGCGTTCAGAAGAGAAGAAGATGAAACAAAGTTGCTGCAGAAAATTTATTCAAAGTTGAAATAATTCACAACAATTTTCATAATTTTCTAAATTTCATCCGGAACCTTCAACGGTGCTAGGAATTCGTGCTGCAGCTGAGATCTTCCGTGTAGAAAATATCCGAGCACAATGTTATTCACTAGCACAATGTCAGCTTCGATCAAATATTTCGATGCAGAAGGTGCTCTGTTGAACTCATGAAACATTGATTCTTTACCTGAGTTAACTCAACTACCTCTGAAGTCGTAAGTTCTCTAAATGACAGAATACTAGTCATAATGAAGCATGCCTTCATGCAAAATCAGTCTGTTATTTAGCGTCATGACTACGCTTGAATTCGTAACAGGTGAACAGAAAACAAATTGTCTGCGAAGAAATTTCAATAATCTGATTCTGTTCTTTCTTCTTCGACGTTCATGTCACCACTGTATTGTATGTGATTCGAGCTAAGACAATTTGTTCATCAGTTATACGCCTATGTGACATCGTTCTCACCCTTATTTACTAGAGTACTTTAGGCCTAACTGTGCCTCTAGACATGCCTTTAGGTCGAGTGTACTATTCTTGCTCCTTGAGAACCGGAACCAGACTTGATTTGTTATAAGTTACTAGAGAATGTACAAGTTGCTAGAGAATGTACCAGTTGCTAGAGAATGTACCAGTTACTAGAGAATGTACACGTTGCTAGAGAATGTACCAGTTGCTAGAGAATGTACCAGTTACTAGAGAATGTACAAGTTGCTAGAGAATGTACAAGTTGCTAGAGAATGTACCAGTTGCTAGAGAATAGTTGCTAGAGAATGTACCAGTTGCTAGAGAATGTACCAGTTGCTACTGATAACCTTTTCTGTGTGCAGTTAACTTCGATTTGAATAACTCCCACCTTCCACATTTTCTATTATATTAGTTGCTGATTACTCTGTATATAGGCAAGCTCCAGATGTTAGTACGAGTAGAATAATGTTTTTCTGTATATTTCTGCTCATTTACTCTTTTTTATTGTTCGGTTCTACTGTTATTTCTCTCAATACCAGATGTGTGCTTTCTCTTTCATGTCAGGGACGTGCTGTTTTTCTTCTTCTAGTTGCGAGTTTGTGTGCTGTGTAGATGTCTTTGTAGTTGAGGTTGTAATGTTGTTTTGCTTCCATATTTATTTTTATTGTATCGGCAAAGTTTCTCCGTTTCTGTCTTCTTCTAAGACTTTTATTTTCTACTAGTACATCAGGTGATCTGACAATCTTCTGAACTTTTCATTCAGAGTGTTTCTCATATATATATTCATCCCTCTGGTAATGTTATACGTTACATAGGGCTTGCAAGTAATTTCTCCATACCGCTCTGTCCTGTGCAACTCGCTCAATCTCTTCTTTACAATGTTGTCCGATATTTCTTGTCTCTCTCAACTAAGTTCGTTTCAAGGTTTCTCTAAGGCGTCCTCTCTTTTTTTGAACCCTTTGTCTCCCACGTCAATGCCTGATTTGGTATGCTTTTATCATTTCTTCTCAAGGTATGTCCAACATATCTCCACCTTCTCCTACTTATAACAGTTGTCACTAGTGACTGACCAACATTTCCTTGATTTCATCAGGTCTCCTTAATTCCTCATTTTACATTCATTATTTTTCGCAGACATCTATTTTCAAATGCGTTCAATTTACTTTCTATATAGTTGTTCATTTTCCAACTCTCACTGGCATATGTTAAGATTGATACAACATTGGAATTCTTAGCTTTTCTGTTTCTTATATCTTCCATTCACTGAAACTGTATGACTTCTAGTTCTGGAATATATATTAACTTCATGGACCCTGTTATGACTGTTATTGCTTTGTTTTGTAGCCTGTTTGTAGTAACACATTTGACTTAACCGTCGTTACCCATGTAGCAAATTCTGTTTACATTTCTCTGTATACTTATATGTTCTAGTACTTAGTAACTTTGATTATTCTAAAGAATTGTTTATTGAATTCTGTCAGTTAAAGATGTATTAAATATTCATTGATTGACTCAAAGGACCATCATCATTGCACTTCTGTTGATAACCATGTGTGTTCGACAAAGGGTCATCATTGCACTTTGTCATTGTGTTACGACAAGGACCATCATCATTGCACTCTGTGATAACCTTGTGTTCCGATCTCTTTGTTTAACGGGAAGATCTCGCGCTTTCGAACTTTGTGCACGCGAGTCCCTGATGTAATTGGGAAGAGAGTAAAGATTTTTGAAGAAATTTATTTAAATTAAAAAAAATTGTCCCTGACTACTCTCAACAATGTTTTCAGCAAACTCTTAACGAATTTTAACTGTCAATGGTTCTGTTACGTGCTCAACCTGAAGACGAGACCTGCGTTTTATCGTTCGTCTCTGATAGGACTAGGAACTCGTTCTCACCTACAATGATATCACGTATCACTGAAAAATTGCTCGATTGCTCAACGTGTGGACCGAACCAAATACCTTAGAACGGGAGACGAGCATTGTACCTCCCCGCCAGAGATACCCTTAAATTAAATATTCCTGGAATATATTCAACAGTGAATCAGTGTCTTGTCTACGTCTTCTGGTTGTCAATGCAATCAAAAATATCTCCAAATTTGCATTATGTCATGTAACCGCCAATAAAAATTGAATAATAAGTATTTCTTTATTATATATTTCTAAATATCTGAATGTCATCAGGTAACGAAGGGTTGATGTATATTTCTGTCTCTCTCTCTCTTTCTTTCTCACTCTCTCTCTAAATTTCTTTCTCGCTCTGTTGTGTATTTTTAATCTCGATTGAAGCATAAGTCCTCAACCAGCTCATGCTAAATCTTCCTAACTTTAACTATCTCCTGTAGCACCTTCCTGCTCTTCCTTATGTAGTTAATCTCTGCATTCAAATCTCTTTTCCACGTAAGGTTTCCCTTTTTTTAGCTTCTCTGCCGGCTCTAGGAAAAGGCCCTTCTTGATATATTCCCTTGGGTTTCTCAAAGTGGGTCCTATCCAGCGATAGCGTCTTTTTCACCCATAGTTCACTGGAATCTGTCTTGTTCTCTCCATAAGTTCCTCATTTGTGACCCTATCATACCATCGCAGTCGCTGCGGAGACACCAGTTAATGAATGTTTGTAGTTTATTTGTCACTTAGTCGTCTCCATGTTTCAGACCCATACAGCAAAACTACTTTAACATTGCAGTTAAATATTATACTGTTGGTCCGCCTGTGTGGTGCTGGGACCCACAAGGGAAGCAAAGAATAGTACCACTGCTAACTACAAGAAATATCGTAAGAGGCGACTGATGTAGGACCTAGGAAGCTACCCTAGTAAATAAAAAGCATCGCAGAAATCTGATGTTCTGGCTTACTTGTAGGTGCATAACTGACACAGCGTACAGTCGCTCTTAGGCTCAGATCACATACAAACCACACATAGTGGTTAACAAGTGGTTGATATGGAGCGTTCGAAGAAAAAGCTACTGTTGGTTCTAGATTTGATTTTCTTAGTCTTCCATACATTTTCTAGTGCATTGAAACCTCCTCATGCTGTTCTGTATTCCTATGTTCTTGTTTCTCAAGTATGTGTATGTTTCTAACTCCTGATGTATTTACTAAGACATCAATGAAAACGGTAGGTACAGGTTACGTGCTCGCCTCTTGTGGCAAATGTAACCGGTTCGCTCCCTCGTGGAGCCATAGGGATATTTTTCAAGAGATCCCTGATCTCAGTGTAGGTGAGATCGATTTTCAAGCCTTATCGGAGACGGACGATAAAACGTAGGTCCTTTGTTCAATTTGAGCACGTAAAAGAACCGTTGGCAGTTCAAAAATCGAAAAGAGCAGGCTGGAAAGCCGCTGCCAGGGCAAAATTCATTAGACAAGATTAAAACTAAAATTCCTACAAAATATCTTCAAAATTACATTGGGGACCCTCGCTGGTGCTACAGAGTTCGTGCACTGCAGCTGAGATCTTCCTGTGTAAGAAAGAGATCGGAGCACACATGGTTACTCACCGAAGTGCATTGATGATGATCATATCAATCAATCAATCAATCAATCAAACATCTCAAACTATTTTCCACTGAAGACAAGAAACAAGAAATCGATCGATATTTCTATTATTAATTGTCGATTGCTAATGAGTCAGTTCTGATAGTGTCCCTCTTGGTCAGATAGGTTTGGCATCTTCCGTATAAATCAGTTGATGTTGTACAATAAAGATTGTTTTTTTTTGGTCAATGTAAAAATGTATTAGTATCACATCTGTAACAAAGTGAGTACTATTGGACAATATGCTTGCACCATCTTTGGTTTACAGGAATCTAGAATGTTACAGATTGAACCTGAGGATATGCAACCATACATCGTAAAGACGCAGTGCAGTCACTAAGGATGCAATGATTCTCTAGCGTGGTGCATTTCTCATCATGTCTAGAACATAATATTACTCGACATTATCAATTAGTAATTGTGCGGCCGGGAATGAGCACAGTGAACCCTACATTGACTGTTGTATCATTGAGTAGCACAGGCTGCCTTCTTCCTCTCGTTCCCTTGTGATAGAAGAGTCCGATTCTGGCTCTTGTCCGGAGTGAGTACAAAATTCACAAACATCCCAACTAATCAATGCTGCGTACACCATTATGGTTCTCTGTTGCTTAGAGATAAGGTGTTTAACTCTCGCTCAAAGGAACAGGGTTCGTTCTCCGAGTGGAGCGATCGGTACATTTGGCCAGTGATCCCTGATATCAGTGTAGGTGACAATGAGCTCCTAGTCCTATCGGAGACCGACGATAAAACACAGGTCCCGTGTTCATGTTGTGGACATAAAAAAACACCTTGTAGTTTAAAACAGGCTACAAAACTGCTGCCGGGCAAATAATTGAAAAGAAAGATTGCAATAAAAATGTATGTATATATGTTTTCACATCTTCAAATTACTAGAACCCTCGCCTGTGCTGTCAAACTCGTACACTGCACAAGATCTTTATGTGTAAGAAAGAAATCAAAGCACACAAGGTTATTCACCGAAGTGCAATGATGATGGTCGTAACAATTAATCAATAATGCACAAGATAAATTCTACATAACATTTGGTCAAAGAACAATTGCTTACAATCTGCTCGATCATTGAAGAAGAAGAAGAAGATTTACAAGATGTATTTTGTGTTAATATAATCGTTCCAGTAGTGGAATCCTTGTGATATATTTTGTGTTAATATAATCGTTCCAGTAGTGGAATCCTTGTGATATATTTTGTGTTAATATGATCGTTCCAGTAGTGGAATCCTTGTGGTTTGAGATATGACCTTTAACACTTGTACAGGCTAGTGCTAAAAATAGAAGATCGATAGAAAAAAGGTTGCATTTAAATATGTTATATTATTATGTTTCGCTGGAACCGTTATAATTTAAATTTTGCTAGAAATGTTTCCACACCGCTCTATTATGAGCAACAAGTTAAATCTTTTCTATGGATTTGAGTCCGATATATTTATTCTATCTCAGTAAAGTGTGTTTCAGGGTTTTTCCTTGAGTATCCTTCTTTTTTCTTAAACCATTTGCCTACCACTTCAATGTTTACTTTGTGATTCCTTGGTCATTTCGTCTCAGAGTATGCTCAACATATCTCCATCTCTTTCTTATAACAGATGTTATTAGTGGTAGTTCAGACAGATATTTCTCTGATTTCATCACCTCTCCTGAATCCACTTCTTTATATGTTCAATTATAATTCGCATAGATTTATTTTCAATGTTATTTAATTTACTTTACATATCTTTAGCTATTTTCCAGCTCTTTAAAGATATCTAGACAAATAAGGTTTATATAACTAGAAAGTAAAAATGTAGACATTGGATCACATATCCCTTTAAACTTTAAACTGTCAAGACTTTAAAGACGATATATATTATATATGGCCTTTTTCGTCTTTACAGGTGGTCAGTTGGTGAGTATTTTACTGTGACATCATTTGAGTTTGCGATTGTCTCCCTTACCTTTCAGCTAATTCATAAGTCACTTTTCAAATAGCTATGCAACTTTGCGTAATGTTGTTTCCCACATAACTCGATCACTAGCTAGTGTTTCCTATTTGTTTGTGACCGATAGAAAAGTTATTCATTGATGCCTTGAATTTTTGAGGTATCATCAAATCTTAGCAGTGCTCTGAATTGGAGCATTTTCCCTTCCGAAAGTTCACAGGACAACACTTGTTGTGGTATACGGCTATTGTCCATTCTTCTGACATGCCATATCCATCTTAGTCTTCTACTGCTGAGCATTTATATGATGGAGGCAAATTTGCATATTGCAGTACTTCAGAGTTGGTTATCTTGTCGTATCCCCTGACGTTCATAATCTTGTGGAGACATCGAAGGTGAAAGATGCTAAGTCTCATTTTGTGCCTTGAGTAGGCTGTCCATGTTTCTGTACCATATAGGGAAGAGCTAATTACACAGACTCGATATATTTGAATCTTTGTCTGCAATTTTAAATTTTGCGTTGTCCCACGCTATCGTTGATAGTTTGCCGAATGTAGTAGCCACTCCTATTTGAGCATATATTTCTCTTTAAGAGAAAGGCTGGTAGTGACTATGGACCCAAGATAGCAAATTGTTGAATTGGTGTTAGATGGTTACCATTTAAAGTGATATTTCTTGATGTGTTACTTCCTTTGACATAAAACCACTATTTTGGTGACACTCATAGTTAGAGAAAATTGGTCGAATGCCATGGTCAAATTATTGATTAGGGATTGCAGGGTAGTCTCACTGTGTTCGACTAGGGCAGCATCGACAGCGAAAATGTGTTTATTGAGAAAGATTTCTGTCGTTATTGCCTTAATCTCGAAGCTATCAGATGTGTTGCCATGAAACGCGTATGATGGCTTTCATGCCCTCATGTAAGGAGATGATCAGTTGGAACCTGTGTGGGGACAGTTAATATGTTTCTATAGTTTATAACGTCCTAGTCATGCTGACCGCGTCAAATGCCCTTGACAGATAGACAAAAGCAATGAATAATTGCCTTATTTGTTGGGCAATTAAATTGTAAAGGTGGGGCAGGAGGACATCCTTGTTATATTTAGGATTTCTGCAGGAATGTTGTTTAGTCCTGACTCATTGCCATTTGAAAATCTTTTGATTGCTTCGTAGAGTTCCAACTCTGTGGGATCTGCATCCAGTTTGGTTAGTTCATGATATCTTGGTATGATCTGATGTAGGGCAGGGTTTGCTGGCTTATCCACAGAGTACAGATTAAAGTAGTGTTGCATCCATCTTTTGAGCTGTTTGTTCATATCTGTTATTGCCTCACCTGCTTCAGATCTTAGTGGGGCAAATGTTGTGATGTTGGATCTCAGAGCTACTCTGTTAATGTCATACATTGCCTTGGTGTTGCCCATATCTAAAACATTTTGTATCGCAGAACATGAATTAGACCAGTTTTCCTTTGCAAATCTCTTTGGCTTCATTTAAACTAGTAATTTTGTTGTTTTAGTGTTTTATGGTCATGCAAACTACTGAACGTATAAGTGTTGCCTAGAAAATCAACGACTCGATTACTGTGTTGATGGCTACGTCCTATAAAGGATGTGCCCCGATTTTCGAGTGTTTTAATGTTGGAGTGTTGTTTTAATTTGTTTGATCCAGTCTTTGTTGGAGAATTTCTTGGTGCAAATAAGAGATGGGCTATAACTCGTGTTAGTTTTAAGGCTGTTCCATTTTTCGTCTATGCTACTCTCTCCCATTTCATTCTCAGACCGAGCAGTAAACTCCTTTCTGAATGTCTCTCTATTATCTACAATTTTCATTCCATGTTGATGTTTATCTTGGGTTTGGGTGGGCTTCTTGTTTTATGATTTTTCTTGGTAGCTCTTTGACGTTGTGATAACTAGTGCATGCTCTGAATCACACTGTGTGGAAAGTGTGTGAATGCATGCTCTGAATCACACTCTGCGTTGTGGAAAGTGTGTGTGAATGCATGCTCTGAATCACACTCTGCGTTGTGAAAGTGTGTGAATGCATGCTCGAATCACCTTGCGTTGTGATGTGAATTTGAAATGTGAAATATCAAATATCAAGATAAAACTGCGCACATTAGATTCTTATGACTACAAGCGAACGTAACTTGAGATAGCTGCTACATTGGAGGATGGAGCACGTATCATCATCATCATCATCAACAAACAGCTAATCATGAGCAGAACTGCCACTAATATTCATCGAATTTCACCTCTCATAGACAGTTTTCATGCCTCTGCAACGTCGAGAAATAATAGTCATATCATCAATCCATCGTCTCAGTGCTTTCCTCTATCCTTTTTCTGAAATCATCCTACATAATGATTCTAACTTTTCATTTTTTAATTTCTCATAGCCTAGGCCTTAATCTAGTCCAGTGCGAGGTAGTGTCTTCTTTTTTCATGTGATCGTATAGGTTGAACCCAACTTCGTGTTCAGAGCCATATCATCTAGTGTGCAGGAGGTAGGTGGGTCAATTCTTTTCTCCGCATGGTTGACTCAAACCTTGGTTAGTCGATATCCTGTGATAGGTTGTTCTCAGTAGAACGTATGTGGATAACTCACAACCTTCTTGTGTTCGAGTCGATAGACGAACGTTTATACATTATAAGAATCCATCCTACATGCTTTTTTTAAAAATATGTCCAAAATAAATCAATTTTTCCAATCTTGATTGATTGATTGATTGATAGCGTCATCATCATTGCATTCGGTGAGTAACCATGTGTGCTCCGATCTCTTTCTTACACTGGAAATCTCAGCTGCAGTGCACGAACTCCGTAGCACCGGTGAGGTCCCAATGCAATTTTGAAGATGACGATATTTTTGTAGGAATTTAAAAAAAATCTTTTCTAATGAATTTTGCACGGGCAGTACGGTTTTAGACTGTTCTTCTCGGTTTTGAACCGCCAGGGTTCTTTTGACCGTCTGCTCAAATTGAACTCGAGACTACTTTATCGCGTTACATTGGACCTAGACCGTTTACAACGAGATCAAGCATCTCTGGAAAAATGTCCAGATGGCTCCAACGAGACAACCTACTACTTTGGCACGAGCACTAGCACCTCAACCTTTACGTACACCAAGACTTCTGTATAATCAATCCTATTTACAGTATAAACACTGCCAATTACTGTCTGTAACAACGAACAATGCCATACATACATTTACAGTATAAACACTTGCCAACTGACTGTCTGTAACAACGAACAATGCCATATATACATTTACAGTATAAACACTTGCCAACTGACTGTCTGTAACAACGAACAATGTCATACATACATTTACAGTATAAACACTTGTCAACTGACTGTCTGTAACAACGAACAATGCCATACATACATTTACAGTATAAACACTTACCAACTAACCGTCTGTAACAACGAACAATGCCATACATACATTTACAGTAAAACACTTGTCAACTGACTATCTGTAACAACGAACAATGCCATACATACATTTACAGTATAAACACTTACCAACTGACGTCTGTAAAACAAACAATGCCATACATACATTTACAGTATAAACACTTGCCAATTGACCGTCTGTAACAACGAACAATGCCATACATACATTTACAGTATAAACACTTGCCAACTGACTGTCTGTAAAAACGAAAAATGTCATACATACATTTACAGTATAAACACTTGCCAACTGACTATCTGTAACAGCGAACAATGTCATACATACATTTACAGTATAAACACTTGTCAACTGACTATCTGTAACAGCGAACAATGTCATACATACATTTACAGTATAAACACTTGTCAACTGACTCTGTAAAGACGAAAATGGCATACATACATTTACAGTATATTCTCCGTCTTCTTGATTTTACGCCTTCTGATAAATGTATTTGTAATATTTTCGTCCATGATGGAGCATGTTGACTAATCAAATACTGGATAATGTTGATCAAAGACAAATGAGCTGGATTAAGCAAGAGTCTTACATACATTAAATATTGAAAATTGTTTAATTGATTGACTGATTGATAGGACGATCGTCGCTGCACATCGGTGAGTAACCATGTGCGCTTCAATATCTCTTCACGAACTCTCGCTGCATAGAATCGTAACCGAAGGCATTCCGATGTAATTTAAAAGATGATAAAATATTTGCAGAATTAAATATATCCAACAATTCTAATGAATTTTCAGTGAAAGCAGCTTCTCGAATTTATTCTTCTCGAATTTATCTTCCGAATATCTTCTGAATTTAGTTCTTCTCGAATTTGTTCTTCTCGAATTTGTTCTTCTGAATTGTATTTGAATTTATTCTTCCTCGAATTTGCTATTCAATTGTATTAATTTGTACTCAGAAATGGCTTATTTCTCAATTGTTCTTACTCAATTTTTTTTTCGAATTTGTTCTTCCAATTTGTTCTTCTCGAATTTGATGCGAATCTTATTCTTCTCGAATCTGTCTTCTGAATTTATTCTTCATAATTTTCTTCTCGGAATTTGTTCTTCTCAGATTTATTCTTCTCGAATTTGTCTTCTCGAATTGTTCTTCTCAATTGTTCTTCTCGAATTTGTTCTTCTCGAATTTATTCTTCTAGAATTTGTTCTTCAGATTATTCTTCTCGAATTTGTTCTTCTCGAATTTATTCTTCTCGAATTTATTCTTCTCGAATTTGTTCTTCTCGAATTTGTTCTTCTCGAATTTGTTCTTCTCGAATTTGTTCTTCTAAATTGTTCTTCTCAATTGTTCTTCCGAATTTGTTCTTCTTGAATTTATTCTTCTCGAATTTGTTCTTCTCGAATTTGTTCTTCTTGAATTTATTCTTCTCGAATTTGTTCTTCTCGAATTTGTTCTTCTTGAATTTATTCTTCTCGAATTTGTTCTTCTCGAATTTGAACTGCCAAAGAGTTTTTTTACGAGCTTAACTTGAACACGGGACCTACATCTTATCGTCCGTCTCCTATAGGACTTGGAACTTGATCTCACCTACACTGAGATACGAGGTCTCTGGAAAATTGTCCTAATGGCTCCACGAGGGAGCGAACCGATTACCTTTGGAGCGAGAGGTGAACACCTAGCCTCTACGCAACAAAAGAAAATAAATGATCTATTATATCTTTATAACAAACAGAGCCATGCTTGAATTACATGAGAAACAAAGAATGAAGTTGTTTGGCCACTTAATAAGATTGCATCCAAACTCCACAGTATAAATTGTCTTCTACAACAGAACATCAGAAAAAAAGGCGGGAAGAAGACCACGAAAAAAATGGTTAGATGACATAGCAGAATCCTGTAAAAAGCGAAAATAGCTATAACTCAAGCCACCAGAACAGAATAAGACACAAAACCCAGAAAACCACAACACTAGGCAACAACCCGGTAACAGTGTGATGACAAAAGAAGAAAAGCACAACACTGGGCAACAACCCGGTAACAGTGTGATGACTAAAGAAGAAAAGCACAACATTGGGCAACAACCCGGTAACAGTGTGATGACTAAAGAAGAAAAGCACAACACTGGGCAACAACCCGGTAATAGTGTGATGACTAAAGAAGAAAAGTACAACACTGGGCAACAACCCGGTAACAGTGTGATGACAAAAGAAGAAAAGCACAACACTGGGAAACAACCCAGTAACAGTGTGATGACAAAAGAAGAAAAGCACAACACTGGGCAACAACCCGGTAAATGTGTGATGACAAAGAAGAAAAGCACAACACTGGGCAACAACCCGTAACAGTGTGAGGACTAAAGAAGAAAAGCACAACATTGGGCAACAACCCAGTAACAGTGTGATGACTAAAGAAGAAAAGCACAACATTGGGCAACAACCCGGTAACAGTGTGATGACTAAAGAAGAAAAGCACAACACTGGGCAACAACCCGGTAACAGTGTGATGACTAAAGAAGAAAAGCACAACACTGGGCAACAACCCGGTAATAGTGTGATGACAAAAGAAGAAAAGCACAACATTGGGCAACAACCCGGTAATAGTGTGATGACAAAAGAAGAAAAGCACAACACTGGGCAACAACCCGGTAACAGTGTGATGACTAAAGAAGAAAAGCACAACACTGGGCAACAACCCGGTAACAGTGTGATGACTAAAGAAGAAAAGCACAACACTGGGCAACAACCCGGTAACAGTGTGATGACTAAAGAAGAAAAGCACAACACTGGGCAACAACCCGGTAACAGTGTGGACTACAAAGAAGAAAACCACAACACTGGGCAACAACCGGTAACAGTGCGACTGACAAAAGAAGAAAAGCACAACACTGGGCAACAACCCGGTAACAGTGTGACGACAAAGAAGAAAACACAACACTGGGCAACAACCCGGTAACAGTGTGATGACAAAAGAAGAATATCACAACATTGGGCAACAACCCGGTAACAGTGTGATGACTAAAGAAGAATATCACAACATTGGGCAACAACCCGGTAACAGTGTGACGACAAAAGAAGAATATCACAACATTGGGCAACAACCCGGTAACAGTGTGATGACTAAAGAAGAATATCACAACACTGGGCAACAACCCGGTAATAGTGTGATGACTAAAGAAGAAAAGCACAACACTGGGCAACAACCCGGTAACAGTGTGATGACTAAAGAAGAAAAGCACAACAATGGGCAACAACCCGGTAACAGTGTGATGACAAAAGAAGAAAAGCACAACATTGGGCAACAACCCGGTAATAGTGTGATGACTAAAGAAGAAAAGCACAACACTGGGCAACAACCCGGTAACAGTGTGATGACTAAAGAAGAAAAGCACAACACTGGGCAACAACCCGGTAACAGTGTGATGACAAAGAAGAAAAGCACAAATGCAAGCTAAAACCAGTAACAGATGATGATGAAAAGAAGAAAGAACAAAACACTGGGTAACAATACAGAACCGGTCAACAGTGCTGATGTGAAAGAAGAAGGAAAAGCTACACCTGGCAGTCAACCCGATAACAGTGTATGACAAAGAAGAAAAGCACAACATGGGCAACAACCCGTAATAGTGACGACAAGAAAAGGCACACATTGGCAACAAACCTCGGTAAGTTACGACAAAGAGAAGTATCACAACATTGGGCACAACCCGGTAATAGTGTGACTTATCAAAAGAAGAATAGTACAAACTTGGCAACAGCAGTATATCAGTGGATGACTAAAAAGAAATTATGGCCAACATGGGCAAAACCCGGTAATAGTGCTATGACTAAAGAAAAAAAACACTAACATTGGGCACAACCCGGCTAATCGGCTATGACAAGACGAAAGCCCACTGGCAGCATCGGCGTGTAACAATGTGATGACTTAAGAAGAAGAAGCCCAAGCACTGGCGCAACAGCTCTGGTAACAATAGTATAGAGAAAAAGAAAAGAAATTGAGCAACAACCCCGGTAATAGTGTATGACAAAAGGAAAAGCAAACACTGGCAACTAACCTGGAACAGTTGATGACTAAAGAAGAAAGCACAACCATGGGCAACAACCCGTGTAACAGATGTGACGACAAAGAAGAAAGCACAACACTGGGCAACAACCCGTAACAGTGTGATGAAAAGAAGAAAAGCACAACACTGGTAACAACCGGTAACAGTGTGATGACAAAAGAAGAAAAGCACAACATTGGGCAACAACCCGGTAATAGTGTGACGACAAAAGAAGAATATCACAACATTGGGCAACAACCCGGTAACAGTGTGATGACTAAAGAAGAATATCACAACATTGGGCAACAACCCGGTAACAGTGTGACGACAAAAGAAGAAAAAGCACAACATTGGGCAACAACCCGGTAACAGTGTGATGACAAAAGAAGAATATCACAACACTGGGCAACAACCCGGTAATAGTGTGATGACTAAAGAAGAAAAGCACAACACTGGGCAACAACCCGGTAATAGTGTGATGACAAAAGAAGAAAAGCACAACACTGGGCAACAATCCGGGTAACAGTGTGATGACTAAAGAAGAAAAGCACAACACTGGGCAACAACCCGGTAATAGTGTGATGACAAAAGAAGAAAAGCACAACACTGGGCAACAACCCGGTAATAGTGTGATGACTAAAGAAGAAAAGCACAACACTGGGCAACAACCCGGTAATAGTGTGATGACAAAGAAGAAAAGACAACACTGGGCAACAACCCGGTAATAGTGTGATGACTAAAGAAGAAAAGCACAACACTGGGCAACAACCCGATAACAGTGTGATGACAAAAGAAGAAAAGCACAACATTGGGCAACAACCCGGTAATAGTGTGATGACTAAAGAAGAAAAGCACAACACTGGGCAACAACCCGGTAACAGTGTGATGACAAAAGAAGAAAAGCACAACACTGGGCAACAACCCGGTAACAGCGTGACGACAAAAGAAGAAAAGCACAACATTGGGCAACAACCCGGTAACAGTGTGATGACTAAAGAAGAAAAGCACAACACTGGGCAACAACCCGGTAACAGTGTGACGACAAAAGAAGAAAAGCACAACACTGGGCAACAACCCGGTAACAGTGTGATGACAAAAGAAGAAGAAGAAGAACAAAATGTCAAGACAAATAAAACCAAAGACATCAATTCATTTCTTGATCGTATTTCGAGATCGTTAAGTATGCGAAGAAAGAATCAAATTTACTGACGTAGAGTTGGTTATGTATGCTAAGAATTATTCTAGAAATCTGATTAGAGAAACGGTGCTGTTTTCAAAATCTAAGAATGTCTGCTTTCAAATGTCTGATTTCAAGATTGGAAGATTTCAGTAGATATCTTCTTCTTCTTCTTCTTTGCGTTCGTTCTTTACGACCACTTTTAATAATCACTCTTTGTGATATGTTTAATCTTTGACAAGAACGTGTATACGTTGCACATTGGTTTGTGAACCCAAACACATAGACTTCTACACGTTTAGGACATGCATCCGATTTCAGCCAAACCTCCTCAGACGCCTCTTAGACATGAGTGGCAGGTAACGAGTGGTTCTATTCTTGCACCTCAAATTTGGGCCCCGGCAACCACTCGGACGAGTAGATATCTGATTTTGTATTGTTTTTCAACATTATCTGAAAATGCATAAAGAGCTGGAAATATTTGTCTTTGACGTTAAGCAAGTATATTTCTTCTCAGTGGCGGCTCGTGTTAATTTTTATTGGTGGGGCCAGACAAAAATGTTCGGAAAAATCATGGTTTTGGGTTAGCTTATATTTCAATTTATAAAATAATAAATACACGATACACATTATGTTTGGTGGGGCCCGGCCCATCCGGCCCTTAATGACGAGCCGCCACTGCTTCTTCTTCGTCTATGCGTTCGGTGTCGTATGCTAATCTAAACTATGAGATGGGTTGCCTCAATGAAGTTGCATATCAGTTGAAGTTCCTCGAGAGTTTCACATAGCTTGTTCTGTAAGCTTCTGAGTATATTTCAAACACAACATAGTTATCAGAGAAAATAGTTACAATTGAATATTTGAGCAAGATGTATACGTCCTGTTTAGTTAGTTAGTTAGTCTTTCCTCTTGGGCCTGTGGGCGGCGCATAGGGCAGAGGTCATAGCTCTCCATGTCTCGCGGTTCGTTGCTATTTGTTTTAAGTCTTTAATGTTTACTAGGCCCATCGTTGAGCCTTCTCTGGTGATGGTTCTACGCAGAGTCTCTCTTGGTCTTCCTCGTTTTTTTTTTCCCTCTGGTGTCCATATGAGGGATTGGTAAGGGAGTCTTCTCTCATCCATTCTAAGTGTGTGGCCGATGTAGTTCCAGCAGCGCTTTCTTATAAAATTTGATACATTTTCTTGCTTGGTCTCTTGTCTTATTTGTGTATTGGGTCTGAAATCTGACCATTTGAGGTTCAGTATTCTTCTAAGACATTTATTCTCAAAGTTATCTAATTTTCTTTCTAGAGCTTTTGTTGCTTTTCAACTCTCGCATCCATAAGTTAATACTGGAATCACACAAGAGTTAAAGTCCTGTTTAGTACAGAGTGTTTATAAAGTTAATGTGAATTTTGAAAATATTTTAGTCATTACGTCACGAATGAGGGAATTTTACGTCATGATATTCTGAGTTCCACAATCCAGTGTGCTGCAGTACACAACAAGCCGTTGTTATATTCACGCTTTTATCGCTGAAAGAAAATGGTGTTAAACATTGAAAACATGGTATTTATGGTGGGATATGTTTTTCATAATGGGGACAAATATACTGAAGAAGAAACTCGACAATATGTGCTTAAATTTCCAGACTCTAAGTCGTGTTATTAGCCAATTTACCGAATACAAGCCAGCCAAGAGCAGTATAATCTACATGACTAATAACCATCTACGTTACAATTTTTTTAGGCAACTTTGAAAACATCATTTCTCGTGACGTAATCTCGCCCGGGCGTAAATTTCACTGCACAGCGACTGTATAAACACCCTGTATTTGATGATTGTTAGATAAAGCCATTGTCATTACACTTCCGTGAGTAACCAATTGTGCTCCGATCTCTTTTGTACGCAGGAAGAACTCAGCGGCAGTGCACGAAATCTGTTGCATTGACGAAGGTTCCCGATTTCATTGATTGATAGGACGATCATCACTGCACTTCAATGAGTAACCATGTGTGCTCCGATCTCTTTTGTACACAGGAAGATCTCAGCGGCAGTGCACAAACTCGCACCGACGAGTATCCCAGATGTAATTTTGAAAATGGTAAAGACATTTTTTTAGGAATTTTGTTTTTAATTTTTTTCTAATGAATTGTGTCCAGGCAGCGTCTTTCCAGCCTGCTCTTCTCGATTTTTAACTGCCAAGAGTTCTTTTACGTGCTCAAATTGAACACGGGACCAACGTTTTATCGCCCTTCTCTGATAGGACTGGGAACTCGATTACATCTACAGTGAGATCAGGGATGTCTGGAAAAATATCAGGATGTCTCCACAATGGAACGAAGTGAGTATTTTTGAAACGATATCGAAGTACATACGGTTATTCAACTAAGTGCAATGATGATGGTCCAATAAATCAATCAATCAATAAATTAATCAATCAAAGAGAGCAACTAACAATAGTTTGAGTTGTTACTGAATAGTGTAATAGCACACCTGTGTGGTTGCCGGACCCGCTAGGGTATCAAAGACATCTGCAACCTACAAAGCATGTCGTAAGAGGCGATTTAGGTGGACGCCTAGGAAGCTACCTAGTAAATAAAAAGCGACGCAGAAAAACGGATGTGCTGGCCTACTTGTTGGCACATAACTAGCACAGCATACAATTGTTCTTAGGCTCAGATCACATACAACTGAGAAAGAGTGGTTTAACGAGTGATTGATATAGATAGAGCGTTCAAGAAGTGTAAGAAGTTTGTAAAGAAGAGATTAAGAAAGAAGAGATTGAGTTAAGAAAGAAAGATTAAGAAAGAAGAGATTAAGAAAGAAGAGATTAAGAAAGAAGAGATTAAGAAAGAAGAGATTAAGAAAGAAGAGATTAAGAAAGAAGAGATTAAGAAAGAAGAGAAGAAGAAGATTAAGAAAGAAGAGATTAAGAAAGAAGAGATTAAGAAAGAAGAGATTAAGAAAGAAGAGATTAAGAAAGAAGAGATTAAGAAAGAAGAGATTAAGAAAGAAGAGATTAAGAAAGAAGAGATTAAGAAAGATGGGGAACGAAGAGGAGGAGATTAAGAAAGATGTATGAAGAGTAGAAAATCTGAACTGTTTGCCTGTAATAAAATAACAAGTTTTTAGTGATAATGTAACAGTCTATTTGAAACTTAGCTGTATCCATCGCTCGTCTTCAATTCCATAAGTACTCGGTACGCTTTTTGTGTGTAACGATCGGAATATTTCTCCAGCGACCGCTCATCTCAAAGTAGATGAGATTCTCTTCTTCTTCTTCCAACGTTTTCAGACATTGATTTGTATACTTTTAAAGCATTTATAATAGTCAACAGGAGTCCATGTATATCTCCATATAGCTTGTTTTGGACTGATATGTGGATTGGCCATGTGTTTTCCCTCTGTATGTTGGACATTCTTGCAGTATGTGTGTCTCTGGCAACTTGCTGGGGAGAGAGTGTCTCTGTCAACTTGCTGGGGAGAGATCAAATTTCTAGTCCTGTAGGAGACTGACGATAAAACGTAGGCACGGTTTCAACATATGCACCTAACAGAACTCTTGATATTTTGAAATAATAAAATTTGACTGGAAATCTGATGTTCAGGATAAAAAAATGTTATTTGAAATTAAACTAAAATCCATAGAAAGTTGTACCTTTCTCAAAATTGCATAGTGAATCTTTGCCGGAGCTACATAGTACATGCACTGCCAATGAGATCCTGTTAAGAAAAAGATTGTAGCATACATGGCTATTTACAGATATGCAATGATGCTAGTCCTATCAATCAATCAATCAATCAAAATGAATGCACAGATCCGCCATTGCAAATTTGAATGAATGATTCCACAGACGTTTTAACAACAATAATAGAAATAGCAACTTAACATACGGTTGATCTGTGCCAGTGATAAAGACGTGTTTTCTTTAGGAAGATGGAGTCAGGGGTCTGGAAAAATCAATATCACATTGGATACCCAAATCTGTCTATTATCAGGGAATCATACAGGAAATGCCAGCATAAATGTGGCGTGAGAAGAAAAGATGTGGAAACGTGAGGAAAGGAAACATTAATGATGGCTTGAAGACATATATAATTGCAGACGTAGGAAAAGTTGATGTCAAGTTGTTGACGTTGGAGAATGAGGATATGATTAGTCTTGGATTTGTTTAAGTTAAAGACGGGGGAGACTTTTAGTCATGGATTTGTACTGAGAAGATGTAAAAGTTTAGTTTTATCTCTCTCTCTCTCTCTCTCTCTCTCTCTCTCTCGTCGATCACCTAGACTGATGTACCAGATTCCCACCATTAATCTCATTTATGTGGAAATCTGGTTCATGCAGCCTTAGCATGGGTGGGTTTCATCACATCTTCAGCGGCATTTGGAGCTCTGGTGCTTATCCTTTTTGGCGATGTGTCCGGTTTTAGCCAGCGTTTACTGGGTTCGCTCTCCGTCAGCCCTTGGCTGTCCCCAGCCTATCTGCAAGGCAGCAGATTAGAGTTTAGTCTAATCGTATCTGTGTCGTAGAGGTTAGGTGCTCGGCTCTCATGCCAAAGGTACTCGGTTCGCTTCCTCGTAGAAACATCGGGATCCCTGATCTCATTGTAGGTGAGATCAAGTTCATAGTCCTATCGGAGATGGACGACAAAACGTAGGTTCCGTGCTCAATTTGAGCACGTAAAAGAACCATTGTCAATTCAAAATCGAGAAGAGCAGGCCAGAAAGCCACTGCCGGGAAAAACTTATTAGAAAACATTAAAAATAAAATTTCTACAAAATATCTTTACCATCTTTAAAATTACAGACCTTCGCCGGTGCTACAGAGCTCGTTCACTGCTGCTAAGATCTTTCTGTGTAAGAAATAAATCGGAGCACATATAGCTACTCGCCGAAGTGCAATGATGATGGTCAATCAATCAATCACATAGAAAACACAATTCAACAACACATCTAGGTTTTCTCTGTATATATACGAAACTAAGAATATTGTTAGAAACATTCACTGAATAACGTTCAGGTAACGACGTTCAATTTTTCTCTTCCCCAGGTCACGGAAACAAATATAAATGTCAGGTTATGGTAGTAACATTCCAAGCTGACATCTTCCACAAATCTGGATCCAGGCTGACAAGATTATCCCTGACAGAAGACGATTAGGTTTAGAGCTTGTTACTCTCTTCTTCTCTTCCACCATTTACTTCGTTATAGAAGTGTTGAGGGAAGATAGTGATCTTGTGTGTGCTTGTTTTAATGCCCTTTGTAAGCTGATATTCATGTTCGTAAGGCTGTTCTTGATGCCGTCGCTGCATCTTTTGCGTGGTCTTCCTCGTGCTTTGTACTCATTATACTTTTTCTGTGTATCTCTCTGTGGTAGGCGATACCAGGGCATTCTTGTCAGGTGTCCAAACTATTTAATCTGTTGTTCTTTTATGAATTGTGTGACTGGTTTCACATCCAGTCTTCTTCTGATTTCTTCATTTCTAATTGTGTCTCTTATTGTCACACCTGCAGCTCTCCTAAGGCACCTCATCTCTGTCGTTATGATTTCCTGCTCACTAGCTGCTGTTATTGGCCATGTTTGACACTGGTAACATAGTGTTGGCCAGAAAATCGTTCTTATGAGATTTGCTTTAGTTGTTAGTTTTATCTCTTTATGTGACAACAGTTGTGTTAACTGTCCCAGTACGTAATTAGCTTTTGTGCAACGATTGCTGATTTCGCTATCGATACTTTCATCTGTTGTGAAAATTGCTCCTAAGTATTTGGCCTCAATTGTTTGTTTTATGTCTACGTTCTGGAGTTTTATTGTAAGGCTTTCTGGTTGTCTACTTATTGCCATTGTCTCTGTCTTTATTATATTTATTTTCCTGTTGTACTCCTCACCCTTGATGTTAACTAAGCTCAAATGGTTCTGGAGAGATTCTTCGTTTTCTGCAATCAGTACTTGGTCATCTGCAAATAAAGTTCTGAAATATTATTTTCTTCCTCTATTCCTGCTTCTCTACTTATGTTGTCCATGTATGTTATAAACATCAGTGGGGAGAACTTGTTACTGAGAGTTGTAAAACACTTATATATGTAGGTCAGAACAACTATCGTGAAATGTGATTAGAAATTCTAGCAAGTTCTGGAAACTTTCTATTTAACCATTTCGCTCTGTCATTTCTTTTTACTTCCGGATAAATGTATTCTGCAATAGACTGGCGTCATTAAAAAAATTTTCATTAGCCAGTGTATTGGCGTAGAAGAGTGAATGTGTTAATGTAAGCAGCGGTTAGAGTGTTGATTTAAAACTTAGTATTTAATGTAAGCAGCGGTTAGAGTGTTGATTTAAAACTTAGTATTTAATGTAAGCGGTGGTTAGAGTGTTGATTTAAAACTTAGTATTTAATGTAAGAGGTGGTTAGAGTGTTGATTTAAAACTGAGTATTTAATGTAAGCGGTGGTTAGAGTGCAGATTTAAAACTTAGTATTTAATGTAATCAGCGTTAAAGAGTTGATTGAAAACTGACTACTGTTTTCTCTTGTATTAAGATGTTAGATAAGGAAAGTGATCGCGAATAACAAGCGTGCAGAAAAACCATGTGCTAGCCAACGAGTCAATGAACTAACACTTCAATTAGCAAATCACACGTTACATCAAATAAATGTTTAAGAAGTGGTTAATGTTGAGCTAACACATGAGAAGAAGAAAGATAATTGATTGATAACTTGGTAATTTGATTCACAGCGAGAATAGGGATTTATTTTAAAACTTGGTAGTTCGAAATACACGATCAGAGAATTGATTGATCACTTAGTAACTGTCTATACACGGTTAATTGATTAAAGAACTGACTGAGAGACAGAGAATTGATTATAAATTTAGTAAGTTGCTTCAAGCGATTAGAGAATTGATTGCTAGCCTAGTAATTTTACGAAAACATGTTAAGAATGTTTTGGAAATCGTGGACCCTGAGCACATCACAGGAGACAAAGATGAATGCATTCCACTCTTGATTAATTTATTGATTGATTGATAGGACGATCATCATTGCACTTCGGTGAGTAGCCATGCGTGCTCCGATCTCTTTCTTACACACCAAGATTTCAGCTACAGGGCACGAACTCTATAGCACCGGCGAGGGTCCCCGATGTAATTTTGAAGATGGTGAAGATGGGAATCGAGGAGTCTGCATATATTACAGCAGAGAAAAAAGAAAACATTCTTGATGCCTAATTGGGTAATCGAGATCTGCTGGAGTGACAGGGAAATAAATAACCATGTGTTGGAATTTGTTGGAATATGTTAGATTGTGTTGGAATATGTTAGATTGTGTTGGAATATGTTAGATTGTGTTGGAATATGTTAGATTGTTTTGTAGTGAAACACGTACAAATAAAGTACTATAGTTTTACAAAATACATAAACAGTGACGATAAACAGCAACGTTTCGACCAACAAGGCCTTTATCAAGCAAACGAACAAACAGGAGTGACAAATTAAAATGAAACACAAATGGACGACCAAATACCAACGTATCTAAGGAAAATCTGGAATAAAAACGAATAATATCGCCTCAAGCCTAACATCCAGAGTCATTTTGGCACCATCCAGTGTGGCCGTCGGCGCTGCAACACTTGTGCTTATGTAATACATACCCGCACGGTGTCTTTTCCAAAAGCCACGTTCGTTGTTGAAGACAGTTTCACGTGCGAGTCCCGTAATATTATCTATGCCATTATCTGCAAGCGGTGCAACAAGGCCTATATTGGGAAAACCGGCAGGAGACTCAGTGACCGATTCGCCCAACACTTGCGCGATATACGCCAATGCTCTGTGACCCCTGTAGCTACCCATTTCAATAATACTGGCCATTCAGGAGCTTGCGATGTCCCGGTCACAGCCATCCGATCATGTTCCTCTGATGATCGTAGTCGATTTGCTCTGGAGAATCGGTTGATTTCGTTGTATGGTACCTTGCGACCACGCGGGCTCAACGTATTACATTCTTATGCTTCTTAGTACTTTCTCTTCCCATGCTTTGTAATCTCTATGGGTATATGTTGCATGTATTACATTCTTATGCTTCTTAGTACTTTCTCTTCCCATGCTTTATAATCTATATGTGTATATGTTGCATGTATTCAAGTTATATATTTACTAGATGTTTCATTGTTTCTTTTCTATTTCTAGTTTTTATGTGTGTTTTTGTGTTACATTTATTTCGTTATTCGTTTTTATTCCAGATTTTCCTTAGATACGTTGGTATTTGGTCGTCCATTTGTGTTTCATTTTAATTTGTCACTCCTGTTTGTTCGTTTGCTTGATAAAGGCCTTGTTGGTCGAAACGTTGCTGTTTATCCTCACTGTTTATGTATTTTGTAAAACTATAGTACTTTGTTTGTACGTGTTTCACTATTTACCAAGTTTTACTGCAGTCTTCCCCCTATTTAGATTGTTTTGGAATATGTTAGAATGTGTTGGAATATGTTAGATTGTGTTGAAATAGACTGTAATTTGTTGTAATAAATTGGAATATTTTGATATATGTTGAATTATGTTGAAATATTTATTATATTGTAATATGTTGGAATATATTGGACTTCATTGGAATTTCCAGTATTCTTACTTTCCGCTCCATGAGTAGCAGTCATTTGTGCTTGGTGATGGAATACCAGTTTTCTAATGATGTTTTATACTAATAACTGGTTTCTGAACAAGAACTGCAGAGCAAACCTATCTTTACAACAAGACTTTGAATTCTCTTGAAATTAGTACAGGAAACTGGGATGAATTACTCAGTGGGACACAAATCTGGAAAGATACTTTAAGTTAGTATTAGTCTGAGAATTAATAAAATTGTGCCAGTAGAAAGTAGTAACTTAAAAAATGAACCCTCCCTCCTTTCCCCATGATAAATCGCTGCCAGTTGTCTCTCGAGAATGACAGGTGCCACCACACTATGATTACCATCGATATAAATCTGAGACTTTTCTGATGCCCTAGGACACATCTTGTTAGGTATAAACAAAAGTTAATTGCATATCCTTTACAGGACTTTGCGAATCAACCCCAGCTTTTTAACGCTGTTTGTGATTTTCTAGGCATTATTACGTTCAGTAGTTTGCCATTGCTTTCTGAACGGGTGGTGCCATCGTCCTTTTTAAAAATCCACGCGAAACAATTTGCAAAGAAACTGTCCGCAGCGTGATTCGAACTCAGAACGTCAGGGTTAATAGACCGAGTCACTAACCCCTAAGCCACAAACGCACTAAAAATTACATAGTGAATCCTTGCCGGTGCTATGTAGTACATGCACTGTCAATGAGATCCTCTTAAGAAAAAGATTGTAGCATACATGGCTATTTACAGATATGTAATGAGGATGGTCCTATCAATCAATCAATCAAATAGGAATGCACAGATCCGCCTTTGCAAATTTGAATGAATGATTCCACATACGTTTTAACAACAATAATAATAGAAATAGCAACTTAACATACGGTTGATCTGTGCCAGTGATAAAGACGTGTTTTCTTTATGACGATGGAGTCAGGGGTCACTATCCCCTAAGCAACAGACGCCATCTGTTAAGTATAAGATAAAATGAATAAAACAAAGATGACCAAAGACACAGCTCAAGCATAAATTGAGATAAAACAAAGATGACCACAGACACAACTCAAAGCTATAAATTGAGATAAAACAAAGATGACCACAGACACAGCTCAAAACTATAAATTGAGATAAAACAAAGATGACCACAGACACAGCTCAAAGCTATAAATTGAGATAAAACAAAGATGACCACAGACACAGCTCAAAGCTATAAATTGAGATAAAACAAAAATGACCACAGACACAGCTCAAAGCTATAAATGGAATATCGTAATGCTGATTTCTGAGTGTAATTTCAGACAAGGAGGGTAATAAATCTCGCCGAACCGGACTTAATTTTATCCCTCGCCTTATTCGTCGAATCGAGAAAGAAAATGATTAGAATATCTTTCGATTAGCTAAAACAGTTACTAATGTTGGTTTGTTTGTTATGTAGGGGGTTCAAGCCTATTTCGACCGTGTGTTGCCGGAGCATGCAAGTGAAGCAAAGAATAGTACCACTGCAACCTACAATGCATGACTAATGTAGACCCTAGGGATGCTACCTAGTAAATAAAAAGCAGCGCAGAAATCGGATGTGCTGGCCTACTTGTACGCGCATAACTGGCACAACATACAATCGCTCTTAGGCTCAGATCACATATAAATCACACAAAGTGGTTGACAAGTGGTCGATATGGAGCGTTCGAAGAAGAAGAAGAAGAAAGCCTATTTAAACCGAGACACGTTTATTTCAACCCAAGAATTACTAATTTTTTGGTGATATTATAACGTCTAGGCAAACAAACATTAAAAAAAGGAACACACTGCGTAGAATCTAGTTATAATATAGGTCTATCGTTAATGTATATCATCCTATATTAATGTATGGCTCGGAAATATGGACAATGAACAAGCAGTTAGAAGACAGAATTGATGCATTTGAGATGTGGATATATAGAAGAATAAGCAGAGTTTCATGGACAGAAAAACAGACAAATAAACAAGTTTTAGGAAAACTAGGCATGAAGAAACAATTATTAAGAGAATAAAATTCAGACAAGTAAAGTATTTTGGGCACATAAAAAGGCATGACACCATGATAAAACATTTACTAGAGGGGAAAGTTGAGGGAGAAGAGCAAGAGGAAGACCGAGAGATAAGTGGGAGGAAACTTTAAGAAATGGACAGGTTACAGTCTGGCAGTGTGCAACACCAAGGCGAAAGACAGAGGATGCTGGAGATTCATTGCAGCCAACCTTCGATGTGGAGACGGCACCTGATGATGATGATCGTTATTCATTAGGATTTTCTATCGTTAAAAACGTAGCGTAAAACGAACTATCGGGAAGCGAGGGATTACCGTATTACTGTGTACGCTAGTTGACGCATTTCTTTAATTTTACAGAAAATCACGGACATTTCTAAATCAGCGTTACTGTTTAAAATGTATTGTTTGTGAACTTTAGTAGATAGCTTCACATTTCTAAAATGTACTGAACAAAATGGTTCAATGCTTGTATAATTAGAAACCGTATTTGATGTTTATAATTAGAAGTAAGACAATGGTGTATACTAAAACTACTACTGCAAGGTGACCATTGTTACGTCACTGAATGGCGCCATCTTGCTTCAGACAAATGTGGGTCAACGGAAAATGAGACACAGCAGCGCTTTCTTGCCAATCCAAATTTCGTCCACGGTCAAGCTTGGTAATGTTGTGGTAATGATATTGTTGGTGGTCAGCAGCTTCATACATCAAGTGGATAGTCAAACACATCACAGTGAGTACTTAGAATGTGAGGCGAACGATTTGGATGGGTGAATTCGCTGTGTGAATTTGAGGTGCGCATGCAATGTGTGAATTTGAAGTCTTAACCCTTTCGCTGCTACATACTTTCCGAAGACGGAGCTAAAAATAGCTACTCTTTGTTTCTAGATCACAAACGTGAATGTACGCCTATAGCAGTGACAGTAGAAATGTATAACGTGTTAACACGTCTTTAGCCCACAGAGGAGAGACAATAACAGACATGTTAATGCGTCTTTAGCAGTGAATGGGAAAAACGTCTATACATGTCTATAGCAGCTAAAGGGTATACAATGTGTGAATTCGGTGTGTGAATTTAAGGTGTGAGTGCGATGTATGAATTTGAGGTGTGTGAATTCGGTGTGTGAATGCAATGTCATGTGTGTATAGTTGTGTTACTCATATGTGATCTTATCATGGCTGGGTCACAAGGCCCACATGGATTACAGTCTGATCCTCAACGATATTCTGTATGGAGAGGTAGCTTCTGGTAAAAGTGCTGTATGGGCTATCATTTATTCGTTACAATGACGTGTTCAAACGTAACTTAGAGGTGTTTGAAGTTACTGAATTACAAACCTCTATGGTGGAGTGGTTAAGATGTTTGCTTGTCGTTCTGAAGTTTGTCAGTTCGAATTCGGACCAAGTCACATTTTCAATTGTTTCATGAGATCTCTATGATTGTTGATTGAACTACGAAGTTATTGCTTTGTGAAAACTTTTAGGCAGATGGTGGGCCATTTCTATCGAGAGGGATGGAGAAATCCGGTGTAATGAAGTGAATTCTTTATCTTTAGATCCTCTAGACAAGACTAGGATGAGCTAGTCACAGACAGTTTTAGGGATGAGCTAGTCACAGACAGTTTTAGGGATGAGCTAGTCACAGACAGTTTTAGGGATGAGCTAGTCACAGACAGTTTTAGGGATGAGCTAGTCACAGACAGTTTTAGGGATGAGCTAGTCACAGACAGTTCTAGGGATGAGCTAGTCACAGACAGTTCTAGGGATGAGCTAGTCACAGACATTTCTAGGGATGAGCTAGTCACAGACAGTTCTAGGGATGAGCTAGTCACAGACAGTTTTAGGGATGAGCTAGTCACAGACAGTTTTAGGGATGAGCTAGTCACAGACAGTTTTAGGGATGAGCTAGTCACAGACAGTTTTAGGATGAGCTAGTCACAGACAGTTTTAGGGATGAGCTAGTCAGAGACAGTTCTAGGGATGAGCTAGTCACAGACAGTTCTAGGGATGAGCTAGTCAGAGACAGTTTAGCTGGAGACAGGATATGAAAACAGTTCTGAGAACTGATGAAGCCAGACTAAGACAGCGTGATGACATCAACCGTGTCAAGAGAAAATAGAAATAAAATTGGTAATGTGTCTCGAGACTAACAACAAAAGAAAATATAGAGACGGATGATTTACTTAATTGCACAAGGTTTCCCAATTGGGCTCTATCCCTGTCGGTTGTAATGTCGCCCCATCTACCGAGAACGTTGCACAAAGCGCGGATTCCGTAGCTCCAGCAACTTCTTCTTCGAAAGCTCCATATCGACCAGTTGTTAACCTCTCTTTGTGATTTGTATGTGATCCGAGCCTAAGAGCGACTTACGTTGTGCCAGTTATGCGCCTACAAGAAGGCCAGCACATCTAAATTTCTGCAACGCTTTTTATTTACTAGGGCAGCTTCCCTGGACCCCTACATTACTCGCCTCTTACGACATGCTTTGTAGGTTGCAATGTTTCTATTCTTTGCTCCCCTTGAGAGCATCGGCAACACACAGGTGGCTCCAGCACCAATTCTAGGGATCTCAGGAAAACATTGCACATATGGCTCGGCCTGGATTTGATCTCATAATTTTCAGAATTACACACAAACGTTTTAATGACTTCTCTAAAGAGACCTTTCGAGACTAACAGAATGTCGCTGAGCTCTTACTATATAAGAAAGATATCGGAACAGTGGCGGCTCTTAATCATTTTTGTTAGTGGGGTCAGACAAACATTTTCGGAAAAATCATGGTTTTGTGTTAGGTTATATTTTAATTTATTTTAAAAAATACACATTACACATTAATTTTGGTGAGGTCCGGCCCCGTAGGCCCTTAATGACGAGCCGCCACTGTATCGGAACATAACATGGTTACTCTCGAAGTGCATTGCTGATGGTTATATCAATCAATCAATAGAAGAAGAAGAATTGACCACTGTGACACTGCAACGAAATAAAACGGGTAATAGATCTTAGTAATATTATTATTATTATTAACAATGTTGTTTTATAAAAGTGAAATATAGCAATAAATAAATGAGATCACGGTAAGAAACAAAAACTTAATGAAGATTATGTGTATCACGAACACATAACAAAAGATTAAGAAATTGTTAAAGAAATCTATCATTCATATTAGAAAGAAACAGTATAAGATGTGTTGTAATATAACCTCCGTCAATAAATTCATCAAAAACGTAACAAAAAGACATCTTAAACGGACTTTCCTGTTCCGTGAACTCATTGATAGGTTTCATGAAGGAACTAACTTATCTGTCTCTTCCATCACCCAAATAAAAACTTATATCTATATAATGAAAATCTTGCTGTTTGAAATGTAATCAAGTGTAAGTCAGGCCAGGAAGGATAGATTGACAGGTGAATTATGGATGCGTCGAGTCAAGTGTAGACACAGATTGAAGTGAGCCTGGACATAGATTGGAGTGAGGTCTGGGCAGATTGAAATGAGTCCTGAGTATTTTCTCTCAATCCCTAGGGACATTCTTTAGCTGTCTATGAGACCGACAGGTCAATAATTTGGGAGATGAACTGGAAGAGAGATTGAAGACAAATGTAAACTTGTACACCAGTTAGACGTATAGATAGACATAGTGATGGGTTTGAGTAGAGCGAATAATAGACGTGGATAAATAAATATATGAATAGGTATATTTTAAAACTGACTGGTGCTTCAAATAAGAATGAGAAAATTGAGCAAGTATTTTGGAAATGTAAAAAGACGCGAAGAGTTGGAGAAGACCTTAATGGAAGAAGGCTTCTTGACATAAAAGGGAAGAGGCAGACAACGGAAAAGATGGACATTATAAAATTGATGATTTGAGCATAACGGCTCAAATATCTGGCATATGAGAGAGAGAAAGATAGATAGACAGAGAGAGAGAGAGAGAGAGAAAGATGGAGCGAGAGAGGGTGAAATTCAGAAGAACTATTAAGGGTGCAAATTTCAGCTCAGGAAAAGCTATTTGATAATGAAATTAAATAGGTAGATAGTTAAGTAAAAATGTAGACAGGTAGGTAAGTAGGTATACAGTTGGGTAAATAGACAGGTGAGTAAATAGGTAGAGAGGTGAGTAAATAGGTAGACAGATAAACATATTGCATGATATTTGAACAGACAAATACAAACAGACCAACCCATTTTGTTCATCTTCGCACTGTTTTCCAACTTGTCTAAAAGGGCCTGAAGACATCTGACTGTCTTCATCGCAGCTGGGTTGTCTCCTATGTCTCGGTCTATCGTTGTAGAAATATCATGCAACCCGTTGAGAGTATTGCAAAGAACATGCACACCGTAGCTCCATCAACAATTCTAGGGAATCTCTGGAAAAATATTGCACCTTTGAACCGAACGACGAGGTTCGGGATTGAACTCCTAATACATATAAAGTAAGGCACATACCTCCGCTATCAAACTTGTATCATACCCATCTCGAACTATCTCAATTTGGTTGCTTGTTTGTTTTGTCCTTATGACGCTTCTTCATCTCCTACGCCTTGTTCATGTTCTACTTTCAGCCATCATCATCATCAGGTGCCGTGCCGTCTGGCGTAGACGATCATGAATCACCACAAATCTCTGTCTCTGGTGTTCGCTATCATATCAGATGTTGACGATCTTCGTGCCATGAAGTCAGGCTATCCAAAATTTAATCTCTCTGTCTACCTCTGTCTCGTCTCCCCTCGGTTTTACCAGTTGTTACACTGTGTTCTAAACCTTCCTTTCTCATCACATGTTCGAAAAATGATGACTGCCTCTTTCTTATATTGATGATAAGCTTTCTCTGTCTTGACCTCATTTAACACCTCCACATTAGTCATTTTAGCAGTCAATGGGATTATCATCATTCTTCTGTAAAACCACATCTCTGTGGCTCTCAGAGATTTTTCGATTTGTTTCTTTATTGTCCATGACTCGCTTCCGTGTGTCAGTATTGGTTCTATGTAGCACTGTATGACTCTAAGTAGACATGATATTTACTTAGACATTTTAAGAGTGTCTGTTTGCTTCACTAATAAATTGGTGCAAACAGATGAGTATGCATCATTTATGTCTCTCGTTTATATCTCTCGTTTATGCCCGTCTGCCCAGCGTGTTCGTAGCGCGTTGGACTACGGGTGACTAGTCCTCTGTGAGTGCGGGTTCAATTCCGCGGACTGGCAGAAAAGCTACAGATTCCCCAGATTTACGGTGTTCGTGGCACCGAACCGAAGGGTTACGATGTCCATGACACCGAGACGAAGAGCTTTCAGCTCAAGTGCTTCTGGATCGTGGAAAAAACTCGTTTAAATCTCGATATCTCTCGTTTATATCTCTCGTTTATATCTCTCGTTTATATCTCTCGTTTATATCTCTCGTTTATATATGTCGTTTATATCTGTCGTTTATATCTTCTTTATATCTCGTTTATATCTCTTTAATCTCTCGTTTATTTTCGTTTATATCTGTCGTTTATATCTCTCGTTTATATCTCTTGTTTATATCTCTCGTTTATATCTCTCGTTTATATCTCGTTTATATCTCTCGTTTAAATCTCTCGTTTATATCTCTCGTTTATATCTGTCGTTTATATCTGTCGTTTATATCTGTCGTTTATATCTCTCGTTTATATCTCGTTTATATCTCTCGTTTATATCTCGTTTATATCTCTCGTTTAAATCTCTCGTTTAAATCTCTCGTTTAAATCTCTCGTTTATATCTCTCGTTTATATCTCTCGTTTATATCTCTGTTTATCTGGCAATCCATCACTTAGATGCATGATTTAGTTCATTTAGGATTCCTTGTGTTTGTTTGTATGTTCCCTGAAGAAGACTTATAGTCTATAGTTCTATACGTTGGATTTTTGTTAGTTTTGTTAGTTTTATTATTTTATTCATTTTTGCTTGCTTATGTGATACCAGACATACGTGTCTTTGTCCTTAAACGTCTTCTCTTCTTCTTTGCGTTCGTTCTTTACGACCAATTTTAATCACTCTTTATGATATGTTTCATCTTTGCAAAGAACGTGTATACGTTGCACATTGGTTTGGTAGGCCCTAAAAGCATAGACTTCTACACGTTTATGACACGTGCATCCGATTCCAGCCAAACCTCCTTAAACGTCAATTTATTACGTATTATCGCAGCCTCCCTTAGTTTTCTCGAGATCTGATCTGATCCGCTCTGACCAGATCAGATTTGTAGGTTTCCGCACATCGCATAGCCACATTGAGAATCTTATAAAATTCAAATAATCATGTTTATCATTTCTTATCGCTGAAGTTAATGATTTAATTATTTTTTATTTCCTTGTCCTTATTGAATACGAAGAAATGTTCTAGAACCACACATCTCATATCCTTACATTACACTCGCACATCTCATATCCTTACATTACACTCGCACATCTCATATCCTTACATTACACTCTGCATCTCATATCATTACATTACACTCTACATCTATATCCTTACATTACACTCGCACATCTCATATCCTTACATTACACTCGCACATCTCATATCTGCATTACACTCTATCTCTATCTCACTTTCTGTATTTCTTTCAATCTCATTTTGTCTTTGATGGATTTTATTGATTTATTGGACCATCATCACTGCACTTCGGTAGCTATGTGTGCTCCGATTCCTTTCTTACACAGGAAGATCTCAGCTGCAGTTCACGAACTCCGTAGCACCGGCGAGGGCTCCTAATGTAATTTTGAAGATGGTGAGGATATTTTTGTAGGAATTTTAATTTTAATCTTGTCTACTGAATTTTACCGACGTGATGCTGACCACATCACCCATCGTGTGCCGACAGTCAATGAAAAATGCAGGCCTAACACTGTATTGCCCTATATATCACGAGGTATGAAAGGGTTCCTTTACTTTTACTACTGAATTTTACCCTGTAGTGGCTTTTCAGACGTTCTTTTCGATTTTGAAATGCCAAGGGTTCTTTACGTGCTCAAATTGAACACAGGCCCTACCTTTATCGTCTGTCTCCGATATGACTAAGAACCAGATCTCACCTACATTGAAATCAGGGATCTCTAAAAAAATACCGATGGCTCCACGAGGGATCGACCAGGTTCCTTCAGCACAAGAGTCGAGCACCTAACCTCTGCACCACAAAGAAGAAATACCCTAACGTATAAAGAATAGCTGAAGCAACCGACAAGAATTTACGCCAAGTCAAGATCAGTCGGACAGACATAAACCTTTTACTTATTTGCATATTATCTTTTCTCCAGACAAGTAGAGATTAAATTTGCAAAACATGGTTTAATACTAATAAAAACACGTTGCATCAGATTACTCACGTTATGATGATGATGAGATGCTGTATGAGATGATGTACAGTTTCTAGCCTGTACTGAAGACAACATAAGATATACAGTATTCGATTAGAACAAACGCATTAAACGGTATTCGAGAGTAACAGTTGATGTACGGCTAATTTAGGTGAATAGCTGGTAAATCATTTACGGTTATTAACTTTCTGTGAGAACAGTATTTTTTAAATTGAAGGACCAACAAAATTCGGATATTTAATTCTAATGTTAAAGCAGATCTACTGTATGGGTCAGAAACATGGAGAGCAACTAAAACAATAGCGCATAAATTGCAAACATTCATCAACTGGTGTCTGCGCAGAATAGAGGAATAAGATGGTATGATAGGGTCACAATGAGGAACTTATGGAGAGAACAAGACAGATTCCAGTGAACGAACAGGTTAAAAAAGACGCTGGCGCTGGATAGGACACACTTTGCGAAAACCGGAGGGAATATAACAAGAAGGGTTCTTGCCTGGAACCCGCAGGGACAGCGAAAGAAGGGAGGCCGAGAAATACAGGGAGACGAGATTTGGAGGCGGAGATTAACAATATAAAGAAGAGCTGGAGGGAGCTGCTAGAAATAGGAAGACTTGGCATGAGTTGGTTGATGGTCTATGCCCCAATCCGGTGTAAAAAGGCAAAGAGAGAGAGAGAGAGAGAGAGAGAGAGAGAGAATAAGCTATCCCCTTTTTCTTTTCGTTGAAGGTTTCGTAAATACTGTCAGGAAAAGATTTTAATTAATATCGTCTTCTTCTTCTATTTCACTATTTACTTCTTTACAGAAGAAAGGGGGAGGGGAAAATATTGTGATCTTGTGAATGCTAGTTCAAAGGTACTTTGAACTTATATTTCTTCAGACTGTTTGATGCTCCTCCATCTTTGCGTGTCTTCATGCCCTCTTGTTTGGCTCTCCTTGTAGATGTCTCATTACTTATCAGTTAAATTTCAGTTTGGTTCTTTAGATGACTACTAACATCTTTATAATTAACATATCTCAATTTGTATCTTCTTATCTTTACAACATCAACATGATATATTCCGAATATAGACCTGTTTAAATATATTACTAGACAGTTTCCAAGCTGTTCTATTTCATTGGAGTGTGTTTCTCCACAATTTGTGCCTTCGTGCAATTCTCAAGTCTACGAGCACAGCCTGTTTTAATCCTGAGCATATCGTGTCTCTGCGAAAACATGCATGGATAAAAGTATGTGATTCCAGCCAGACCATCACTTTAGTTATTGCCATGATTTCCATCGTAGAGTAAGTACTTGATGTTAAAATTAAGAAACAATATGATCGGTTTCCTTAGACGCTAAATGCAATTATTCAATAACATAATCTGTACCCAATTACAGCTGGGTGATCTGTAGAGTGCCTGCTTCGTGCGTGTTCCCCGTCTCTTTCTTTAAATTGCGAAGTCGACTCTCAAGCCGTATCACAACCACAACGCTAACTCCCACAAAATATTTATATTTTCTGTTTATTGCTGAAAGTCTGGGTGAGTCTCTTGTAATTGAAATCTGAAGTGGGATGCTAAAGAGTCAACGTTCTCCATAAAACTTGCGGCGAAAAGCAAGTATTGTAATTAATGCTATTTATATCACTAATAGCTTGGTACTTGATGGGTAGTTTTTCCCTAGGGTCACGTCTTTCTGGGATGGAAGTTTGTTGTGATGTGAGATTGGATTGAATCTTAGTTACCTTCCCTGGTTTTCAATATTTTCTAACTGGCCGATTTTGGTTACTAAGACACGTATATATAGTATTACGTAAGCAAGTAAGAAATGTCATTTTTATTATTTAATTATTAATTTCTGGCTTGTTTATGTAATACTATATATAAATACCGTTGTCCAAAATCGCTTATTTACTTCGTATTACCGCAGCCTCTCCACGGTTTTCTCCAGATCTGATCTGATCCGGTCTGACCACCTCAGATTTGCAAGTTTCAGTACATCATCCCACAATATTTTGTAACGAGCTTCTCTCAATGCCCCCTCTCAAGAGTCTTAACATAGGATGGCAGAAGTAATAAGTAGGTGACTTATTCATATGATTAACATCTTTGTACTTTGGTGAATAATCATGTGTTTAGTATCTTTCTTACAAAAAACGATCTCAGCTGTAGTGCACTATCTCCGTAGCACATGCAGAGTTTCTTTATGGCGTCATTTTTTTCTTGGCCTTCCACTTTAATGATTACTTTGTGTTTCTTTGATCATTTCTGATTGATTGATTGATTGATTGATTGATAGGACCATCATCATTGCACTTCTGTGAGTCGCCATATCTGCTCTGATCTCTTTCCTAAACAGGAAGATCTCAGCGGCAGATAAATATTTCTAAAGAATTTTGCAAATGAAGCGTCTTTCCAGCCTGGTCTTGTCGATTTTGCACTGCTAATGGTTCTTTTACGTACTCATCTTTTACACAGGAGCTACTTTTATCCTCTGTCTCAGGTAGGAATGAAAATTCGATCTCACCTACAATGAGTTCAGCCATTTCTGGAGTGGCACAGTAATGACTAACCAAGGTATTCGAATATAATGGTATTTCCAGCATTGTCACTCACTTTCACTAAGATCCACTAAAATGGTTTAGTCACCTGAGCTGCACCCGTGTTTTACCGGGGCCATCAATGGGAGCAAAGAATAGTAACACTGCGACCTACAAAGCTTGTCGTAATAGGCGACTGAGGTAGGGACATAGGAAAGCTACCCTAGTAAATAAACAGCGTTGCAGAAATGAATGTGCTGGTCTACTTGTATCCGTATAACTGGCACAACAACTTAATAAAGGAAACCTATGAAGGAATGAAATGCAGTCATCCATGAGGGCCAGTTGGCGGAATCCTTTTAGATAAGAACGGGAGTGAGACAGTGATGCATCTTACCACCATTCCTGTTCTAGCTAACCATAGATTGGATCATGAAATCAACAATAACAGATAACAGATTGGCAATACAATGGACACTTATCAAACAACTATAGGACCTGGATTTTGCAGATGATCTCGCATTGCTGTCCCACAATCACACACATATTAAAGATAAAATGAATATTCTAAATAGTAAGTCTCAGCAACTAGGTTTGAAAATACACAGGGATAAGTCTAATTTCATGAGGATAAATGCAGTAAATTTAAACCAGATTATGCTGTAGGAAACAGCTCTACAAGATGTAGAATCATACACATTCCCTTGGTAGCAACGTAGACACAGAGGGAGCAACAAACCAAAGATGTCAAGATAAGAATACAAAAAGCAAATGGAAATTTTATTGCATTGAGTAAAATTTAGAAGTCAAAGGAGATCAAAACAAACATAAAGATGAGAATCTTTCAATCAAATGTCAAGTCAGTGCTGTTATATGGGTCGGAAACATGAAGGACCACAAAATAAACCACCAGAAAACTGCAGACCTTCATAAATGGATATTTTATGTAGAATTCAAGGACTGATATGGTACGATAAGATTACAAACGATTAACTCAGAGAAAAACTAAGCAGATACCAGTGGAGAAGAGCACGGAAGAGACGCTGGCGATGGATAGGACATACATTGAGAAAACCGACCGGAAGTATTGCAAGACAGGCACTGTTTTGGAACCCATAACAGGGAAAGAATAGTAGTGGAAGGCCTAGACTGGCCTGGAGAAGAGAGCTGGAGGCTGATATTAAAAGGATTGGTAAAACATGGAAAGAATTGGAAGGAATGACAGGATAGAGGAAGAGCTGGAAGATGTTTGTTGAAGACCTGTGCTCCATTGGGAGTTGAAAGGTAAAGAAGAAGAATAAAACTCGCACTCCGTACAGTCGCTCTTAGTCTCAGATCACATACGTATCACAAAGAGGGGTTAACAATTGGTCGATATGGATAGTTGGAAGAAGAAGAAGAAGAAGTCACCTGAGGTCGACCTGATCTCAAACTATATTCAGCACTGAGAACGTGTTTCAAATAAGCGATAAACGCCTTCTCACATTCTCTCACTGAAATACAGTAGACCATCTCGTGCTATACAGGAAACAGACATCGACATGTTTTGATCTGATGTTCCCCAATTAATCCTCAAAAATCGTTTTACATCTTGAAATGATACATAGCATCTTTTTCAACTCAACATTCCATATTTTTTTAAACATTTACTTGATGTACTCAGTACCACTTTCTCACACTCGTATACATCTTTTTCCATTTTCGTTTGATTTTCACTTTTCATTTAGCCGTATCTACTAAATCATAATTCCATACCTGAAGAATTGCTTTTTGATCACTGGGAACCAGACTCAGTACCACTAAACTTCTCAACCTCCATCCCTAAATTATTAAGCAAAGATGCCGAGCCTAATCTAGTGAAAAAGCAATTACAATGGAACATCTCCATTACATGTTTCCAGAAGACAGCTGGATAAGAATTTACACAGATGGATCGGCAATGGAGGCAACCATGAATGGTGGAGCAGGAGTGTACATTAGGTACCCAGATGCTACCACTGTGTCTCTAGCGGCTCCTACTGGAAGAATATGTTCCAACTACAAAGCAGAACTCATAGCCCTTCTGATGGCAGCACAGCACATGAATAAGCTGCAAGCAGCTGCAAGCAAGATGGCATTTCTTACAGACTCATTGTCAGCTATACAAGCCCTGGAGGCTAAATCCACTGACAGCACAGTACAAAAACTACAAAGAGAACTTGCTCAGCTTTCAGAAAAGGCAGAAATTCACTTGCAGTGGATTCCATCTCACTGTGGCATTGCAGGCAATGAGAGTGCTGATGTCTTAGCTAAGGAGGGCAGTGCCAAAGAGCAAATTTACCAACCCTTGTCTTTTCAAGAGGTCAAAACCCTCATACAGAGAAAATCTACAGTAGACTGGAAGACAAACACTGGATATGATTATGGAAAAGACTCCCTCAAAGACCTAAGCAGAACAGACCAGGTCATTATATTTCGACTACGCACCGGACACTGCAGACTCAACAAACACTTATACAGACTAGGAATAAGTCAAACAGCCCTCTGCCAGTGTCAGCAGGCAGAACAGACACCAGAGCATATCCTGCAAGACTGTCCTCTTCTGTGTGAGCTGAGAAGCAACATGTGGCCACACCCAGTCGACCTGAAAACTAAGCTTTGGGGAAACCTGACAGACCTGAAGCTGTCTGCCCAGTTTGTGGTCCACAGTAAATTAAGCGCATGACCAGAGATCGCTGAAGAAGAAGAAGAAGATTTAGCCGTATTATTTCGTTTCGTTTTTGAGTTTCCTCATTTCAGTTTTCAACTGATCGTTCACTTAACGGTGTACCTTTTTTACTTAATCTTATATAACACATATGTAGCTTGATTACGGCTATTATAGTTCGTTCCAAAAATTCGTGAACACACTAAGGTTTAATTTGTACGAAATCTACCGGATGCATAACAGTAATTTTTTTGTAGACAGTTTATATGCCTATGACCTTACGAATTCATGTTTTAACTAATTGGTAGGTAGCTTAGTTGAAGCCAAAACCTTTTTTGTTGTATAATATTGCATAAGCACAACAAAATGATAATCAAAGTTAGAATTTACAATAATACACAAAATGGTGAATGTTTGCAAAGACGTATCAGTATTAAAATATTATAAAAAGCAATGTGACAGAGTGAGCAAATGATACCTTCCACTTCTATCAATGAAAATAAATGATGTGTATATACGCCAATGACAGTAGTTAGGCTACGTTGTGATCTAAATAATTCCACGGATTCCGATTTTCACTTGTGCTGAATTGCACGAGGAGCAAGCATACGCGAAATTATACAAAAACTTGACTATGGTACTGCTAAATTTCTACATGTATACCAAATCAACATCGCTGTTATTTTAGTAGTAACATATTATGCAAATCTTGCAGCACTAAAGGTTTGAATGAGTTTAAATACTGTAGGAATGTCGTCACTGTTACCTATATAAACAGGTAAAAATCAATAATTTATGTCAAGTGGATGATTTTATATCGGTCTGTAAAGATGTTCATGAGTTTTAGAACGAATTACAATTATAAATCTCTATAGATAGTATTGTTGTACTTAATAAAAACTTATATAATTTCATAAATTTCAACTACTTCCCAAACAACATTAAGTCGGTGAAATATATTATTCGTACAGTTACTTTACTTCATAAAACACCATTGTTTAATAGACTACATCATTTAATAAAAATACATTACTTTATCAACTACATCACTTAATAAAACTACATTACTTTATCAATTACATCACTTA
Organism: Arion vulgaris; assembly: GCA_020796225.1. NCBI lineage: Eukaryota > Metazoa > Mollusca > Gastropoda > Stylommatophora > Arionidae > Arion > Arion vulgaris. The sequence continues at coordinate 49,206,404 of CM036760.1, read as the reverse complement.
ATAAAACTACATTACTTTATCAACTACATCCAGACTACATCACTTAATAAAACTACATTACTTTATCAACTACATCATTTAATAAAAATATATTACTTTATCAATTACATCATTTAATAAAAAATTTATTACTTTATCAATTACATCATTTAATAAAACTACATTACTTTATCAACTACATCATTTAATAAAAATATATTACTTTATCAACTACATCATTTAATAAAAATATATTACTTTATCAATTACATCATAATAAAATATATTACTTGATTAATTACATCATTTAATAAAACTACATTACTTTATCAACTACATCATTTAATAAAAAATATATTACTTTATTTATTACATCATTTAATAAAAATATATTACTTTATCAACTACATCATTTAATAAAAATATATTACTTTATCAATTACATCATTTAATAAAACTACATTACTTTATCAACTACATCATTTAATAAAACTACATTACTTTATCAACTACATGATTTAATAAAACTATATTACTTTATTAGCTACATCCAGACTACATCCTTTAATAAAACTATATTACTTTACCAACTACATCACTTAATAAAACTACATTACTTTATCAACTACATCACTTAATAAAACTACATTACTTTATCAACTACATCATTTAATAAAAATACATTACTTTATCAACTACTTCACCTAAAAAAACTATATTACTTTATCAACTACATGGTTTAATAAAACTATATTACATGAATTACATTATTTCATAAACTATATTACTTAATAAAACTACGTTATTTCATCATCTATATTACTTCATAAATTTCATGAATTCGCTATACTATATTCCGTTGTTAACTTACAATATTTCGTAAACTTCAGTGCTTCATAGACTAAGCTCCTACATAATATCTACATTACTTTATAAAAGGTTATTTTGTGTTTTCTCTCTTGTCCACAACAAGACAGTCTCGAAATAGACAATTTCTTCTATATCTTTTATCAGGAAAACATTTTATTTTTCCTGTTTGTCTTGGAGTTATCTGGGTGCTCTCCAAGTTAAAATCATTGTCCATGCTTATGTCATTGTTTCCCCCACAAAGCGTCCTGCGGTAGAAGTTATAAAGTTTTCTCTAAAGAAATATCTAACTTTTCCAGACAAGTTATGAAACAAGATCGCATAAAATTGATGAGCACTGCAGATAAACTGATGTCATAAAAAATGTTGTTGGAGAATGAGAGAAGTGTTTGAAATATTAGCGTCGTGGCATAGGAGACATTTAGCGATAAACGAGAGTGAAACAGAGGGAACAACAGATGATCAACAGCATTTTAGCGATAAACGAGAGTAAAACAGAGGGAACAACAGATGATCAACAGCATTTTCGTACCTACTTTGTGTTACCAGATCCAAACATGGACAATGAGGAAAGCACAGTAGCAAAAAATAACTACATGTGAAATGCGATGCTTACGAAATGTTACTAACAACACCAGAAAAGACAGTCACCAACATCAGCATAAGAAAGAACGTTGGCACAGAACCTTGCTTGAATTACATTGAGAAACAAATAATGAAGTGGTTTTGCCATTTAAATATAATGCATCCAAACTCTACAGTCTTCTACAACAAAACATCAGGAAAGAAGACGAAAGGAAGACCACGATAAAGAAGGTTAGATGGTATAGTAGATTTATGTCAGAGAGCAAAAACAACTGTCACTCCAGCCACTAGAGCAGCGCAGGACAAATCCAAAACGACAACACTTGACAGCAATCCAGTAACATTGTGATGACAAAAGAAGACGAAGAGCCAGGTCTGAAAAAATAAAAATAATTGTCAGTAATGCAAGATAAAGAAAAACAAATAAGGCTTAAAAAATATTAGACAACCAATAGCAATGTGGAATGAAACTGATCGAAAAATAAATATCAGACTACTAAGAGCATGCATACACCCAGTGGCAACGTATGGGGGAAACATGGACAGTTAATAAGGAAATGGAAAAACATATATATGCTTTTGAATATAAGTGTTGTCCTCCGTATATCATTGGAAGAGAAGAGAACACATAGACCTTTCCAGACAGAACAGAGAGCTTGACGACTGCAGAGGCCTATGAGAGAGGGAGAGAAATTGATTGCAAAGATTGTTCATTGTTCATTTGAGTAAGGCTTCATCTTTATCGCACATCGGACATATGATAAGATACTTGATGAGAATGCAAACTATCATGGAAAGTAAACAATACAATAAAACACATTATTAAATTCAATGTCAGTTGTAGTCTCCGCATCGAAAGTAATATAGTTTTATGTAATAACGATGACCTGGAAAGAACAATACTATAGGGCAGGGTCCCAGGACACAGAGGCAGACCACGAAGAAGATGGCTACAAGATATTAAAGAAACCATGAATATGACCATCGACGAAGTGGGTGAACTAGCAAGAGACAGAGTGAATTTCAGATGTGCTGCTAAGAGAGCAACGTCCTATAAAGGATACGCACCTTGATGATGATGATGTAATAATATAAATTTATGAAGTACTGTAGTTTTTTTTAAGTAGAACATCAAAGATTGATCAGGAAAGAACTTTTGTATGCAAGTTTGCCTCGCGGATGAAAAAGATGTTTGGAGATGGCTAATGTGTTGGAGACTATCGTAACACCTTTGTGACCCTAATAGGTCATAATAATAATAATAATAATTCCTCTCGTACCGTTATACGTTACATAGGGCCTGTAAGCAATTGCTCCACATCACGCTATTCTGGGTAACTCGCTCAATCTCCTCCATGGAACTGGGACCGATATTTCTTGCCTCTCTCATCAAAGTTTGGTTTATGGTCTCCCTAGGTCGTCCTCTTTCTAAATATGTCATGCGGGCTTTATTATTATAGGGCTTACCATACGTCCCGGTTTGAACGGGGCTGTCCTTGTTTGAAGGTACGGTTCCGGCAAGTTTTTCTTTTATTCCGGTTTTTGTAAAAATTAAAAGTGACGAAAAGTGCATCGTTTGATATGCAAACTATGACGCCTAGAAAGTATCAAGTTGAAAAGTGCAACATTTGATCTGCAAACTATGACGCCTAGAAAGTATCAAGTTGAAAAGTGCAACATTTGATCTGCAAACTATGACGCCTAGAAAGTATCAAGTTGAAAAGTGCAACATTTGATCTGCAAACTATGACGCCTAGAAAGTATCAAGTTGAAAAGTGCAACATTTGATCTGCAAACTATGACGCCTAGAAAGTATCAAGTTGAAAAGTGCAACATTTGATCTGCAAACTATGACGCCTAGAAAATATCAAGTTGAAAAGAAATTAATCCCGACTATCCCGATGTAATTTTTAGAATGTGTAACGTTGTTTTAAAAAAAATTCCATTCAATTTCTAACATTTTAGTTCACATTTAAACTATTGAGATATTTCTTTATTGAAAGGTAAACATTCTCTAACGGAACATTTGAACAACCAAAGTTAATTGCATATTCTTTACAGGACTTTTTAACGCAGTTTGTGATTTTTCTAGGCCAGTAGTCTGTTCAGTAGTTTGCAATTGCTCTTTGAACAGGTAGTACCATTGTCCTTTTGTAAAAATCCACGCGAAACAATTTGCAACCAAACTGTCCGAAGCGTGATTCGAACTCAGAACATCGGGGTTAATAGACCGAGTCACTATCCCTAAGCCACAGACATCACCATTTGAACAACTAACGTGATGAAATTCGACAACTGATATTGATGCCATAACTGAGCAAGTAGTTTCAATTATTTCTGAGCCAGCCATTCACATTCTAAAGAAATTCCCCAATATCGATCTATCTTATAGATATTTTGCTGTATCGTTTGCTTATTTTCCATTAAATTGACTTCATTAAATGATGGCTTGTTAAACTTTAGATGACTATTGATTAAAAAACTAAAGTACTAATCTAAATATTGGGAATCAAACAATCAGTCAGAAATATCACATGAGAGGAGAGATAAAATAACGTGTGCAAGAACTGATATTGATAATGACAGATATATTGCAGTATTACACTCATCAAGGGGGGTATCATTTATCATTTTGCTCTCAGCGCATCTGAGATTAAAACTCTGTCTCTAGCCAGTTCACCAACTTTTCCGATGGTCATATTCATGGTTTCTTTAATATCTTGTAACCATCTCCTTCTTGGTCTGCCTCTGCGTCCTGGAACCCTGCCCTCCAATATTGTTCTCTCCATGCCATCATGACGCTTGATGTGGCCAAAGTATCTAATTTTTCTGTATAGTATATTGTTTATCAGCCAATTGTCTTCAACATTCATTTCTTTCAGAACATCAGTGTTCTTCCTTTTTTCTAGTCATAGTATTCGTAGGATTTTTCTGCAACATTTCGTTTCGAAGGACTGGATTTTCCTTCTTGTTGTTTATATAATAGTCCATGATTCATAACCATAATAATCCACTGGAAAATTGCATGTTCTCAGTATTTTTAATTTTAATATTTTGCTGGTGCTTTGCCACATCTTCTTCATAGTTTTACATTAGTACGGAAAAATAAATGATTAAATTAGAGAAATTACAACACTCAACGTTTCGACCATAGGTATTTATCAATAAAACAAACACGAAATACTAAATACGAGTAAATAACATAAATCTAAAGTAAGTTGTTAATAGGAGCGATACAACCTTATTGATCTCAGGCAGTCCCTTGTAGAAGGTAAATTTGTAAATGACGACCGAGCTGAAACTGATACAGGAACCAACAATAGAAATAAATTCATATCTCACTGGATTCGGTTATTACTGTTTTAGTTACTTCATCATCATCATCATCATCACCAAGTAGCTTGTCCCTTCCGGAACTTGGCTTCCATGACAGCAGTCCTGAAAAACTCTCTGTTCTATCCAAGATGGCCGACGTCAGCAGCAGTCATTCTCAGATCGTCAATGACATCTTGCACCCATCATCTTCTAAATCTTCCTCTCATTCTTCTTCCAGGTACAATTCCATCCAAAATTATTTTCTTTAGGCATTCATATCTTTTGATGTTTAGTTGCTAACGAAATGTAAATGGTTTTGTACGATATTCTACAATAGAATATGACGTGTGGATGTATATAAATACATGTTTTTAATATTCAAAGCCACAAATTGAAGAAGACGTCATTCGGCACCATTGACACGTCAGTCGATATCTTTGACATTTTGAACGACATTAAACTAAATCGTATATTGTTTAAAACTGGCTGGTAGACAGGCAGACAAATACCCAGTCATACAAACAGACAGACACATAAACTGACATATATATATAGACGTGAGCGTTATATGATGAAGTGGTAGTGAGCTCGATCACGACATAAGCGTACGGGGTTCAAACTCCGCTTTTGACATTTTGGAAGCAAATTAGTAAATAGACTACACCGTTCAGAAAGCAATGACAAACTACTGAACGTATAAGTGGTGTCTAGAAAATCGACGACTTGTTTACTGTGGTTGGTGGCCAAGTTCTATAAAGGATATTCGTGATTTAAATTTGTCTTCATTTCTTCATATACATCTATATATAAACAAATTAAACTAGTGTTGTAACCCTATGGCTTCTACCCTTTTATAGTTACGATTTAACTCAATTATATTATTTTAGTAATTAAATATTTAATAATTTCGAGGCGTGATCTCGAAAATAATTAAGTAAATCATTTAAAATGGCTTAGCAAAAAGCAAAAAATCAGGCTGATGCTACAAATAAGAAAATTGAAGAAGTTTGGACATATAAAGAGACATGAAGGGCTGGAGAAGATCATCATGGAAGGAGGCATCCCGGCAAAGAGGAGAAGAGAAAGACAACGGAGAAGATGGATTCAGGATGTAACTGATGGCTGCAGAGGTAGGACATCTGGCCTATGAGAGAGACAAAAATTCTGAAGAATTCTTGGGGTGGCAAAGTTCTGCTTAGGACAAACTATTTGATGATGATAGCAAACTAAATGACTGCACATTTTTACAAATGTATCAAGAACTATTTTTAGAGTTTCCCATTCCAAGGTAGCTTCTTCTTTTTTGCGTTCGTTCTTTACGATCAATTGTAATCACTCTTTGTGATATGTTTGATCTTTGCCAGGAACGTGTATACGTTGCACAGTGGTTTAGTAGGCCACTAAACGCATAGACTTCTACACGTTTTGGACACGTGCATCCGATTTCAACCAAACCTCCTTAGTCGACTCTTACGACATGCATGGCAGATAACAGTGGTTCTATTCTTTACACCCCAAATTTGTGCCCTGTTAACCACTCGGGCGCCAAGGTAGCGAGAAATTGTATAAGTTTCACCCCGTTAAGGGGAAAAAACTGTTGTTATCTCTACCTGTAATACCGCTTTTGGAAAGGTGTTGGACGGGAGGGACATGCGACTGTGGAATTTAACGGCCGCAAGGAGAATGCAGTCGCCTCGAAACTGCTCAGGTTAGGACGTTTTCTTTATGACCTCGACAGAAAAAAACTAATTGATCTTACCGTGGATTGAACCTGGATCTCCCACATGGGAGCCACGCTCTAATCCATTCGGTCAGACACTCCACTTCTCCCTGTAATTTGCATCTACATTGGATATGATAGATAGGAGATATATGAAGATGAAATAACATGAGGAAGCCAGTCTGTGTTATGTTTCTTACGATATAACTAAAAAAACAAGAACGAAAATTCAGTCCTTCGAAACGAAATGCTACAGAAAGATCCTACAAATACCATGAACAGAAAAAAGAAAGAACACTGATTTCCTGAAAGAACTAAATGTTAAAGAGAAGTGACTGATAAACCACATACTATACAGAAAAATTAGATACTTTGGTCACATTAAGCGTCACGATCCTAAGTAAGGCCAGAACCGCTTTTGCCAGAATGAAACCAGTATGGAAGTCCAAAATCTACAATAGGACCACAAAGCTTAAACTCTATAAAAGCATTGTTTTGCCAGTTTTGCTCTACGGATCGGAGTGTTGGAGGATGACCAAAGGAGATACTAGCAGGCTGTCAGTTTTCACCACTCTTGTCTTCGCAGAATCTTGGGAATCTTTTGGCCAGTAAAAATATCCAATAACCAACTACTCCAAGACACAAGACAAGAGGCAATGAATGACATACTCAAAAGAGAAGATGGAAATGGCTCGGACATGTTATGAGAATGAGACAAGAAATGCCTGCAAGGATAACCCTCACTTGGACACCAGAGGGAAAGAGAAGAAAGGCAGACCACGGACAACATGGAGGCGCATGATGGAAGAGGAACTGGACACCGCATCTCTGACGTGGAGCTCTGCGCTGAAGGTTGCACGGGACAGGAGAGCATGGAAAGTCATTTCTGAAGCCCCATGTGTCACTAGGCATGACGGGATTAAGTAAGTAAGTAAGTAAGCGTCACGATGGCATGGAGAGAACAATACTAGAGTGCAGGGTCCCAGGACGCAGAGGCAGACCAAGAAGAAGATGGCTACAAGATATTAAAGAAATCATGATTACGAACATCGACGAAGTGGGTGAACTGGCTATAGACAGAGTGAATTTCAGATGCGCTGCAAAGAGAGCAACGTCCTATAAAGGATACGCACCTTGATGATCTTGAACTACATAAATCTTCATTGTGTAAACATGCTAATTAGTATTGAGTGTTTTGTTGAGATTGACAGAAAACAGACAGTGTAGAATATTCTGCAAACTAAGCTGTGAGAGGCAGGTTGTAAAGTTAGAGTTAAACCAGAATCACAGGTATGTCATGGCAGACACCGACCCACAGGCAGGTCATTACGTTCTTAAGTGGTCAGGATTCATCTCGAATTTTATTCTAGTTGAAGACAGTATGCACCACCACACCTATCTTCATTTTCACTTGTTAAACGAGCTACAAGTACTGTCAGCATGCATACCGTTCACCATCTATTAAATAAAATGGATGTGGAGTCCTCGTAATAGGTTTTGTGTTTAAAATGACTGAAACCTTTAATGTGACTATGGATTAATAGAAAAATATTGTGTTTCACGGTAAATGATGAGTGTTTTCTTATGTATTTTTATGTTGTTTCTTGTGCATATCTGTGGGGAGATCTGTGGGGCTCTCTGTGGTGAAAGAGTTAAGACGTTTGCCTTGCGATCTGAAAGTTATGTGTTCGAATCCGGATTGCCTCGTTTAGTTCACGAGTGCATTCTTTCCGGAGATTCCTGGGATTTTTCCTGAAGCTACTGTGTTTGTGTAACACTAGCAGCAAGCTGCTTGCAATATCTGACGAGAGGGATGGAGACAAATGGGGAAAAACCGGGTGCAATGAAGTCAATCTTTCGCCTTTAGATTTGTAGAAGTAAAGAATCACAATTGCAGTGACACATCTTAATACCCCTCTCAGACATCTTGGTACACCCTTTGGGAGAGGGCGGAGACGTTTTCGTCACTGTTGAGAAAGACTTAGCTAAAACATAACGGCAACAGAAGGGATACATTTATAACTAATACGAGTGTAAGCTTTAGGGGAGGGAAAACAAAAACTAGTCTTCTGCTACGTGGACAGGTCGCAAAATCAAGATCTTGTCAGTGATGACAGTTGTGGCTTCTGAGTGATATCATAGCTAAGTGGTTCATCCCTTGCCTTGCGAGTCGAAGGTCGTGGATTCGAATCCGGACCGCGCCGTTCTGTTTACAAGTGCATTGTTTAGAGACCCTTAGGGTTGTTGCCGGAGTTACGGATTTCATGATTTGTACAATACTCTCGACAGACGGCGTGCCATTTTTGCGGAGAGTAACCGAACAATATGGGGTAAAACAAAGAGCAATGGTGTTAATCCTTCGGCTTTAAAACCCGTTTAAATCAAGTTTGAACCAATTACAAGCGACTCTAACGTGCCCCTTCACACGTTAGACCAATTCTTGGACATCGTTTATTGATGACAGTCGTCAATAGTTTAACCCTATTTGACCGACTATATTTGATGTAATTTTCAACCCTCATTATTTCTAACACTAGACTGTCTCTGTATTTCTAACACTAGACTGTCTCTGTATTTCTAACACTAGACTGTCTCTGTATTTCTAACACTAGACTGTCTCTGTATTTCTAACACTAGACTGTCTCTGTATTTCTAACACTAGACTGTCTCTGTATTTCGTGACTTCAAAATGTTGGTCTCTCACAGTTCGGTCATATATTTTTACAACTTAGACAGTGTTCGAAGTCACGCAGTACTCTTCAAGCTTTAACTTAATCACTGACTTGTCCGCTTACGCTAGTAACATTTCATTCCCTTCGTTCAAATTCATCAATTTAATCTTCTTGCAATCTTGACTGAGCGAGTGTGACAAAATGAATTAACAAGCAGGAAGTATTTGATAAGTAAAGAAAAACAGTTCTTTTTACCTTCGTTCTCCGCAATAAATTGCTTCGCGTGGATTTTACAAAGGACGATGGCACCACTCGTTCAGAGAGCAATGTCAAACTTCTGAACGTAAGAATGCCTAGAAAAATCACAAACAGCGTTAAAAAGCTGGGGTTGATTCACAAAGTCTTATAAAGGATATGCAATTTACTTTTTATCTCCGCTATAGGCGTCTGTAGCTAATGAGGTATTGAGCTAGATAACAGTCCAAGTGTACCTGGTTCAAACTCCGTGGTAGGCATTTTGGAAGCAAATTTGTTCGCGTGGAATTTTATGAATGTTAAAAACAGACCTCATCGTTCAGAAAGCAAGGGAAAACTACTGAACTTATAATTGGTGCCCTGAAAACTCGACGACTCGTTTACTGTTATTGACGGCAACGTCATGTAAAAAGGATATGCCATGCTACGTTTTTTCTTCGACTTTTTCTCTCCGCTATGGATTAAGGTGTTTTGACGTCTAATAATGCACCGTTGATTGATTTATGTTTGAAATACTACTTTACTTATCTCTAGTGTATCTCGTTATTCAGACGAACTTTACTTGTGAGTTCTTCAATTAAAAGATCAGGCTCCCAAAGTAAAGGATCATGCGAGATCCCCAAGTAAAGGATCTGGAGAGATCCCCAAGTAAAGGATCTGGAGAGATCCCCAAGTAAAGGATCTGGAGAGATCCCCAAGTAAAGGATCATGCGAGATCCCCAAGTAAAGGATCTGGAGAGATCCCCAAGTAAAGGATCTGGAGAGATCCCCAAGTAAAGGATCTGGAGAGATCCCCAAGTAAAGGATCAGGCAAGATCCCCAAGTAAAAGATATGGTGAGATCCCCAACTAAAAGATATGGTGAGATCCCCAAGTAAAGGAACAGACGAGATCCCCAAGTAAAGGAACAGACGAGATCCCCAAGTAAATGATCAGGGAACCTGTAGTCCAACACCATACTATGTGCACATCGATAATGTTTAGCCTAAACTGGCCCTCAAGACCCAAAATGTCCACGGCACTTGGCCACTAGAGCAGCTTATTATAACTTCGTTAGTGGTGACCCCAAAAAACAGTTCTAACTGATTATCAATGTTTTACAAACTATTCATTCTTTTCTAATTTACCAATGTTTACGCCTTTGTTCTTGTTGTTGTGACTTGACCGACTTGCTTTACCGATTGTCCGTCCGTATATAGTCTACTAAAATAATGGGGGTGGCTAAATGGTGTGAAGTAGTTAAGCTGTTTGCCTGTCGAACTAAAGGTTGTTGGTTCGAATGTTGACGAGACCCCACCACCCCCTCCCTCCACATCCGTGCGTCCCCCTTCCATAATATTTGATAAGTTAAAAAAAAAGGGGGAACAAATCTTGAACAAATCACTTGGTACGAAAGCTAATATTAAATTCCCATAATTGATTTAGTTTATCTCCCCTGTGGACAACCGCCCTCTCTGAGCAGTGATACAGTACACCCGACACCCTTTAACATATTCTAGTGTTGCATCTATAATAATCCACCAAATTCTAATCACGTTAACATGGAAATCCAGTTTGGCAGAGTCAATCTGTTTACCTTCACAGTGGAAGTATCCAGGGACGATGTGGATCTACTTCCGTTGTTGCAAATGTAGGTCACTGGTAACATTAGTATAAACGGCCTTTTGTCTGGATGAATTATTTCATATTTTGCTTTCATTTCAATAAGGACCGGGTTAGCTAGGGCATATATAGAACAGTAGACATTTGTAAGATACACAAACATTGATGACGTCAATGCTGAATATATATTACGGTACAAATGACATAGCGACTGACGTTATTAATCGCAACTTTAAATCCATATTCTAGATCAGTGTGTCCCAAACTGGGGTCCACGGCCCCCGAGAGTTCATAGTTCATAAGTACGGTTCCAACTTCACTGCAACGGATCACCCCATAATTGCTCCATTTCTGAGCCAATGAAAATCACAAGAAATGCTAACAACTGTGAAATGTCTCCTGTGTGAACTAATTCCAGAATGAAACAGCCGTGTATCGCCACAAAAAAGCAACCTGCACCGCATAAATGCATCTGGACGTCGCTAAAGTTGCAACACAAAACTGTTCATTACTAGAATTGCAATTCATGTCGAAGGGAACATCAATCACGACAAAATCCAGCTTTATGTCAAAGACTACGAAGTACTCACCAAGGGTCCTCTAGCGCTTGAAGAAATATTATGATCTTTTACATTTCAAACAGAAAAAATTTAATTTTTTATGTATAAAAACAGTGGTAAACTAGTTCCGATGCGAAATCAAAGGAGCAGGATCAGACCGGAGTCTGGGGGTCAAAGGCGCATGAGGTAGTGTGCCAGGATTAGTGACCCGGCACTAATCAAGACCCTGCCCCCTACCTCCACGTGGTGACCCTGGAAACAGAGTTTGATTTCGGTCTGGCTAATGAGGCAGGGATCGGGGAGAACTACTGATAGTGGTAGCAGTGCAAGTACGAAAAAGAAATGCAGGTCCATACGAACAAATGCACGAATCTCCTGGCCGACGTCAAGCAAAATATTGCTCAAGTTCCCGAACAAAAAGAAACAGCAGCAAAACGTCTCTAATATAATCCCTACTCCCCCCGAGTAAGGGCCGCACACAAATTGCCATCTCCGGAGCAAGAGACTCCATACACAAGCTCGACGCGTAAGTCAAAGGTCCCGCCCCAAATTACCAGTTTCTCTGCCGATGGGGAGATTAGTAAACATGAAAGGATGAGAGGTGCATCCAGTGACGAAACGTGTGCCCACATAGGGCGAAACTCGAAGTCCTGAGGAGGGAGCAAACATTGCCAGCTCGGGCGCAAAAATAAATAAGTCAGATGCGCAACGAATAAAAGTCTACACGCTTGTCGGTACGAGGAAAGATTGCAGCTGACTCCGCATCGGTGACCTGGTGCTGATACATTTACTGGGCATGGTTTGCCGAGCGCAAAACCAAAAAGTTGCATTTTAGTGCATAACGAAACTACCCTCCTGGGAAAACCGTGCAAGGTACTGTTGCGATAACAACTAACATCCCCGGAACAAATGAGTTGGGCGATGCCTAACGGAACTGCCAGTCTTGGGGCAACCGGGCAAGGTACTGTTGCAGTCACAACTAACATCCCCGGAAGATGGAGGCGAGCGCAAAATCTCAGTTGCATTGCTAGCGCCGATTGAAACGACTCTCTACATTATTTGTGCTTGGCCCCAGGCCGGTTTTTTCCGAGGCTAACTTCAAATTGCCACGTACCGATACGCGTCTAGAAAAGGCTGAGAATGTTCCTACTCTGGAACAAACTCAAAAGTGAACGGTAAAGTAAGGCCGACATTTTAAAGATCTGACAGGCTGTCCGGATCCGAACATTGGACAGAATGAAAGATTATTTCAAGTTTCCCGCAGTCTGTCTGAGAAATTGAAGCCAGCTTGACTATTCGTGTGGTGTAATAATAACTCCATCACTAGAAGATTTTCATATATATCAAGTCTTAGGGGTCCACGACAGCAATATGTATTTAAAATTTGCTCCACGGTAATGCAAAGCTTAGAAATCCAGATAACGATCTAGCTAACTAACTATCTACCTACCTGATTAACTAACTAGCTACCTAACATATCATTTAATTAACTAACTAGCTACCTAACATATCATTTAATTAACTAACTAATAAATTCACCAACTAGCAAACATATTAGTTGATTAACTAACTAGCTACCTAACATATCATTTAATTAACTAACTAGCTACCTAACATATCATTTAATTAACTAACTAGCTACCTAACATATCATTTAATTAACTAACTAGCTACCTAACATATCATTTAATTAACTAACTAATAAATTCACCAACTAGCAAACAGATTAGTTGATTAACTAACTAAGCAACTAACAACTAACTTATCTACTAATTACTTAAATGAACTAACTAAGCAACCAATCAAGTAGAAAAACAACAAGCTAACCAAGTTTCTTTACTAGCTAATTAACCAACTAACTAACTGACTGACTAAGTAACTAAAGTACCAGGCACTAATTACGAGAAGTTATTAACTAAATAACAAGATAATTAAATAATTAAATGACCAGTCAACCAACTAAACATTCAACCAAACAAGCAGCCAGTCACATAACTAGCTAACTAACCAACTAAGTAGATAACTAATTAACTAACAAACTAGCTAACTAACTTATTAGCTAATGAGCTAAGTAATCAACCAACTAAACATTCAACCAAACAAGCAGCCAGTCACATAACTAGCTAACTAACCAACTAAGTAGATAACTAACTAACTAACTAACTAACTAACTAACTAGCTAACAAACTAGCTAACTAACCAACTAAGTAGATAACTAACTAACTAACAAACTAGCTAATTAACTTATTAGCTCATGAACTAAGTAATCAACTTACAAAACAAAACTAATGAACTTCTTCTTTTCATATCGACCACTTGTTCAACTACTCTTTGGGATTTGTATGCGATCTGAGCCTAAGAGAGATTGTACGTTGGGCCAGTTATGCGCCTATAAGTAGGCCAGTACATCCATTTTCTTCGGCACTTGTCATTTACTAGAGTAGCTTCGCTAGGCATCTACATCAGTTACGACATGCCTTGTAGGTTGCAGCGTTACTATTCTTTGCTCCCCTTGCAAGCTCCGTCAACGCATGGGCGGTTAGAGAACTAAATAATTATCAAAAATTTAAAAACTATCAGAATGTAGCCTCTGCGTCTAGTTAGAGACAATCAACAGCGTCTAATTAGAACCACTATCGATAAATTCAACTGACGACTTGTGAAATTTTCCTCTTACTGTAGGAGAGGGAGAAAAAGGATAATTGAGGCATAAAAGGTTACAGGATCTCACCATCAACCGAAATATAAGAGCTGTAGATTTTCTAGGCACCACTTATACTTTTAGTAGTTTGGCATTTCTTTCTGAACGGTGAGATATATTTGTACCGTTCGTAAAAATCCACGAGGACAAATAAATTTGCTTCCGTACCGATCGCCGCCCAGTTTAAGTAAAGTACTGTTGGGTTGTGATCGAGCTGACCACCACTAACCCACAAACGCTTCCAACTGTCGAGTATGTTTTTGTTTTTATTAACAAATAACCAACGGCGCCATTTTATATACATTGAGTACAATCAACAAGAGGAATAAAACCAAGAATTTCATTGAAAGCGGGTATGAACATTAATAATAGTCTGTGCAGCATCAGGCAATTCTCACCTCCTTCTGGGACTGTGAGATCAACAATAGTATTGATAGCAAAAAACACTAAATGCTGTTTGACTTTAGCCAAAAATGACAGATTGATCAATATCACCTTTAGTAATGGATTAGTTTTGAGTGTTTGAACTATAATATTTGTTGAGTTTTGTTGTCAGTAGAGAGGCTATGATATGTTATGTTATTCAATGCTATCCTTTTTGTTGTCAGTAGAGAGGATATGATATGTTATGTTATTCAATGCTATCCTTTTTGTTGTCAGTAGAGAGGCTATGATATGTTATGTTATTCAATGCTATCCTTTTTGTTGTCAGTAGAGAGGCTATGATATGTTATGTTATTCAATGCTATCCTTTTTGTTGTCAGTAGAGAGGCTATGATATGTTATGTTATTCAATGCTATCCTTTTTGTTGTCAGTAGAGAGGCTATGATATGTTATGTTATTCAATGCTATCCTTTTTGTTGTCAGTAGAGAGGCTATGATATGTTATGTTATTCAATGCTATCCTTTTTGTTGTCAGTAGAGAGGCTATGATATGTTATGTTATTCAATGCTATATAGAGCCAATAGTGACATATGGATGAGAGCCATGGACAGTAAACAAACAGAAAAATCGCTGGAGGCCACAGAGAGGTGGTTTTACATAAAAAATGAAGAGAATTTAATAGACTGCTAAAATGGCGAATGTGGGGGTGTTGAATGAAGCCAAGATACAGTGAAAGCTTTTCATCAATATAAGAAATGCAGTCATCATTTTTTTTACATGCAATGAGAAAGAGGAGGTTTAGCAGACAACTGGTAAAATAAAAGGAAGAGGAGACAGATAAAGACAGAGAGAGAAAATATTAGACAGCCTAAAAGCGCCAAAGAGCGTCAACATCTGAGATGGTAGTAAAAACCAGGGACAGAGATTTGTGGAGATCTATGATCGATTACGTTAGCCGGCAAGGCACCTGATAATATTGATGTTATATTATGCAATCGACGTCATGGCATGTTGGATATTCCCATGCGTGCTCCGTCCTTCCTTGCAGCAGCTATCCCAAAATCTACATGCTCACCGTACCCATGAAAAGTTGATTATTATATCTTCTCTCTTTAAAACGATAACGACATTGTCTGGCATGTCCAGACTTAACTTCTAATTCTCACAGTCGTTCCAGCGTCTGAGACTTGCCGATATCACATAACTGCGTGCGTACTGCATTAATGATATCAGTTATGCCCATATTTCTCCTAGTTTGAGTAGGGACATTATTTGCAAACCAGTCGGAACGTTCGTTGTCCCGCACTCTAGCATGTTCAAGTGTGTTAAGCCATGTCAGGGTCTTGAAATGTGACAGCTGAATTTCTCTGCCATCGATTTTGTTACCCTTCTATTTAACAAATGACATGGTTATATAAACTAAAGAACAATATAAGCACTTGAGTGGAACCCTCAAGGAAAACGGAAGTGGGGCCGTCTTTGGCTGATCTAGATACAGTTTTCTTTAGAAACAGAAAAGTTCTGGACTATCCAGCGGAAGCCAAACAGAAAACATCCAGAGTCCTGGAAAAGTGGAGAACAACTGTTTACACCCTATGCTCTACGAGGACCGGAGAAGAAAAAGTAAGCATCAATTTGATATCGATCTATGAACAAATTTACGGAAAATTGTTTCTACTTTTCGAACTGAGAAACACTCAAGAAATACTTGAGAATTCTCTGCAATTTCTGAGAGATTTTGAAGTGGATTTGATAAAAGTGTTTTCACAACAGCAGGCAAGCCTTTGTGGAATTCTACTGCCATCACCACAAAAAACAAAGCAGAGCATGTTCAGTTTAAATGGGAAATCTGTTTTGTTGAATGTCTCGGAAACATGGCTCGACCCCGAGTTTAAAAAATTGATTCGGAAGTATTCTCAGACTAAGATAGTATGACAGAGTCGCAAACACATACCTGTGGATAAGAATAGGGCATGAGCTCATCATGACCCAGATCAGAAGGACAAAATGACAATGGGTTGGGTCCATCCTGCGGAAGACATAGTCGAGTTTCAGTAGACAAGCACTTGAGTGAAACACCCAAAGTAAACGGGAAAGAGACTTCGTAAGTAGTCCTGAGGACAGAGTCTTCGTGGGGAACTGATGAAAGCTGGTCTGTACTGGAAAGCTATAAAGAAAACAACCAGAGATCGGGAAAAGTAGAGGACAACTCTTAATGTTAAGACTGTCATTCTGGAGGTTATGGCTTTGAATCCGGACCGAGTCACAAGTGCAATTTGTTCATGAGATCCCTAGGATTGTTGCAGAAGCTATGGGGTTCATGTTGTGTGCAACACTCTCTTCTTCTTCTTCTTTTGTCGTCACACTGCTACCGGGTTGTTGCCCAGTGTCGTGGTTTTCTGTTTTTGTCTTGCGCTGTTCTGGTGGCTTGTGTGATTGTTATCTTTGCTCTTTCACAGGATGCTGCTACGCCATCTAACCATCTTTTCCGTGGTCTTCCTCTTGCCTTCTTTCCCGATGTTCTGTTGTAGAAGACTCTGTATACTGTGGAGTTTGGATGCATTCTTATTAAGTGGCCAAACCACTTCATTCTTTGTTTATTTATATAATTCAAGCACGGTTTTGTGCCAACTTTCTTTCTTATGCTGATGTTGGTGATTCTGTCTTTTCTTGTGTTGTTGGTAACTTTTCTCAGGCAACGCATTTCACATGTAGTTATTTTTGTGACTGCGCTTTGCTCAATGTCCATGTTTGGCTCTGGTAACACAAAGTAGGTATAAAAATGCTGTTGATCATTTGTTTCTTAGCTGCCTGTGAAATTTTGGGTGCCTTAACAATGGGGCTAGCTGGTAGGTTACAGCATTTGCTTTTGTACTCTAGCCTCTATCTCTCTATCTAGTTTTCCGTCTTCTGTGAATATGCTTCCTAAGTATTTGAATTCTTTCACTTGGTTTATTTTAGTGCCATTGACATGGATGTCTAGATTATTATGTTTTCTTCCCATATTCATTATTTCTGTTTTAGTGTTGTTGATTTTCATGTCATGTTTCACACAATTATTGTTCAAAGTGTCAATATGATGTTGTAGATCTTGTTCATTTTGATGTATCAGGCACTGATCATCTGCAAAAGCAGTTCATTTATTTCATCATTATCTGAATTTGACTCTTGAGTTATTTTATCCATATATGCAATAAAGAGTAGTGGTGAGAGGACACAACCTTGTCTAACACCTGATGTAATGGAGAACCAGTCAGTCATTCCTTCTGTAGTTCTTACTGATAACACTCTCATCAGATAATAAGTGCAATTTCTGTCGACAGAGACGGAGCATATAGCGGAACCCTGTGCTTCTTAACGTGTGGTCCGGGTTTAATTCCATAGTGGGCCTGGAATATTTCTCCGACCGCAGCGGCTCTCAGGACGACCCAACCTCAACTGGATATCAGGAAAACCAATTGGACGTAAAGGCGACCGGTTTGATTTTGATCACATCACCCATAGTATGCCGAAGATCAATAAAACATACTGGTCTATCACCGTATTACCCAAATATACTGGAGGTATGAACAAGTTTTTCTTTACTTTTTGTTTTACTTTTACGTTCCAAACCAGTTCAGCAAAGATATGTGACTTAGCTTCACTGTGAATATATTGAACTAATAACTAGGATGAGTTGGACACGACAGTAACTGGTGCTGAACGAACACTCGCAACTAACAATGATGCAAGTCATAGGATCTTCTTCTTCTTCGAACGCTCAATATCGACCATATGTCAACCACTCTGTGTGATTTGTATGTGATCTGAGCCTAAGAGCGATTGTACGTTGTATCAGTTATGCGCCTACAAGTAGGCCAGCATATCCGATTTCTGCGCTGCTTTTTATTTACTAGTGTAGAATCCCTAGTGTCTACATTAGTCGCGTCTTACAATATGCATTGTAGGTCGCAGTGGTACTATTCTTTTCTTCCCTCATGGGCCCCGGCACCACACGGGCGTATGTCATAGGATCAGAAACTGTTATTTCCTAATGAACGAATAACACAAGACGATGTTCAAATATGTCTCATATATAAATATATAAATATAAATGTATATGTATATAAGTATATATGTATATGTTATAAGTTGGCGTCTATAACTGAAGCGGTAGTGAGCGCGATCATAATCCAAATGTTCCTGGTTCAAACACGGCCGCGGACATTTTGAAAGCACATTTGTTGCCGTGGTAACGAGCGGTAAAAACAGAGCCAACCGTCCAGAAAGCAATGGAAAACTACTGAATATATAAGTAGTGCCTAGAAAATCGACAACACCTTTTCTGTTGTTGATGGGGACTTCCTGTAAAGAATATGCCATTAAAAAAAATTGGCTATAAATAAATGGTATTTTTACCCATTTTTCTCAAGATTTAAATAAGACAGGTTCTGATATCCTGTCTTTTAGGTCAGACACATTTTCCAGGATTAGAAACTGCCAATTAGCTTCTGGGATTACATCCTGCCTAGCGCTCGGCAGCTCTTAAACGTGTCTTGAACAGTTTCCACAAAGTGTCGTACGTGTTCAAACCGAACTTAACCGAGACTGCTAGCGAGTTCATTGTCGGTTAAACAAGTTGTGACGTCAAACATTAGTGCAGTCTGAAACAAAGAAGAATGAAATATTGACCATGGAATTAGAACAAGAACAGAGACAATAATAATAAGGACGCTATTCTTGTGTGGTATGAAGTATCTAATCAGGGGACAATACTGCAGAAATCACAATCAGTAATCATTTATCGATCTTTTTATTCTAGGACTTCCTGTCTTATGGATTCATGTTCTTGTGTAACTCCAGCGGTGTGCTTAGCAATTAGGTTTTTGTAAGCAGAAACAAATGGGCACAGATTGTCGTTCGTCGACAATTTGCAGTATTGTTCTCTTTCATGTTTTGTGTGTGTGTTGTAAAACGTGAAACCAGAAGGTGTAATATCGTTACACATTACACATTTCTTTTACAGATATCACATTGTATATGACTGGAATTTTAATGACATATGCGTAACTTAGTTACATGTTATTTTTACTTTTCCGCTCTTTTCTCTCTGTTGAGGGTCTTTATGACGAAGTGGTTAAAATTGTGTGCATTCCGTTCTGAATTGTGTGGGTTCGAATCCAGATCGAGTTAGACATGCAATTTTGTCACGAGATCACCAGTATTGTTGCTGGTGCGACGGAATTCGCATTTTGTGCAACACTCTCGGCAGATGGTGGGCCATTTGAGGCCTTAAAAAATGACTGGTGTGCACACAGTATGTGATTGGACTACATAAGACCCTGGTCCTTAACCTGAGGATCTAAATTACAAATACCCCTGAAGTCGGAGTAAGGCTCTCCAGAATGGCGAGTAACATTACTGACAAAGGAGAGCAAGCTGTAACGCAAATTATGTCAGAAGCGAAATGTTAGGAATATGATTACGCCTAAATACAGAGCGTGCAAGAAGGGGTGATTTATACATCTTGCTTTTGTCTATTGTCTGTTGTGTTTGTCCCCAGGTGGATTAAGGAATTGGTTGTCCACTCTTGCCGTTAAGCGTAGGAGTGGTGGGAACTTTCATTTGCGTAAAAACTTCTATAGCTATACGCTTTAGAGCTTAAATGTTAGTCATGATATAATTTAAAACTAAACATTATATTTAATTTTAAATTGTGATGAGACATGTCAGAAGAATATCCTATCATTCTTCATATGTCCCCGAAGGACCATGTTCTGTGATTGGTTGAAGATGTTAATATAAGATAATTGTCCAAATGTTTACAGAATAACAGATTTCTGGTGCAGAAAGTGCCACGTCATTTACATTCAACATGACCATTTCGCCCGAGTGGTTACCGGGGCCCAAATTTGTGTTGTAAAGAATAGAACCATTGGTACCTGCCACGCATGTCGTAAGAGGCCGCTAAGGAGGTTTGGCTGAAATCGGATGCACATATCCTAAACGTGTAGAAGTCTATGCGTTTAGGGGCCGACTAAACCAATGTGCAACGTATCCACGTTCTTGGTAAAGATCAAACATATCACAAAGAGTGATTAAAATTGCTCGTAAATAACAAACGCAGAGAAGAAGAAAAAGACATTCATCATGAAAGTCAGAAGTTTTCAAATTAAGCGAATTCAATAGCGTTTATAATTTCGTCTAATGGCAGTTTCAATTTCATCACAACGGTTGGGATAATTATTGCACAAAATTGTAAGATTTGAACAGCGTCATCAGAGTAATATTTGGAACACAGATACAGAAAAACAAGAACACTGTTTTATAAAACTCATGTCACTGGTAGCTACAAATGAAACTATTTTCTAAACATTGTGTGGTAGAAGAAGAAGAACATTGTTTCATAAAAAATAATTTCTTCAAATAGTGATAACTGCTTTATAGACGTTATGCAATGACAGGACAATAAAGAAAACTGCTCCAAGAAAATCATATAGAGAAGACATCAAAATAACAAACTCCGTCTATCTTCTTCTTCTTCAAACGATGCATATCGACCACTTATAAACCATTCTTTGTGGCGCACAGACCGATGTACCAGATCTAACCATACGTTCTATTCATGTGGAAATCTGATTCATGCAGCCTTAGCATTGGTGTGTTTTACGCCGCCCGAGTGGTTACCGGGCCCAAATTTGGGGGTAAAGTATAGAACCACTGTTACCTGCCACGCATGTCGTAAGAGGCGACTAAGGAGGTTTGGCTGAAATCGGATGCATGTGTCCTAAACGTGTAGAAGTCTATGCGTTTAGGGGCCTACTAAACCAATGTGCAACGTATACACGTTCTTGGCAAAGATCAAACATATCACAAAGAGTGATTAAATTGGTCGTAAAGAACGAACGCAAAGAAGAAGAAGAAGTGTGTTTTACGTCACATCTTCAGCACCGTTTGGAGATCTAGTGCTTATCCTTCGGCGATGTGTCTGGTTTTTAGTCAGAGTTTACTCTGTTCGCTCTCCGTTCTGTAGCCATCTAGTATTGTTTACGGTGTGGGGTAGCTAGCCCCACCACCAACCTCATAAGTCGCCTCTTACGACATGCGTGGCAGGTAGCGGTGGTTCTATTCTTTACACCCCAATTTGGGCCCCGGTAACCACTCAGGCAGTATGTGATCTGAGCCTAGGAGCGATTGGACGTTGTGCCAATTATACGCCTACAAGTAGGCCAGCACATCCGATTTATGTGGCGCTTTTTATTTACTAGGGTAACTTCCCTAGGCCCCTACCTCAGTCGCCTCTTATAACATGTCTAGTAAGTCGCAATGCTACTATTCTTTGTTCCTCTTGTGGAATCCCACACTCAATTTTCCACACGTGAGAAAAGGAATGGACAATCCTACCTCTTGTACACTAGGGTCTATAAATGAGAAGCTACAAGCACTTCATATCTTAAGGTCTACAAACACTACGGACAATTATATTTATTATAATTCATTTGTTGCTATGTATTTCTTGTGAACTGAATATGAACAGATGTAAAACTATGTCCATTTGTTGCTATGTATTTCTTGTGAACTGAATATGAACAGATGTAAAACTATGTCTATTTGTTGCTATGTATTTCTTGTGAACTGAATATGAACAGATGTAAAACTATGTCCATTTGTTGTTATGTATTTCTTGTGAACTGAATATGAACAGATGTAAAACTATGTCCATTTGTTGCTATGTATTTCTTGTGAACTGAATGTGAACAGATGTAAAACTATATTCATTTGTTGCTATGTATTTCTTGTGAATTGAATATGAACAGATGTAAAACTATATTCATTTGTTGCTATGTATTTCTTGTGAATTGAATATGAACAGATGTAAAACTATGTCCATTTGTTGCTATGTATTTCTTGTGAACTGAATATGAACAGATGTAAAACTATATTCATTTGTTGCTATGTATTTCTTGTGAACTGAATATGAACAGATGTAAAACTATATTCATTTGTTGCTATGTATTTCTTGTGAACTGAATGTGAACAGATGTAAAACTATATTCATTTGTTGCTATGTATTTCTTGTGAACTGAATGTGAACAGATGTAAAACTATATTCATTTGTTGCTATGTATTTCTTGTGAACTGAATGTGAACAGATGTAAAACTATATTCATTTGTTGCTATGTATTTCTTGTAAACTGAATATGAACAGATGCAGTGGCGGCTCGTCATTAAGGGCCAGTGGGCGGACCCACCAAAAATAAGGTGTAAACGTGTATTTATTATTTTATACATTAAATAAATCTAACCGAAACCATGATTTTTCCGAAAATTTATATCTGGCCCTACCAAGAAAAATGATCACGAGCCGCCACTGAACAGATGTAAAACTATATCCTAAAAACACATAAACTACATTTTTGACATACGAATATTAATGTTATTATATCATCTGTAATGAATTTCACGTAAACAAAAACTGTTTAATTTGGATTTTTATATTTCTATTTTTAGTGTGGATAGTCTAGAATATTCTATGGTATCAATTCAAGATGCGTAAACAATGACCACAGGCAATATCAGATCTGACTTGATATGTAATCGATTATATAAGATGGAAAATACGTGTATAATATAATATCCCGAGGAACTTTGCAATGATTTTAGCACAACATTCTGTGGAAAATAAATTGAAATTGGAGACCCGTGTTCAGTCCATGGTAAGGCCAAGGATTTTTTGTCGGGGCATAAATGAAAAATCTTAACTGAACAGTTTTGCAGCGACTGCATTAGCGATTCAGCCATTACATTCCTCAGTCGCTCGTCTCCCTCCCCCCTCTCCTGTCCTACACTGCCCTTAAAAGTGGTACTACAGACCGTAACGATAGTTGTAACGACAAATTGAACAACCATATCAATGATATCTATCCATTTATCAAAATATGCAGCACATAAAGAGAATAACAAACAAATGTATTTATAAAGATAAGCAGAGCAGCAAGCTAATTTTACATTCAAGTCAATACCATATTTTCCTTATCATTACCAGTGGCGTCTCCACATCAAAGGTTGACTGTAATGGACCTCCAGCATCTCAGATTTCTAGCCTTTAAATTGCACTCTGTCAGACTCTTGTCCATCTTTTGGTGTTTCAATTCCTCTTGTGTCATAGTCTTCCTCTTGCTCGTCATCCTTCACATTTCCCATCATATAAGATTTTGATCAATGTATCATGTCTCTTTATGTGTTTGATATATTGTGTTTGATTCTTTTTCCTGAAGTAAATCTATTTTAATTACAAATTTATTAAGAATTTCTTTATTTATCTGTTTTTCTTTTACATGAAGACTTTCTTTCTTTTGTCCTTCTCTGCTTTTTGTCGTTACTCGTAGCAACAAAGCCTGCATATCAAGACCATCTTTTCCAGATCTTGCCACTATCTCCCCATTTTCTTGCCATGAGTCCCTCATTGCGGTGTCCTTCTTAATTCTCAGGTGGCGAGCTATGAATTTCCTTGGTTGTGATTTCTGTTGCTATCTAGTGGGTTTTTTCGGGCGAAGCTAGCCCCCACCCCAACCTCCTTCATCGCCTCTTACTACATGCGTTGCAGGTAACAGTGGTTATATTCTTTACACCTCTAACTTGGGTTCATTAACCCCTCTGGTTATCTGTTTAGATGTTAGTAAATTGATAATGCCATTGAATTTACTTTTTGGTAATTCCTTTTCTCTTTTTATTCCTTTTCTCAATCTGCCACTAAACACGTCTTAGAATGTTTATTATACAACCTCAAGTTAGAAGGACACATTATACTTTTTATTTTTATTTTAATGAACACGTCATTGAAGAAAGGGTGGTTGTTCTAGAGCACTCTTGGAAGTGGCTCTCTGGACTATAATCACATGCTCACTGTGATCAATAAGTGATGTTTTTAGAGCTTCTACTACGCTAGAAATGAAAGAATACTGCAGTGATGACCAATATAGACTCTACCTGAGTAGAGTCTCCAGCAACACTAAGCATAGCACCACACGCCTAGAGTTGTTGAAGGTTCCTGCAGCACTAAGCATTGCACCACACGCCTAGAGTTGTTGAAGGTTCCTGCAGCACTAAGCATTGCACCACACGCCTAGAGTTGTTGAAGGTTCCTGCAGCACTAAGCATTGCACCACACACCTAGAGTTGTTGAAGGTTCCTGCAGCACTAAGCATTGCACCACACGCCTAGAGTTGTTGAAGGTTCCTGCAGCACTAAGCATTGCACCACACACCTAGAGTTGTTGAAGGTTCCTGCAGCACTAAGCATTGCACCACACACCTAGAGTTGTTGAAGGTTCCTGCAGCACTAAGCATTGCACCACACACCTAGAGTTGTTGAAGGTTCCTGCAGCACTAAGCATTGCACCACGCACCTAGAGTTGTTGAAGGTTCCTGCAGCACTAAGCATTGCACCACACGCCTAGAGTTGTTGAAGGTTCCTGCAGCACTAAGCATTGCACCACGCACCTAGAGTTGTTGAAGGTTCCTGCAGCACTAAGCATTGCACCACACGCCTAGAGTTGTTGAAGGTTCCTGCAGCACTAAGCATTGCACCACGCACCTAGAGTTGTTGAAGGTTCCTGCAGCACTAAGCATTGCACCACGCACCTAGAGTTGTTGAAGGTTCCTGCAGCACTAAGCATTGCACCACACGCCTAGAGTTGTTGAAGGTTCCTGCAGCACTAAGCATTGCACCACGCACCTAGAGTTGTTGAAGGTTCCTGCAGCACTAAGCATTGCACCACACACCTAGAGTTGTTGAAGGTTCCTGCAGCACTAAGCATTGCACCACGCACCTAGAGTTGTTGAAGGTTCCTGCAGCACTAAGCATTGCACCACGCACCTAGAGTTGTTGAAGGTTCCTGCAGCACTAAGCATTGCACCACACGCCTAGAGTTGTTGAAGGTTCCTGCAGCACTAAGCATTGCACCACGCACCTAGAGTTGTTGAAGGTTCCTGCAGCACTAAGCATTGCACCACACACCTAGAGTTGTTGAAGGTTCCTGCAGCACTAAGCATTGCACCACGCACCTAGAGTTGTTGAAGGTTCCTGCAGCACTAAGCATTGCACCACGCACCTAGAGTTGTTGAAGGTTCCTGCAGCACTAAGCATTGCACCACGCACCTAGAGTTGTTGAAGGTTCCTGCAGCACTAAGCATTGCACCACGCACCTAGAGTTGTTGAAGGTTCCTGCAGCACTAAGCATTGCACCACACGCCTAGAGTTGTTGAAGGTTCCTGCAGCACTAAGCATTGCACCACACACCTAGAGTTGTTGAAGGTTCCTGCAGCACTAAGCATTGCACCACGCACCTAGAGTTGTTGGAGGTTTCTGCAGCACTAAGCATTGCACCACACGCCTAGAGTTGTTGGAGGTTCCTGCAGCACTAAGCATTGCACCACGCACCTAGAGTTGTTGGAGGTTTCTGCAGCACTAAGCATTGCACCACACGCCTAGAGTTGTTGGAGGTTCCTGCAGCACTAAGCATTGCACCACACGCCTAGAGTTGTTGGAGGTTTCTTAGTTTGAAAAACCCGGGGTTTCTCTCTCCAACGCACACATTGAAGAAAAAGTGAAAGCCGGGTGCTCTCTCCAACGCACACATTGAAGAAAAGTGAAAGCCGGTGCTCTCTCAACGCACACATTGAAGAAAAGTGAAATGCCGGTCTCTCTCCAAGCCACATTGAAGAAAAAGTGAAAGCCAAGTGCTCTCTCCAACGCACACATTGAAGCAAAAGTGAACCAGCGGTGCTCTCTCCAGGCACACATTGAAGAAATGTGAAAGTCGGGACTGCTCTCCAACTGCACACATTGAAGGAAAAGTGAAAACCTTATGGGTCTCTCCACCGACAATTGAAGAAAAGTGAAAGCCTGGGTGCTCTCTCCAACGCACACTTTGAAGAAAAACTGAAAGACCATATGCTTCTCATTATGCACGCATTGAAGAAAATGTGAAGACCGTGGTGCTCTCTCAACACACATTGAAGAAAAGTGAAAGTAGTGCTTCTCCAACGCAACATTGAAGAAAAGGTGAAAAGCCAGGTGTCTCTCCAACGACAACATTGAAGAAGAGTGTAAGTCCGGTGCTCTCCCAACGCACAATTGAAGAAAAGGTAAGCCGGTGCTCTCCACACGCACACATTGAAGAAAAAGTGAAAGCCGGGTGCTCTCTCCAACGCACACATTGAAGAAAAAGTGAAAACGCATAATTCCTGGGGTTCGACAAAAGCAAATAGAACAGAACAGTAATTAATAATTGATGCACCAAGTTTACAGACTATTTTACAGGATGTTCTTAAGGTGCAAAACAGATTCCTCTTGAATAAAGACACAGAAATCAGTAATATAGCTGACATGAATTTCCAAAAATCTGGAATCAAACTTTACAAGAATATGACTGAGAACTTAAGAGGGAAAAGTAGTCCATGCATGTAATTAACGAAACAAACAATCATCTGTCTTCATATTATATTGGGCTCTCTGTGGCATAGAAGTTAGGTACTCGTCTCTCGTGTCAAATGTACCAAGTTCGCTCCCTCATAGAGCCAGCCATCTGGATATTATTTCAGAGATCCCTGATCTCAGTGTAGGTGAGATCGAGTTCCAAGTCCTATCGGAGACGGAGGATAAAAATAGGTCCATTGTTCAACTGGAGCACGTAAAAGAACCACTGACAGTTCAAGTATAAGAAGAGCATGCTGAATAGCCGTTGCTCGGGCAAAATTCATTTTAAAAGATTTTTGTTTAAAATCTCTACAAAAATATCTTTACCATCTTCAAAATTACACGGGGACCCTCGCCGGTGCTACAGAGTTCGTGCACCGCAGCTAAGATTTTCCTGTAATAAGAAAGAGATCGGAACACACATGGTTGCTCAACGAAGTGCAATGATGATGGCATTATCAATCAATCAATCAATCATATCTTTTGACATCTACTGTAGCAGACTGCGCACCTATTAGCATGTCTAGAGTATTGTGATGTCAGTTATCTTATTAACTAAAAGAACAAGCAAATTACTATACATTCTTGATGTGCGTGATAAGCTTCCCAATCCCAGTTGTCTCACTCTGAACTTGTTAATTAATTTACTTGTTGGATCTGCTCATGTAGGATTAATTACTTAGTCTATGTCTGCTTTTCAAGGAAATGAAAATACAACAAATGTAATGATTAGTATTAAATATTAATGGAATTATTCTGTTTTAACGATAATTAAAATAATCTACTTACTTTGTTGTTGCCGCTGTGTCTGTATTTTTAAAAAAAAGTGGCTTTGATCTACATAGGCTGTTTCTACGTCTGGTTCTGTATCCAGCAAAGATAGGGGCTGCTAGTTTTCTTTTTTATGAACAACGAAAAGTGGAAATTAGTAGTTTGTTGATGACCTGTAGAACACACAAGCCAACCCTGTATCCCAGTGGTGCAGACGGGAAAACTTTGTCTGTGTTGTTCAAGGCTAACGACTCTTGCTTGCCTAAGAAAATGGACCTCTTTAGATCTGGTTTTTTCGGGGTTTTTTATCTGCCCATTCTCTTTCTTTCTTTCTTTTCTCCAATCATGTTTTGCTTTACATCGTCAAGATAAGAAAAGATTTCTAGAACGATCCATTGAGTGCGCTTTATTAAGATCTCTAAGTCACATACATCTTTCTGTTTAAGAAAGAGATCTGTCATGAAATCTTTCTGTGTAAGAAAGAGTTCAGAGCACACATGGTTATTCGCCGAAGTGCAATGGTGATGGTCCATCGAAAAAGATAAACAGAAAGATATCATATAAATGTCTGTGTGTTTCTTAAACAGAAAGATGTCTGTGATTTAGAAAGGCAATCCCGGATTTAAAAAAAACACACGCATACTGTATCTGTTAGTTTACTGGTTTGTATGCGCCGAATTGGCATAATGAGCTTCTTCTTCAGCTATCTCTTTTGTGTTTTGTGTTTTGTTTACTGGGAACCACAAACTGGACAGTCAGCTTCAGGTCTGTCAGGTTTCCCCAAAGCTTATTTTTAGGTCGACCTGGTGTGCTATACGATTGCTTCTCAGCTCACACAGAAGAGGACAGTCTTGTAGGATATGCTCCGGTGTCTGTTCCTCCTGCTGACACTGGCGGAGAACTGGTTGACTTATTCCTAGTCTTGATAAGTGTTTGTTGAGTTTGCAGTGTCGACAAATTCGTAATATAATGACTGGTCTGTTCTGCTTAGAGTTTTGAGGAGTCTTCCATAATCATATCAGTGTTTATCTTCAGTCTACTGCAGATTTTCTGATAGTTTGATCTCTGAAAAGCCAGGGGTTATTAATTTTGCTGTTTGGCACTGCCTTCGTGGCCAAGACATCGGCACACTCATTGCCTGTAAGTGCTTGTGCTCTATGTTTTACTCGCATACAAACGAGTGGTTTAACAAAGGGTTGATGTACAGCGAACGATTAAGACATTGAAGAAGACGAAAGAAAGGTTTAAAGACAAAGAATTGATTGTATTGTACCTGTTTTCAAATATGACTCTGTCAATCTCCACCGAAATGGAACACCACTTGCGAAAAGTATTGCATGTCCAGAGTATTGCACAAAGTACAAACTCCAAACCTAAAACAACAATTTTAAGAAATCTTCGACAAATATACACATATGAACAGAACGGTCCGGATTTAAACCCACGACATTCTGAACTTTGTACAAACCACTTTGCCACAGAGAAATCACACTATGGTTTTTTTTTAAACAAGTCATTAGTTATACATTTCTCCATTTGAAGATTAATTAGTGATATGATTAGAACTATAATCTCAAACATTGGAAGCAATCAGGATATAGAGACACTCGTTAACTATTCCCAATACAATTTGTTTCTCCTTTCTTTCTTTCTTTTGTCCTTCTCTGAGTTTTTGTCATTAGGCGTAGAAGGTTTAACTGATGATCGGTTTCCGAGACAGTGCACGATCGGTCGCTTGATATGTTGTTGTATTGTGAAGTTTTAAGATTGTAACTCCATCAATCCATCTTTTTCATGATCTGCCCGTTCCTCTTGATGATTCCATTTTCAGGTTGTACGCTCTTGCAACTGGTGTATTTGGGTTCATTCTCACCAAGTGGCCAAACCATTTGACTCTCCGTTTTCCAACGAATCCAACAACAGGTGCTGTTCCAACCACTCTTCTCATTTCCTATATGGTCTCTTCTTGTTGTATTTACCGATTTTGTGAAGCATCTCATTTCACATGTGGTAATTTTCCTTTCTTGTACGTTTGTCAGTGCTTATGCTTGGCTCTGGTAGCACATTGTTGGTATGAAGATTGCATTTATAATCTGTCTTTTATTCTCTACTGGAATTTGTTTAATGAAAATAAATTTCACTCCTTGTCTTTGATCTCCGTGTTGTATCTTGAAATAAACAAAAATATTAATTCTATTTGGAATCCAGTATTAATGTATTATATTCCTCTCCCACCGTTATACAAAAATCTTACGTGAGTTCTGGCCAAATACTATCGCTAACCAAGAACTGCTCGCACGATGTCAGCAAGAGAATATGAGTACCATCATCCGAAGACGACGCTGGAGATGGATCGGGCATGTGATGCGCATGGAGACTGGCTCTGCACTGAGATGGACTCCAGAGGGTAAACGAAAACGTGGAAGACTCAAAACAACCTGGAGGAAACAACAGAGCAAGATCTGAAAGAAATGAATCATAACTGGAACACAATACAGAGTAAGGCCATGAATAGAGAAGAATGGTGTGTGTTTGTTGCTGTCCTAAACGTCAAGGGCGTAACAGGCTAAAGTGAGAGAGAGAGTACCGATATATGACATGGCATGCAAACAATTTCTCCATACCTCTCTATCTTTTCAACCTACAGTGAGATCAGGGATCTTTAGAAAAATATCACAATCGCATCCATCGGGAAACGAACTGATTACCTTCGGATCGATAGGCTAGTACTTTACCCCCGCCACCCCCATGTCAACACCTTTTTACCCTACTAGATGGCTGAGAAGTGATATACCTCTGAATGTGTTATAATCTTTATTACCGCTTTTGTTCTTCCATATTGGTGTGTAACAGCACTTTTCCAGTCTGCTGGTACCTTTCTCTTCTGCCATGCTTCATTAAATATCTAGGTTAACCATTTTACTGCCACTTCCTGACAAGCTTTGATGACTTCGACTGGTATAATATCTATTTCTGTTGCTTTGTTGTTAGGGCTTTTCCTATTCTTTCTCGAACTTCCTGTTATAAAATTGATAGTTCAGTATGCGCTTTGCAGACTTGTATAAATAAATATATAGATTTGATTTGAAATGTGAAAGTTCAACAGTTCTTCATATATAGACCTTCCTTAGCTTTTTAACCTGATGTTATTGTACTTAAGCTTTTTTTTCCATCTGGGTTATTGTTCCTCAGCTATGTCGTATTGTGGCATCTGATAATATACTGGTACCTCAGCTATGTCGTATTGTGGCATCCGACAATGTACTGGTTCCTCAGCTATGTCGTATTGTGGCATCTGATAATATACTGGTACCTCAGCTATGTCGTATTGTGACATCTGATAATATACTTGTTCCTCAGCTATGTCGTATTGTGGCATCTGATAATATACTGGTTCCTCAGCTATGTCGTATTGTGGCATCTGATAATATACTTGTTCCTCAGCTATGTCGTATTGTGGATTTGAAATATATGTTCTCAACAGTTTTCATCTGATAATAGACGCTTCCTATAGCTTTTACTGATATTATGTTCTCAGCTTTGTTTTCATCTGATTATTGTTCCTCAGCTATGTCGTATTGTGGCATCTGATAATATACTGGTTCAGATAAACATTCTCGAAATAGAGACCACAACAGTCACGTGATCCTCGCATTCCAGTGTTGTTGTAAATAAACTAATTTTGTTTTACAAATACAAAATGCTAGATCAAGATTAAATTATGTTACAAATTAAGTTTAAAGTAAGGGAAAAACAGTACTATTAACATTTTCATCAATAAATAACCATGAAAGCATAGAATTGAATAAAATAGCAAAATGCTTACAGTTTTTTTTATCAAACATATAACAAAAATCAGCCCGCTTTAAACAGGAATATTCGATTTCCCGTCTGAGCTAGTTCACCTTATGTTGACAGTCGTACTTACCAGTACAAAAAGAGTTAAGGAAGAGACGCTGGCGATGTATAGGGCACACGTTGAGAAGACCGAGAGGAAGCATTGCATGACAGGTATTGTTTTGGAACCTGCAGGAAAGATGAGAGTGAAAAGAACTGGTGATGGATAACGGGAGAAAGAAGGGCTAGAAGTAGTTTGTTGACTATCTGTGATCCTTTGTTAGTTACAAGATGAAGAGAAGAAGACATCGTACTTCCCCCAATGAAGCAATATCAATAATTTGTCAATACTATTCTCCTTATTCAGCATCTAGAGACTGACATTCATTAGATATTAACCTTTCTTTCTTCTCTGTTTTTAACCTTCGCAATTCTTGATTCCTTGTAATTCTCTCTCTCTCGATTGTTCTTTTTCGGCCATTGTGATCATTCTTATTGTGATATATAAACAGCCGTTGCCAAGAACGTATTTTACGTCACATCTTCAGTACCATTTAGAGCTCTGGTGCTTGTCCTTCGGCGATGTGTTCGATTTCAACAAGCGCTTACTGTGTTCGCTCTCCGTCAGCCTTTGACTGTCCCCAGCCGACCTGCAAGGCAGCAGGTTCGGACACATGCATCCGATTTCATCCAAACCTCCTTAGTCGCCTCTTACGACATGCGTGACAGGTAACAGTGGTTCTAATCTTTATACCCCAAATTTGGGCCCCGGTAACCACTCGGGCACTTGTAATTCTAAGTCTACTTCAACCTCTATCCCTCCATCGTTTTATTGATCTGCTTTGTAAACCTATTCCCCTTCAGCTTTCCCTTAATGTATGCAATTTTGAGCTCCTTGTTTTCTGCCATTCTTTTATTATGTCCTAGCAATTTGTATTCTAATAATGTTGGATTATTGTATTGGTTAATGGTTATTGGTTAATAAACTGACGTCGTTGCACTCCGGACAGAACCATAGGTGCTTAGTCTCCCCATCAGATATCAAAGAGAAAGCATACTGATGGTTTCTGATTAAACACACAACTCACTCAATTGACAAGACCATCATCATTACACTTCAGTGAATAACCATGTGTGCTCGATCTCTTTCTTACACAGGAAGATCTCAGCTACAGTGTACGAACTCTGTAGCACCGGCGAAGTTCCCCGATGTATTTTTGAAGAATGAAGATATTTGTGTAGGAATTTTATTTTAAATCTTTCTTAATGAATTTTGCCATGGCAGAGACTTTCCAGCCTGCTCTTCTCGATTGTGAACTGCCAAGGGTTCATTTACTGACTCAAATTCCATCGTCTGTCTCCGATAGAGCTAGGAACTCGATCTTTCCTACACTTAGATCGGGGATATCTGGAAAAATATATTTTATCCTTCTATTAACCTTCATGATAGTGGTAATTATTGGTCGTTTAAACAAATAAGAAATTGCCTTATTGTTTCTTATTCTCCATTATCTACTATAGTCATACTTTTCTGGAACAAATGTTCATCTTGACAATTTTTTTTTAAAGATCTGTAATAATAGATACTCTTGTTTTGTTCTGCTCCAGATTTCTAATTAATATAGAACAATGGACTTGGGAGGGGGGGGGTAGCTATTAACGAATGACAATACGCTGTTACACTTTACAAAAATAACCAAAGTAGGCGGCACATTATCCACATTGCACAGATAACCTTTGCAAAAACAAAACAATAACATGCAACACTAGTAGAACAGACAGTACAAATACTTGGACACATAACTTTTAAAGGACGCATGCCCACACCAAGAAAAAGGCCATTACGCCCTGATATAACCAAGAAAGTCATAACGACGGAGATGATGTGTCTTAGAAGAACTGCAGGTGTGACAATAAGAGACGAAATTAATAATGAAGAAAACAGAAGAAAACTGGATGTGAAACTAGTCATACAATTCAGAAATGAACAACAGATTAAATGGTTTGGATGCCTGACAAGAATACCCTGGTATCGCCTAACACAGAGAGCCACACATAAAAAGAATAACGAGTACACAGCATGAGGAAGACCACATAAAGATGGAGCGATGGCATCAAGAACAGCCTTACGAAAATGAAATCAGCTTACAAAGTGCCTTTAAAAAAGCACACAAAGATCACTATCCATCCCCCTTCTATAAAGAATTATAATTCTATAAAGAAGTAAATGGTGGAAGAGAATATGAATAACCAAGAAAGATAACTATCTTAGACAACTGGCTGACTAAACCTATGTGCAATGTATGCACGTTCTTGGCAAAGATCAAATATATCACAAAGAGTGATTAAAATTGGTCGTAAAGAACGAACGCAAAGAAGAAGATCTGTCTTAGATTGAAAGAGCCGTGCTTCGGCCATATAGAGACTTAATTCACCACCCAACAAACAAACACATTTTTTTTTAAAAAGTCCTAACAGAAAAGAAAAGAAAATCACATAAATATTACAAACATTGCAAATTTTAGACAAAATTTGACTAATTTTGTCAATAAATAATAAAGTGGAACGGATTGGTGTAATGCGTAAGCGTTAGCCTATAGACTCGGACTTGAGAGGGTTGTGGGTCCAATCCCACACTCGACGTTTCACACATGAGGAAAGGAATTTGCCCTCCTACCTCTTGCACACTAGGTTTTAAAATATGAAGTGATTGAAACTTCATACCCTCAGGTTTAAAAAGACTACGGAAATTTCATTTTATTTTTAGTCAATAATAACTCTCTATAGCAGACATCAGTCTCATGGGACTTGTTCAATTCAGTTCTTTTTTTCTCCAGTTAAATTCGATTTATAAATTGTAATGTATAAATGATAATTAACGAAGTGATACAAATTTAAAAACATGTTTTTCTTATGTTCATTTGTTGTTTGAGGTATCTGTTTATTTTCTTCTTCAGCTTTCCGAGATTTTAATGTTGCAAACGTAACACGAATCCATTTATCTTTATCTTTATCTTTCGCTTCCCAAGTATTGACGTCTAGTATTTCTAGGTCTACTGTTTAATGTTAACTCTTTATCATTATCTTAGTTTGTCTCCCTCCTGTTCTCTTCTGTTATTTAACCGTTTTGTTATATGCACTATGCATGTCTTCCCTAGCGTTGTGTTTCGGTATCGCTATCGTCTACTGTTTGTCTCCCTCTATCTCGTCTTCAATTGATGTTGCCGGTTGTACAATATCTTCTAAATCTCCTTTGCTCATTACGTGCTCGAAAAATAATGATTTCCTCTATTTATGTTTTGGTAATACCCGTTTTCATGCCCTTCTGACTACATATGCAGAAAAATTGCAGCTTTGTTCTGCTGTATGTGTAATCAAAGACAGGCAAGCGTGGCGAACGACAGTGAAGGATGGCTCGAAAAGGAAAGAAGAAAAACACAATCGCATATAGAGAGAAAAGAAAGCGCATAAGGAAAAGATAGCCCTACTGGTCCTTAATGACGAGCCGGCACTGTCGGTACTAAGAACAGATGGTTGTGAGGATCTATAATCGCCTGCGCCAGCCGGCACGGCACATGTTAATGATATATTTATATACTCTTCACATCTTCTTCTTCGAACGCTCCATATCGACCACTTGATTTGTATGTGATCCGAGCCTAAAAGCGATTGTATGTTGTGCCAGTTATGCACCTAGAAGTAGACCAGAACATCCGATTTCTGCGACGCTTTTTATTTACTAGGGTAGCTTACCTAGACCCCTACCTCAGTCGTCTCTTACGACATGTCTTGTAGGTCTCAGTGTTACTATTCTTTGCTCCCCTTGCGAACTCCGGCAACACACGAGCGACTCTTCAAATCGATTGTCTGTCTTTCAAACTATCTTCATAACTATCCAGAACTATGCACCCAAACTAATTTATCTTTTGTAGTCTGATCTGTGTATCTTGTTTATATGTCAGTCTGTCTGACATCCTGTTTATGATTCGTCAGTCTTAATTGAACAGAATGTTGTGACATGAGTGCCATTTTTTTTTCTGTACACTTCAGTTTCCTAAACTCAATTTCTCATCTGTCACTTAAGGACACAAGTTTCCTGTTGAGGTAAACATTCTGCATTATCTTATCCCAGCACTGCCAACTCAGACATCCTTGACCCTTCCTATTCTGTGTTCCAATATGTCGGTGGAAGTACGGTCAACAACAAGAAGGCTGGTTACGACATGAGTGGATCACCGCTACATCGGCTTCAATAATCTAAACCAGCGTTTCCCAAACTGGGATCCTCGGACCTCCGGGAGTCTGCGAGATACTCACAGGTGGTTCTGCGAGGTACTCACAGGTGGTTCTGCGAGGTACTCACAGGGGGTTCTGCAGAGGTACTCACAGGGGTTCTGCGAGGTACTCACAGGTGGTTCTGCAGGTACTCACAGGGGTTCTGCGAGGTACTCACAGGTGGTTCTGCGAGGTACTCACAGGTGGTTCTGCGAGGTACTCACAGGGGTTCTGCAGTACTCACAGGGGTTCTGCGAGGTACTCACAGGTGGTTCTGCGAGGTACTCACAGGTGGTTCTGCGAGATACTCACAGGTGGTTCTGCGAGATACTCACAGGTGGTTCTGCGAGATACTCACAGGTGGTTCTGCGAGATACTCACAGGTGGTTCTGCAGGTGCTCACAGGTGGTTCTGCGAGGTACTCACAGGTGGTTCTGCGAGGTACTCACAGGTGGTTCTGCGAGATACTCACAGGTGGTTCTGCGAGATACTCACAGGTGGTTCTGCGAGATACTCACAGGTGGTTCTGCGAGGTACTCACAGGTGGTTCTGCGAGGTACTCACAGGTGGTTCTGCGAGGTACTCACAGGTGGTTCTGCGAGGTACTCACAGGTGGTTCTGCGAGGTACTCACAGGTGGTTCTGCGAGGTACTCACAGGTGGTTCTGCGAGGTACTCACAGGTGGTTCTGCGAGGTACTCACAGGTGGTTCTGCGAGGTACTCACAGGTGGTTCTGCGAGGTACTCACAGGGGTTCTGCAGGTACTCACAGGGGTTCTGCGAGGTACTCACAGGTGGTTCTGCGAGGTACTCACAGGTGGTTCTGCGAGGTACTCACAGGGGGTTCTGCGAGGTACTCACAGGTGGTTCTGCAGAGGTACTCACAGGGGTTCTGCGAGGTACTCACAATGGGTTCTGCAGAGGTACTCACAGGGGTTCTGCGAGGTACTCACAGGGGGTTCTGCGAGGTACTCACAGGGGGTTCTGCGAGGTACTCACAGGGGGTTCTGCGAGGTACTCACAGGGGGTTCTGCGAGGTACTCACAGGTGGTTCTCAAGCGCTTGAAGAAATATTATGATTTTTGACATTTCAAACAGAAAAATACGTTTTTAAAAATATGTAGAAAAACAGAGGTAAACTAGTTCCACTACGTAATCAAAGGACCCGGATCATACCGGAGTCTAAATGTCTGACATAACAAAATGAAAGATCATTTAAAGTTTCTCGTAGTCTGAAAAATTGGAGCCAGCTTGACTGTTGGTGTGGTTTAATAGTAACTCCATCGTTAGAAGAATGAAATTTAAGTAAGTGATTAGCTGTTGTAATAACTATTGTAGCACACAGATAATTAATTCCTGTCCATTTTCAAATATTATATTGCTGTACGGATCGGAATGCTGGAGAATGACAGAACAGGATATGTCCAGACTCTCCACCTTTCATACAACTTGTCTGCGAAAATCTTACGCATGTACTGGCCGACTACTATCTCGAACCAAGAATTGCTTGCACGATGCCAACAAGAGAATATGGGCAATATCATCCGAAGACGACGATGGAGATGGATTGGACATGTGATGCGCATGGAGACTGGCTCTGGCACGAAAACTGCACTGAGATGGACTCCAGAGGGTAGGCGAAAGCGTGGAAGACCCAAGACAACCTGGAGGAGAACGATAGAGCAAGAACTGAAAGAAATGAATCATAGCTGGAACGCAATACAGAGGAAGGCCATGAACAGAGAAGAATGGTGTGCGTTTGTTGCTGCCCTAAACGCCAAGGGCGTAACAGACTAAAAGAGAAAAGAGATTTTCATATATAGAAACATTTGGGGATCCACGGCAGCAAAATGTATTTAAAAAGGTATCCACGGTAAAGCAAAGTTTGGTAACCGCTAATCTAAGGGATATTTTGCCATGAACATTGAAGTGATAACAGTAATGAGAAAATGTGATGTGCTGGATTTGAAAGTGCACATATGGAAAACGGTTACTCTTTTTTTTAAAGAAAGAGCTACAGACAAAAATA
This sequence comes from Arion vulgaris, assembly GCA_020796225.1. Taxonomy (NCBI): domain Eukaryota; kingdom Metazoa; phylum Mollusca; class Gastropoda; order Stylommatophora; family Arionidae; genus Arion; species Arion vulgaris. The sequence goes on along the minus strand of CM036760.1, from coordinate 49,168,393 downwards.
ATTAGAACGCTCTAGACAAGTAAAAACCGCCTGTGTGTTGCCAGGGCTCGCAAGGGAGACAAAGAGTAATAACACTGTTACTTAGAGGGCATGTCGTGAAAGGCGACTGAGGTAGGGGTCTAGGAAGCTAAATTGTAAATAAAAGAGTCGCATAAATTGGATGTGCTGGCCTACTTGTAGGCGCACAACTGGCACAATATAAATCGTTCTTAGGCTCGGATCCCATACAAATCACAAAGAGGGGTTAGTAGGTGGTCGATATTGAGAGTTCGAGGAAGAAAAAGGAGAGGAAGATAAGTGAAAGAAAAATTATCGACTTTCTACAAATGTGAACATGGAGAAACATTGGCTCATGAACAATATTGTCAACTGACATATTGTTGTCACATTAAACGTCACAGAGATTTAGAGAGAGTAATAATGAATACAATGCCTACGAAAAGTTATCAACAATACCAGAAAAAACAATACCAAGAGTCACCAACATCAGCATAAGAAAGAAAGTTGGAACAGAACCCGTTTGAATTACATTGAGAAACAAAGAATGAAACGGTTCGGCCACTCAAATAAGAATTTTACAAAAAAAATGCCACTGTATATAGAGTATTCTACAACAGAACATTAGGAAAGGCAGAGGAAGACTATCAAAAGATGATACATAAATTAGCAGAATGCTGTCAGGACACAAAAAAACATAGCACGCAAGCTACTAGGACAGGAGGAAAAACAAGAACACGCACTGGGCAACAACACGGTCAGTGTTACGACAAAATAAGAACACGACACTGGGCAACACCACGGTAACAGTGTTACGACAAAATAAGATCACGACACTGGGCAACAACACGGTAACAGTGTTACGACAAAATAAAAAGAATAATAATATTGGATGGAAAAAGTCGAATCTTTTGAAAGAAGTTCTACAGAAAAAGTCTTAGAACACATTGGGTACACAAGAGACAAAATTATAACCATCCTACAGAACCTGAATGTTGAGAAACAGTGATTTATAAACAATATCATGTGTCACGGAAACTGAATTAGTTTACATTAAAAGTCACAGTGGTTTTGAGAGGACAGTAATGAAGGGAATGGTTCCTGTAAGACGAAGCAAGGGACAATTAAGTTGATGGAGGAAAAAAGTTAATTGCATATCCTTTCCAGGACTTTGTGAATCAACCCCAGCTTTTAACGAAGTTGGTGATTTTTCTAGACATTATTACGTTCAGTAGTTTGCCATTGCTTTCTGAATGGGTGGTGCCATCGTCCTTTTGTAAAAATCTTCGAGAAACAATTTGCAACCAAACTGTCCGCAGCGTTGTTCGAACTCAGAACGTCGGGGTTAATAGACCGAGTCACTATCCCCTAAGTCACATGGAGGAAACAGGATATTAAAGAAACCTTGAACATGACGTAAGGAAAGGTAGGGGATCTTGCTAGAGACTGAAAGTTTTTCAAGCGGTCTGGGATGAGAACGAGCTTCTACAAATGATTTACTACATGATGATGATGATGATGATGATGATATATATGTAATCGATCCTCAGTATTTTATGTCTCTTGATGTAGTGATACACTCTGTTTAAACATTATTTCTTTGTCTAGTAATCTCCGTAAGGAGGTAAAGTAAAAATAAAGGAACCCTTTCATACCTCGTGGTATATAGGTCAATACAGTGTTAGGCCTGTATTATTAATTGACCGACGGCACACAATGGGTGATGTGGTCAGCATCACGCCGCCGCCTTTACTTTCCCAGAGCATGTCTGGTACCCAGTTGAGGCTGGGTCGACCTGAGAGCCGTCGTGGTCGGGAAAAATTCCACGCGCATTGCGGGAGCTGAACCCAGACCACCAGCCTTGCGAAGCGAGTTCACTAACAACTACGTTACAGCGGCTCTCCCGTAAGGAGGAGATACTCTTAATTTAAACTTTTTTTTGCGGTTGTTTTTTTTAAATTTGTGTCCGATTTCATTATCAATTGGGGATCCCTGTGGTGTGGAGGCAATGTGCTCGCCTCTCCAAATGTACTCAGTCGGTTCCCATGTATAACGATTGGGATATTTTCCCCGGGATCCCTGGTCTCATTGTAGGTGAGGTTGAGTTCCTAGTCCTATATGAGTACGATAAAACGACAATCCGGGTTCAAGTTAAGTACATAAGAGAGCCCTAGACAGTTCAAAATTGAGAACAGCAGGCTGGAGTGAAGATGCCTGAGCAGAATTCATTATAAAAAGATAAAATTGAGACTAAATTTTCTCCATCTTCTAACTTATATCGCGATCTCTCGCCGGTGCCACGGAGCTCGTGATTTGTCGCTGAGATCTCCCTGTGTAAGAAAGAGATCGGAGCGCATATGGTTGCTCACCGAAGTACAATGATGATGGTCCTATCAATCAAATCAATCAATCGTATTTTACAGACACACACACATATATATATATATATATATACAGCTACTGTATGAGAGATTTGTTTGTCAGGTTATCCACGATGTGGAGAACTGTCTGTGGAGTTCTAGGTCACTACTGGTGTTAAAGAAGGATGTCTTATGTCTGTGGAGTTCTAGGTCACTACTGGTGTCAAAGAAGGATGTCTTATGTCTGTGGAGTTCTAGGTCACTACTGGTGTTAAAGAAGGATGTCTTATGTCTGTGGAGTTCTAGGTTACTACTGGTGTTAAAGAAGGATGTCTTATGTCTGTGGAGTTCTAGGTCACTACTGGTGTTAAAGAAGGATGTCTTATGTCTGTGGAGTTCTAGGTTACTACTGGTGTTAGAGAAGGATGTCTTATGTCTGTGGAGTTCTAGGTCACTACTGGTGTTAGAGAAGGATGTCTTATGTCTGTGGAGTTCTAGGTCACTACTGGTGTTAAAGAAGGATGTCTTATGTCTGTGGAGTTCTAGGTTACTACTGGTGTTAAAGAAGGATGTCTTATGTCTGTGGAGTTCTAGGTTACTACTGGTGTTAAAAGTAATTTAAGAAAAGCACACACAAACACAGTCCCACAAATCCCAAGTGGTATTTTTCATTCGCTCGCTATGTATTCATGCCTCCTCATGACGACTTATATGACACCTCTGTCGGTTTTTGCATGAAAACTTGCTTTCCTTATCACCAGTGTCCCTCGCCATTCACACGTATCTTGCTAGAGATCTTGCTAGACTTGCGGGCCGTAAGTCTACCCACCACTGCTCTGACCGCTTTCACGTCATTGCTCACCACAACTGTTCTTATAGTATATACTACAATATATACTGAATACTGGTGTTAAAGAAGGATGTCTTATGTCTGTGGAGTTCTAGGTCACTACTGGTGTTAAAGAAGGATGTCTTATGTCTGTGGAGTTCTAGGTCACTACTGGTGTTAGAGAAGGATGTCTTATGTCTGTGGAGTTCTAGGTCACTACTGGTGTTAAAGAAGGATGTCTTATGTCTGTGGAGTTCTAGGTTACTACTGGTGTTAGAGAAGGATGTCTTATGTCTGTGGAGTTCTAGGTTACTACTGGTGTTAAAGAAGGATGTCTTATGTCTGTGGAGTTCTAGGTCACTACTGGTGTTAAAGAAGGATGTCTTATGTCTGTGGAGTTCTAGGTCACTACTGGTGTTAAAGAAGGATGTCTGATGTCTGTGGAGTTCTAGGTTACTACTGGTGTTAAAGAAGGATGTCTGATGTCTGTGGAGTTCTAGGTCACTACTGGTGTTAAAGAAGGATGTCTTATGTCTGTGGAGTTCTAGGTCACTACTGGTGTTAAAAAAGGATGTCTTATGTCTGTGGAGTTCTAGGTCACTACTGGTGTTAAAGAAGGATGTCTTATGTCTGTGGAGTTCTAGGTCACTACTGGTGTTAAAGAAGGATGTCTTATGTCTGTGGAGTTCTAGGTTACTACTGGTGTTAAAGAAGGATGTCTTATGTCTGTGGAGTTCTAGGTTACTACTGGTGTTAAAGAAGGATGTCTTATGTCTGTGGAGTTCTAGGTTACTACTGGTGTTAAAGAAGGATGTCTTATGTCTGTGGAGTTCTAGGTTACTACTGGTGTTAAAGAAGGATGTCTTATGTCTGTGGAGTTCTAGGTCACTACTGGTGTTAAAGAAGGATGTCTTATGTCTGTGGAGTTCTAGGTTACTACTGGTGTTAAAGAAGGATGTCTTATGTCTGTGGAGTTCTAGGTCACTACTGGTGTTAAAGAAGGATGTCTTATGTCTGTGGAGTTCTAGGTTACTACTGGTGTTAAAGAAGGATGTCTTATGTCTGTGGAGTTCTAGGTCACTACTGGTGTTAAAGAAGGATGTCTTATGTTCCACAAGGAGAAAAGAAGAATATGTTTATATATAAATATGACATTGATTTAAAACATGGGACATCTCTAAAGTAGGAGTAAGGCTCACTGAATGGCGAGGGACACTGGTGATAAGGAAAGCAAGTTTTCATGCAAAAACCGACAGAGGTGTCATATAAGTCGTCATGAGGAGGCATGAATACATAGCGAGCGAATGAAAAATACCACTTGGGATTTGTGGGACTGTGTTTGTGTGTGCTTTTCTTAAATTACTTTAATTAACAGAGAGCCGGGTGTATAAAATGTCTAATACACCCCCAGGGCCGGTCAAATTTGTTTTGCGGGCTGGTTGCGGCCAGCGGGCCGTAAGTCTACCCACCACTGCTCTGACCGCTTTCACGTCATTGCTCACCACAACTGTTCTACAACTAGTATGACGCATTTTCATTGGTATTTCAAAGTTTATTTATAGCTCTTTAATTAACTGTTCCGTCAACATCCTTATCCCTCCTCAAAAGTTATATGTAGCAACATTTGACTCTATGTACTGAAAAGTGTGAGCACTCAAAGGCACCCACCTACATGTGGTTCTAGCATCTAAGACAGTGGTTCTCAAACTTTATGAAGTCATGGCACACAAAGTCGTACAAAAAATCGTACACGTACTATACACAAAAGCTTAATAAATAAGATGCAAAAAGAAAAGTAATACAGAAATAATTAGAAAATGCTACATACCTTTATTCACAATTTCAGTAATGCCTATGAGAAGCATGGGCATGGTGTGTCTTTGCGATTTTTTTACCCTGGTGCCCGCTGGCATCGCGTTGCCGACCCCTGATCTGGGATTTCCTAGGACGCACCTAGGAATGTCACCGGGCACACTGGTGTGCCTAGGCATACCCTTTGAGAACCACTGATCCAAGAAGATCGCGTGAAGCTCTTTCTCTGGTGTCATAACTGAGCGTGACGTTATTAACTAATCTATTCAGTAGCAATGTTGTCGCTACAGGAACTCAGTTCTGGCCTGCACCAATGAAAGATGCACATATCCCCTAGAGAACATGCTTGTGATTTCATTTTCCGCCAAATTGTTTCGGAGGTTTGGTTTTACATAAACTATCGCGTGACAAAACAGCAAAAAGTGTAATGTTGTTAACGTCTGGTATCAGCAACAGCAGCAGCAGCAACATTTGTAAGAGTGGTACACGCACAACGCACGTAATTAACTAATAAACAAAAGTAAATTACCTTTTTCATACCAAGTGGTATATTGAGTAATACGGTGGTTAGTCGGTTATTTCATTGACCATCGACACACGATGGATGACGTGGTCATCATCACGCTGACCCTCTTTACTTCCCAGTACTTTTCCTGGTACCCAATTGAGGTTGAATCGACCAGAGAGCCATTCTTCTTCTTTAACTTTTAACTCGCAATGTAGCACATGTCTTCAACAAGCTTCTTCTAGCTCTTCCTCTCTCATGCCATCCCTTCAAATTCTTTCCATGTTTTACCTATCCTTTTTATATCAGTCTCCAGCTCTCTTCTCCTGGTATTTCTAGGCTTTCCCCTGCTTTTCTTTCCATGTGGGTTCCAAAACATTGCCTGTCTTGCAATGCTTCCGGTTGGTCTTCTCAATGTGTGTCATATCCATCTCCAGCGTCTCTTCCATAGCTCTTTCTCCATTAGTATCTGCTTAAGTTCTTTCTCTGAGTTTCTCGTTTGTAATCTTATCATACCATCTCAGTCCCTCTATTCTACGTAAGCATCTATTTGAGTCGTTACTGTGGGAAAAACATTGAACCTGGACCAAACACCTAAGAAGCACGTTTTGGTCAACCTAGTCTCAAATGAGTACCAAAACAACTCTGGGAATTAATCGCGAGTGCGTGATGCTGACTTCACCCTTATTTGCCTCTGGTCAATAAATAGACTGTCTAACAATGCATTTTCTAATATAATGCATGACTAAAACAGAACTACCTTATCCCAGGTTTCCATTGTTTGTATTCCATGCATCAGTTGATGTTGACCTCATTACTACAATAATTAGGTGTCATACTTTTCATCTCTGTCTAGGATTCATGCTTGTCTTGAACAAGTTCTGAAAAAAAACACATGATGTATTCTACAGTTGAGCGGATGTAACAAACATATACATTTCTCATGTTTGTATTCTACAGTTGAGCGGATGTAACAAACATATACGTTTCTCATGTTTGTATTCTACACTTGAACGGATGTAACAAACATATACGTTTCTCATGTTTGTATTCTACACTTGAGCGGATGTAACAAACATATACGTTTCTCGTGTTTGTATTCTACACTTGAGCGGATGTAACAAACATATACGTTTCTCATGTTTGTATTCTACAGTTGAGCGGATGTAACAAACATATACGTTTCTCGTGTTTGTATTCTACAGTTGAGCGGATGTAACAAACATATACGTTTCTCATGTTTGTATTCTACAGTTGAGCGGATGTAACAAACATATACGTTTCTCGTGTTTGTATTCTACAGTTGAGCGGATGTAACATACATATACGTTTCTCGTGTTTGTATTCTACAGTTGAGCGGATGTAACAAACATATACGTTTCTCATGTTTGTATTCTACAGTTGAGCGGATGTAACAAACATATACGTTTCTCGTGTTTGTATTCTACAGTTGAGCGGATGTAACAAACATATACGTTTCTCATGTTTGTATTCTACAGTTGAGCGGATGTAACAAACATATACATTTCTCATGTTTGTATTCTACAGTTGAGCGGATGTAACAAACATATACATTTCTCATGTTTGTATTCTACAGTTGAGCGGATGTAACAAACATATACGTTTCTCATGTTTGTATTCTACAGTTGAGCGGATGTAACAAACATATACATTTCTCATGTTTGTTTGATCCTCATTTTGTGCCAGTAAGTTTTTTCTTCTTCTTTATCTGCTCTTGAAGCATAAGGCATTAACAAAATGTCCTACAACTAGATCTGTATTGAGCAAGTCAGTCTTACGCAGGAAGATCTCAACTGCAGTGCACGAACTCCGTAGCACCAGCGAGGGTCCCGATGTAATTTTGAAGATGGAGAAGATATTTTTGAGGAATTAAAAAAATCTTTTCTAATGAATTATGCCAGGGCATCGGCTTTCCAGCCTGCTCTTCTTGATTTTGAACTGTCAAGGGTTATTTTACGTGCTCAAATTGAACACGTGACCTACGTTTTATCGTCCGTCTCCGATAGGACTAGGAACTCGATCTCACCTACATTGAGATCAGGGATCTCTAGGAAAATATCCAGATGGCTCCACGAGGGAGAGAACCTGATACCTTGTGAATGCTCTTGTTGTGTTGATGGTGACATGTTTGCATTTTACAATTTTTGCAGCTTTCTTCATGGATAATCTAAAATCTCCTTATGTCAGACGCTGTAAATACTGTTCTCTGCTCATAACATCCAAGCTCTTCTTTCTCATTGAAATAACCTCTTCTTCTTCTTCTTCTTCGAACGCTCCATATCGACCACTTGTTAAACAACTCTTTGTGATTTATATGTGATCCGAGCCTACATTGTGCTAGTTATACCCTAGAAGTAGACCAGCACATCCGATTTCTACTACGCTTTTTATTTACTAGGTAGTTTCCTAGGCTCCTACCTCAGTAGCTGCCTCTTACGACATGCCCTAGTAGGTCGCAGTGTTACGATTTTTGCTCCTTGCGAGCCACGACACCACATTGAAATAACAAATTAAAAAAGGCAAAAACAAAACTCTACTTTACAAAATCGTTATCCTCTTATCACTGCTCCCGCTACCTCACCCATACATCCTCCGTATTGATCGTTGACAGGTTCAAATAAAACAGACAGTGAATGATTGGTTTCAGCTTTACGATCTGTTGTTGTTGGCTAGTAAATTTACCAGTCGTTTATACTCTATTGAAATTGCTTTTCATTATTGTCGTATCTGTTCAAGCAGAGTGTTACCGTAAATTGCAAATAGCTCACCACAAATTGTTTGACAAATAATAAAGTCTAAAGGGCAAAAAGCAAGACTAAATGTAGAACAACAACATGTGTTGTTATGTATGTATATAGTTGCAACAGAACTCGTGAATTAACCCTTTCCATCCGTATTTCTCCTAACTTCGGACCCACTCATATTGCAAGGCAGTATATTTAGCCATTGGTTATTGGTTACTAAACTGACGTAATTGCACTACGGGCAGACCCATAGGTGTTCAGTCTCCCCAACAGATATCGAAGAGTATGCATACTGATGGTTCCTGGGGCTCGCTGATTAAACACACCTCTCACTCTGCCTCTCAGGCATCCAGTTCGACTTGAATAACGGGTAACTCCAAACTGCTTAAATCGCTTGATCGATTCAACATCTATTTTAGTGTCCTCATCCAACAGACAGTCGAGAAGAGACCGAAGAATATCCCCTTATCCATCTTCAACTCCCCAACAATCGCTGCTGTTGATGCAAGTATATTTAGCCAGATGAGAACAACTAGTGTTTTTATAAGAACCCCAGTGGAAGCAACGGAAGCAAAGAATATGATCAACAAATAAACAGTGTACAATTATTAAGAGCTTCCGAAGAAACAAATAGACAAACACGGGATTCGAAGCACTTACCCATATTTCTTACGACACCCATCGCCTAGCCTAGCAATACGAGCGTCCTTACGAACACAACCAGCGAGCCATGGCTCACTGAGAAGTGTCTTTCACAAACACTTCGTTATATTTAACCAGCATAGTGGCTTTGTGTCATCTGCGTCATCAACCACGAGCCAGTGTATAGGATCAGAAGAGCTAACGGGTTAAAGAAATATGAGTGGATTACTAAATTGAAACTACTAATGTTTGATGTCATGAAATATTTGTCCCAGTGGATACCGGGGCCAAAATCAAGGGTGTAAAGAATAGAACCACTGTTAACTTTCACGCATGACGAAAGAGGCGGCTAGAAGGGTGGTCGTGGGGACTACCCCCGTCCTCCCCATAACAAATCCCTAGATAGCTACAGACACAAGAACCAGGAAAATTCATTGCTTGTCACCCGAGGAAGAAGAAGCACTCCGCAAGGAAGGACTCAGGAAGCGACCCTTGAAATCTAAAAGGAAATCGGTTGCGACTCACCTTCTTTCAACCCGGAAGGAACCCCCAGAGTAGTAGAAGTTAGGGAAGACACCGGAACACCTGGAGGCGGGAGTTGGAAACAGAATGCAAGAAAATGGGGGTGGTGGTGGAGAGAATGGAGAGATCTGGAAAAGATGACCTTCGTATAGGATAGCTTGAAAACCCTTAGTTGCAAACCTATACTTCCTTGGGGGAAAGGGTGAATAAGATGAAGAATGAATGATTGATTGATTGATTTATTTATTTATTGATTGATTGATTGATTGATTGATTGATAGGATCATATTAATTGCACTTCAGTGAATAACTATGTCTGCTCCAATTTCTTTCTTACACAGTAAGATCTCATCCTAAGTGCGTGAATTCTTTAGCAATATCGAAGGCGCCCTGTGTTATGTTGAACGATGTGAAAATTAGTATTGGAATTTTACTTTAATCTTTGTTAATTGAATATTGCACATACAACGGATTTGCAGTCAACTCTTATGAATTTTTAACTTTACAATGGTCCTCTTACTTGTTCACTTTGAAAACAGGACCTACGTTTTATCGTCCGTCTCCGATAGGAATAAGAACACGATCACGAACACTAAGATCATGAATTTCTGGGAAAATATCACGTTGTCTTCATGCGGAAATCGAGCCGAGTGCTTATTTAGCGAGAGGCATGCCTCTCACCTTCACGCCACAGGGGCAAGGCCGTACAGGAAGAAATAACAAGAAAAACACGAATTCTGGCAGTAAATTACACAAATTGTTATTTCTAATTAACGGTCAAAGGGAAATAATTCATGGAAAGGGGCAATGGGCGTGACCTATTGTTTTCGTAGTTGGCAGTAATTACTGTGATGGGCTCCATGATATTTTGTTGATTAGATCCCGCCTGCGGCTCGATAGTTTAATGAATAAATGGATGGATGTGTCTGAATGATAGAAGAATATAGGGAGATATACTGTACAGAGGTGCTCGCCTCTCTTTGCAAAGCTACTCGGTTCGCTCCCTCGTAGAGCCATCTGGATATTTTTTCCAGAGATCCCTGATCTCAGTGTAGGTGAGATAGAGTTCCTAGTCCTATCGGAGACGGACGATAAAATGTATGTCCAATGTTCAATTTGAGCACGTAAAAGAACCCTTGACAGCTCAAAATTGAGAAGAGCAGGCTGGAAAGGCCGCTGCCCTGGCAAAAATTCCTTAGAAAAATTATTTTTTTTTAAAATTACTACAAAAATATTTTCACTATCTTCAAAAATACATCGGGTACCCTCGCCGATGCTACGGAGTTCGTGCACTGCAGCTGAAATCTTCCTGTGTCAGAAAGAGATGGAAGCACACATGGTTACTCACCGAAGTGCAATGATGATGCCGTTATTAATCAATCGAAATATGCAGAAACTGAGAAGGGATGGTTAGAGGTAGCAATGCAAGTTGATAGTTATAGACAAAGAGACACGAGAACGAGATATGAAAGGAGGAAAAAGTTTCGTTTCGTTTTCTCCAATCCTGTTTTGCCTCACAGCGTCAGGACAATAAGAGATTATAAGGGTAAGTTAACGCGCCGTTAGGCTTGCATGTCATCATCAGTGGCCTCTTTGTCTTATGGCTGTAATGGCCTATTCTGGAGTGGCACTCCTTGCAACAGTTGCTGCAGGTAAGACTGGAGACTGTAGTTGATACATAGGATGTACTCTCTTGCCTGCACATGGGATGTTGTTTTTCTTCTTTTCTTTTTGAGCCGCCCTAACTGCCGCTTGCCATGCTTGCCTGTTTTTGGCCAGCGGCTCCAGTGTTCTTTGTCTATGCCGCATGAAGTTAGATCACGTTTGCAGGTGTCAATGAAGCGTAATAATGTGCGCCCATGCTGTCTAGTACCAATTTTGAGTTGACCATATAGAATTTCCTTGGGATTCTATCATCGCTCATACAGTACACGTGTCCCAGCCGTCTCAGACGTTGCTGACTCAGTAAGGTGTACATGCTTGGAATGCCAGCACTGTCCAGGACTTCTATATTGGAAATGTGGTCTTGCCATCGGATGCATGACTGCTATAAAAAGAGAGCGAGCAATGGACAAGGCTGGTATTATAAATTCCCTAATTGAGAGAGGACGTGTCAGGACTCAAGTAATAGTGGTGAATCTACAACACTAACCAGGCTGCAGGAATTCCAAGTCAAATGTGATGCAGCTAGACAAGAACAATATACATGTAGCCAAAGAATAATAGTAAACCAACACAGAACCGGGGTCGTTAGGCGCCACACGCTGAGAGACATACCGAGGGGGAGATCGGAGAATTATGGACCAATTAGTTCGAAGAGCAATGATGATGATCCGACGACTAAACTAAACGCTAAGAGACATACTGAGGAGCAGATCAGAAAATTATGAACTAATTGGCTTTGAAGCGCAGTGATGATGATCCGACAACTAAACTAAACTAAACTAAACTAAACGCTAAGAGACATACTGAGGAGCAGATCAGAAAATTATGAACTAATTGGCTTTGAAGCGCAGTGATGATTATCCGACGACTTAACTAAACTAACTGAGAATCTATATTTTAGTATTTCATTTAGCATTTCATTTTTGTATGTTTTAAAAAAAAAAAAGAAGACTTATGGTCGAAACGTCTATTGCTGCTATTTTTCATATTTAACTGTTCATTTTTCATATTTAACTGTTCATTTTTCATATTTAACTGTTCATTTTTCATATTTAACTGTTCATTTTTCATATTTAACTCTGTTCATTTTTCATATTTAACTGTTAATTATTCCTTGCTAATGTAAACTGTCGTATACCTGTCTTTATGACAATACATTTGTTGACACTTTTGTGTTGTTAATGGTGTCCCGTTTTAATTTCGAAATCTGATCACCCTTAGATCATCTCATTTTTCAGCAATGATGTCAGTCGATATGTCACTGCTTTGAAAACTATAATTATTCAAGAGATTAGTTACCGTTTTATCAAAGCCTTATACAGGTTTTTATAACAATGATTCATTTTTGCATTGTCAGCATAATATAATTTTAACAAGAAGCGTCCAGTTCTTTTCAAAATTGTTGACACGTGCAACCAAATTCGAATATTTCCACTTCCGTTAACAATACTGATGACGCAATTGCATCGTTTTAAATCTCAGACTGAGATAGCACGTTCAGCAGCAGATATGCTAATCTTGAATCGTTGCTATGGATACTTGAGTGTGTTTTTTTTGTTTCCTTCATAAGAAGACTTAATCATATTCTGATATATCATGCATGGCTTCAAGATGGTGGAAATGTTCTCTTAGTAGTGGTTTTAGATGTATTTATTGTTGATAAATGTTCTCTTAGTAGTGACTTTAGATGTATTTATTGTTGATAAATGTTCTCTTAGTAGTGACTTTAGATGTATTTATTGTTGATAAATGTTCTCTTAGTAGTGACTTTAGATGTATTTATTGTTGATAAATGTTCTCTAAGTAGTAGCTTTAGATGTATTTATTGTTGATAAATGTTCTCTTAGTAGTGGTTTTAGATGTATTTATTGTTGGTAAATGTTCTCTTAGTAGTGGTTTTAGATGTATTTATTGTTGATAAATGTTCTCTTAGTAGTGGTTTTAGATGTATTTATTGTTGGTAAATGTTCTCTTAGTAGTGACTTTAGATGTATTTATTGTTGATAAATGTTCTCTTAGTAGTGACTTTAGATGTATTTATTGTTGGTAAATGTTCTCTTAGTAGTAGCTTTAGATGTATTTATTGTTGATAAATGTTCTCTTAGTAGTGACTTTAGATGTATTTATTGTTGATAAATGTTCTCTTAGTAGTGACTTTAGATGTATTTATTGTTGATAAATGTTCTCTTAGTAGTGACTTTAGATGTATTTATTGTTGGTAAATATTCTCTTAGTAGTGACTTTAGATGTATTTATTGTTGATAAATGTTCTCTTAGTAGTGACTTTATGTGTATTTATTGTTGATAAATATTCTCTTAGTAGTGACTTTAGATGTATTTATTGTTGATAAATGTTCTCTTAGTAGTGACTTTAGATGTATTTATTGTTGATAAATGTTCTCTTAGTAGTGACTTTAGATGTATTTATTGTTGATAAATATTCTCTTAGTAGTGGTTTTAGATGTATTTATTGTTGGTAAATGTTCTCTGTTCGCTCCCTCTTCAAGCCATCAGGATAATTTTCCAGAGATCCCCGATCTTAGTGTAGGTGAGATCGAGTTCCTAGTCATATCAAAGACGGACGATAAAACGTAGGTCTGTGATCAAGTTGAGCACGTAAAAGAACCATTGGCAGTTCAAAATCAAAAAGAGCAGGCGGGAACGCCCGTTTGTACCGTTATGTTACATAGGGTATGCAAGTAATTTCTCCATATCGCTCTGTCCTATGCAACTCGCACAATCTCTTTCATTGAATTGAGTTCGATATTTCTTGCCTCTGTTAGCAAAGTTCGTTTCAGAGTTCCCATAGGGCGTCCTCGCTTTCTTAAACCATTTGCCTCCCACTTCAATACCTGCTTTGGTATATACATTTGCCTCCCACTTCAATACCTGCTTTGGTATATACATTTGCCTCCCACTTCAACACCTGCTTTGGTATATACATTTGCCTCCCACTTCAATACCTGCTTTGGTATATACATTTGCCTCCCACTTCAATACCTGCTTTGGTATATACATTTGCCTCCCACTTCAATACCTGCTTTGGTATATACATTTGCCTCCCACTTCAACGCCTGCTTTGGTATTCTTCGATCCGTTTTTCTTCTCAAGGTACGCCCAACATATCTCCATCTTCTCCCTCTTATAACAATTGTCCAAACAAGTGCGTGCTTGACCAAACATGCCTTTGATTTCTTCACTTCTCCTGAATTCGTCCCACTTTTATGTTCATTACTTTTCCCAAACATCATTTTCAAACGCATTCAACTTACTTTCTACATTTTTAGTTAGATCAACCATTAATCCTAAAAATTAAAATAATATTACATGTTATGTTTCGCGTTGCATAATTTATGAAACCTAATGCCAAATATAAAATTGTAAAACGCCAAACGGGCAACAACAAGAGCTAATGTAAAATTAATTGAGATTATTGGAAAAATGTTGTGACTCGAAGCGAAATAAAAATGCCTCTGTCTCTTTATCATACACACACACACACACACACACATATACACGTATACTCAGGCATACATTTGAACACACAGACAAACGGGATGAGAATATAAATGCATCTGTGTCCCTATAATATACACACACATACATACACATACACGCCCACATACATTTGAACACACAGACAAACGGGATGAGAATATAAATGCCTCTGTGTCCCTATCATACACACACACATATATATACACATACACGCACGCACACATATTAACACACAGACAAATGCAATGATTCCACTTAATAAAATACTATTAAAAAAGTGGAAGATATCGTAAAATGGACACCATCTTAGAACAATATCGAACCATGCCTTGTCAGCGATATTGAATTGTCAAACATTAGATATTAATTTTAAATAGATACCGACCACAACAAAGAGGTACCCGGGGAACATTAGTAATATTCTACAATGAACTTGAAATGAACTATCCTTCAGTAGAAATCTCCAGAGACAGTACGGTGCCTCCAGATTTCAATCCGGAAACTGGTATTGAATAAGTCAAAGACGTGACTGATGGCTTACAGAACGGAAGATATAACAGAAATAAAAGAGACCCACTAATAGAGTAATTTCGAATACGATTACTAAATTTGTCTAGTTCGATCGATATTATAAAGCAATGGTTCTCAACATGTTTCAGCATATTTCATGAAAATATATTTTTTTTAAACCAGTGGATTTCACTAATATAAGAAGTGCAAAGAATGCCAAAATTAGCATATGATGTACATATTACTCATAATTATATTGTGAACCTACACGTTTTGTCTAAACTGTATATAAGCAGAGATATTGCTATTCTAATTTGACATTTTTTTTAAATTTAGAAGGGGTTAATTGCAAGAGACATATCTGAAAAACCAAACAGGTTAGACATTTTTGGGAGGTTCATGCTATAATTATGGGTGATATGTACATCATATGTTAGTTTGGCATTTTTTGCAATTCCTGTTTTAGTGGAATGCACTGCAAGATGAAGGGGTTTAAAAAAAATTATATTTTCAAGAAAATTAATTGTTTTTAAAATAAATAAAAACGAGTACAGTGCATACACTAAAAGTTGTTTATCATCAAAATCAATGTCTTTTGCCACATATGGCCAAATAGTACAACAATATGTTTGTTAGTTTTTTATGTCAATTTTTTTTTTAAAGACAACCCTTTTTCTGGAAGGGTCTCCCGCTTACTCTTATATTTTTTAAACGTCAATTTATACACAAAATGGGACTAATCTATGTCTGAAAGAATTTTTCTTAACAATAAAACAAAACATCTGAAATGTTACTTTGGTAACAACAACGACATCAAAAGATAATGCATTAAAGTTTAATTAAGCTATTCAAGACTGATAGAAACATGAGAATGAACTGCTTCAGACTATATCGATTTGTTAGTAACGACTTGTTTTTTCAGTTCTTGAGAATTTCAGCTTTTTTTTATTATTATTATTATTTAACAGACGTCTGACAAGAAAAGCTGAGATATGACATGAGACTAGATTATTTCTAAATCTTTTGTTGGGATAGATGGAGGGATTGTCTGGAGAGAGCTTAAGGTTAATGTAGTAAGCTCTGATAGAAATACGCCACTGTCTTGTGGGTCAGTACTGTTATGTAGAAGGTTAGAGTAAACCTTGACCACAAATCTGTAAGTAGAGATACTAAGACAGTTGCTAGTTAGGTATATTACACTCCATCTACTGACATCTCATTCAAATACTGCTCAATTGCAAACGTATAGACTTTGCCTTTCCTTTGGATTAAAACAGTAGGTTCGAGTAAGGGTTTGTGTAAAATGGGCAAGATACGGGTATGCAAGAAACATAAGTGAAGAGGATACTTCATCATAGTTTTTGACTAGTGACACAAGACGCAAGGGTGCAGAATCTTTTAAAGAAAAACTTAACCATTTCACTTATAATTTGGGTACTTTAACCCTGAACGTATTTATATTGCAATGCATACTGTATTAACCAGTATTCCAGATTTTTGGCAACTTAAAAACTAATATGAGACAATATAGAGGCATAATACACAAGTTGGAGACATTTCAGAATACATTTTAAAGAAGAATCCTGCAAATTTTCTGGCCAAATACTATAACAAGCGAGGAGCTTTTGAAACGAACAGACTGTGCAACCTTGGAGACCATCATTAAGAGACGAAGATGGAGGTGGTTTGGACATGCATGTCGTAAGGCAGTGGGGGCATTTGCTAGGACAGCTCTCAGATGGACAACGCATGGGAAGAGAAGGGCTGGACGTCCAAAGGAAACACGGAGAAGAACTGTGGACAGAAGGTTGAAGGAGTGTGGCCTGACGTGGGAGACGGTTGGTAGAAAGGCAGCAGAACGGCATCAGTGGAAGTCTCTTGTGGATGCCTTATGTGTCAATCGGGACATAAAGAGGATATAGAAAGATAGCGGCTCAGAGGTGCGAAGGGGTTAAGAATGAGCTTGAAGGCAAGAGAAACAATCGTAAACTCAGAAGTTGTCACAGTAACACAATTGTCAAATGACCGTCTGTAAAGACGTAAATGCCCGCCTGCCCAACGTGTTCGTAGCGCGTTGGACTACGGGTGACAAGCTCACTGTGAGTGCGGGTTCAATTCCGCGCAGAAAGCCACAGGTTCACCAGATACACGGTGTTCGTGGCACCGAACCGAAGGGTTACGATGTCATGGCACCGAGCCGAAGAGCTGAAAGCTCAAGTACTTCTGGATCGGATTTCAAAAAAAAAAAAAAAAGACTTAAATAGCGATATATTGTTTGAATCTGTACAATTCTAGAGGCACATAACAAACACGACGAGGACGTTTTTGTAAGCACTGATAGAAATAAGCAGACTTAGTGGTTGTACATATTACCATAACTACACATAACATATGTGTTATGACACGAATTGCTAGACAGAACATATCTATATAACTGTTCACGTTTCAGTGATTGGGGACTATATCCCTCTATACCAGTGGTTCTCACTTTGTGAAGTCGGGGTACACTTGAAGTCCTACCAAAAATCGTATTCTCATTATACACAGATTCTCATTAAATAAGTGCAAAAAAAGCAAAGAAATAATTGGAAAATGTTACGTATCTTTGTTTTCATCATTTAATTGATGTCTATGAGAAACATGGGTCTGATGTATCTTGACGCTTTTTACCCTGGTGCCCGCTGGCACCGCACTTCCGACACCTGATCTGGGATTTCCTATCGCACACCTAGGAATGTCACCGGGCACACTTGTGCGCCTGGGCACACTCTATTGGAACCACTGCTTTTTCCCTAAAAAAATTATAGAGCTGGAGCTACGGTGTTCATGATATGTGCAATACTATCGGCAGGTCGAGTGTCATTTCTGCCTAGAGGGACGGAACCATATGTGGAAACCTGGTGCAACGAAGTTAATCCTTCGACTTTAGACACTTTATTTAGAGGGTCTCTATGACAAAGTGGCTAAGTGGTTAAGTAGTTGAGGTGTTAATGGGTTAAGGTGTTAAGTGGTTAGTAGTTAAGGTGGTTGAGGTGTTAATGGGTTAATGGTTAAGTGGTTAGTAGTTAAGGTGGTTGAGGTGTTAATGGGTTAATGGTTAAGTGGTTAGTAGTTAAGGTGGTTAAGGTGTTAATGGGTTAATGGTTAAGTGTTTAATGGTTATGTGGGTAAGGGATTAATGGTTCAGTTGTTAACGGTTAAGTGGTTATGGGTTATTGGTTAAGTGGTTAATGGTTAATTGGTTACGGGTTAAGTGGTTACGGGGTTAATGGTTAAGTGGTTATGGGTTAAGTGGTTAAGGTGTTATTGGTAAGTGGTTAATGGTTAAGTGGTTAATGGTTAAGTGGTTAATGGTTAAGTGGTTAATGGTTAATGGCTAAGTGGTTAAGGTGTTAATAGTTAAGTGGTTAAGGGGTTAATGGTTAACTGGTTAAGTGGTTAATAGTTAAGTGGTTAAGGCGTTAAAGAAAAGTCAAGAAATATGACCACTGTTTACCACTCTACCAAAAATTGAAGAATGGATCCTGATAGATGAAAGTATGACCAACTTTCACATAGTTATCATTAATCTTGGAAGAGAATGTGGAGACTGCGGGGATCAATATGTTAGCTGAGCTCCTAATTAACTCATTTGCCTTTTTGAGCCTATATACTGACTGGCTACATTTTTTAGGATGACGCAAAGCCAGTATACCCGCTAATGAATTCAGTATAGATTACAAAATAAATGCGCCCTGAGGTAAAAGAAATTACTGAATGTAAAGGTTAAGCTTGTGATAGCAGATAACGCAATGCGATGATGATGTTGTTTTTACAGTCGTGACTGTGCTTCGTGTTGAGCTGCTGTCTCCTAAATATCATTCAAGTTATAACGTCATGCAGTAGGTAAATGAATTCTTCCAGACAGAGAACTGATAAGTAATAATATATTTATTATGAAATCAATAGTATTATCGATATGCAGGAAGACTGCAGTAAAAATATGTATTGATTGATTGATTGATTGATTGATTGATTGATTGATAGGGCCATCATCATTGCAATTCGGTGAGTAACCGTGTGCGTTCTGATCTCTTTCTTACACAGGAAGATCAAAGCTGCAGTCTACGAACTCCGTAGCACCGTCGAGGGTCACCGATATCATTTTTAAGATGCTGTAGATATTTTGTAGGAATTTTATTTTTACTCTTGTCTAATGAATTTTGCCCAGGCAGCGGCTTTCCAGCCTGCTCTTCTCGATTTTCAACTGCCAATGGTTCTTTTACGTGCTCAAACTGAACACCGGATCTACGTTTATCATTCGTCTCCGATAGGACTAAGAACTCGATCTCACCTACACTGAGATCAGGGATCTCTGGAAAAATATCTCGATGGCTCCACGGGGAAGTGAACCAGTACCTTCGACACGAACGGTGAGAACATGACCTCTATGTCATAGAGACCCACTTTAAACTATGTAGTAAATGCGAAATACTTAAACACAAAGTCATGTAGTTTTACAAGGTACACAAACAAGATACGGCGACGTTTCCGTCAAAAGGTATTTATCAAGCAAAGGTTACACAAGAAGCCAAGAAGATTCTGACTTCTTTTAGGGCACACATAAAATATACAATCAGACAATAAATCAGTAACGGCACTAAAATTATGCGCTTTGTTTTTACTTGTTTCGTCATTATTCAGTCAGTATAATTACAGTGTTTTGTTCCCATTGTAAGATCACCCTGGGAAAGTGTATCGGACAGAGGAATAAAGATTCCTTTCCCGAAGCTGTCGCCACACCTGTACGTGTCATGGGTTTTATTTTCTTCTGCCCACCCCCACCCCACCCAAGTATTTTGACCTTACCGAGGAATTCAACACTTAGACGTTTCCGTCAAGAAAACTAGCACGTTAAACAATTCAACCACTTGTTCGCCATTATATTAATGTCAAGAAACACCAGCACGTTAAACAATTCAACCACTTGTTCTTCATTATATTATGTGTAAAAAAATGTTAATGCATTTAGCTTGAACCCACTAGGATAGAGAAGAATGAACAGGCCAGTGGCGGCTAGTGGTCATTATTCTTGGTAGGGCCGACAAAATTTCAGACTATCGTGGTTGTTAGAGTATTTACTATTATTTGTCTATTCCGGAAATTATTCCCCTTTCAGAAATGAACAAATTCTTCTGTTCTGCAACAGCGTGATATTAAAGAGAGTTGGCATAACATAAAATCAAGAACAATTAAATATTTCGGACACATCAAACGACATGAGTACCTAGCGAAGATTTTTAAAAAATTAAGGCTGAAATGTGAATTGAACCCGCATGACAATCAACTACTCTACGAATGAGACCGCGCGACTATTTACATATCAGGTGATTTTGTAATATATAATCTTCTTGGTAAACTTGTGAACTGTACGAAATGATTGTATTTCTGTACTTTCATTGCTTCTATATGTAGTGTGCTGTGAAAGAAGTGAAATTCTTCACTTGTGTTGTATTCTTTGCTTGATAAAGCAATTTGGTCGAAACGTTTCTGTGTATTGTCATTGTTTTTGTATTTTGTAAATCTATAGTACTTTGTTATTGTTTTTACGTGTTTTGCCAACTCAAATGACAACTGGACAACTGTACGGTATAACTGTGCAAATGAAAATTGATGTAGACTGTAACCATGTGTATTGATGCAATGGGCAATTCATGTAAACTAATCTTATTCTATGATGATTTATTACTTATTATTATTATTTTCTACAATGTTATACTATTTTATCTAAAATTTTGGGTGTCAATCAATAATTAAACGGACTATTTAATGAAGAGCCCTCGTTTATTTGGGAAATGGGTTGACTACGTAAGAATGAATATAAATGAAAATGAAGTAATTGTTTTGGCATTTATCATTGTAGGTAGGGGCCAAAGATCAGAAGTCGTAATGTTACATTATAGATAGGCATTCTTAAACCAACCCAACAAAACATAGTGCGCTGAAATATGCGCGTAGCATTAGAAGGAAGACGCTGAATTTCAGACTGTATATATTTTTTATTACGGATATCTTATATACTATTATGATTGTTATATTATTATGATATAATAATTATATTTTAATGTTATATATTCAACTTTCAAAGCTAATTCGTATCAAGTTAAAATTAATAATTATGAACATATAATTTCTACAATAATAAGTACACGTTACTCATTTTTGGTTTTGTGGGACCTGGCCTTTGTGGTTTTAATGACCAGGTGCGTATATTAATTAAGCAGGAAATATGCTGAATTTAAGATTTCAGACTGTGTGTGATAGTTTAGCGTTATATATCAACTTTCAAAGCTAATCACAATCACGTTAACAACATGTAAAAAAATTAATTAAGAACAAATGATTTAAAAAATAATAACTACACGATACTCATAATTATTCATGGGGCTGGGCACCACTGGCCCTTAATGACTAGCCGCCCTGAAACAGGCCATGCTTTGTTGCAATGTCTTACCTATTTAACAATCCGAGTCTTCTCGACCCTCGCCGGTGCTACGGAGTTCGTACACTGCCGCTGAGATCTTTCTGTGTAAGATAGAGATCGGATAACACATGGTTGCTCACCGAAGTGCAATGATGATGGTTTAATCAATCAATCAATCAATCAATCAACCGAGTCTTCTCTTTATAATTCAATCACGTCATTCCTTGCACTGCCACATTTAGAATATTCTTTCCATTCTTCCTCCTAAGATTTCTTCCATAAAAGAAAATAAGGGACGTTGATAGAGAAGACAATTTCCTACAAAACGTAATCTGCAATTTCAATTCATCGGTAGGATAGCAAGGAAGAAAATAAATTGGACATTTTTTAAAATTGGGTGCTTAAACTCAACGAGTCTGTGTTAGCTTGTGCCGGGTTCAAACTGAAACCTTAATCTTAATAATAAAGCACAGACAACAGGTGGTGAAACAAATGGGGCAAAAAAACTCACGTCCATTTCTTAATCGAAGTCTTGTTTCTTAACGTCCGCTAAAGTAGTGATGGACAACCTATAACACACGTGCCGTTACCAGAGTCGCAACATAATTTTGATTGACCGAAATGCATACAGTTCCGCTTCTGAGCTACATAAAATTAATTTGAGGACAAGTGCATGAATTAAAGTGGAGGGTCTCTAGATTAGTCAACTTCTTTATGGTGATCTCAGTTGCCTGTCGTACCTAAGGTTGTATTTTAGGACAAGTGCATGAATTAAAGTGGAGGGTCTCTAGATTAGTCAACTTCTTTATGGTGATCTCAGTTGCCTGTCGTACCTAAGGTTGTATTTTAGGACAAGTGCATGAATTAAAGTGGAGGGTCTCTAGATTAGTCAACTTCTTTATGGTGATCTCAGTTGCCTGTCGTACCTAAGGTTGTATTTGAGGACAAGTGCATGAATTAAAGTGGAGGGTCTCTAGATTAGTCAACTTCTTTATTGTGATCTCAGTTGCCTGTCGTACCTAAGGTTGTATTTTAGGACAAGTGCATGAATTAAAGTGGAGGGTCTCTAGATTAGTCAACTTCTTTATTGTGATCTCAGTTGCCTGTCGTACCTAAGGTTGTATTTGAGGACAAGTGCATGAATTAAAGTGGAGGGTCTCTAGATTAGTCAACTTCTTTATGGTGATCTCAGTTGCCTGTCGTACCTAAGGTTGTATTTTAGGACAAGTGCATGAATTAAAGTGGAGGGTCTCTAGATTAGTCAACTTCTTTATGGTGATCTCAGTTGCCTGTCGTACCTAAGGTTGTATTTTAGGACAAGTGCATGAATTAAAGTGGAGGGTCTCTAGATTAGTCAACTTCTTTATGGTGATCTCAGTTGCCTGTCGTACCTAAGGTTGTATTTTAGGACAAGTGCATGAATTAAAGTGGAGGGTCTCTAGATTAGTCAACTTCTTTATGGTGATCTCAGTTGCCTGTCGTACCTAAGGTTGTATTTGAGGACAAGTGCATGAATTAAAGTGGAGGGTCTCTAGATTAGTCAACTTCTTTATTGTGATCTCAGTTGCCTGTCGTACCTAAGGTTGTATTTTAGGACAAGTGCATGAATTAAAGTGGAGGGTCTCTAGATTAGTCAACTTCTTTATTGTGATCTCAGTTGCCTGTCGTACCTAAGGTTGTATTTTAGGACAAGTGCATGAATTAAAGTGGAGGGTCTCTAGATTAGTCAACTTCTTTATGGTGATCTCAGTTGCCTGTCGTACCTAAGGTTGTATTTTAGGACAAGTGCATGAATTAAAGTGGAGGGTCTCTAGATTAGTCAACTTCTTTATGGTGATCTCAGTTGCCTGTCGTACCTAAGGTTGTATTTTAGGACAAGTGCATGAATTAAAGTGGAGGGTCTCTAGATTAGTCAACTTCTTTATGGTGATCTCAGTTGCCTGTCGTACCTAAGGTTGTATTTGAGGACAAGTGCATGAATTAAAGTGGAGGGTCTCTAGATTAGTCAACTTCTTTATGGTGATCTCAGTTGCCTGTCGTACCTAAGGTTGTATTTGAGGACAAGTGCATGAATTAAAGTGGAGGGTCTCTAGATTAGTCAACTTCTTTATTGTGATCTCAGTTGCCTGTCGTACCTAAGGTTGTATTTGAGGACAAGTGCATGAATTAAAGTGGAGGGTCTCTAGATTAGTCAACTTCTTTATGGTGATCTCAGTTGCCTGTCGTACCTAAGGTTGTATTTTAGGACAAGTGCATGAATTAAAGTGGAGGGTCTCTAGATTAGTCAACTTCTTTATGGTGATCTCAGTTGCCTGTCGTACCTAAGGTTGTATTTTAGGACAAGTGCATGAATTAAAGTGGAGGGTCTCTAGATTAGTCAACTTCTTTATTGTGATCTCAGTTGCCTGTCGTACCTAAGGTTGTATTTTAGGACAAGTGCATGAATTAAAGTGGAGGGTCTCTAGATTAGTCAACTTCTTTATTGTGATCTCAGTTGCCTGTCGTACCTAAGGTTGTATTTTAGGACAAGTGCATGAATTAAAGTGGAGGGTCTCTAGATTAGTCAACTTCTTTATGGTGATCTCAGTTGCCTGTCGTACCTAAGGTTGTATTTGAGGACAAGTGCATGAATTAAAGTGGAGGGTCTCTAGATTAGTCAACTTCTTTATTGTGATCTCAGTTGCCTGTCGTACCTAAGGTTGTATTTTAGGACAAGTGCATGAATTAAAGTGGAGGGTCTCTAGATTAGTCAACTTCTTTATTGTGATCTCAGTTGCCTGTCGTACCTAAGGTTGTATTTTAGGACAAGTGCATGAATTAAAGTGGAGGGTCTCTAGATTAGTCAACTTCTTTATTGTGATCTCAGTTGCCTGTCGTACCTAAGGTTGTATTTTAGGACAAGTGCATGAATTAAAGTGGAGGGTCTCTAGATTAGTCAACTTCTTTATTGTGATCTCAGTTGCCTGTCGTACCTAAGGTTGTATTTGAGGACAAGTGCATGAATTAAAGTGGAGGGTCTCTAGATTAGTCAACTTCTTTATTGTGATCTCAGTTGCCTGTCGTACCTAAGGTTGGGGGGTTTGAATCCGAACTGAGAAGCATGTGTAATTTTTTATGAGATCCACAGCATTGTTGCCGGAGCTACGGAGTTCGTGCTTTGTGCAATGCTTTCGACAGATGACTTGCCATCTCTGCCGACGAGAACGTAGCCATATGGGGAATCCCGATACAATGAAGTCAATACTTCGTCTCTGAACCCTTCAGACTTCTATAATACTTATTTTTCCCTTGATAACGATATTTTGGTTATGGGAAAGCTTGCTTAACTACACAGATTGTGCATGGAACTTTTGAGAGGCATTTTGTTTCCCGACCTTAGAGGCATTTAAGTCGATCCAACTTCAATTAAGTACCAGAGAAACACTTCAAAGTAAAGGGAACCAGAGTGATGTTGACCATATCCGCTATCGTGTTCCAAAAATAAATACAGTCCTAACATCGTATTTACTAATAAACATTATGTATGAAAACGGATTTCTTTATTTTTTTTGGTTTACAAATTTTATCGTCTACTTCTCTTCCACCATTTACTTCTTTATAGAAGTGCTTGGTCAGGTAGGGGTGGGAGTGTAGTGATATTGTGTGTACGTGTTCTAAGACAGTTTGTAAATTGGTATTCATATTCTTAAGGCTGTTCTTGATGCTGTCGTTCCATCTTTTCCGTGGTCTTCCTCTTGCTCTGTACTCGTTATACTTTTCAATTGTATATTTTACTATAATTTACAGAAAATAAATCCGAAAGAAATTGATGTTTGCATTATATTAAAAAAGCGGAAAACTAAATTTGTTTCGTGTGTTTTAGTAAACAGATATTTTGATCAGTGGCGGCTCGTCATTAAGGGCCAGCGAGGCCGGGCCCCACCAAAAATAATATGTAACGTGTAGTTATTTAATAAATTAAAATATAACCTAACCCAAAGTCATGATTTTCACGAAAATTTGTGTCTGGTTCCACCAACAAAAACGATCACGAGCCGCCACTGATTTTGATCCAATATTTATTTGATATTCCCCGTTCACAAATGGTACAACTAGGTTTCCTCCTGTTTACCGTTTGTGCGTGTTCACTGACTTCACATTATGGCTAACCGAACGCGATTTGAAGTGTACACATTTATCCAGTCCGTTATCGTCCATTTGTAAGTGTTCTCTATAATTCGTCACTCTTGTTGTGTCGTTTGCTTGATAAAGGCCTTTTGGTCGAAACGTTGCTGTTTATCGTCACTGTTTCTGTATTTTGTAAAACTATAGTACTTTGTTTGTACGTGTTTCGCTATTTACCAAGTTTTACTGCAGTCTTCCTCCTATTTCGATACACATTTATCCACCAACTTAACCAACTTGTAACTCAGTAAAGTAAATAAATAAAGAATGATAGTGTTGATTTGCCCATTTCTGCTGAAATAAGTTGTCCAAATTGCATGATATCAGTGTTTGGCGTTATTAAGTTTTTTCCTGAGGCATACAGAGAGGCAGACAAACATTTTTATAATTAAGATTTGTTTTCTTCATTGTCCCGGAGATCCTTGGCCATTGTGATCTTCTACTACATTTATATTGGAAAGCATGTAACTATTTTAACTTCTTCCATACGATGAACTTTAGTGAGTTCTGACGCAGTTGTTTAATAACATCAGCATATTCAATCACACAAAACGTTCATGTTTATGTTGTTGGCAGTAAGTAGGAAATTAATTTATATCATACAATATACCATATTTATTTTATTTTTATTAAATATTTTATAAACAATTACAAATAGTTTAGAAAATGTTTAGTCTATTGTTTTTCCTCAGGTGGATGATGTAATTGGTTGTCCACTCTTGCCGTTTAGCGTAGGGGTGGGAGCTTTAATTTGTGTTCCAGGGCCAGATGAGTCACAGTGGCTGTGCTATTTCCATGTTTATTTAGTGTGGTCTTGATATTGTCTATCCATCTTATTCTTGGTCTTCCCTTGGCTCTAGTACCTGATCTCTTGTTATTGTACGCTGTTATTGGTGGTTGGTTATATTTCATTCTCATTAAATGTCCAAACCACTGCATTTATTGTCTTTCAATGTATTCGGTGCAAGAAGTTATGCCAACTCTGTTTCTGATGTCCTCATTTCGTAGTCTATCTTTCCTGATGACCCCCATGCCTTCCTCAAGCATTTCATTTCATAAGTGGTGAATTGTCTGTGGTGTGTTGCTATCAGAGACCAGTTTGACACTGGTAACCAGGTGTAAAGATGAAGCGACGGCATCAAGAACAGCCTTACAAAACTGAATATCAGCTTACAAAGTACCTTAAAACAAGCACACACAAGATCAATACATCCCCTCCCTCCCCCACCCACCACTTCTATAAAGAAGTAAATGGTGGAAGGGAAGAACAAGAACAACGTGTTGATAGCAAAATTCTTTTTATCATATATTTTTTTTATTACTATCTTAATCTTTGGGTGTTGTAGTAATGGTGCCGGCTGGTAGGTCACTGCATTTGCTACAAAGATTTAGTATGAAGATTTAGTACAAAATGTAAAAGTACTCTTTAAAAAGCCATTAATATCGCTAATGTTGTCATTAACGCAAATGTATACGTGACTATAGTAGTTAGTTGTATAGAGAGAGTTTAATCTGATCTGATAAACGTAAAAGTATTCGACTCGATAATTATCACTAAATATATTCAGGATGTTAGTACTCTTAATTTTTTCGTGATCTCTGTTTCACTTAATGAAGATTTAAACCGCTCATGTTTTTGTAGGACGGTGTTTGATCTTCTTTTAATCTCTTTCATCACATCTAAAATGTTTCTAAAGCACCCTGGTATAATTTATTTTTACCAGTGTATTGCTCGAAATTTGGTCGATAGATTTGAATTTAGGTTTTCGTGAGATTAACGATCATACAGTATTAATTGATTGATTGAATGACAGGACCATCCAAATTGCAATTTGGTGAATTTCTCTCTTATACAGGAAGATCTCCAAGATAGTGTACAAACTCCATTGCACTGGCGAGAGTAGTCGATGTAATTTAGGGATGACGAAAATTTTTCGTAATTTACATTTTGGAAAACGTATTTACAGCCTACTGTTATTAATTTTCAACTGCAGTGAGTTTTTTTGCTTGCTCAACTTTAACGTGTGATCTACCTGCTATCGTCCGCCTCCAACAGCACTAGGAACCTACAGTAAGATCATGGATGAATGGAGAAAATATCCAAATCCTCCCCCACACCCCATCCCCCACACGAGAAACAAATCAAGTATTTTAATCCAAATGCATGGATCTCTTAGCCACCTTCACCCTACAGAGAACCAGTTGCATGGATCTTACAATCACCCTACAGAGAACCAGTTGCATGGATCTTACCTTCACCCTACAGAGAACCAGTTGCAACAAAATTATAACTGTCGAAAGGTTTATTTGGAATTCTATCAATAAAGTTCTGTCAATGTGGGCACCTCTTGCTTAGCAGGGAATTCTATCAACAAAGTTCTATCAATGTGGTCACCTCTGCTGTAGCAGGAATTCTATCAACAAAGTTCTATCAATGTGGTCACCTCTTGCTTAGCAGGGAATTCTATCAACAAAGTTCTATCAATGTGGGCGCCTCTTGCTTAGCAGGGAATTATATCAATAAAGTTCTATCAATGTGGTCACCTCTTGCTTAGCAGGGAATTCTATCAACAAAGTTCTATCAATGTGGGCACCTCTTGCTTAGCAGGGAATTCTATCAACAAAGTTCTATCAATGTGGTCACCTCTTGCTTAGCAGGGAATTCTATCAACAAAGTTCTATCAATGTGGGCGCCTCTTGCTTAGCAGGGAATTCTATCAACAAAGTTCTATCAATGTGGGCACCTCTTGCTTAGCAGGGAATTCTATCAACAAAGTTCTATCAATGTGGTCACCTCTTGCTTAGCAGGGAATTCTATCAACAAAGTTCTATCAATGTGGTCACCTCTTGCTTAGCAGGGAATTCTATCAACAAAGTTCTATCAATGTGGTCACCTCTTGCTTAGCAGGGAATTCTATCAACAAAGTTCTATCAATGTGGGCACCTCTTGCTTAGCAGGGAATTCTATCAACAAAGTTCTATCAATGTGGGCACCTCTTGCTTAGCAGGGAATTCTATCAACAAAGTTCTATCAATGTGGGCACCTCTTGCTTAGCAGTAGTGAGCTCGATCACAACTCAAGAGTATGTGGTTCAATTTAAGGCGATTCGTTTGAAAACAAATGTATTCCCGTGGATTTCTACAAACGGTAAAAAAGACTTTACCCTTCAGAAAACAATGTCAAACTACTGAACGTAAACACTGGAGCCTAGAAAATCTTTTATACGACGATTCGTTTACTGTGAATGATGGGGAAGTCCTGTAAAGGATATGCTACCATTTTCATGTATATTCATCATCATCATCAAGGTGCGTATCCTTTATAGGACGTTGCTCTCTTTGCAGCACATCTGAAATTCACTGTCTCTAGCTAGTTCGCCCACTTTGTCGATGGTCATGTTCATAGTTTCTTTAATATCTTGTAGCCATCTTCATCAACGAAGTAAATTATTCCGAACAGTTCACGTCTTCAGTATTAAAAAGTTAATTGCATATCCTTTACAGGACTTTGCGAATCAACCCCAGCTTTTTAACGCTGTTTCTGAGGCTTATTACGTTCAGTAGTTTGCCATTGCTTTCTGAGCTGGGGGTGCCATCGTTCTTTTGTAAAAATCCACACGAAACAATTTGCAACCAAACTGTCCGCAGCGGGACTCGAACTCAGAACGTCATGGTTAATAGACCGAGTCACTATCCCTAAGCCCCAGATGCCACGACCTCTAGTATTACTCCAAATAATAACTATATTCATTGAAGTGTTTAATTTGTTTCGTGTCATTATATTTGTTTTTGATCAAATTCGTTTTTAAAAAAAAAGCATTGATGCTATTAAAGTGGGATGACTACAACTGTCAAAGCGTGATATCAGATTATGTTAAATGCTCGCAGAAACGTCAGTAATCCTCTTGCCAGTTTCCCCTATACACGTCACACCACAATGTTTGTAAATGATGACACAGATAATTTTGAATGACTCACATGTAAAAGCAATTCTCGATAAACAAACGTAGTTTTAGCAAATGATTACAGACCTATGGCATTAATTCCTGTAGCGTTATGCGCTAAGAGATGTGCTAGAACTATCAGTAAGTGGGGTCTGCAAGACAAATAGTTTAATAAATATGAATCTCTATCAATTTGAATTAATCGTTCCAGAGTGCAGATCTCCAAATTAACTCTCATAATACGTAAAGTCACATGACAAACCGTTCTTGCAGTACCAATTTTTCGAACAACGACTCCACGAACCAAAGTATTTAAAAAGAGGGTTTTAAAGCCGACGAATTGACTTCATTGCACCGGGTTTTACCCCATATGGCTAGATTCCTCTCCGCAGAAATGGCAAGGAACCTGCCAAGAATAGTGCACAAAGCTCGAGCTCCGTAGCACCGGCAACATTTCTAGGATGGCTGAAAAAAATGCACTAGTGAACAGAATGGCGAGGTCCAGATTCGAACCAACTAACCGCCCTGGTGGTGCCATGCCCGAGGGAAGCAAAGAATAGTACCACTGCGACCTACAAGGCATGTCATAAGAGGCGAGTAATGTAGGAGCCTAGGAAGCTACCCTAGTAAATAAAAAGCATTACAGAAATCGGATGCGCTTGCCTACTTGTAGGCACATAACCTGCACAAAGCACAATCGCTCTTAGGCTCAGATCACATACCAATCATACAGAGTGGTTAACAAGTGATCGACATGGAGCGTTCGAAGAAGAAGAAGAAGAGAGAGGATTAGTCAGAATTGTTGTCAACTTGTTACTTGTATTTTTAGTTGTCTGTCTTGTCTGTCTTGTCTGTCTTGTCTGTCTTCGTGCCCTTCTCTTAATCATTTATGTATACAAACTAATAGTGTTTGACGAAACCATTGTCTGTCTTCTAAATGAGAGTCTGATCTGTCTGCACTTCATCTATTGAAGTTATATGTCTTAGATGAGACGCAGTTACCGTTCTTCGTGTGAGATCTGTGATTCTGGATAATGTCTGCCAATAACTCGTCATTCGGTCGTGTAAACTGTCTATTTAGAAAACATCTCACAAAACTGGCTAGTGTTGGCATGTAAATAAAAGACAGATGTAGATAATCTGTTCACAGTGGGAAACAAGTAGACGCAAAGAAAAAGTATAAAGAGGCAGAGCAGGAGGAAGACCACGCAAAAGATGAAGTGGTGGCATCAAGAGCAGCCTTACGACAATGGTGGAAGAGAAAAAGAAGTAAGGAACAAGATATACAATTTTAACTCTTCACGATGCTGTTCACTTGTGGGCGCCTGTACCTTAAGCGGTAGCCAATTCGATCCCAACCTAAACATACCTGGTTCAAACGCCGCGGCAGGCAGTTTGGAAGCAAATTCGTGTCCGTGGATTTTTACGAAGGCAAAAATAGACCCCACTTTTCAGAAAGCGGTGACAAACTACTGAACATATTCGTGGTGCCTAGAAAATTGATGACTTGTTTACTGTGGTTGATGGCTAAGTCTTGTAAAGGATATACCAAGATTTTCATGTTTATTTTTCGTTATGTTGTAGACAGATTTAGATAAGCTATTCACAGTGAGAAACAAGATATTCAATTTTAATTGTTCACGGTGTAGTCTTCCTCCTTTTTCTTGCGGATATGATAACTCAATTAAGTTAAAGGGACGAATTCAAGAGAAGTGATGATATCAGAGAAATGTCTGGTCAACCACTAGTAACAATTGTTATAATAAGGATAAGATGGACATACCGTGAGAAGAAATAATTTTTTTTTAAATAACAAAGCAAGCATCAAAGTGGGTTCCAGAAATATAGGACCCCATAGTAAGATCTTGAAACGAACTTTGCTGAGAGAGGCACTAAATATCGGTCTTAATTCCATGGAGGAGATTGAGCGAGTTGTCCAGGACAGAACGGTATGGAAAAATTATTAGCAGGCCCTATGTAACTATAGAAGATAATTTTGGAAGGAATGTTGCCTGGAAGAAGAATGAGAGAAAAACCTAGAAGACGATGTGTGCAAGATGTCACTGACGATCTAAGAATGACTGCTTCTGACGCCGGTCATCTTGCATAGAATAAAGAGAGTTTCAGGACTACTGTCATGGGAACAAAGTTCTGGAATGAACAAGATATTTGATGATGCTGATGGTGTAACGTATAACAGTACGACAGGATTGATATTATTTCCTATAGAGAAGACATACATAAAAGATATGTTCTGTCGTTGATGTGTTCAAGGGACAAGTTCCAAATCTGTGCCCACATTTATAGTTCTATGTAGATGTGACTCTCAGTATGTGTTCAGGCAAGTTAAATCTTCTTTTTCTTCAATGTGCACTCATTCTATTGTTCAAGCATTCAAATCTGTGCATTTTATGTATCTGTTTAGATGGATTTCTGTGTGTTCAGGCAGTTAATTGCGCCCACATTTATAGTTCATAGATGTGACTTTCTTGATGTGTTCAAGGGACAAGTTCCAAATCTGTGCCCCACATTTATAGTTCTATGTAGATGTGACTCTTCTTGATGTGTTCAAGGGACAAGTTCCAAATCTGTGCCCCACATTTATAGTTCTATGTAGATGTGACTTCTCAGTATGTTGTTCACAATTATCTTCTTCTTCTTCCAGCGCTCCACATCAACCACTTGTCAACCATTCTGTGTGATTTGTATGTGATCTGCGTCTAAGAGCGATTGTACGTTGTGCCAGTTATGCGCCTACAAGTAAGCCAGTACATCCTATTTCTGCGCTGCTTTTTATTTACTAGGGTAGCATCCCTAGGGCCACATCAGTCGCCTCTTACGACATGCATTGTAGGTTGCAGTGGTACTATTCTTTGCTTCCCTTGCGGGCCCCGGCACCACACAGGCGGTTCGCAATTATGAATCAGATCATAGCAGACTGTTCTTTGCTTTGATTGATTGAATAATTGACATTGCCATCATCATTGTACTTCGGTGAGTAACCATGAGTGGTTAAATCTCCTTCTTAGGCATGATGATCTCATCGGCAGTAATACGAACACCGTAGCACCCGCGATGTACATTTTAAGTAGGTAAAAATGTTTATAAAATTTGTCCTTATTATCTTTTTTAAAGACTTTTGTTTAATTAACGGCTTTGCAGCATTCTCTTTTCGATTTTCGACTCAACAAGTGAAATTTGCAGCCCTGACACTTCTCTGTTCGGAAAGACTGTCTCAATGCGCTAATAATGTAATTATGGTGCCGAGCGGTATCCTCTGATATCATGGCCGTGCCAGCTAATTAGTAATTCTCATTGATTATCATTGACTCCACATGCCCATGGACAAAATAAAGGTAATTTCTGTGATCCAGGTTTGTGCTAGACTAAAGGTGTGTTAAAGCCAAAAGATTAACTTCATTGCACTAGCTTTTACCCCATATCGCTCGGTCTCTCACCGCAGGAATGGAACGCCTTCTTCCGTGAGTAGTGCACAAAGCACTAACAACAATCCTAGGTGTCTCTTGAATAAATGTACTCTTGAACAGAACGGAGCAGTCCGGATTCGAACCCGTGACTGTCAGAACTCAAGGCAAAGGCGTAACTACTTAGTCACTGAGACACCATGAGGGGTCAGTATCTCCACCCAACGTCACATCGCCATTCATGTTCAGACTTTACGAATCATACTCATGAAGTCACCGAGTATGAAAACATGAATGTAGTTATGAGATGCCAACCAAGTCTATGACTCTGTCACCGCCCGTACCTCCGTTGTCAAACTACTTGTGGTTGTCACATAGGTCAAACTAGCATCTCTTATTATTTTCCTCCTGAACGTGACGAAAAAAACTCATGCATATATTTGTTCCCGAATAACTGAACTGCGGGTTTAAAAAGCAACTTTTGTTGTTGTGTGGCTATTCGTTCAGAGAGTGTCTCGGAACCTTTTCTAGCGTGAATTAATAACAGCTGGAAGTTACATTTGTTGTTAAAGGTAGTTTTACATGCATTTAGGTTGCTACTTATGTGAAGGCAGTGTAACATTAAGGTGATCCCGCGATCCATTTCTCTTCTGGTTTCAAACCCAGAAGGTTCACGTATTTTTTCAAGAATATATCTTATGCCTGGCGCAACCATGATCTGCCTGTCTTGATCTACACTCTTTCTCATTAACAAGCTCTTCATGGGGGTGATTTTGAGTTGATCGAGCCCTCTTCTACTTCTTCTTCTTCTTTAAACGCTTCATATCGAACTCTTGTTAAACCAATCTTTGTGATTTGTATTTGATCTCAGTCTAAGGGCGATTGTAGGTTGTGCCAGTTATGCACCTACAAGTAGGCCAGCACATTCGATTTCTGCTACATCAGTCGCCTCTAACCACATGCCTTGTAGGTCGCAGTGGTACTATTTTTTGCTCCACTTGTGGGCCCAGCAACACACTGGCAAATCGGACTCTCTAAGTTTCAATTATGTGAGAAATAGTGAGGAGGTCAATAAGGGGTATTTTTTCTATTCCTAATATATCAAGTGTGTATAGCCTGCGTTTTTCCATTGATAACATACAGTTGTGAGACATGGACCATTGATAACATACAGTTGTGAGACATGGACCATTGACAAAGCGTTGGAAAAGATCATTAATGTCTTTGAATGCAAATGCTACAGATTGCTACTTAGAATATCATTGACAGAGAAAAGAACAAATGCTTATGTTCTGCAGTAGCTTGATATTAAAGAGAGTTGGAAATTAAAGAGCATAAAATCAAGGAAAATATAATATTTTGGACACATCAAACGACATGAGTGTCTAGAGAAGATAATTGGAGGGGAATGGTGCCTGGAAGAAGAATGTGAGGTAGACCTAAAAGACGATGAGTGCAAAATGTCATTGATGATCTGAGAATGACTGCTGCTGACGCCGGTCAACTTTCACAGAACAGCGTTTTTCGGAACTGCTGTCATTGGAGCCAAGTTTCGGAACTGCTGTCATTGGAGCCAAGTTTCGGAACTGCTGTCATTGGAGCCAAGTTTCGGAAGGGACAAGCTACTTGATCATGATTAATGTATCTTTGGTGCTTCTCAGGATGAGGAACACATCTTTCTGATTTACTAACAGTCCTACTGTCTGAGTAAGACTAATCGTAAGGATAACGAATGCATATTCTACATATGGTAGAACGAGACCATGGTACAGAAGCGCAAGAAGGCGTTGCTCAATTGTCTACATCTGCCATGATTAACAGTACAGCTAGAACGTTGTGAGTCTTGGCAATAGTCGATATGTTCTCTAAATCACAGACTGCGATCAAACTTCACCCAAAATAACTGATAGATGCTTTTCGAGTAATTCTTTGTCCTTCTGTTTTTTTTCCTTCAATTTCTCTTCATCTTATTTTCATCCCTTGTTAGCAGTGAATTAACATATTTAAATCTTTCATAATTTTGTTCTCCCTTGATAAAATTATCTTTTGCCATGTTTGTTTAATCGTCATTATTTATGTTTTTCTCCCGTTGACATATCGATTTTTTCTTTTTTTCCCTTAACCCTGCAATTATTCATTTCTCAAATTATATTTGTGGTGTTAACAGTAACATTGTATCCTAACAGACATTAGTTCAGGTATTTCTCTTCCTCTGATTATAAAAAAATCATATTGTATTTTTTTCTGTTTTCTTGTCATATTGTCAAAATAATCTTTTTAACTATCGTCTGCAAAATTCCTCATGATGTTTTCAGCATATTTGTTAAACAGACCAGGCGACAGAATGCAACCTTGTTACATGCACTGTGTTCTGTCAAACCAATCTGATGTGTCATCGCACGTTTTTACAGCCACCATCTGATTACTAAACAAAATTCTTTTTTTATTTGAATAAAGTGTAATATATCACGCGAATTCCACATCACATTTGATATTTTTAGTAATGTGACCGACATGCAAACGACGGGAATAATTTGCGTTAAATATATCACTTGAATATGTCACAATACCACCTTATTATATTTTTTATCGAATTTCGTTGAAAACGTACAAAGATAATTGTGTAAATCGCTGAAAAACTGTAAAATAACATGCGAAATTTGAAAACACGAAGTAACACTGTGTTCTAAAATACAATAACATTATTTAAACCGAAATTTCGACAAAATGTCTGACTTCGTGTTTTGATATTTCGCCCCAGGTACTTGCTGCAGCAGTTTTATGTGGATAATATTCGACTTTTAATATTCACCAGATCTAAGGAGTAATTATTCTAAGCATTTTGATACATTAGACTGAACAATATTTTATAATTGGTTTCTCTGAGACATGAGAAAATACAAGAATCGACAACTAAGAAAATATAGCATTTCATGAAAAGATAATGCTTGCGTAGAGTGGACTGACATAACCAAACTGTGATCAGCTGAACGGGAGCTTAAATCTATCAACGAAGTTCTATCAATGCGAGCGTCTCAGGTTTAGCGGTAGTGAACTCGATCACAATCCAAGAGTACCTGGTTCAAACTAAGGCGGGCAGTTTGGAATCAAATTTGTTCCTGTGGATTTTTACAAACTGTAAAACTAGATCTCACCGTTCACAAAGCAATGGCAAACTCATCGTTATCAAATAACTTGTCCTGAGCAGAACTTTGTCACCTTAACAGTAATTTGCTATTTCTTCTTCTTGTAGGTCAAATGTCCAGTCTCTGCAGCGGTCATGCTCATACCATCAGTTACATCCTCATTCATCTTCTCCGTGGTCTACCTTTTCTCCTCATTGCTGGGATGCCTCCTTCCATGATGGTCTTCTCCAGCCCTTCGTGTCTCTTTATATGTCCGTATACTTTAATTTTCTCGTTCTTAATCAGCCAGTTATCTCTGATTTTGATTTCTTACTAGATAGATGTATTTGTTCTCATCTCTGTACATGATATATGGAGAATTAGATGGCATTAGATAGAAGACATTAAAGACACAAGTTCATATATTGAAAAGTACAACTGTAAGGAATGATAAAGAAAAATGAAAGGTTTATAACGGAAGGATTGAAATGCATTGATTCTTACACATCAAGTTTTTCTTGATATGGCTCGGTTATTTCTGCAGAAATAGCACGAAAACTTTCCAGAATATTGTGTAAAGTGCGGACTCTGTAGTTTCAGCAATAATCCTAGGGATCCTCAGAAAAAGTGTATTCTTAATTGCAAACCACTCTGTCCAGATTCTAACCTACGACCTTCACAAAGCAAGGTAAATTGTTTAGCTACTTCGCTACAGATACCCCCTTAAGTATAAGAGAACTATCTAAATACCAAGTTTTACCAAGTACAAAAAAACATCAAATGTGCAATCAAATGGCCTTTATAGAGAGCAGCAACAGAGCAGGTCATCAAAAGTAACAACATAATCTCAGAACTCTATGAATGTTTAAGAGTTAAGACATGAGCTGGGGAGGGTGCTGAAAAGATTGTTAGTGTTATTATTTTTAACAGGATAAGATTCTTGAAAACCTGTGCTCCAGCGGGAACTGAAAGAATGAATACTATAATTATATACTGCGGCACTGGTCCTGTATGCATACGACAGAGAGTCTTACGATATCGTTTTATGGAACTGTGTTTAAGACTTTCAAACATCGTTACGGACTGCCCCCTTTTTATGTTGTTTACACATTCAGAACTATTTGTGTTCTTTTAATGAAGAACAGAAAATGGCGAAAGGGGCGGGTAGAAATGGAGAGAGGCGTGGATGGAAATTGGAGCTATTTATTTTTATATTTTGAAATCATTCTCAAGAGAAACATTAAATCTTGTTATTGGAACATGCCCTGGGGGCAAGACAGCCTGTGTAAATACCTTCAAGCTGTAATGGATTAAGAACAACACATTAAACACGAGGAGGCGATGTAGGCGAGAAAGTCTACATGTCTGAGACGGTCAGAACTGAATAAAACCGGGGTGACACGACGGTAAACAGACGATGTGAATGAAAACATACATATAAAAGCTTTACTTTAGTAAAGAAACAACCGGGATGACACGACGGTAAACAGACGATGTGAATGAAAACATACATATAAAAGCTTTACTTTAGGAAAGAAACAACCGGGGTGACACGACGGTAAACAAACGATGTGAATGAAAACATACATATAAAAGCTTTACTTTAGTAAAGAAACAACCGGGTGAACGACGGTAAACAAACGATGTGAATGAAAACATACATATAAAAGCTTTACTTTAGTAAAGAAACAACGGGTGAACGACGGTAAACAGACGATGTGAATGAAAACATACATATAAAAGCTTTACTTTAGTAAAGAAACAACCGGGGTGACACGACGGTAAACAGACGATGTGAATGAAAACATACATATAAAAGCTTTACTTTAGTAAAGAAACAACCGAGTGACACGACGGTAAACAGACGATGTGAATGAAAACATACATATAAAAGCTTTACTTTAGTAAAGAAACAACCGGGGTGACACGACGGTAAACAGACGATGTGAATGAAAACATACATATAAAAGCTTTACTTTAGTAAAGAAACAACCGGGGTGACACGACGGTAAACAGAC
This sequence comes from Arion vulgaris, assembly GCA_020796225.1. Taxonomy (NCBI): domain Eukaryota; kingdom Metazoa; phylum Mollusca; class Gastropoda; order Stylommatophora; family Arionidae; genus Arion; species Arion vulgaris. The sequence continues at coordinate 49,130,149 of CM036760.1, read as the reverse complement.
GATGTGAATGAAAACATACATATAAAAGCTTTACTTTAGTAAAGAAACAACCGGGGTGACACGACGGTAAACAGACGATGTGAATGAAAGCATACATATAAAGCTTTACTTTAGTAAAGAAACAACCGGGTGAACGACGGTAAACAGACGATGTGAATGAAAGCATACATATAAAGCTTTACTTTAGTAAGAAACAACCGGGTGACGACGGTAAACAGACGATGTGAATGAAAACATACATATAAAGCTTTATTAGTAAAGAAACAACCGGGGTGACACGACGGTAAACAGACGATGTGAATGAAAACATACATATAAAAGCTTTACTTGAGTAAAGAAATCAAAATAATCAAATATTAAAAATAACAATCGACGTTTCAACCGTAGGCCTTTATAAAGATACAACAAAGATTTTAAAAAATACTTAACTAAATAAATAAAATATGAAAAATAAATCATTGTTCATTTGAGGATCATTTTCATCACACGTCGGACATGTCCTCAATTGCTCCGATCTGCTCCCAAACATGTATTTCAGTTTGTTTAGATCACTGTCTCCGTTAATATTTGTTGCCGGAGAGCCGGTTGTAGACTAATAACTCTTGGTCTGTACTAAGGTTTCTCTCGTTGTTTTCCCGTCTTGCCGCACATAACGGTTTGCATAACTTGCGCAACCAAGATAGAGAATTTATCTTCTTCGTTGAAATATTCAGAGCGTATATTTTTTCTTAGAACATTTATAAAGTCGTGTTTGTCCTTAGAAAGCTCATAATAAATCAAAAATTGGTGAGAACAAAATATTAATAATATAAATTGCAAGTTAAACCTGGTTTGAAAATCATGTGTGTCGCATCCAGTGATTCGATTCTCATGAAAGCTAAAGGTAAAAACAGAGGGCAATTCACATGCTGGATTTAAAAGCAATGGTTCTCATGGCCCACAAAGTCCATTGTTCTAATCGAAACACTCGACACAAAACTCGGGAAGATAACATAATTTTCTGAACTGCGCAAAATGATTTAAAGTTAAGAATCACTGTTTCATTTCATGACCCACATTGTTGAGACAATTTTTTTTAATTGACCATCGGCACACGATGGTCGTTGTTGTTACCACCACCACCCATGTGTTACCGGGGCTCGCAAGGGAGCAAAGAATAGTAACACTGCGACCTACAAGGCACATCGAAAGAGGCGACTAAGGTAAGGGCCTAGGGAAGTTGTTCTAGTTTTTGTAAAAGCGCCTTACAGAAATCTGATGTTTGGCCACTTGTAGGCGCATAACTGGCACAACGTACAATCGCTCTTAGGCTTGGATCACATACAAATCACAAAGAGTAGTTTAACAAGTGGTCGATAAGGAGTGTTTGAAGAAGAAGAAGAAGCTGATTATATTTTGCTTTCCAACTGTTTTCCAAGTTTTAATTTAGTTGTAAAACAATAATAATTGTTGTCTTTATTATTCTCTAATGTTATTTAACTTTAATATTATCTAAACCAAGCACATTCTCCGTTCCACAGTTCCATTGAGGAGACCAATCTGTAACAGTGTTCTTCATGATATCCCTGCAGCGATCCTGGAGGGCGCCGGAGGCTATAGAATGGGATCTGGTCTCTGCGAAGTTACCTTGTCCACACCAGACAGGGCCAAATGGATGTTGAAGATTGATACAGCTGTTATACTTGACTGTGACGTTATTGTTCATGTGTATGATACTTACCTGAGTCCTGCTGACGGGAAGGCTGTGGTAAGTTCTGTTTTCTTGGTTTATCATGGTTTACAATTTGACTCGTTTGTGGAGATCCATGATCGCCTACGCCAGCCGGCATGGCACTTGACGATGATGATTCTTTGACTCGTTTGTTGACTAGTGTTGAATGAGAATACTCAAATTGATATTGAATCTGTTCAGTTAAGGAGTTTAGAATGTCACATTGTGTAAGTAGAACTGGATGTTTGAAGAGCTTAGTTAAGGAGTTTAGAATGTCACATTGTGTAAGTAGAACTGGATGTTTGAAGAGCTTAGTTAAGGAGTTTAGAATGTCACATTGTGTAAGTAGAACTGGATGTTTGAAGAGCTTAGTTAAGGAGTTTAGAATGTCACATTGTGTAAGTAGAACTGGATGTTTGAAGAGCTTAGTTAAGGAGTTTAGAATGTCACATTGTGTAAGTAGAACTGGATGTTTGAAGAGCTTAGTTAAGGAGTTTAGAATGTCACATTGTGTAAGTAGAACTGGATGTTTGAAGAGCTTAGTTAAGGAGTTTAGAATGTCACATTGTGTAAGTAGAACTGGATGTTTGAAGAGCTTAGTTAAGGAGTTTAGAATGTCACATTGTGTAAGTAGAACTGGATGTTTGAAGAGCTCAGTTAAGGAGTTTAGAATGTCACATTGTGTAAGTAGAACTGGATGTTTGAAGAGCTTAGTTAAGGAGTTTAGAATGTCACATTGTGTAAGTAGAACTGGATGTTTGAAGAGCTTAGTTAAGGAGTTTAGAATGTCACATTGTGTAAGTAGAACTGGATGTTTGAAGAGCTTAGTTAAGGAGTTTAGAATGTCACATTGTGTAAGTAGAACTGGATGTTTGAAGAGCTTAGTTAAGGAGTTTAGAATGTCACATTGTGTAAGTAGAACTGGATGTTTGAAGAGCTTAGTTAAGGGGTTTAGAATGTCACATTGTGTAAGTAGAACTGGATGCCTTTGAAAGAAGCTTCAGTTAAGGAGTTTAGAATGTCACATTGTGTAAGTAGAACTGGATGTTTGAAGAGCTTAGTTAAGGAGTTTAGAATGTCACATTGTGTAAGTAGAACTGGATGTTTGAAGAGCTTAGTTAAGGAGTTTAGAATGTCACATTGTGTAAGTAGAACTGGATGTTTGAAGAGCTTAGTTAAGGAGTTTAGAATGTCACATTGTGTAAGTAGAACTGGATGTTTGAAGAGCTTAGTTAAGGAGTTTAGAATGTCACATTGTGTAAGTAGAACTGGATGTTTGAAGAGCTTAGTTAAGGAGTTTAGAATGTCACATTGTGTAAGTAGAACTGGATGTTTGAAGAGCTTAGTTAAGGAGTTTAGAATGTCACATTGTGTAAGTAGAACTGGATGTTTGAAGAGCTTAGTTAAGGAGTTTAGAATGTCACATTGTGTAAGTAGAACTGGATGTTTGAAGAGCTTAGTTAAGGAGTTTAGAATGTCACATTGTGTAAGTAGAACTGGATGTTTGAAGAGCTTAGTTAAGGAGTTTAGAATGTCACATTGTGTAAGTAGAACTGGATGTTTGAAGAGCTTAGTTAAGGAGTTTAGAATGTCACATTGTGTAAGTAGAACTGGATGTTTGAAGAGCTTAGTTAAGGAGTTTAGAATGTCACATTGTGTAAGTAGAACTGGATGTTTGAAGAGCTTAGTTAAGGAGTTTAGAATGTCACATTGTGTAAGTAGAACTGGATGTTTGAAGAGCTTAGTTAAGGAGTTTAGAATGTCACATTGTGTAAGTAGAACTGGATGTTTGAAGAGCTTAGTTAAGGAGTTTAGAATGTCACATTGTGTAAGTAGAACTGGATGTTTGAAGAGCTTAGTTAAGGAGTTTAGAATGTCACATTGTGTAAGTAGAACTGGATGTTTGAAGAGCTTAGTTAAGGAGTTTAGAATGTCACATTGTGTAAGTAGAACTGGATGTTTGAAGAGCTTAGTTAAGGAGTTTAGAATGTCAAATTGTGTAAGTAGAACTGGATGTTTGAAGAGCTTAGTTAAGGAGTTTGAGAATGTCACAATTGTGTAAGTAGAACTGGATGTTTGAAGAGCTTAGTTAAGGAGTTTAGAATGTCACATTGTGTAAGTAGAACTGGATGTTTGAAGAGCTTAGTTAAGGAGTTTAGAATGTCACATTGTGTAAGTAGAACTGGATGTTTGAAGAGCTTAGTTAAGGAGTTTAGAATGTCACATTGTGTAAGTAGAACTGGATGTTTGAAGAGCTTAGTTAAGGAGTTTAGAATGTCACATTGTGTAAGTAGAACTGGATGTTTGAAGAGCTTAGTTAAGGAGTTTAGAAATGTTCAATGACTTGTGAAAGTAGAATTTTGAGCTGTTTGAAGAGCTTAGTTAAGGAGTTTAGAATGTCACATTGTGTAAGTAGAACTGGATGTTTGAAGAGCTTAGTTAAGGAGTTTAGAATGTCACATTGTGTAAGTAGAACTGGATGTTTGAAGAGCTTAGTTAAGGAGTTTAGAATGTCACATTGTGTAAGTAGAACTGGATGTTTGAAGAGCTTAGTTAAGGAGTTTAGAATGTCACATTGTGTAAGTAGAACTGGATGTTTGAAGAGCTGTTAGAGTTAGAATTACATGTGTAAGTAGAACTGAGTTTGAGACATAGTTTAAATCACATTGTGTAAGTAGAACTGGATGTTTGAAGAGCTTAGTTAAGGAGTTTAGAATGTCACATTGTGTAAGTAGAACTGGATGTTTGAAGAGCAGTTAGTTTAAATGTACATTTTTAGAACTGATTAAACTTATTGGATAGAATGTGTAAGTAGAACTGGATGTTTGAAGAGCTTAGTTAAGGAGTTTAGAATGTCACATTGTGTAAGTAGAACTGGATGTTTGAAGAACTTTACATGTCTTTATCAATCAAATGATACCAGAAATAATTAGGGAAGTATAATGAGCAGTGAGAGCTGCGATAGCGTTTGCTAGTGCATTTGCTTCGTGTGCGCGTGGTGCGCGATTCAATTCACAATAGAGGTGAACATTTTCAGAACGAACCAACCTCACTTTGGTACCAGAGAAGCACTGTAAGATAAAGGCTGCCGACTCGAATGTTGACCACATCAGCCATCGGATACCGAATACCATATTCCCTAATATACCTCATGGTATGAAAACGAGTTTGTTTTTATACTTAAAGATGCAACATAAAAGTCCGCTTTTCAGCCTTTTCTCTAAGATCAAAGTCAGGTGCCCATTTGGTCGTGGCTAAAGGGTGGGATCCTTCATTAAACGCCAAATGGCACAATAAAACCCACTTAAACAAACTCCAAGCAGCTGTCATTCGAAAGAATGGCGAGACTCGGAGTTTTACACTTTTAATCGTACTGGGTTCCCTCGTTGTGGCACTTCCGAGTAGGGCCTAATTTTTATTTTTAAATGTTTTTTTAAATTTGTCATTTAAAAACAAATTGAATTTCTTTTTTTTTTTTAGAGAGGCAGTAGAAATATATAGTACCGAGATATCAAGTGTTTAAAAAACATTGATTCAGAACTGAACATACTTTAACATAAACACAGGAAAGAAACAAATAAACAAATGTGTAGAAATTAGAAAGAAGTGTACACAATTATGTGTATCAAACATAGAAACACGGCGTGTTAAGTGCGATGGACATATAATACTATATCATTTTATTTGTAATGAAAGTTATTCGCCATAGACTCCCCAATTTTAGAATCTACTATTCTGAACGTGATTGCCACATCCATGAAACAAGACTACATTTTATTCCACTCACAAACACATAAACGTCGGAAAATATCTACTTTAATCTCTTAACTCAAGCTGTAAAAATCAAACCCAAAACATCTGATAGCTCTGTTTTCATGAAGCAATTCTTCCAGTTATTTCTTGTTCCTTATTTGGCAAAGCTCAGAAGAAAAGTTGAAACAGTATGTTTTATGAAGGCAGGAAGAAAGAATTGAGGGGTTTTTTGTTCTTGAAAGGAAATATAAAAAGAGAATGAACGTGGCATATCAATAGATTGATAAATAGAATCAGAAAATGTTTGGCAGCTCAATAACATTTCAAGCCCTCTAGATTCTTTACTACAGACACCACTTACCTTTTTCTTGTTATTGTATACTATTTTCCCCACAGTCTCTCTCTTCTCTCTTGTTCTTGTATACTTTTTTTCCTCACAGTTTTCTCTCTCTCTCTCGTTCTTGATACTATTTTTTCCCACAGTCTCTCTCTCTCTTCTCTCTCTCTTGTTCTTGTATACTATTTTTCCCCACATCTCTCTCTCTTCTCTCTCTCTTGTTCTTGATACTATTTTTCCCACAGTCTCTCTCTCTCTTTCTCTCTCTCTCTCTCTTGTTCCTGTATACTATTTTTTCCCCACAATCGCTCGCTCTCTCTCTCTCGTTCTTGCATACTATTTTTTCACACAGTGTCTCTCTCTCTCTCTTTCGTTCTTACACATTATTTTTTCAACAATCTCTCTCTCTATTTCTCGTTTTCGCACACTAATTGTTCACATAGTCTCTCTCTCTCTCTCTCTCTCTCTTCCTGTCTTATTCTTGTGTGCTCGTGTTCCGTTTCCCATGTCACAAATTCATACTTTCTCTTCAACTTTTCCTAATGATTATTCACTGTTCTTTCATTAGATGTTGCCTTCCATTTCATTTTTCTCTGCATTAAATAACATCAATTAATTATGTCCCTCATTAAATTGAATATCATTATTATAAGTTATATTTACAAGTTCATTATTATAAGTTCTATTTAAAAGATAAGGACAGGAGAAACATTAAAATAACATTTTCAGAAAATCTTGATCTAAATCATAAAAAGATTGTAGCGAAATGCTAATATGTCTTGTACATGTCTTGTATGATTTTTACATGAGGGACTCCAGCATGTGAATTGAACTGTTTAAGAAAAGCCAATGTTACAAGACGGAATATATTAAGAAATAAGAACATTAGAAATGTCTTTAGAATCACACCATGCACTCAACATATTAGAAAATAACAAATAAAATGGTTCGGTTACCTAATGAGAATGAAACCAGGTCTACTACAATATCTCGCCTATAGCAACAGGCAGACCCAGGAAGGCCAGAACCCAAGGAAGACAACAACCGATAGAACGACGACAGACAGACAGACCGACCGACCGACCGACGACAGACAGACAGACAGACCGACAGACAGACAGACAACGACGACAGACAGACAGAAGACAGACGACAGACAGACAGAACAGACAGACAGACAGACAGATACGATAAGATAGATAGATAATATCACAGATATCCTACGACATCAAAATCTAACAACTACAGATGCAACATATCTGACACAGGATAGAGAACTGAATTTCCCCATATCGCTTCACTGCACATGTGGATAAGAAAAGACCTGACCTGACTTATTTAGCCTTTTTTGTTTTTAATGAGAAACGATTCATTGATGTGAGAATAAATCTATTTGATATTTTGTATTGTTTACGGAACAAACCTGCAACTACTGAACACCGATTTTTATATATCATTCTTTTACTACAAGTATTAATTATTAAAATATTTCTATTGTACAGTTCTACGTTACATGGTGCCTGCTGGCAAATTCTCCATACCGCTCTTTCCTGTGCAACTTGTTAATATCTTCTATGTAAATGAGTCTGATCTTTTTACCCTACAATAGTAAAGTTCGCTTCAGGGTTTCCCTAGGGCGTGATGTATCTTTTTGAGTCAGTAAGTACTAGTCTGATTTGCTAACTTCTACAAAGTGGCTTGTGATGAGAACGACATTATGCAAAGAACACGCTACGTGAAGAGAGTCACTTAGGCATCCTGTGCTGAGAGCAACGTTCTTCAAATGATATGCTACGTGAAGAGAGGCTTTTATGCTGTCTGTTATAAGAACTACATTCTTCAAATGATATGCTACGCGAAGTGAAGCTTTATGCGATCTGTTATAAGAATACATTCTTCAAAAGATATGCTACGATAAGCTTTATGCGTCTGTTATAAGAACTACATTCTTCAAAATGATATCCAAGAGCTTTTACGATCTGTTATAAGAACTACATTCTTCAAATGATATCTAGGCGAAGAGAACTTTTATGATCTTCTAAGAGCTAGATTTTGCAAATGTATTCTACAAAGAGCTTTATTCGGTTGTATAAGAACAATTCTGCAAATGATATTCTAGGCGAAGGAGCTTTATGGCGGTCTGTTGTAAGAACTACGTTCTTCAAATGATATGCTACGTGAAGAGAGGCTTTTATGCTGTCTGTTATAAGAACTAGATTCTGCAAATGATATGCTACGCGAAGAGAAGCTTTTATTCGGTCTGTTATAAGAACTACATTCTGCAAATGATATTCTACGCGAAGAGAAGCTTTTATGCTGTCTATTATAAGAGCTAGATTCTGCAAATGATATGCTACGCGAAGAGAAGCTTTTATGCTGTCTGTTGTAAGAACTAGATTCTGCAAATGATATTCTACGGAAGAGAGCTTTTATTCGGTCTGTTATAAGAGCTACATTCTGCAAATGATATGCTGCCTGAAATAAGTTTCTTGGGCGTCCTGTGGTGAGAACAAGATTCTGCAAAGGACATGCTACGGGAAAAGAATGCATTAAGCGACGTGTGATGAAAACGCCATGCTGCTAAAGACATGCTACGTGATGAGTCTTCCATGCGGTCTGTGATGAGAACGACATTCTGCAAAGGACATACTACATAAAGAGGGTCTTTCAAGTGGATTGTTAATGATAGCGACGTTCTACAAATGGCATGCATCATGAAGCGAGATTTGGTGAAGACAACTTGCAGACGGTGTCATTTAATTCCAGACTTAGAAACATCATGACTGAAAATTGCAACAGTTATCTAGATATTAGCAGCATTGCTATAACTCCTGATGATGATGATACAAAGTGTGTGTGTGTGTGTGTGCGTGCGTGCGTGTGTGTGGGTGTCTGCGTACATGCGTGCGTGCGTGCGCGATGATAGTCTTCTCTTTTCATTATCATATTTTAAGCAAGTTTGCCAAATGTATTGGGCTGTTGTATTAGTGATATTTGATTATGATAAAAGATATTTTAATCAAGTAGAAAAGATGTCAGAAAAATGTGAACGGTTTTGAATATCTCGTTTCACTTCCAACAAGAAATGGAAATCGGATAAAGAAAATCAAAAGGAGAACAAACATAATATTATAAAAAATTAAACAACTAAAAACAATATGAAGTGGAACTGATAGAAAACACAGATCAGAATACTAAGATGATGCATATGCCCAGTGGCAACGTATGGTTGTGAAGCATGGACATTTAACAAGGCAGCGCAAACGTATATCTGTACTTTTTGAATATAAGTGTTACAGAAGAATTCTCCGTGTACTTTAAATAGAAAGTAACAAGTATTTGAATATAAGTGTTACAGAAGAATTCTCCGTGTACTTTAAATAGAGAAGTGAACAAGTTTTTGAATATAAGTGTTACAGAAGAATTCTCCGTGTACATTAAATAGAAAGTGAACAAGTTTTGAATATAAGTGTTACAGAAGAATTCTCCGTGTACTTTAAATAGAGAAGTGAACAAGTAGATCTTCTTCTTCTTCTTCAAACGCTCTATATCAACCACCCGTTAACCACTCTCTGTGATTTGTATGTGATATGAGCCTAAGAGTGATTGTACATTGTGACCAACAAGGCCTTTATCAAGCAAACGAACAACAGGAGTGACGGATTAAAAACAAAAATTACATATGGACGACTACATACGGAGACATTCAAACTTTTATAATGACGTAAAACACGCAAATGCTAAGTCTCCGTGAATCAGATTTCCACATGAATAGAATTTATGGGAGATCTGGTACATCGGTCTGGGCGGTGATCGTGAGAGAGATATGTATAAACCAGGCAAACTTGAATCACTGCTAAAAGTGATGTCCTGTCTGCCTGCAAACACATGTATTTTGTCTCTTACATATATCTTCGTTCAATATATTAAGAAAGAAATTCCTAATACGCTTCTGTAGCATTTCTGTTCATAATCCTAAATCTACTTTCTATTTCTGTATTGAATTTCCAACTCTTACATCCGTGCAAAAGTATATATTTTAAATATTTTTTGTTTTGTTCGCTATGAACTCAGGCGTAATCTTTCTTCTTGTTTTGTCGTCACATTGTTACCAGGTTATTGTCCAGTATTGTGTTTTTCTGAGTTTCTCTTGAGCTGCTCTAGTAGCTAGAGTGATAATTATTTTTGCTCTCTGACAGGATTCTGCTATGCCATCTAACCATCTTTTTTTCGTGGTCTTTCTCTGACTTCTTTCCGATGTTCTGTTGTAGAAGACTCTGTATACTGTGGAGTTTGGATGCATTCTTATCAAGTGACCAAACCACTTCATTCTTTGTTTCTCAATGTAATTCAAGTAAGGTTCTGTGCCAACTTTCTTTCTTATACTGATGTTGGTGACTTTGTCTTGTCTGGTGATGTTGGTAACTTTTTGCAGGACCTTATTTCACATGTAGTTATTTTTTTGTGACAGCACTTAATAGCAACCTTAGAAAACAATTTCTACAAAAAATTTTGTGCATTCTAAAAATTATGTCAGCGATTCTCCGACGGTGCTACGACTATAGTGCACAATGGCTGAAATCTTCGTGATTAGAGAAGTACAGAGTTTTTTTTTTTTTTTTTGGGGGTCTTTAAACTGACTTTACTGCCTGTGTACAGTAGCGTCTGGCCAAATGGATAAGCTTTAAACTGACTTTACTGCCTGTGTACAGTAGCGTCTGGCCGAATGGATAGAGCGCTGCTCCCATGCGGGCGTCTCGTGTTCAATTCACGGTAAGGCCAATTTTTTTTTCTGTTATAAGCATAAATTAATAATAACCTGAACAGTATCACGGCAACTGCACTAGCCATGCGGCCATTAAATTTGACATGCACTCGTCCCACCTGTCCTACACCGCCCAAAAAGTGGTATTGCAAGGAGTAATGATAGTTTTTTGTTTACTGCCTGTGTTATCGCTGCTTTAGGGTGGGTCAGGACAGATGGTGACATGCGTTTGAAGAATGTAATGTTGGCATGGCTAGTGTAACCACCACCAAACGTCTTCTTCTTCGAGCGCTCCATATCGACCACTTGTTAAGCAACTTTTTGTTATTTCTACGTGATTTGAGCCTAATAGCGATTGTATGTTATGCCAGTTATGTGCCTACAAGTAGGCCAGCACAGCCGATTTCTGCAACGTTTTGTGTATACTAGGATAATTTCCCTAGATTCCTTACCTCAGTCGCCTCTTATGCCTTGCAGGTCGCAGTGTTACTATTCTTAGCTCACCTTGTGAACCCCGACAACAGAAGACTGACAGCAAAAACTGTTCAGGTTAGGATTTGTTCGTTGTTATGCCTTCGACAGAAAAAAACAACTCCGTGGTCTTACTGGGGATTGAACCCGGGTCTCCCGAATGGAAGCTCGCAGTCTACTTCGGAGAACGCATTGTTAATCAGAAAAATACAATAATTATGATTCTATCAATCGATCATGTTTTTCATTTAGTACATCTTGCACATCTTGCTCTCTCTCATAGAAACATGAGAATGTCTAACTACATCAGATTTCAACAAAAGAGTGATTATTTTTACGTCTCTCAAACGTCCCATGTCCTGCAAATATTGAAAGAAGCAGGGCAAGGCCGGAGTCGAAGGAAAAATTAATTAGAGAAAGCCTAAATGTGAACAGTAAGGATTAAGGGCACAAAAATAGCTTCTAAAAGCGTTAGAAAATTTAATGCAAACAAGAAAACCTGAGTTGCATGTTATGTCTGAGCATTTTTTAATGTGACATCTCGCGTGTAAACGAGATTATGAACGAGATTACGTCTCTCCTGTTTCCTGTCTGAATCTTTCAGATACACACGCACTTATGCACTCTTAAACTTTCTCGCCATATCTATTTCGTTTTCTTTGCATTATCTCTCTTGTTTTCACTTTTTCTAAGCCTTACCCGTTCTATATATTCTCTCTCCCTCTATCTTTTACTTTTCTCGCCCTATCCTCATCTTTTGCATTCCCCCTTTCCCACTCGTGTCTCGTTTCTTCTTCTTTTGTTTTTATCTAGATTAAACCTACACGCTCTCCCTCCCTCTCTTTCTCTCTCTCTCTCTTTCTCTCTCCCTCTCTTTCTCTCTCCCTCTATTTCTCTCTCTCTCTTTCTCTCTCCTCTCTTTCTCTCTCTCTCTTTCTCTCTCTCTCTTTCTCCCTCTCTTTCTCTCTCTCTCTCTCTCTCTCTCTCTCTCTCTCTCTCTGTATTGCTTGATTATTTGATTGATATGACCATCATCGTTGCATTTCTGTGAGTGAACATGTGATCTCTGAGCTCTTTCTTAAACAGGAAGATCTCAGCTACAGTGCACGAACTCCGTAGCAATGGCAAGGTTCGCTAATGTAATTTATAAGATGATGAAAATATTTTGTAGGAATTTTATATTTTAAATCTTTCTAATTAATTTCTAATGAATTATGGACCTCACAAACTCGACAGACAACATCGTAATAAATGCCAAACACTGGAGAAAGTTGAACATTTTACATATTTGGGTAGTAAAGTGTCAAACAACGGAGACACGATGAAAGAAATAAACTCTCGTATTGCTATAGCAGCTAGTGCCTTCACTAAATTAACGAATATCTGGCAATCTCAAGACCTTAGTATATTCACAAAAGTTAAATTATTTATGTCATGTGTGATTCCTGTACTGACCTACGGTTGTGAAAGTTGGAAATCAACAACAAAATTGATAAGAAACTGGACAGCTTTGAGAATAAATGTCTCCGAAAATTATTAAAAGTCAAATGGAGTGATTTCGTTTCTAACAATACAGTGAGAGATAGAACACACCAACAACCTGTATCAAATATTATAAGGTAACGAAGGTGGAAATATTTAGGTCATGTTCTTAGATCAGATGTAAAGAGACTAAATCACAAGTCCTTATGTGGTCACCAGTTGGGAAAAGAAAACGTGGAAGACCAAAGACCACTCTTCGAAGAACCATCCAACAAGAAAGTAAACTATTGGGATGTAAAACCATACAAGATCTCCAACTGCTAGTAACGAACCGCATCACATGGAGATCTAAAACTCTGCCCTATGTGCCGCCTTTGGCACGAAAGGAACAAACTAACTAACAAAACTAATGAATTTTGCTTTGTAGCGGCTTTCCAGCCTGCTCTTCTCGATTCTCAACTGCTAATGATTCCTTTACGTGCTAACTAGAACACGGGACCTACGTTTTATCGTCCGTCTCCGATAGGACTATGAACTCGATCTCACCTACACTGTTCTCTAGTACAGATCAGGGTTCTCTATAAAAATATGCCATGGTTCCACGACGGAGGGAACTGGCTATCTTTGGAACAAGAGTGGAACATCTAACCTCTATGCCATAGAAACCATTGATCTTGGTTTGGCAAAAACTATATTTAAAAACAATAAAAGTTCGATATTTACACTCAAGTGCTACAAAACGGTACGAGTAGTGACAAGACTAGATTCAATATTGAATATCAACATGTTCGTGAGTCCAGAGAATCTGAAACTGACCACAGACAAACTTAACGTGTTGGGAATACGCTTAAAGACTGAAATACCGTCAACAGTCTCTGTATTTACGCTAGTCTCGGCGCTATTCACTTAGCTTGCTCTTATTGATTGCTCTTTGCCATGGGGCGACGAAATTCAATTTAGCAACACAGAAATATTTGAGTGTAACTATGTAACTATGTAACTACGTAACTATGTAACTATGTAACTATGTAACTATGTAACTATGTAACTATGTAACATGTAATATGTAACTTCAAAGTAATTTTCAAATCTGGTTTTTTTTTTAAAAAAAAGAAGAAATTGATGTTATTAACATGAACTTGGATGGTACAATCTCTCTGCACTTGTTTCTTATATGAATAATGTATTTCGGGGGAAATGATGGAGGGATAAGTTACTGATGTGTTCAAATGTTTGGAAAGCTGATTTATTCAAGTTGTTAAAAGTACTGGTTGAATCACACAGTTTCAGTTTTGGCTTGATCAAGTAGGTAGAGACCTGGTTTAAAAATACTTAACGGATCTAAAATCAAAGTATTGATTTCATTGCCCCTTTTTTTACCCCATATGATTCGGTCCTACTCTGCAGAAATTGCACGCCAAATCACAAAGCACGAACACCGTAGCTCCAACACCAATTCTATAGTCTCTGGAGAAAAAAATCGTCAACAGAACGGTGCTGTCTTGATTAGAACCCGCGACATTCGGGACGCAAAACAGTGGCTTAACAACTGTGCCACAAAGATCTCCGTAGCTGAATCGTTGGGAGCGTTGTTTTCGTCAGGCTGTAAGAGAACTGGTTTAGTCAAAGTATGTATGTCATTGATTTAGTCAATTGATTTAAATGTTGGTGTAGTCCAGTGATTCCGTTGGCTTAGAAATGAATACTAAAAAAACATTATACAACACGATCTTTCTCCCGACATTATGCTACCAGAGTCAAACCTGGAGCTTGACATGAAACGATCAAAGAAAATTAGTCAGGACAGAGACGAAGTGTACCAAGAAGAGAGAGGCTTAGAAATGAAGATATCATGAAAAATGTAGGTACAACATTAGTACTGAACTTCATCAAGAAACAACACATTAAATGGTTCGGCCACATGAGTAGATTACCGGCAAACAGTGCACCTCAAATTGCAATGCTACTTAGATACAGTGCACCTCAAATTGCAATGCTACTTAGATACAGTGCACCTCAAAGGGCAATGCTACTTAGATACAGTGAATCTCTTACAGGCAGAAGGCAAAATGTCACCAACGCAAACGACGGTCCACGGAAATAACGCAGCATTTAGGCGACATACGCCAATGCTCTGTGACCCTGTAGCCACCCATTTCAATGACACTGGCCATTTAGGTGCTCACGATGTCCAGGTCACAGCCATCCGATCATGTTCCTCGGATGATCGCAGTCGATTTGCTCTGGAGAATCGGTTGATTTCTTTGTATGGTACCTTGCGACCACGCGGGCTCAACGTATTACATTCTTATGCTTCTTAGTACTTTCTCTTCCCATGCTTTGTAATCTATATGGGTATATGTTGCATGTATTCATGTTATATTCCATTCTTATGCTTCTAGTACTTTCTCTTCCCTGCTTTGTAATCTATATGGGTATATGTTGCATGTATTCAAGTTATATATTTACTAGATGTTTCATTGTTTCTTTTCCTTTCTATTTCTAGTTTTTATGTGTGTTTTTGTGTTACATTTATTTCGTTATTCGTTTTTATTCCAGATTTTCCTTAGATACGTTTGTATTTGGTCGTCCATTTGTGTTTCATTTTAATTTGTCACTCCTGTTTGTTCGTTTGCTTGATAAAGGCCTTGTTGGTCGAAACGTTGCTGTATTTTGTCATTGTTTTTGTAATTTGTAAAACTACAGTACTTTGTAATTACGTGTTTTGCCAATCAAATAGTTTTACTGCAGTTCCATACATATATACTGAGCATTTATTTGTTTGTTTTGTTTGTTATATATGGACCTGATGCCTCTTTACGCTGAGACTTGCTCTCTTCAACCTAAAGACGAACCTTGTTTTGGTTAAATAAGAGCGTGTATTCCAACAAACTGGAAAGATAATAATGAACTCCTTTCGAAGAATCCAAGCTTTCTATTTCAATAAAAGACAACGGTAAATATACGATATACAAAGCGCACACAAGATTCCGTTTTATACATTTCTTCTTATCTTGACTGAGATAATACATGATTAAGGAAAAGCGTAAGAGAAGAACTTCATAATTGAATTAAACCATGATCACTTCCAGGTGTAAGCTGACTGCAGTCGATCAACTGAAATGAATTCTTGATTGTCTAAAGTGAAAGACGGGAAACATAACAAGTAAACGAGCTGGTATTTCCACCTCTCAATGATAATACTGAGTACTACGATAAATATATCCAATCAAATCCTCTGCGACATTAGGATAAATAGGAATGACTTTACCCTTAGTTTGATCGGATGTCAGAATGGACATCACCAAACATCCTCTTCGATCCACTCTAGCATGTTTGTTTGTAGAGACCTGTCAGACTTCAGCGTCCATGACATTGTGTACACCTAGTAAAGGTGAAGGGAATCACAAAGTATATATGTTATGTATATTCTTATATCGACGTAAAGTGTCAGAGACTTTACAGTCTGTTAGGGAGGAGGAGTGGGGGTGGGTTCATTCTCTTTCACGCTATGGATTCAGGCGTAGTCATGGTTCCTAATATGGCGCCCATGACTGTTTTTGCGGAAGACTTTCCTTCCTTATCACCAGTACCCTTGTCCTTAGGAGTCTTGCTACGACTCCAGAGTTACACTGCATGTTTATATATAATATTTGAGGATAGTTTGTGTTTATGATGTTGTTTCTCTAATTACTTCATTGTTATATATATATATATATATGAGTGTACATATCGCGCGGGGGCGTGCGTGCGTACGAGTGTGCATGCGCGGGTGCGTGCGTAAGAGTGCACATGCGCTCATCCGTGCATGAATATGAGCATGCCCGCGAGCAAGTTTGTATACATGTGCATATATGTTTAAGTGTACATTGAAGAATTGGAGTTCTGGTTCAGCGAAGACCAGCTAATCTCTTAATGTTCTTGTGTTTCTTATCAAACAAACATACATATTTACACATACACAAACAAGCATATGTACACATACGGATTAGAAGAAATCAACATAATAACAATACAGGAAACTTAAAGGTGTTCAGTCATGCGCAGTAGATGTGTCAGCATATTAATTATTTTCATCGTTTGTCCACTATGAATTCAAACGTAGTCATGGCGTCTAATATGGCAACTCTGACTGATTTTTTAGGGAAGACTAGCTTTCCTTACCATCATTGTCCCACGGCATTCAGGTGAGCGTTACTTCGACTTCTGAGATACTTGTAATTTGAATCCCAAGTAAAAGAACAGGAAACCTGTAATCTTTTACTTCGAACACTCCATATCGACTACTTGTTAACCACTCTTTGTGAATTATATGTGATCCGAGTCTAAGAGCGATTGTACACACTTCCAGATACAACAAGCGGAACAGACACCGAAGCATTTCCTGTAGAACTGGAACAAAGTAGCATTTTTTAAACACATACATATATCACTATATGCCATTAGTCTGCGGACAAGCCCCAACGCTTCTGGAATATTGAAGAAGAAGAGTATTCATCACCATTACTATATGCGCTATCAGCTCGCCTCCCCAGCGTGTTCGTAGCTCATTGGACAACGGTGACAAGCCCCTGTGAGTGCTATTCAACTCCGTGGGCTGGCAGAAAAGCTGCATGTTCTCTAGATTTACAGTATTCGTGGAACCGAACCGAAAGGTTACGATGTCCATGGCACCGAGCCGAAGAACTGAAAGCTCAAGTGCTTCTGGATCGGGAAAAAAAAACCAACCATCAAGATTGACGTAAGAGCAAGAGTACAAACGCTACTGGTTAACAGAAGAGGCATAAGAATATATCAAAGACCACTACTATAGGTAAACTGATGCCAACCAGCCTGTTATCTCACAAACATCTATATATTCACAGAAGTGGATAGCTTAAGTAAATATCGAACTAGAAATCAAACAGTTTTACTAATGGAAGCATCACTTTGTTGTTGCTTGTTTTAATCCTAATAATTCTTTGTTATTTCTGAATGTTACTCTTCACTTTCATGTTACGTAATGAAACACTAAATAAAGAAATCAAGTGGAATATGTCTAAATACACACGTTTTAAAACATGCAATTCTCTTCTTTTGTGAGTCTGTGTTTTTAAGTTGCGTTTCATTTTGTTAAATGGATTGGATAAGTACGTGTTATTTAAATGAAAACATAAATAGATTAACTCACGGAGATGAAAGCTTGTATACAATTAGAGTGTATTTATATCTGACAAGAGCGTTGACATAATTAATTTATTAGATCGCTGGCTTTGTATTAAAGTAAAAACCAGCACTGTTCTCGTGGTCAAGTACACCGCATGTATCTCAGCTGTGTATGGATCTTTAACACCAACATTCTGGTAGGGAACTTAGTGAGAAAGTTAATCCTGACTAGGGTGATGATTTGTTGTAATGTGAGAAATAATATTTTACGTCCTGTAACATTACACCTGCACACAAAGAAATTTAATCAAAAGAATAAGAATCCGACAATTAAAGTTCTTCGGTCATGTAATGTGAAGATGAGGTTTAGAACATTTGGTGACAACAGGTAAAATTCAGGAAGGAGAGATCATGGAAGACAGAGGGAGAAGATGTTGGATTGCCTGACATCATGGTTCAACAAAATATCGACGTCAGAACTGGTTACATGCACCAAGCAAAGAGAGTTGTGGAGAGACATGATCGCCTACGCCGGCAGGCATGGTACTTGATTGATTGAACATTATATTGATTTATTGATTGATAGTATCATCATTATTGCACTTAGGTAAAAAATCATGTGTGCTTCTCTCCCTTTATTGCACATGAAAATTGTATCGGCAGTGCACGATCTCCATAGCACCGGCGAGTGTCGAAATGTACTTTTAAAACAGTAAAAAATGTTTGCACTAACTTTATTTCAATCTTTTTTTTTAGTAAGTTGTTCCCGGACAGCAGCTTTACAGCCTACTCGTATCGATTTTTAACTGTCAATAGTTCTTTTACGTTGTCAGCTTGAACACGAGACCTACGTTTTATATTTCATCTCCGATAGGACTAGAAGCTCGATCTCTACTACACTTAGAACAAGGATCTCTAGAAAAATGTATCGATTGCTCTACGTGGGGAACGAACCTTCTACCTTTGGAGTAAGAGACGAGTTTCTTACCTCCACACCACAGAGAACCCACGCCCCCTTCCTTTCCAAATAAAATCACAGTATTATATCGTTCTACCGTTTTCTTTATTCGAATTCTAAACCCGGAAGAACAGAAATAGAATATAGTCTTGTGTTACAATATCGACTACTCAGTACTGTTGAAGTATGTGAACATTTTCATTGGTAGAGTGGTGAGTACATGCTTGAGAGCAAAGAGAGAAAGAGAGCAAGTAAAAGTGTGGACAAAGTGCGTGACAACGAGAAACAATATAATTAAATATAATAGCTCTAAGACACAATGTATTGATTAGCAAGGTACACAAAAAGTACACCTCTTACCCTTGCGTGTTATTGTTTATATTTATATATAATATCTAGAGAGAGAGATATATATATATAAAGAGAGAGAGGGAGACGAACTTAGATGGATTTTTTTTTTTTCGATCCAGAAGCACTTGAGCTGAAAGCTCTTCTGCTCTGTGTCATGGATATCGTAACCCTTCGGCTTGGTGCTACGAACACCGTAAATCTGGGGAACCTGTAGTTTTTCTGCCAGTCCGCGGAGTGAACCCGCACTTACAGAGACTAGTCACCCGTAGTCCAACGCGCTACGAACAAGCTGGGCACGCGGGCTCAACTTAGATGGATTATAACAGAGGTTCTCCAACTTTATGAAGTGGTGGCACACTTGATTTCCTACAAATAATCGTAGGCTTACTATATACAACAACTTAATAAGTAAGATGCAAGAAGCAAAGAAATACAGGAAATAATGGGGAAATGCTACCTACCTTTATTCATCATTTAATTTCTGCCTATGAGAAGCATGGGTCTGATGTATAGAGACGATTTTTTACACTAGTGCCCGCTGGCACCGAGTTGCCGACCCCCTGATCTTGGATTTCCTAGAGCGCACCTAATGACGTCAGCGGGCACACTGATGTTCCTGGTCACTCCCTTTAAGAACCACTGGTTTAGAGAGAGGGGGGATTGTCATCTTAATCTGACTGAAAAACCCGTCCATCGACCTGATAATCATTTGTTAATACATCCTCCACGTGTTGTCACGTGGGAAATAATTTCAAATAAGCCACTGTCTCTCAACCGATGTCAGAGAGCTACAAGCCTACTGCTTCAAAGCACTCAAAGACATTAGCTGAATGAGATTAAATGCAATAGCTTACTGAAACACTACTTAAAACCATAGATTACAGTCTTGTTTTATCCGTTTGTTGAGGAGATATTACATTTGCATTGATCCGAGGAACGATCCTTTCAAACCAAGTCCGCAGTCTTTTTGGTTATGTCAAGGCGTGTTTTCTTGTATGAATACACGATCTGGGACTAGTTACTGCCCAGTTACCCTATGTTTGATCTCTTCTTGTATACATAACTTACTGTAGAATGTGGACTTTCACCATTTCTTGTGCAAAACACTCTCATGTAAATTGTTGACTTTATGAAAAAGTGTAACAATATCTGGTTATGCGTTTAATCCACTTCAGACACCACAAATTTGGTCAGTCAGTTTGAGGTCAGTCGGGTTTTCATAAAGCTTTGTTTTCAGCTCTGCATAGTGTGATCACATGTTCATTCTCATCTCCCCAATAAAAGTACAGATTTACAAGAGATATCTCGGTGTCTGTTCCGACTTCTGAAACTAGCAGAAAGCTGTTTGAATTATTCCTAATTTATGTGGATATTTGCTGTTTCTGAAATATCCCGTACGTAGGTGAAATATGTGGGACGGATTAGCGCAATGCATAAGCGTTTGTATATATTTTAAAATATATTTCCAGGCAACGACTTTGCAGCCTACTGATGTCGATTTTTAACTGTCAGGTGGTTTTTTACGTGCTTAACTTGAAGATCAACAATTTGATGTCTCAGAACAGGACACTGAAAGCTTAACCACTACATGCACATAATAAAGCATGCATTATGTGCATGTCACACTGAAAAATAGACTCTAGAGTACGTCCTGCACATCATACGTAGATAAACAAAACTAAACATGGCCTCATGAACAAAACTTAAAGAGCAATATAATAAGAATCTACGAGGAACTCCAACTGAAGTGCAGCTTCATATGGGCAACCCATCTCATAGTTTAGACTGAGCATATGAAACCAATCCAAAGAAGAAAAGACATCTATGTAATATCGTCCGTTTCGAGATAGAACTGGGAACTCGATCTCACCTACACTGAATTCCAGAATACCTGAACAAATATCCCTATCGCTCCATGAGGTGAACACAGAACAATGATGACATATTTCTGAACGAATCAAGAAATCAACAAACATTTTATGTGATGGGCTGGGTTTACTTAAATATCAAAATCTCCAGGGCCAACAATCGCTAAAATGTTGAGAAACACTGATAAATGATGTTACATAAACAGGCCGATGTTACATAAACAGGCCGATGTTACATAAACAGGCCGACTCGTTAGCTTTAAAAAAATTGTTTCTTCTTTTTGAAAAAAAGACAACAAATTTATATATTTTTTCTGGACTTAGTAACATTACCGCAAAGCAGAATTTTGCTAGTAAAATAGTTGTGGGAATAATAGATGACAAGTAATGAGCAATTACAAATTATCTATATCATTTTGTTATTAGTCATAAAAAAAAAGTATTTGTATACGCGTGTTATCAAGAGCATAACACTGAACATATACATATATATATATATTATAACAAAAACCACGACGATGCGAATGGATACAGGCAAAGCCATCCTCCGGGCATTTGGTCTAATCTAACTGAAATTCTATATTATTTTGTTGTATAATTGCTCAAATTTCTACCACTGATATATAATTATAATTCGTGATGCTCTTATTTGATCAATATCACCGCTGTAGTTTTTGTAACGTACTTTTTGTAATGTAGTTAGAATTAAAAGCTGCATATTTGAAGAATGTCGAGATCACTACCTGGTGTTAGTAATGTTGTTCTGACATGTGTAAGGTTTCTCTTAGAGTGCAGAGTTAAGGAAATAAATCAATCAATGAACAGAATTGACTATATGACATATACACACTTACACTGTCTAGTTTGTTTCTTCAATATTTGACTAATACACACTTACACTGTCTAGTAATTTCTTCAATGTTTGACAAATACACGCTTACACTGTCTAGTTTGTTTCTTCAATGTTTGACACATACACACTTACACTGTCTAGTTAGTTTCTTCAATATTTGACTAATACACACTTACACTGTCTAGTAATTTCTTCAATGTTTGACAAATACACGCTTACACTGTCTAGTTTGTTTCTTCAATGTTTGACACATACACACTTACACTGTCTAGTTAGTTTCTTCAATATTTGACTAATACATACTTACACTGTCTAGTAATTTCTTCAATGTTTGACAAATACACGCTTACACTGTCTAGTTTGTTTCTTCAATGTTTGACACATACACACTTACACTGTCTAGTTTGTTTCTTCAATGTTTGACACATCACACTTCACTGTCTAGTGGTTTCTTCAATGTTTGACACATACACACTTACACTGTCTAGTTAGTTTCTTCAATGTTTGACATATACACACTTACACTGTCTAGTTAGTTTCTTCAATATTTGACATATACACACTTACACTGTCTAGTTAGTTTCTTCAATATTTGACTAATACACACTTACACTGTCCAGTAATTTCTTCAATGTTTGACAAATACACGCTTACACTGTCTAGTTAGTTTCTTCAATGTTTGACACATACACACTTACACTGTCTAGTAGTTTCTTCAATGTTTGATACATACACACTTACACTGTCTAGTTAGTTTCTTCAATGTTTGACATATACACACTTACACTGTCTAGTAATTTCTTCAATGTTTGACAAATACACACTTACACTGTCTAGTAATTTCTTCAATGTTTGACAAATACACGCTTACACTGTCCAGTAATTTCTTCAATGTTTGACAAATACACGCTTACACTGTCTAGTTAGTTTCTTCAATGTTTGACACATACACACTTACACTGTCTAGTAGTTTCTTCAATGTTTGATACATACACACTTACACTGTCTAGTTAGTTTCTTCAATGTTTGACATATACACACTTACACTGTCTAGTAATTTCTTCAATGTTTGACAAATACACACTTACACTGTCTAGTAATTTCTTCAATGTTTGACAAATACACGCTTACACTGTCTAGTAATTTCTTCAATGTTTGACAAATACACCTTACACTGTCTAGTTAGTTTCTTCAATGTTTGCACATACACACTACACTGTCTAGTGGTTTCTTCAATGTTTGATACATACACATTAACTGTCTAGTTTGTTTCTTCAATGTTTGATACATACACACTTACACTGTCTAGTTTGTTTCTTCAATGTTTGACAAATACACGCTTACACTGTCTAGTTAGTTTCTTCAATGTTTGACACATACACACTTACACTGTCTAGTGGTTTCTTCAATGTTTGATACATACACACTTACACTGTCTAGTTTGTTTCTTCAATGTTTGACACATACACACTTACACTGTCTAGTTTGTTTCTTCAATGTTTGACACATACACGCTTACACTGTCTAGTTTGTTTCTTCAATGTTTGATACATACACACTTACACTGTCTAGTTAGTTTCTTCAATGTTTGACACATACACACTTACACTGTCTAGTTAGTTTCTTCAATGTTTGACACATACACACTTACACTGTCTAGTTAGTTTCTTCAATGTTTGATACATACACACTTACACTGTCTAGTTAGTTTCTTCAATGTTTGATACATACACACTTACACTGTCTAGTGGTTTCTTCAATGTCTGACACATACACACTTACACTGTCTAGTTAGTTTCTTCAATATTTGACACATACACACTTACACTGTCTAGTTTGTTTCTTCAATGTTTGACACATACACACTTACACTGTCTAGTTAGTTTCTTCAATGTTTGACACATACACACTTACACTGTCTAGTGGTTTCTTCAATGTTTGACACATACACACTTACACTGTCTAGTTAGTTTCTTCAATGTTTGACACATACACACTTACACTGTCTAGTTAGTTTCTTCAATGTTTGACACATACACACTTACACTGTCTAGTGGTTTCTTCAATGTTTGACACATACACACTTACACTGTCTAGTTTGTTTCTTCAATGTTTGACACATACACGCTTACACTGTCTAGTTAGTTTCTTCAATACTTAACATACAAATACTTCGTTTCATGTCTCTGTGGTTAAATAATTTGCATGCTTTCTTAAGTATCTGGGGTCGAATCCGAAATATGTTGTCATTGAGAATATGCATTATTTGAGTATTCTGATCTTTGATATCGTAATAGTTTATACCCAAATAGTTCTTAGCTGTTTAGATTTTTGTAAGAATATGATTGTTCTTCTTTTGACTTATTTCCTTCCTCCCATTTTTCATCGCTTGTTAGTAAGGAGCGGATATAGCCTTTCACTTTTTCTATTTTCTTCCTGATGAAATTATTCTTTGTCGTGTTTGCTTTATCATTTATCATTATTTTTATTTTTGCTGCATTGACATATAGAATTGTATTTCCTTTTTCCTATGTCATTAATAATGTTGATAGCGACATTGTATCGTCAGAATATTTTAGTTCTGGTATTTCTTTTCTAACTATTATAAAAGGATCGCAACGTCCTTTTTCTATTTATTCTGTATCATTTCTCATAACTATTACAAATGTGCAGTAGCTTTTTCAGAACTTGGGGTATGAAGTATATGTCCCTTCACATTTCTAAGTCCTAGTGTGCAGGCGGTAGGTAGGTGAATTCTATTTCTCGCGTGTGAAACGTCGAGTATGAGACTGAACCCACAACCCTCTTGTTCCCGAGTCAAAAGGCAAACACTAAGCATTAACTCTATTCTGTCCCACTTCCTCATGACGATACATATGTATAATATGTGTAATAATGTGTATAATGTGTAATGTTACAGTAGGTATTAAGAAAACCATCGCCCGAGTGGTTACCGGGTCCAAATTGGGGTGTAAAGAATAGAACCACTGTTACCTGCCACACATGTCGTAAGAGGCGACTAAGGAGGTTGTACGTCGGGCTAGCTACCCCACATCGTAAAAAACACTAGATGGCTACTGAACGGAGAGCGAACCGAGTAAACGCTGGCTGAAACCGGACACATCGCCGAAGGATAAGCTCCAGAGCTCCAAATGGCGCTGAAGATCTGACGTAAAACACACCAATGCTAAAGTTGCATGAATCAGATTTCCACATGAATAGAATTTATGGGGATATCTGGTACATCGGTCTGGGCGGTGATCGAGAGAGAGAGAGAGAGAGAGAAAACCATAATGTCCACATATTCATAGTCACACTAGTACACATTTTGATTTGTAGTCAGAAAAACAAAATTACCGTAACCTTGTCAGACTTTAGGGTATGAAGTCACTTCACTTCTCATTCTAGGTCCTAGTGTGCAGGATATAGGAGGACCAATTCCTTTCATCACGTGTGGAACGTCGAGTGTGGGTTTGAATCCACAACTATCTTGTGTCGTCAATATAGACAAGTCGTCAAGTCGATATTGCATTGCGCTAATCCGTCCCATGATTTGTAGTATCTGATGTGTTTCTAATGTAATTTGGAAACATGCTGGTAGAAGAAGAAAGAACAGCACCAAGAGAATATTACAAGAATGTTAGAGGAATAAGACAGCACAATGAAGAATACAACCCAACAGAAATTTTAAATGTCGAAAAAGGACAACCTATCTTAGGGCCAAAATTAATATTAGAAAGATGGAAAAACTACTTTGAAGAGCTACTTAATTGTGATAAAACTTATGGGAGAATACACTGCTATAACACAGAGGATGAAATAGAGGAATTAGAACCAGAAATACTACTAGCAGAAGTAGAAAATGTAATAAAGTTGGCACCAAAACACAAAACAACAGGCACAGATGATTTACCTGCAGAAGCCATCAAAGCAGCTGGAGAGGCAGGTGCAAAATGGGTTAGACGAATCTTCCAAATCGCATGGGAGAACCAAGAAACACCAGAAGATTGGCAAACAGCAATAATCACACCAATTTGGAAAAACAAAGGCAGCAAGAAGGAATGTAATAACTATAGGGAAATCTCACTACTAAGTCACATAGGAAAAATGTATGCTGAGATCATTGAAAGAAGACTAAGACCAACAATTGAAGAACAACTCTCAGGCGCACAGATGGGTTTCCGATGAAATAGAAGTTGTTTAGATGCAATATTCACATTAAGACAACTGACGGAAAGCGCAATAGAACAGAACAAGACCTGTAGTGTGTCATTCATAGATCAGGAAAAGTCTTTAGACAGAGTCGATAGAAACAAACTATATGATTGTTTAAGAAAATATGGAATCAGCAAGCATTTCATCAAGGTCTGCACGATTTTATACATTTCAAATAAAAGTTACATAAGAACAAAAGCCGGAACAACAAAAACATTCACAGTAAACTCAGAAGTTAGACAGGGATGTGTGCTCTCCCACTGCTGTTTATAACATACATGGACAACATAAGTAGAGAAGCAGGAATAGAGAAAGACAATAATATTTCAGAACTTTTATTTGCAGATGACCAAGTACTAATTGCATAAAATGAATAATCTCTCCAGAACCATTTGAGCTTAGTTAACATCAAGGGTGAGGAGTACAACATGAAAATAAATATAATAAAGACAGAGACAATGGCAATAAGTAGACAACCAGAAAGCCTTACAATAAAACTCCAGAACGTAGACATAAAACAAACAATTGAGGCCAAATACTTAGGAGCAATTTTCACAGCAGATGGAAGTATCGATAGCGAAATCAGCAATCATTGCACAAAAGCTAACCAAGTACTGGGACAGTTAACACAACTGTTGTCACATAAAGAGATACCGCTAACAACTAAAGCAAATCTCATAGAACGATTTTCTGGCTAACACTATGTTACCAGTGTCAAACGGCCAATAACAGCAGCTAATGAGCGGAAAATCATAACGACAGGGATGAGGTGTCTTAGAAAAGCTGCAGGTGTTACAATAAGAGACAAAATTAGAAATGAAGAAATCAGAAGGAGACTGGATGTGAAATCAGTTATGCAATTCATAAAAGAACGACAGATTAAATGGTTTGGACACCTGACCAGAATGCCCTGGTATCGCCTACCACAGAGAGCCACACAGAAAAGTATAATGAGTACAAGGCAAGAGGAAGACCACGCAAAGATGGAGCGACGGCATCAAGAACAGCCTTACGAACATGAATATCAGCTTACAAAGTGCCTTAAAACAAGCACACTCAAGATCACTACGTTTCACCCCTAACACTTCTATAAAGAAGTAAATGGTGGAAGAGAAGAACAAGCACACACAAGATCACTACGTTTCACCCCTAACACTTCTATAAAGAAGTAAATGGTGGAAGAGAAGAACAAGCACACACAAGATCACTACGTTTCACCCCCTAACACTTCTATAAAGAAGTAAATGGTAGAAGAGAAGATGAAGGTGTCTCTATCATAGTTTTCCGAACAAAATCAGATATAGCGTCACCGTTTCCACAAACAACAAATCTACTATTACTTCCTGTGTTCAGTGCTCTATATGTGCAATTGTCATGTGTGCAAATGTCTTGTGTGTATTTGTCATGGATATGATTGTCGTGTGCACAGTTGTACATGTGCGCAATTGACGTGTGTACAATTGTCATTTGTGTCATTGCAATTGGCACTTGTGTGCAATTGTCTATTGTTTGTGTGCGCAATTGTTATTGTGTGCAATTGTCATTGTACACAATTACCTCGTGTGCAATTGTCTGGTTAGCGTTTATGTCTGTCTTTGTTTCACTAGACTTTATACAAAAAACTAAACAAACTGTCACTCACACATGCGCACATACGCATACAAATATAAGCTCAGACACATACTGAAATTGATACTCAATATGCAAACAAAGTGTCTCGTTCCATCATCACTCGGACAAATGTTGTTTATCAGACAAATGTTGTTTATCTATACAAGAGCTGTTGAGTAGGTCGACCTTTCAAAGCCTATGCAAAGTATACTTGGCATTTGCGATGAACGGAAATCTACAGATCTGAGGTGGTCAGACCGGATCAGATCAAATCTAAAGAAACCGTGGTGAAGATGCAGTAAAGCTGAATAGCCGGTTGATATGGACAAAAAACTATATATACGGCAGTTTTACGATAGCAAGGGCAAATAATATATCATATATAAAAAATAACTACACTAGACGTTTCGATCATAGGTCTTTATCATTGAAATAAAGGAAGACCTCGTTAAAACTATGTAGCAATGGCAAAACACGTAAAAGCAAAGTATTGTAGTTTCACAGAGTTAAAAGAAAACAATATACAGCTTCAATTCGACCAAAATAATTGATTGCCTGACTGTATATGTTCTGTCTGCCGTATAGGAATTCTGAATTTCTTCATTTCTGTTGTATTCTTTCTCTGATCAATGCATTTCGGTCGAAACATCACTGTATATTGTTCTGTCTGCCGTATAGGAATTCTGAATTTCTTCATTTCTGTTGTATTCTTTCTCTGATCAATGCATTTCGGTCGAAACATCACTGTATATTGTTCTGTCTGCCGTATAGGAATTCTGAATTTCTTCATTTCTGTTGTATTCTTTCTCTGATCAATGCATTTCGGTCGAAACATCACTGTATATTGTTCTGTCTGCCGTATAGGAATTCTGAATTTCTTCATTTCTGTTGTATTCTTTCTCTGATCAATGCATTTCGGTCGAAACATCACTGTATATGTTCTGTCTGCCGTATAGGAATTCTGAATTTCTTCATTTCTGTTGTATTCTTTCTCTGATCAATGCATTTCGGTCGAAACATCACTGTATATTGTTCTGTCTGCAGTATAGGAATTCTGAATTTCTTCATTTCTGTTGTATTCTTTCTCTGATCAATGCATTTCGGTCGAAATATCACTGTATATTGTTCTGTCTGCCGTATAGGAATTCTGAATTTCTTCGTTTCTGTTGTATTCTTTCTCTGATCAATGCATTTCGGTCGAAACATCACTGTATATTGTTTCTGCACTTTGTAAAACTACAGTACAATGAGTTTACGTGTTTCGATCATAGGTCTTTATCACCACAATGCACACAAACACAAAATTAAATACTAAAACAGAGGTCTAAAGTAGAAGGTAAAAAAGAACAGAAGATAAACTATTACGTGTCCATCTTGATACTTTCTAGTGTCGTTGATTACATGACAATCTGTGACGCAGAAACATTTTGATGTTTTTCTTTTTGTTTGCGTTTTTGTTATATTCAAAAGCCATAATAGTACTGAGGTTAGTGTTCTACCCTCGTATACGTGTGGTCCCTGGATCGAAATTTCCATTTAGAGTACGACATTTTCCGACAGCAACTGTTCTCAAACCGATTCAGCCTTCAACTAACGCTATTTGTTTGGGAAGAGCTAGCTGGTTGTGCTCTAAAAATGCCAACGAGAGTTGGAAAATGACTAAAGATGACTAGAAAGCAAGCTGAATCCATTTGAAAATAGATGTCTGCGAAAAATAATGAACATAAAATGGAACGACTTCAGGAGAAGTGATGAAATCAGAGACATGTCTGGTCAACCACTAGTAACAACTGTTATAAGAAAGAGAAGATGGAGATATGTTGGACACACCTAGAGAAGAAATGATCAAAGAATATCAAAGCAAGCATTGAAATGGGATGCAAAGGGTTCAAGAAAGAGAAATCGATCTAAGGAGACCCCGAAGAACGAACTTTGCTGAGAGAAGCAAGAAATATTGGTCTCAGTTCCATGGAGGAGATTGAGCGAGTTGCCCAGGACAGAGTGGTATGGAGAAATTGTTTGAAGGCCCTAAGTAACGTATAACGGTACGATAGGAATTATTATTATTATATATCCAGAAGGAAGTCAATAGTAATTGTAAAAACTGGCTAACGCTACAAATAGGAATGAGAAAATTTAAATATTTTTAATATATTAATAGACACGAAGGGTTGGTGAAGATGATAATGGAAGGAACCATCCGAGCGAAGTGGATAAAAGGAAGACCACAGAGAAGATTAAAGATCTTATTTATGAGTTGAGCATGACTGCAGCGGAGGCTGGACTTCTGACTTATGAGAGAGAGAAACTCTAAAGCACTGTTACGGGGGGGGGAAAGTTCTGCTCAGGACAAGATCTCAGATAATGATAAGTTAGAACTGATCCTCTGGGTGTCGCTGAAGTGTAAAGGTACAGTACTGTCCCGTCACGTCAAAAGTACTTCCATGTGGAGCAATCTTGCTACTTTCCATTGATCCCTGACCTCAGTGTAGGTGAGATTGAGTTTCTAGTCCTATCGAAGACGGGCAATAAAATTTACATCCAGTATTCAATTTGAACATGTAAAGAATCCTTGGCAGTTATTAAGTAGACTTGAAATCCACTGCCGATCGAAATTCAATAGAAGTTGAAATAAATTTTAAACTGTCACAATTTGCAGAGTTACCATCGACTGTGGAGTTCGTCCACTGTTGCTGAGATCTTCTTGTCTTAAAAAAGATCAAAAACATATGATTATTCATTGAAATTCAATAATAATGGCCCTATCAATTCGTCAGTCAAATCAGGAACTAGTGGACCATATAAGATCAAAACGATTAGCCATGTTCAGCAGAAAATCAAAAAGTGAAAATAAATGAGAAAGTCACAGCCTAGTCTGGTCAAACAACTACAGATAACTCCATCTTCTTGTTACTTCTGAGTAGCAAATAATTTGATTATCTTCTCTTGGTTTCAGAAAATTAATTCACCAACCCTTTCTCATCCGTCTAACCAAAATCTTCCGGTGTTAAATTTAACAGATTTTTAGGTCAGATTTCATCCCAGGACTATTATCTACACCGTAATAGAGATGAAGTGATCTGTCAATGCTTGGTAGAGTCTGGTTTAAATTAGGTGCAAGCAGAGAGCACCGCAGTTGTGCAATGTTATACCATTACAATTTCTACCAGGTTGTGGACTTATTAAGTTATACACGTCAGCATATGTCAATCTATTTGTTTGTTTGTACAACTTCTATGCTATTGAAGCCTCAATATGAAGAGGCAAACACTTTTCAACGCAAGAACGAGTCTTATTTTGGTTATATCATGACGTGAAAGTCAACGAACAGAAATCTTTTGAATTTACTCATTACGTAGAATGTTACATTATATTCGCCATTTCATGCCAGTTCTGCAAATGTTAAATTATATTCGCCATTTCATGCCAGTTCTGCAAATGTTAAATTATATTCGCCATTTCTTGCCAGTTCTGCAAATGTTAAATTATATTCGTCATTTCATGCCAGTTCTGCAAATGTTAAATTATATTCGCCATTTCATGCCAGTTCTGCAAATGTTAAATTATATTCGCCAGTATATGCCAGTTTTGTAAATGTGATATTATATTCGCCATTCTATGCCAGTTTTGCAAATGTTAAATTATATGTGCCTTTAATGACAAAAGAACGAGCCTAAAACAATATTCCCCAATATACATCAGACACGATCTGCTCTAACTAACTCTGAATAGCAAAGATCATGCCTCAATGATCCAGAAAGCTATGCCGGCAGGAACGTTCTGTTCCTGGAAGGGTTACCCATGCCGGACAGGTCCAAGGTGAGAGGTCAGACTAAATGTGGCCTCCTGGTCCTCCAGGTTGGGGTTGGGCGCAGTGCTAACAACTCTGCCCCATAAAAAAGAAAAATGTTACAGAAACTTCAAAAGGAAAAAAATGCTCTCGATGTCCAGCGGTCTTGAGACAGAGTACCACTGTCAGCATGAACAGTATGGGTGATGGAAGAGGAACTGGACACCGCATCTCTGACGTGGGGCTCTGCGCTGAAGGTTGCACGGGACAGGAGAGCATGGAAAGTCCTTTCTGAAGCCCCATGTGTCACTAGGCATGACGGGATTAAGTAAGTAAGTAATGCTAGTTAAGAGCAAGATTAAATTCTATACATTAATCTAAGCTAGTTTGGCACAAAGTTCCTTCATTTCTCTTTTTATCTCTAATCTAGTTTTGCCTCACAGATTCAAAATAAGTAGAGATTTCTAGAACGGGTTCGTGTGTTCGCTTCGACAATGATATTTAAAACGAACTCTGCTATTTCTGTGATCCGTCTTTTGCGTGGATGACCTTTTACTTTGTATCCACTGTGTCTGAGCAGCATTGCCCTTTGAGGCATATTATCTGTTGATAATCTGCTTCTGGGTCCAAACCATTTCATTTCTTGTTTCTTGATTAAGTTCTGAACTGATGTTGTATCCGCTTTTTATCCCGATGTCTTCATTTCTAAACAGATGTTTTCTTGATACTCCCAGCGTGCTGCATCCTCTTAATCAGAAATCTACAACGTTACGTTCTTGATACTCCCAGCGTGCCGCATCCTCGTAACCGGAAATCTACAACGTTACGTTCTATATAAAGTATCTAAAGACGAATGATTGACCTCAGTGCACCGGTTTTACCCCATATAGCTCCGTCCTTCTGTAGTAGCTGCCAGTCTCCCCAGGTGGCAGCTGAGGAACCAGACAGTTAGCTTTAGTGTGTAGCTTGTATATATTTAAATATTATATTAGCAGACTTAGTGTTTGCACTCTCTAAGCAGAATGGCAACACTAAAACGAGACATTGACGTAAGGAAACTAATCGACGTAGTTGTGTAGTGACTGCTTAGTAACGATTAGTAAACAGAGAGACAACATAAACATTGCAAGAAGGTGGACGTGTTTTGTGTGTTGTCCACACATGTACCATCATGTAATGAAGATAATAAAGAAATTATGAATCGTAGAAAAGCGTCTCTTTATTTGTAGTAGTGTGTGTGCACGCAACCTAACATCAGCCACCACAATAAATATCATCATAACAACTACAATGACAATCAGCCCCAACCAAAAGAAGGAGGGTCCTATTACACTTCTCTACAGAAATGGTTCGTCACCTTCCGAGAGTACTAAACACAGCAAAAGCTCTGTGGCTCCGACAAAATTCAAGTGGTCTATGTAAAAAAAACTGCAGGCTTGAACAGAACGGCGTGGTCCGATTCGCAAATTTTCAGAATGCAAGACAACGCCTTAACCACTTAGTGGTCCCTGGTACGAAAACTAGCCCAACCTCTACCCCACATGCACCATTGATTGACGTCGAAGGCACCTCACCACATGCACCCATTGATTGATGTCAGAAGGCACCTCTACGCTACATACCCCTTGATTGACGTCGAAGGCACCTCACCTTCATACACCCTGATTGACGTCAAGGCACCTCTACGCTACATACACCCTTGATTGAGCCAGAAGGCACCTACGCTACATACACTTGATTGACGTCAGAAGGCATAAAAAGCTATCGTTATAATCAGAACTAAATATCAATATATAAAAAAACATCAGTTTTGTGGGATGTACTAGTAGACAAGGATCAGACGTTATGACAATCATTAGCTGAACTTTCAATGTGGAGACGGAACATAGTCTATCTTGTAAAACTATTTACAACATTCAATTAATGGCTTAAGAACTTATAGAACATTTTTACAACTTTTAATCTTAGTACAGATTGTATAGGACATCATTTTTTATAATTTTTTAAATTTTCTTCTTCGCCCATGACAACTTCAACCACTCTTATGTGATTTATATTGATCTGAGCTCTAAGCATTGTACGTTGTGTCAGTTATGCACCTAAGTAGGCGAGCATCCTATTTCCGACGCTTTTGAGTCACTAAGTAGTTCCCTAGGCCCTACCCATTCACCTATTCGACATTACTTGTAAGTTGCAGTGTTACTATTTTTTTGTTCCTTGCAGCTCGGACAACACACGGCCCATTTTAATCTATAGATAAACATCTTATAGAATATTTGACAATATTCCATCTATAGCTGCAAGTCTAATACAATGGGCAACGTCATTTCAGACAAGATAATCGATTTCACAACAAAAATGGGTCGAGGCTGTTTGCGGAGACAGCAAAAATAAAGAGTAAAGTTTTTAAACCTATAATATAAAATATTTATCTGTCTCATAAATTGTTGCAAGCAACGTTTTGTGAACCTGACAGATTTTTTTGCCAGATCAGTTATTTATCAGAAGTTATGAAATAGATTATAAAGCGTCGGGAAGGATAATTGAAAATAATATGTGCAAACTTTTGTGGAAAGCAAATAACAGGACACTTCCTTTATACTTTATACTCCAGAGGTTTCAGGTTTAAATGCCACTCTGACCAGATTAAGAAAATTTGTGTCCATTTTGGGTTTGCAGCCCGAAAGACATCCCAAAATATGAAAGATTGATTAATCAATATCGAACTGGCGTGTTGTGCCGCTGAGGATGCTGTTTGTTGAGAGGCAAAGATCGGAGTACATATGGACGTGCCCGGAGTGCTAGGATAATAGTCCTCATATAACTGATAATCTTATACTCATTTCAACATCGCAGAATACAGGAAAAACATTAGATATCTGAGAAAATAATATCGCATACGTATATTCTTCCCTGAATACGCACCTAGGGAGATACACATTAAATGAAAAGATCTTTCTTACGCTGATGTTGGTGACTTTATCTTTTCTGGTGTTGTTGATAACTTTTGGTAACAGGAAGCACATGTGGAATGTGGTGCCTGCAAAAAGTTACCAATGATGCCAGATAAGACAGAGTTACTAACATCAGCATAAGAAAAGTTCACAAAACCCCTGCTTGAATTAATTTAGAAAAAAAAGAATGAAGTGGTTTGGCTACCAAATAAGAATGCATCCAAACTCCACAGTATACAGTCTTCTACAACAGAACATCAGAAAGAAGGCGAGAAAGACCACGAAAAAGATGGTTAGATGGCATGCGAACCCTGTCAAATAGGCAAAATACAATTACCATAGCCCAGAACAGCGGCAAAAACAAAACCACAACACTAGACAACGGCCCGGTAACAGTGTGACGACACTGGACAAATCCGTAGCAGTGTGACGACGCTGAACAACAGCCGGTAGCAGGGCGACACTGGGCCAGCCCGGTAGCAGTGGGGGCGACCCCGGACAAAAACCCCGGTAGCGGTGTGACGACCGAACAACAACCCGATAGCAGTGTTTGACGCTGGACAGCAATCCGGAAACAGTTGACGACCTGGACAACAATCGGTAGCGGTGTGACGACACTGAACAGACGGTAGCAGTGTGACGACACTGGACACAATCCGGTAGCAGTGTGACGACAAAAAGAAGAAAAGACATCAACATGTGTATATATCACACACACATGAGCATACACACACATTCCACCCCCGGATATCCCAGATAAAAAAACCCAACTTTAAATAAAGGACCTCCAGTTCCAGTTCCCCACAAATGGATGGGAATTTACCCAGTATCCGGACGAGTCTAGAACCGAAAATAATGAATCCTTTTCCTGTGTCCAGTAAAAAGATATTGATTTATCATCATCACCATCATGCTAACTCTCAAATTTTCTAATTTCGTCTTTTCCCGTTCCTAACCTTTATTCACATAATTATTATTTATGATGTCACTTGTCTATGCTTTGTTCTCTGTATATTTTTAGTTTTATTTTTTATTTTTTTCAGTTTTTTGAACAAATAATAATTCATCTCTTCATTATATATTACATAGCATCAAGCAATTTCTCCTACTGCTCTACCCTGGGCAACTGGAATTTCTTCTATTAACTGAGAACATGCTTTCTCATTAAATTTCGTTACAGGATCTCCATAAGGTGTGCTCTTTTTCTTGAATTCTTATTCTCCCACTTCAATGCCTGCTTTGGTATTCTTTGATCATTTCTTCTCAATGTATGCCCAACATATCTCCGTCTTCCCCTTCTTACAACAGTTGTTCAAATAACGCGACAAATATCAATTGTTATTCGATTTATTTTCTTACATCGTTTGTTCTCATTTTCTGAGTTGCGATGAGGATTAAATAAACCGAGGAACTAAGTCGCTTGCCCTGGTCAATCGACACGCTGTACAGGTCA
The DNA here is from genome assembly GCA_020796225.1 of Arion vulgaris. Classification (NCBI taxonomy): domain Eukaryota; kingdom Metazoa; phylum Mollusca; class Gastropoda; order Stylommatophora; family Arionidae; genus Arion; species Arion vulgaris. The sequence goes on along the minus strand of CM036760.1, from coordinate 49,094,432 downwards.
TCGATTTGATTTTACTCCCCAAACAGAAGAAAACTTGACCGTATCGAGGCTCGAACCGGAATATTACCGTCGAAACCCCACCCGTTTAACCATTCGGCCACCCGCCGTTCTGTTGTCATTTGGTACTATGGCGAAACACATATAAATAAAGTTCTAGTTTTATAAATTGGACAAAATTAGCAAGGAATATGAATTAGACATTATACAGAAAACAAATACTATGGTAATCAACAAGGAAATGGAAAACCTAAAATGAATATAAAAATACATGGAAAATTACTACATCAAGTAAAAAGTTTCTTATATCTTGGTCAGATGATAACATGTGATGGCAGATATATAACAGAAATTAAGAGAGAAATAGGAATGCCAAGGATAATTTCAATAGTATAGAAAGTTACTGACATCCAACAAATCACAAACATTCTAAAAATGAAGTGATCAAATGCTATATATATCCTATTAATGTAGGCTCGGAAACATGGACAATGAAAAAACGTTAAGACGGGGTTGATGCTTTTTGAGATGTGGATATATAGAAGAATAGGCAGAGTTTCATGGACAGAAAACAAACAAATAAACAAGTTTTAGGAAACAGGCATGAAGAAACAACTATTAGAAAAATAAAATTCAGACAAATAAAGTATTTGGGCACATAAAAAGACAAGACACCTGATAAAATCTTTACTAGGGGAAAAAGTTGAAGGGCGGGGGAAGAGAAAGAGGAAGACCGAGAGATAAGTGGGGAAACTTTAAGAAATGGACAGGTTACAGTCTGGCGGGAGTGCAACACCAAGGCGAAGACAGGGATGCTGGAGTTCATTTCAGTCAACCTTCGATGGGGAGACGGCACCTGATGATGATGAATTTTATAAAGCGCAAAGAGATATAAAAATTTTTGAATTGTTGAAAACGTCCATTGGTTCAGTGTTTAATCTTCATATTCTACAAAGTACAAAACAATATGCAGCGATGTTTCGACCAAAGGCCTTTATCAAGAAATGATCAACAAGCAAAATGTGACATCTATACGGCAGAATACATATAAAAGTCAGACAATAAATCCTTAGGATTTTAAAGTACAATACTTGGTTTTGACGTTTTTGCCAATGATATATAGTTTACTGCAGTCTTCCTTATATCGATAATACTTTTTAAAATAATATACTTTTTGGGATTTTTTTATTTGCTAATCCATGTATCTCTTTAGCACCCTTTTCTTTCTTTCCGTTAATTCCTCTTCCCCACATCTCCATCCTTGGACGGTTCACTCAAGCGAAGTCTAATTTCCGTCAATTTGTTTCCCAAATTGGAACATTTTCCCATCCATGTCCCTTTGTGTCTTAAATTTTCACCCGTAATTTTTAAAGCTGGGATATTTCCCATCAAAATTTATACAGACCGTGTCGTCTATGATACGGGAAGCCCCATGGGAACAGAATTAAGAGGGCAGCATAACCCAAATCTTACAATTTGAACTATTCAATAATTTAAATCTTTCAACTTTTTTTTTTATATTGGTCTATTTATTCCGATATTGTTGTATCGATTTAGTATTCGTACATTTTGAGTTTTAAAAAAATCAAATCGATGGTTTTTTTTAAAAAACATTTAAAGGGCATTTGAAGCCATGACGACCCTGAAAATACCATGGCCTGACTTTTTATATCTAAATAATAGCAGCCTCTGCAAATGATACAAGCCTCAGACTGTGTTGATGCACCTCTCTGGGTGTGAGGGGTGATGTTATTCACAGGAACCAATTCACTTACACAAGTGTGTTGTTGTCTCGGGGTTGAACATATGGATCTTGTGTATTTATTCTCATAAACCTCTTTTTCCTCAGTCCTCAACAGTACGATAGTCCTCAGTTATAAGCATTCCTTTTGTCGGTGTGACAAGATCACTTTAAGATCTTGCCTAATTTCCCGAGACGATTGTTCTATATCAGCTTTAAGCTTCAGTTTGCTAAGGACGTGTATAGACGTTTTTACCATTCACTTCTAAAAACGCATTAACACGTCTTTATTATCTCTCCCCTTGTGGCCCTAAAGACGTGTTAACACGTTATACATTTCTACTGTCACTGCTATTGGCGTACATTCGTTTGTGACCTAGAAACAAGGGTAGTTATTTTTACCCCGTCTTCGGAAAGTATGTAGTAGGAAAGGGTTAAGGGGTACCCTTCAAGCGTTTTTCTGTTTACAATATTTGTTTACCTCATCTAGCTCTCTACATTAATTATTTTATTTACCTCTATCTAGCTAGCTCTACATTAATTATTTTAGATGCGTTAATCAAACACCTGGGCAACGGGAGCGCCTATCTCTCCTGGCCTTCTGCAAAATGTATACTTAAGTATCTTTGTCTCATTACAACTGTCTTGATTCCCCCCGCCATTTATTCCGAAATTACGAAGACAGCGTGTAAAAGCGGTTTAGTTATCTGAGTGTCTGCTATACACGGTCCATGTCAAAACGGACTTTAGGAAGGGGGTTCACTATAGACCAACTGACAACTATAGACCATTGCACTTCGGTGAGTAACCATATGTGCTCCGATCTCTTTCTTACATGAATATCTCAGTTACAGTGCACACTCCATACACCGGCGAGGACCCCCGATGTAATTTTGAAAATGGTAAGATATTATTTTGGTGGGAATTTTATTTTTAATCTTTTCAGATGAATTTTGCCGGACAGCACTTTTCAGCCGCTCTTCTCGATTTTGAACTGCCAATGGTTCTTTTATGTGCTCAAATTAACGGAAACTACGTCTTATCGTCCGTCTCCGATATAACTCGATCTACCTACACTGGATCAGGAGTCTCTCAAAACTAAAAGATGGCCCCACGAGAGTGACCAGTACCTTTGCCCGAGAGACAGGCACCTAGCCTCTACGCCTGATACCCCAACTATAGACCGATAGTGGGTTGCCGTCGGAAAAAAAAATTTGCTTCCATCCATTCCAAACTGAGCAGTAAAACTTGTGTGTGTGTGTGTTGATATATATATATATATATATATATATATACAGGGGGCTCGTCATTGGGGCCAGTGGGGAAGCCTAAAAAATATTAGTAAACGTGTACTTATTATTTCAGACATTTTTGTTTATAATTTTACTTTCAACAGGATACTGATTGCTTTGAAAGTTGATATATACGCTAAAATATCAACACATTCTGAATTGAAAATTCAACATTTTTTTCCTCAATTAGTATACCCCCATGGTCATTGGGCCCAATAAAACAGGCCTACCAACAAAAATAATTACATTCTTATTATTAAAAAAAATTTTCGAAATTATTGTTAAACTTGACACTGATTACTTAAAAAGTTGAATATTTAACACTAAAATATAAATATTATATCATAATAATTTATAAACACTATTATTTTAAAAACTATTTTATACGGCCGCAAATTCAGCTTCTCTCTATAACCCGACGTATATATCAGCGTACTATGTTTTATCGGGTCTTTTTTAAAATTCTCTCTGAAAAATGTAACATTGCGACTCTTACCTTGACAGCTACCTTTAATAATAATTGCCAAAACAATTTATGTCATTTTATTCACCGGAAGCTCAGTTCCTACACGATCAACCAATTAACAGTTAAACGATGACTCTTGATTAAAATAGTACTTTGTATAATTATCGATTGAATCACAAATTATATATAAAATTGTAGAAAAGGATATGCATTAATAGAAATATGTAACTAACTATTATTATAATCGTTAACGGTAATCGTCCATTTCGTATTCATAACATATGTTTTCCCACAACGAATCTTTCGTTGCAAATCTGACCTACTTTTGAATTTTGTGGCTTACTCGAAATTCAAAATGAATTAATTGGATTTTTTTACAAAACCCCTTTTCCCTTCAAAATCAAATGACACACTCTGAACTGGTTGAACACCTTTTTACCGGGAGCACTATTGGCGTTTTTATTCAAAAAACAAATGTTTTGTAAAAAAAAGCATGCCCTGGCCCACTAAAATAGATAAAGAAAAATAAATTAAGCTAGGTGCAATCAGCTAAATAGCTTTGTATGTTGCAAAAGATGAAAGAAAAGAGGACTTTTAATAATAGTGGTTTAGTAAAAATCGTGTTAACTGTCAGTGAAGAAAAGCAAATTTTTGTTTTTGTTTTATTGTTTGCTATTTCATGGTGAAGGACTGTGGTCAACGGTAGGTTGGGTAGTATCTCTTTTGTACCTTAGTTATATGGTATATATTTTAGTTGTTGTTGAACCCAGGAATTATGAGTTTTACCTTTTTGCCTATAGTGCGTTGGGGAGAGTGCCGGCTTTCTTGCAATGAGAGCTGGCAATTATGTTGACCATTGATTCAGGGGGAGAGTATGCGCTTACATCATCTCGTTGTTTTCTTACAGTTGTTTTGCATTTATACCTTTTTCATAGACATCGGCAGAAGATGCGTGTTCACTGGTATTTAGGCCCCAAAGAGTCGTGTCTGCGTTTGCTGTATTATCCCAAAGAGTAGCTCTCTCTCGATCCTTACCCCTTAGCCAGATATTGATCTTTTGTCTATTTCCAGGCCCACCACGGGGAGGTGGAGTAGGGGCTGATCGTACCAGCTCACTTCCCCTGGCGAACGTTGTCCGTTTGTTATTTGCGCATGCGGCGTCAAATCATTATAGTAAAGGGAATCTTCCGGAATAGACAAATAATAGTAAATACTAAAATATAAACCTAGCCAAAAAACCATGATTTTTCCGAAATTTGTTTCTGGCCTCACCACCAAAAATGACCACGAGCGCCACTGTGTGGGATATATATATATATATAAAGTATGTGTGTGTTTTAGTAAGAGATAAGAGGTTACTAATTAAGGATTACACAGATGGCTAAACCTTCGATTACATGGGGGGAGGAGGGGATGATCAATATAACAACATTTATTCTCAGGTAAGACATATTCGCGATGGCTGGCAAGATGGCTGACTCGCAGATGGCTGACGACCAGACTCTCCACCTCTTATCTTCTGATGGTACTGTATTTGCAGGCGTATGACTGCTGGCTCAGCATCCTACAATGTAGACATATAATTCGCTAATGCGTTCCGTACTATGTCCAGAGAAATATGGTCTGCTTCGTCTGTATATCTATGTATTTGTGCACACCCCAAGTACATTTCTAAATACATCAGTCAATGAACGTACAATGTTATGTGAAAAATATCTCGTGTGGTGCAGGGCCCTCAAGGAGGCAAGAATAGTACCATTGCGACCTAAAGGCATGCGTAGAGGCGATGATGTAGGGCCCTAGGGAAGCTACTCTAGTAAATAAAAAGCGTGGCAGAAAATGGATGTGCTGGCCTGCTTGTAGGCGCGGATCTGGCACAACGTAACTCTCTCTTAGGCTCAGATCCATACAGACCCACGAGTGGTTAACAAGTGGTCGTTTTGGCGCTCAAAGGGGTTTGATAAATATAGAGTTGAATTTCACACCTCAATAATATGATCTTTTAACCATCTCTCTCTCTCTCTCTCTCTCTCTGTCTTTCTCGAGATCACCGCTTTTTTCCGATCCGAGCCTTGAGCTTTCAGCTCTTGGGCTCGGTGCCATGGACATCGTAACCCTTCGTTCGGTCCCAAACACCGTAAATCTGGGTAATCTGTGGCTTTCTGCCATCCCGGGGAAGAACCCACACAAAAGAGGGATAGTCACCCTAGTCCAACGCGCTACGAACACGCTGGGCAGACGGGCAAGATCACCGCTTAGATTGATGTACCAGATTTTCTCATTAATTTTTATTCATGTGAAATCTGATCGCAGCCTTAGCATGGGTGTGTTTCGTCAGATCTTTAGCACAATTTGGAGCTCTGGTGCTTATCCTTCGACGATGTGTCCGGTTTTAGCCAGTGTTTACTGGGTTCTCTCCCGTCGCCGGGCTGGCCCCAGCAAGACAAAGGCTGCTACTTTTAGGTGTTTCCCTAGAACCTTCCCTCCGGGTTGTTGAGCGTCATTTGTCCAGGTTACGACCTTTTTGGACTATTTGGGTTTGCTGCCGCCCCAAGTTATGTGTCAGGTTTGTTGCGCTAGCCTTTGATTTCCCCAATCGAACTACAAGCAGTGTAGAACTTAATCTCAGTAATGTGATTTCTTCATCATCTTATTTAATAATGTAATCTTTTCATTTAACCTCAATAATGTGATCTCATTATCACCCACAGCTTACTCTTGGAGGGCTAGTCCTGACCCGCGTTATATATGTTCTCATGGGCTTTGACAGTTCGCGGAAACACAAAACTCTACTGAATACCGCTTCACCATAATCCACCCGGAAAGTCTGAAGTACTCCTGCAATGTTTCCTTGTTTTCTGCACTTTCAATATTGGCAATAGTTTATTTGCATCAACTAAATAAGTTGCTAAGTGACAATTTTATAATTGTGCAGTAACAACGTAAAATCAACCGTGCAGTTCAGCATCATCAAGTAGCTTGTCCCTTCCGGAACTTGGCTCCATGACAGCATCCTAAAAAACTCTCTTCTGTACAAGTTGACCGGCGTCGCAGCGTCATTCTCAGATCCTCAGTGACATTTTACACCCATCGTCTTCTAGGTCTTCCCCCATTCTTCATCCAGGCACCATTCGCCCCAAAAATACATTCCATCACTCATGTCGTTTGAAGTGTTCAAAATATTTAATTTTTCCTTGTTTTATGCTCTCAATATCAAGCTGTTGTGAACAGAAGCATTTGTTCTTTTTTTTTCCCATGATATTCTAAGTACTCCTCTGTATAATTTGCATTCAAAGGCATTAATTATCTTCTGCCGTTTTGTCAATGGTCCATGTTTTACAACCATATGTTGCCAAGGGTAACTGTGCAGTTACAATTTGTAACATCAATTTTGTCGTTAGAACTGGTAAAATCAATATGGGACGACAGGAAAGAAATTCTGAACAACGTGGCAAACTTGTACAGAAAGAGTGTTAACATCCGAATTGACAGTCAGAAATAATGGGAGAGGGTTTTGGGGGACATATGATCACCTCCTCCTGGGACACGATGATGTTAACTCATTTGGACCAAATGACACACACGTGGCTTTGGGTTGGACGTATTTTACCAGGAGCCACAAAAACGGGCATTTTATTCTAAAAACAAATGGCTTGTAAAAACACGGCTTTGCCCTGGTCCACTAAACGTTAATGAGGACTTGGAATTTAGCAACTTCCTGTGTACCCGACTTTTAATTTGTTTAACACCAAAGCGACGTTGATCTAAAATCATCCTGAGCATGCGGTTTTTTAGCAATGACATATCGGTCAGGTTAAAACATGAATGCCGGGAGGTTGGATGGATATGGTGAGTGTTCTTCAGTTTTGTGATCTACTGTTGGATGATGGCACTAAATTTGATGTTAAATCAATCCAGCTATTTAAGGAGCCCGTGGTACATGTGTCAAGTAGAACTGGATGCTTGAAGGGCAGAGAGATGAGTGTATTTAACCAGAGCCAAGGATCGTCAGTATAGATACCCTTCGATATTGTTGTAGGAGACTAAGCCCTATGGTCTGCCCGGGTGAAATGGCGACTGTTCAGTAACAATAATCAATTATATAGTGTGTTACTTCATTATAATATTCCTCTCGTCCCTTGGCATACATAGGACTTGCAAACAATTTCTCTATCCTGGGAAACTGCTCAATCTCCTCCATGGAACTGAGACAAATATGTTGTGCCTCTCTCAGCAAAGTTCGTTTCAGGGTCTCCAGATCGTCTCTCTTTCTGAACACTGCTTTCCACTTCAATGCCTGCTTTGATATTCGTTGATAATTTCCTAAAAATGTGTGCCCAACATATCTCCATCTTCTCCTTCTTATAACAGTTACTAGTGGTTGATCAGACATTTCTCTGGTTCATCACTTCATTATTTTACTGTGGTTAATTAATAATTTAACTGGTAATTTGTTAATTATCTGAAGAACTGAATGTTAAAGACAATTGACTAAAATTGCCCCGATCTCTTTCTTGCATAAAAAGATCTCAGCGACAGTGCAGAACTCTGTAGCGCCGGTGGAGTCCTATGAAATAAGATGGTGAAGATATTATTGTGGGAATTTATTTTTATAACAGTAATATCAGCTGTAATATCAGCAGTAATATCAACGTAATATCACAGTAATATCAACAGTAATATCAACAGTAAAGGTAATAAGAGTAACAAAACACGTAGCAGTACCATCAGTTGTATAAAAGAAGTCAATTTATTGCAATACAGTTGTTATTTTTCGTCACCGCATTAAATAAACAATAGTTGGTCAGCATTAAATAAGAGAATGTCGACATTTGTATTCACTATTTCGCCATCCCCAGCTAGCAAACCTGATGTAGCCTGTACTGGGTTTAAGTGCGAGTCTGGGATCTGTGTTGCCAAAACATTAATATGTGACCCATCGACAATTGCTTTGATTACAGCGATGGATGAAATGGACCGCTCACTGTAGGTAAGCGATTCTTAAAGCAGTTTTAATTGCTAGCTCAATGATTGATTAATTTTTGATTAAATGTTGACGGTTTGGGTTTTTTAAAATGGTGATTGATTAATTTCAGGTTACATTTTTAGTTTGGTTTTCTTCAGATAAAACAATGTTGTTACTGCATGTGTACCGCTTTTAGGGCGATGTAGGACATGGGACGTGAGCAGGAGGATTGTGGCCCAATGATGAGTGTGGGCCCGGGCAGAAGCTGTTCAGGTTAGGTTTTCATTTATGCCCACAACAGAAAAAACCCTTGACCTTGTGAATTGAACATGTCCCCAGCATGGGAGCAAGCTCAATCCATTCGGTCAGACCTTTTTTTGCTCAGATACGCTATAATATTAGGCGGTCTTAACGCTTGTTTTACCCTACGTGAGGGTAACGTAGTAAATGGGTGTCAGCCATACCCCACTACGTGAGGTCGAAAGTAAACTCATCGGCAAAATATTTTAGTAAACAGGGGAACTACTGCAACAATAGATTTTATCATAGCATTGGGATATCTTCATAAAAAACATTGTCATTGGTCAATTTTTCGCACCGCACGAAGGTTATTTATAACTTTGAAAGAGTGTTTCTCTTGTAAAAAAGTAGTTCAAGAAAAAAATGGCGTGTAGAAAATCTTCAGAACGTCACCAACAGAAAAAGCTTTGGCGTTGTTGTCATATGGTGCTGAGACATTTTTAAGATGAAGATAGCGGAAATGATGATATATTCTCATTAAGTGAATCTGTTCACTCAGATTCTGAAAATTCTGTACAGGTGAGAGACACTGATGACGAAAATAGTGATACTGACGAGAATGTGATTTACGTCCAAGCAAGCGTTCAGAACTGACCTGCCCAAAGTCTAGTACTGAGCAAATATCAAGTACTACTAGTACAAGAGCAGTACAAACAACATTTTATTATCAAAACATACATACATTTTTATTTCAAAATACGTATTTCAAACAAATTTTCCCAAAAAATAACAGAGTTATACATTTTCAAATAAGTTGGTAGAAATGCAAAAAAATTGGGATGCTCTGTCAGTTCGACCTATAACCTTTGGCAAACAAGGTTAAGGAGAATGATTGACTTCATTGACCGTTTTCCTTGGGGTTTCCCAGTCACTCTCTTAGTAGAATGACCGACCTTCCAGGTATTACAACAAGCAAGGTCATAACTCATAAACAATCCTACAAAATGACGCCACCTCGAGTATTGCACAACAAGCAAGGTCCATAACTCCAGTAACAATCATACAGAAATGACACGCCACCTTCCGGAGTATTGCACAACAAGCAAGGTCCATAACCCCGTAACAATCAAAAGGATCTTCCCAAAAGTGTCCCACATCACTTTCGAACCTAGTAAACACGTACAAACAAAGTACTATAGTTTTACAAAATACATAAACAGTGACGTTAAACAGCAACGTTTCGACCAACAAAACCTACAACGTTCAGAACGCAAGACAAATACCGTGACCTCTTCACCAGAGTAAAGCCGCAGTAGAGTACTTGTTTGTGAACTTGCTTCTTAGCTAGTGGGCCGTGTTCAATTCCAGTGGGCGTAGAATATTTTTTCCGACGTAACAGCTCTCAGGTCGACCAGCCTCAATAATTACCAGGTCTTGGATGTTAAAGCGGAAAGTATTTTCGACCGATTGCACAAATGTGGTCAACATCACGCCGCCGCTTTTACTTCCAGTGATTTGCCTGGTATCCATTGATGCTGAGTCGGCCTGAGAGACATTCGGTGGGAAAATATTCAACGCCTGCGGGAATTGAACCCGACCATGAGTCTAAGAAGCGAGTTCACTAACAACTAGCTACTGCTTTCTTAACCTCTATATACTGTTTTACTAAAGCATATAAATGCGAAATATTGACTTCATTGCACCAGGTTTCCCCATATGGTTCCGTCTCTTTCGGCAGAAATGGCAAGCCTCCATGCAAATGTGGTACAAAGCGCGAGCTCCATAGTTTCAGCAACAACCCTAGGGATTTCACGGGAAAAATGCGTGACTCGGTTCGGGGCCACAATTTTCAGATTGCCAGGCAAGCTCTTAACCACTTCTTCCATAAACCCCAGCCTGTATATATATCTATATATATCTATATATATAAATATATATATTTTATTATGTACTGTATATATCTTTAATAACTCCTTGTTGTTTTGTCAACTTCAGCAGGGATACTGGCCTTTCCCGGGCAAAAATTGGAGCCCTAGCTAGTGTTTTGGGAGCTGCTGTCGTTCTGGAGTTACGCCGCATCCCTGCCGTCACATTCGTAGCAAAGTAGAACACAGTGGATGATCTGTATGAGCTTAACGAGGGTCCTTATGTCCGTAAGTACGGTAAGTCGTTCTGTCTGGAATAACATACTTGAATTGATGGATTGGTGTTATTTAATTACAGTCTCTGAAGTATAAAATCGACTATTTCAGATTTTCCCCGATCTCAGTGTAGGTGATATAGGTTCAGCCCTATCGGAGACGGACGATAAACTGTAGGTGCCATGTTCAATTTTAGCATGTAAAAGAACTCGTTGCAGTTCAAAATTGAGAAGAGCAGGCTGTAAAGCCGCTGCCCTGGGAACAATTCATTAGAAAAGATTTAAAATAAAATTCTTACAAAATATCTCCATCATCTTCAAATTACATCGTGGACACTCCTTGGTTTGGAGTATAACTGAAGCTGAGATCTTCCTTTGTAATACAGAGATCGGAGCTTACGGGTTATTTCAAGTGCAATGATGATGGACATATAAATTAAACAATCAAAACCGACTAGCTTGGTGGAAATTCCTGGATATCATCTTTCTTACGTTCCCTGACTCTTGTATTCCAGTATTGCTAGATTCAGAAGAATTCACACGTGAAAAAAGGAATTAACCCCCCTACTTCTTCACCTAGGCCCTGAATTAAAGTAGAGCCAAGGTCTGAAAGACTCGGAAATTTTATTATATATATGTCAAAAATTTAAAATTGAAAAGTAATATCAGTATATCTTAATTTTTCATCATTAAATAACACATGCTCTTACCATCATTGAAAGTTGCAACAAGTTTCAATGTCTTAATGAACATATGTAAAAGTCGACCAACTCTACAGGAATTTTCCCTTTTCCCGACTGAGCTACCCGGTCTTCTTGACACAGGCTGTGATTTGCTGTATAATTTTATTCAATAATATTTTAAAATTAGTCATCAATGTATTTACATGTTCATCTATCTCTTTCCGTGTAACATGGACACTTAACAAGTAGATGTAAGAAAAGAATGTGTACGTCTGCCCTCCAAATCTGGACAGAGTCTGGCTCGCTCTCTCTCTCTCTCTCTCTCTCTCTCTCTCTCTCTCCCATTTCTGGATCTCTGTGTTAGTTTTTTCTCAAATTGTTCTATTTGTTATGTAGGGGATAAGGGGCCTTTTTAAAGGGTCGTGACGTCCCTTTAAACCCTAAGGACGAACCTTGTTTGGTTATATCACTGTGTAGGCAACAAACATGAAAAATAATATAATTTTTGGGAGAACCCAAGATGATTTTATTTTCTCAAAAATTTCCCCACATCTTTATATACGAGTCAACATTTGATTATTTTTCTTTGAAAAACTGTGCTCAGACTAGAAACCCTTTGCATCACTCAATAATAAGACTAGGTGAAGGTTACAAATGTAATGAATCGTTAAATAGATGGGTCAGCCAAAAACTGATGGTGAAGATGAGAATATTGTGTCATCGCTAACGTAGTTATATGATTATTTTGAATCATAGGGATCGCCAATTGTGGCTCTGCAAAAACACAAAGCTCTCTCTCTCTCTCTCTCTCTCTCCTCCTCTGATCGTTCTTTGTCGCTTTTATCATTCCCAATGTGATATATAAACAGCCTAACACCAAAAACGGATGTACTGCACAACCTTTAGTACCATTGAAGTCAGGTGCTTATCCTTCGGTGGTGTGTTCGGGTTTTACAGAGTTTACTGGTTTGCTCTCCGTTAGCCCTTTGCTGTCCCACAAACTTGCAAGACAGCAGGTTGCTATTTCTTTTAGGAAACGACCTAGATGGCCTGCCCTCCCGGTTTATGGCGCCATCTGCCCAGCGAACAGTCTTTTTTGCGGAACTTAAAATGCCCCCGTCCCGCTTGGTGTACGGTTTGCTCCGTTAGCCTTTGATTGTCCCAGTCAAACTACAAGGCAGCAGTAGACACAAGACTCCAATAGCTTTAATGAGTTGCGTAAAACGGCCCGAACACAAACACCTACATATGTATAACACCTTCCCCCCATCTTGAACGGAATGTGTTTCAAGGGTTGGACTCTGCAGCCCACCTTCACACACCCAAAAGGTGCAACAACAGTCTGAGGTGCGTCGTCATTGCTTCGACAGACAACACGCAACTACCACCAACCACCACAAAACTACCAAAAAGAAAAAACATAACGAAGCACGACAGACAACGCCTACACACACCACCACAAACTCCAAAAAAAAAAACACCCCAAAGCACGACAGACAACCGCAACTACCTCCAAACCACCCCCAAAAATACCCAACAGAAAACACATAACGAGCTTCGACAGACAACACGCACTACCTACCAACCACCACAAAACTCCCAAAAAAGAAAACACATAACGAACTACGACAGAAACACGCAACTACCTCCAACCACCCCAAAAATACCAAAGAAAACACATAACGAAGCTTGACAGACAAGACGCAACTACCTACCAACCCACAAAAATACCAACAGAAAACACATAACAGAAGCTTACGACAGACAAACGAACTACCTACCAACCACCACAAACTACCAAACAGAAACACATAACAACACGAGACAACACGCAACTACCCCACCACCGCACTAAAGACAGAAAACGCAACAGAAGCTTCGACGGGCAACCGCACCCTACCAACCACCCGAACTGCCAAACAGAAAACGCAGCGAAGCGACGAGACAACGCACCTCCTGCCAACCACCACAAAACTACCAAAACAGAACCAACGAAGCTTACGACAGACAACACGAAATACCCCACCAAAACCCCAAACTACCAAGACGAAACACATAACGAAAAACTATCAAACCTTTCTTCTTATTTCAGGGTTATCGGTACGCAATCTACGACCACCAAAAACCGAATCAAACCAACGTTGTCTTGGTAGATGGTAAGTAATATTAAAACCCGTATTTATATTTATCGTAAAGTATAAATAGCTTTAGCCAGCGGCGGCTCGTCATTAGGGCCAAGGGCAGGCCACCCAAAAAAAATGTAACATGTATTTATTATTTAATAAATTAAAATTTACTAAGCCACCCCTGATTTCGAAAATTTGTGTCTGGCCTCACCAACAAAAACGATCACGAGCCGACTGCTTTTAGCCATATATGACAATTTAATTTATGAAGTCAATACTACTCAGCGCTAGCTGGACAAATAACAGAATATAGGACAACATATTTAAGATATAGAAAAAGTTGAATCCATTTCGCTAGTGTAGTTTCGGGGGCTGCAGGAAAGCAAATAACTGATCACTGCGACCTACAAGGCTATGTAATTGTAGCAGTGAGGGCCTCGAAATCAGATTTGTAATAGTGGTTTCCTTCACTCTTTAAAATTCTTCTTCTATATTCTATTATCCTTTTATCCTTTTTTAAAGCACCAGTAAGAGGTCTGTGTCCTGTCCTTAATATTATCTCAACGCTCATACATATCAATCTGAACATTCATATCCAGACATTCTCCTCTTCTTACCAAGTCTTTATCAATTTTTATATATTTATTTCAATTCTTAAAATCCAAAAGAATACATTACCAAATAACATAAACACAACTAAATTAATATATATAACAAACATTAACACATACAAAATGTCTCTAACTAAAAATGTTTAAGTAATTTTCCATATACATTATACTCTCCCAACATACCTAAGTTTCTCAACCTTAAGTTATCTCCACTGAAGTAATACACAACGTTCGTCTAGCTGGAGAGTCTCAAAACTATCTCTTCGATGATGATATAAACTTTAAAGTCATTGGGGGACGGTTGTTAAATCTATATTCTCTTATGGTTGGATTTTTGGTGAGATTGAAGACTTCCGAGTGAGTAGGGGAGACGTTGTCTCTGACTAAAGCATAAGTGAACTGTTTAAAACTTATAACCTCTGTGATTGTATCAGACCTGTCGCTGGTCTGTCTCTACCAGGTCTCCGTCTGCTGTAGACCAACTTCCTGAATAGTCGAATCCTTCCTTTGTGTCTCTTTACTCTTTCTGACTGGTGAATATTGACTGTTGAAGTCTAACTGTCCCCAGGACTACCTACACTGATGTCCTTTGGTCTGTCTCAGCCCATCTGAATCGCTGAATCAATCTGTTCTTTAATGTTCTGTTCTCCAGCTAGTTAAGTGTATCTCTTCTACTTGTCTGCTGGCAATATTAACTGTTGTGTCTCTTATTCTAGACTACACTCCTTGACTAAATTAATTTTTCTGTCTCAACTTCCAGACTACCCTCACTACTGTTCCTGGATACCTCTGTCCCCATGTCTCTTGAAGTGTGTCTTGTGTGTGTCGATGAAGTGTCTCTGCCCAAATGTCTGTGCAAGTGTCCTTGCAGTCTGTCTCAATGATCCAAATCCATTCTATTTAACATATGGCATTTTCTTGTTTCCTCTGCATTGTCCTGTTAGTACATTCTCCGGTTAAATCTGGTTGTTGCTGGAAAACCCTAATTGATATCGTGATCGGACACTCACCCATGGCATTTCTGAAAAAGGATTACAATTAACCTCAACTTGGCTGCAGGGAAAGAAAACAGGGCAAGGTTCAAACCTCCAGTTAAAAACAACCTCTTGCTAATACTGGGTTGTGAAAATCATCAGATTTTTCTTCGACGGATGCACAACTAGTTCGACGTTGGCGTGTATGTGTGTGGAACGTGGAGGTGATATTAAAATAATGACCATTGTGTATGAACATCTCAAACTTTCCCGAAAATGTATGTTTCATTTGTAAATTTTGTATATTAACAAAATTATGGACTTGGGGCATTACTGTTCAATGGCCCTCGTATATCTGGTCTGTTATTATACGTTTTACCGACCAGGTATATGGTTACCTTGTTTCATTGAAAATCACGCCTGTTGAAGCTTGGGACTAAGAATAAAAGGAAGAAAAAACCTGGTATCATATTCCCTGCTACATAAACGGCATGATCTGGACCTAGGGGCACTCTACTAGTAAATAAAAAACATCCCGAAATCGGGTTTGCTACACTTGTAGGCTCATCTAACAAATGTACAATCCCTCATAGGCTCAGATCACATACAAATCTAACTGGTGGTTAACAAGTGGGCATGGAAGAAGAATCCATTTGAAAATAGATTCTGAAAATAATGAACATAAATGGGGCAATTTGGATGTAAATCAGAAATGTCTGGTCACCCCTAGTGACAACTGTTTTAAGAAGAGAAGATGGAGATATGTTGGACATACCTTGAGAATAAATGAACAAAGAATACCAAAGCAGGCACTGAAGGGAGACAAAGGGTTCAAGAAAAGAGGACGCCGTAGGGAAACTCTGAAACGACTTTGTTTGAGAGGAAAGAAATATCGTACTCAATACCATGAATTAAATTGAGCAGTTGCCCAGGACAGAGCAACATGGATAAATTTGCAGGCCGTATGTGGAATAATGACATGGAGGAATGTACTATTCCATTCTTTTTATTATTCCAATGTATTCTGTACTGTGTATTTGTATGTTTATTCTAGTTTAGTGTGAAAAAAGTATGACATCACAAAAAATAAAAAATAAAAAACTTGAAGAAATGCATTTTTGTGAGGCGGCAGGTGGTTAATCCTGAGATTGTCCTGGGCTACAGGTTCGTCTCTGTGCAAAATGGATGAATCTCCCAAAAACGTAAACAATTCGTGAATTACATCCATTTTTTGTTTCGGGCATATGATATAGATGACATTGAACGGACAGTCTCTCTGGCTCTGCCCATACCGTGGAGTGTAGAATGGTTAGAGATGACATTATGAGCGCCATCATTGAATGTGGCCGCAAGAAATTTTCATCTTCTAAACCATTTCACGTCAACTGCTAGATTACAAGAACTTGGATTGAATGAAGATTGAAATGGTGGGAAGAGCACACAACAGGTACATGTGAGGCTCATCAAACAACATCGAACTGGTACGTTGGGCGCTGGACGATGTTGGGGATATTCCCAAGGAGATCGGGGCACCTATGGACATGTCTGGTGTTCAATGAGAATATACTAAACTGAACGAGAAAAACATTTCCCGAATCCAGTGAAAGGTAGGGGAACAAAATGCATGGAAAAAAACGGTTTACAAAGGCACAAAAAAAAGAAGAGAGCGAGAGAGAAAGAGAAAGAGAGGGGAAAATATGTAAATAAGTTAATCAAATATATATAGGATTAAATGACTTACAGATAGGTTCAATTTCCCATTTCTCGTATTACCGCAGCCTCCCACGGTTTTTTCCAGATCTGTTCTGATTCGGCTCTCTCTTTTTCGATCACGCCCCGAAACCCATGTACCAGCAATGATTCGGTCGACCACCTCAATTTGTAGATTTTCGTACATCGCCCTGTGAACAAAATTTCACTGTTATCTAATTAGGGGGTACATCAGGGGAAACCCGACCCTTAATTTTGACGGGGCGTCCTGAATATATTAGTATTAAGTTGTTTCCAGTCCAGTTGCTGACCAGTAGGGGGTTAAACTCATGAAAAGGGTTCTGACCTGAGATAGCGGGAATCTCGAGACCAGGGCGGGCCTGGGTGGGGTTGAGATGGAACATAGGTGAAGAAAGAAGTCAACAACGCAGACTGACTAGAAGTTGAAAGTTTACATTTGAGCAGCAGAAGAACACAGACTGACTAGAGAAGTTGAGTACAACGGATGATACTAATGTTTAAGAAGCCAGCGGATACTACGTTGATTTTTTGGGGAGAAAACCCAAAATGTTTAAGTGATTTTTAAATTGATTGGAACTAACATGAAGTTGATAACTAGTTCACATCAATAAACAGCCATTACCAGAGAGGAACAGCGAGGTTTTATATGTACATGGGAAACCCAAAACGACGAGATGCCGACCAGATAACTGACGCCTAGATGAACCGATGCCAGACGAAACCATGACCGTGCCTGACGACCAGAAGACTGATGCCGAAGCTATAGAAACAGATGGGGTAAGCGACCCGCTGACTTGGAAAACTGCTTTCCCCAACCAAAGGACGAGACCAGTAAAGTGCCAAAGCATCCTATTTTCCCTAAGTTGAAGGAATTGTAACGACCTAGTATCTCGAATATCAACGCCAGGTAATGAACTGTATAAGTTAATGAACTTTTTACAGTGTGGACTGAATTCAAATAGGACATCGGCAAAACTCTTTATTAATATAGACCGGAGGTACAGAAGATAACAAATATTTCAGAAGGGTTCAGGAAAATTGAATGTACAAGCGTTATTTTGTTGTTGTTGTTATTCACTCTCCAAGAAAAGAAGAACTTGATATTATAAGTGGTTAAATATACTATGCATTTGCTAATCAGTTATCTGTTGTAATTCTATACCTTGCTCATAGTCTGTTCAAGCTCATTTTTGTTGTTGTTGTTATTCACTCTCCAAGACAGAGAGCTTGATATTACAAGTGATTAAATATACTTATGAATTTTCTAATCAGTTATCTGTTGTAATTCTTTATACCTGTGATCATAGTCTGTTATAGAGACGATTTTGTGCGTGACCTAGGATATTCTTTCTCTTTATATTTCTGGGGCCTTATAGGGTTTAAACCCGTTATACTGTACAGACAACGGAAGGAGGCAGGCAAAAAAGAATGGTTGACTTAACCTCTTCATCCTTCGGCCGACATACTGGATCGCTATATCTTTCAAGATAACAAACCAATATACTCTACTAATACAGTATCATTGCACAATAAATACTCCCGAAAGTAAAATTAATTAACGGAGTCAAAGTTTAACATAATCATGTATAATTTTCCTTGTTTTAGTTGATAATTGTTGACTTTTGTTTATTCTCTGATGTTCTTTATATCTTTTTTTACAGCCACATGCATTATAATGCCACCACTGTTTGACAACATCGCCACACCCTCGCTTTTTCATCTCTTCAAAGTGCCTGGTATGTTATATGATGTATCACGTGTGTGTCTTACTGTAATCATAACGCAATTACACTTCTTCATTTTTAAAAACCTGTGTTTTGAATTTCTATCTTAACTTACTTCCCCCGTGTGATGCCAATATGCTATCTTAACTTACTTCCCGCCTGTGTGATGCCAATATGCTATATTAACTTACTTCCCGCCTGTGTGATGCCAATATGTATATTAACTTACTTCCCCTGTGTGATGCCAAATGCTATCTTAACTTACTTCCGCCTGTGTGATTCAATATCTATCTTAACTATTCCGCCTTTTGATGCCAGGGTCCGCAATGGAAGCAAAGAATAGTACCACTCGACCTACAAGGCCTTCGAGAGTCGCTGGGTAGGAGCCTGGAAGCTCTCAAATAAATAAGCGTCGCGAATTGGATGTGCTGGCCTCATAGGCGCATAACAGGGACAACGTAAATCGCTCCCAGGTTTTGATCACA
Organism: Arion vulgaris; assembly: GCA_020796225.1. Classification (NCBI taxonomy): domain Eukaryota; kingdom Metazoa; phylum Mollusca; class Gastropoda; order Stylommatophora; family Arionidae; genus Arion; species Arion vulgaris. Next base: position 49,075,256 of record CM036760.1, on the reverse strand, counting down.
TACAATCACAAAATTGGTTTAACAAGTAATCGATATGGAGCAATCGAAGAAACAACAAAAAAATTAATATTTTAAAAAAGTTCATACGAATTGATGTTTCATTGTTTCAATTCTCTGTATGAGTTGTGAAGAAAATATTTGGGAAAAAGAAAACACATTAGCTATATAAAATTCATTAACACTTTGACATATTTCTTTGTAAACATTATTTTCAATTTTTTTAGATTGGTTTTTTAAAATTTAAAATTTTTCCCTCCTACTCTTATTCTTTCCAACTGCAAGATTTCTTTAGGGACTCGAATTTTAACACTAACAACAAAAAATATTATTTTACAAAGTATAAAAATAATATACAGACGTAATATACTTTGTAAAACTATATTACTTTTTTTTACTTGTTTCGCTTTTTTTGTAGTCTTCGCAATCTTCCTTATACCGATAAATCTGAACAGGTGATTTACGTTTCATCGTCCGTCTTCGATAGTACTAGAACTCAGGCCCCCCCTTACATAGAGATCAGGTATCTCTGGAAAGATCCCAAAATCAATTGCCCCCACCCTCCTAACCCTGCTGTTTTTTTCTACCTTCCTCTGAATTGTTTAATCTCCTCCTTCCCTATGTCTTCTTCCCTTCTTCTTTCTCTGTCTTCTTCCTCTGCCTTCTTTTTCCCCTACCTTCTTATCTCTACTTTTGTCTCCTCCTTCATCCCTCGCCTTTTTTCACCATCATCGTCCATATCCATTTTTGCCACCTTTTCTCTGGTTTTTTTATTTCCACCTTTCCTTTGTTTTTGTTTTTCGTTTCCCCATTTCCTCCTATATTCCCCTTGTCTCCCTTTCATTTACCTTCTCCCATCTGCCTCCCTATCTGTTTTATTTGCCTCTGAATGTTTCCCCTAACCTCTTCCCTCTGACTCTTAAGTCTGTCTTGTTCCATCTATTTCTTTCTGTCTGTCTCCTTCTCTCTGTCTTGTTCCATCTATTTCTTTCTGTCTGTCTCCTTCTCTCTGTCTTGTTCCATCTATTTCTTTCTGTCTGTCTCCTTCTCTCTGTCTTGTTCCATCTATTTCTTTCTGTCTGTCTCCTTCTCTCTGTCTTGTTCCATCAATTTCTTTTTGTCTGTCTCCTTCTCTCTGTCTTGTTCCATCTATTTCTTTCTGTCTGTCTCCTTCTCTCTGTCTTGTTCCATCTATTTCTTTCTGTCTGTCTCCTTCTCTCTGTCTTGTTCCATCTATTTCTTTCTGTCTGTCTCCTTCTCTCTGTCTTGTTCCATCTATTTCTTTCTGTCTTCTCCCTTCTCTCTGTCTTGTTTTCCCCCTATTTCTTTCTGTCTGTCTCCCCTTTTCTCTGTCTTTTCCTCTATTTCTTTCTGTCTGTCTGTTTCTTTCGGCTGTGTTCTTCCTCTGCTCCTTCCCTCTGTCTCCTCCCCATACCAAACTCACAAACAAACATTTCGCCCACATCTCCGCCCTCTAACAGTCGTGAAGTAATTTTGTCTTCATATTGCCTACAATTTAACCAGTCTCCACAAACGATGTCTTCTATTAATGTTTCATGTTCTTCACAGACATAAGGTTTGATGGAAACTCACCAGATGTCATATAAACGTGTCGAGTGCCACATTGTCTCTGCGGGCGCGATCTCGCACAGATCCACACAGCGTCTCAGAGCTGACCATTGGAAATCTTCTATTCACGTGACCACTGCCTCAATTGATACAATAGCCTCATCAATGTTGTATTAATGGAATTATTCAATACGTCTAGTCTATGATTTATATATTATATATATATATATTCAACTGTTGCCTGAAGATTCATATCAAATTTGATGTTACTTGTTCGTTGTGATTATCATATCAATAAATGTCATTCATACATTCTTAATCATTGTTGATTATTTTCAAAAATTCTTCATCTTCTTCATTCTTTTCTTAATCCTGTTTTGCCTCAAAAGCGTCAGGATAAGAGAGATTTCTAGAAGGCTTGTGGTGCAATAATAAATAGTTTTTCATCACCCCTGATGCCCCTTTTATGGACAATCATTTTCTTTTATCCACATATCAAGAACATTGCTCTTTAGGGGCACTGTCTGTTGGTAATCTGATGTTGTGGCCGAACCATTTAATTTGTTGTTTCTTGATGAAGTCTAGTACTGATGTTGTACCATTTTTCTGATGTCTTAATTTCTAAACGGTCTCTTCTTTTTACTTCAGCATTCTGCGTAGATACTTCATCTCTGTCTAACTAGTTTTCTTCTATCTTTTATCAAAAATTATAACATAAAAAATATGCGTAGATGATATCACTGATTGCGTCATACTACTATGTTTCTTTGTTTTGTTTTTTATTAGCAGTGTTTCACAAACTGGAAATATGGTGAGTCTTAGTATCAAATCTTACAACAAATTGGAAATTTATAGAAGCATCGTCTTGTGTTGTTATTATATAGTAGTAGTGCTGGAAGAAGTAATGTCCTGGGAAATGTTTTTTATAGTAGTGAGTGCTGGAAGAAGTAGTGTCCTGAAGGTTATTATATAGTAGTGAGTGCTGGAAGAAGTGTGTCCTGGGAAATGTTATTATACAGTAGTGAGTGCTGGAAGAAGAGTGTCCTGGAGTGTTATTTACATGTGAGTACTGGAGAAGTAGTGTCCTGGAAGTGTTATTATCAAGTGAGTGCTGGAGAAGTAGTGTCCTGGAATGTTATTATACAGTAGTGAGTGCTGGAAGAAGTAGTGTCCTGGAAGTGTTATTATACAGTGGGGAGTACTGGAGGAAGTAGTGTCCTGGAAATGTTATTATACAGAGTGAGCTGGAAGAAATAGTGTCCTGAAGTGTTATTATACAGTAGTAGTGCTGGAAAAGTAGTGTTCTGGAGTGTATTATACAGTAGTGAGTGCTGGAAGAAATAGTGTCCTAAGTGTTACTTTCAGTAGTGAGTGCTGGAAGAAATAGTGTCATGGAAGGTTTTTATTATACAGTAGTGAGTGCTGGAGGAATAGGTCCTGGGGTGTTATTAAAAGTAGTGAGTGCTGGAAAGTAGTGTCCTGGGTGTTTATATAGTAGTGAGTGCTGGGTAATGTCCGAAAATGTTATTCTACAGTAGTGAGTGCTGGAAGAAGCATCGTCTTGTGCGTGTAGTCAACAGTAGTGAGTGCTGGAAAATGACCACATAATCATAAACTTAGAGACATTCCAAATAAATAGTCACGAAGAAACTGCATTTTTCTGAACAAAAACGAAATCAAATGATGAACTTTCCAAATGAATAAACTATACATCACTGGAGAACATCATAGAATGAAGATGTCAGTAGAGTGGTTTTGTATGTCGTATGTCAGTATGGGTAAATTTAGTGGTCAGGCCATATCTCCAATATTGAAATATGGACAGTGCTGGCATTCCCAAAAATGTAACCTTGCTGAGTCAGCGACGTCTGAGATGGCTGGGACACGTGTGCCGTATGAGCGATGGTATAATCCTAAAGAATATTCTATATGGTCAACTCGAAACGGTACTAGACAGCATGGACGCACATTATTACCTTCATTGCACATGCAAGCGTGATCTAACTTCATGCGGTATAGACAAAGAACATTGGGCGGGCTGGCCAAGACACACGCATGACAAGCGGCAGTGAAGGGGGCTCAAAAATAAAGAGAAAAACAATCAAATATGGAGACAAAAGAGAGCGCAGAGGCAGAGACAACATCCTTGTATCAGTTTACACTCCCGTTTCATCTGCAACAACTGTGACAGATTGCCCCCAGAATATGGCATTACGGGCCCCCAGGGAAAAGTTGTGATTCAGTACAGAACAAACTACGTGACGCAAAACCTATTGTCTCCTGAGACAAGAGGCTAACGATGATGATGGTATAGAGTATAGCACTGGCTAGATCAGCTTTCCGGTGGACAAAGTATGGGAAAAGATATCCTGGACTTCCAAAGCAAAAATTGGGAGAAACTGTTGAAATGAACTATAAGATTGTGCCTTGCAGTTGTAAATAATTAATAGAAAAGCGGCAGAACAGCAACAATGGCAATTTTTTGGAAAGTCTTATGTTTCATACGGAGCACGAAGAGGGTATGATAGATATATTCTAAGCTGGCTACGTAGAAACAGCAACAATACCATCGAGACAGCTCCTACTTTATGTATATATTTTCAAGATATGAAAGAGACAGTATCAAAATATGTCCACATTAAGTTTACAATGAATTTTACAATTGGTTTTATTTTTGGGTTTTTGGTTACCAACGCGTTATTGCACCCGGGCAAACCCATAGATGCTCAGTCTCCCCCAACAGATATCGAAGAGTGCATACTGATGGTTCCTGTGGCTCGTGATTAACACGCCTCTCACTCTGCCTCTCAGGCATCCAGTTCGACGAAAAAAGGGTAATTCCAAACTGCCGAAATCGCTTGATCGATTCAACATCGATTTTAGTGTCCTCATCCAATAGAGAGTCTCGAAGAGACCGAAGAATATCCCCCTTTTCCATCTTCAACTCCCCAACAATCGATGCTGTTGATGCAACCTGTCCGCTCTCTCATTACCATAAACACCCGCATGCCCAGGACAGTATATCCACCTAAGCCGCTGGAGGTTAGAAACTTCTATAGACGACATCCACTCATACCAAACCTGCCCTTCTGGATCTTGTGAAGCATCGACTGAGAGTCAGATAACAAACTGCCCCAGTAAATAAAGTCCCAGAGATCAATGGAGGCGCAGTAACGGCCTCAACCTCCATCCTCATATGAAGTAGTTGTCCCCATGCCCCACTTCGCTCTGCAACAACCTACCATCGCATGCAAGAAACCCCAGCCGGATTTCTCACCACGTTGAACCGACCCATCGGTATATACAACAACATCATCATCTCTTGCATTATCTTCTATCAGCTGTAACACAGATCAGCTTTCATTTAATCTCTCATTCTCTGCAAGTAATGAAACGTTGAGATAGTTCATCATGCTACCATCTGTTGGGATCCATTCTTCCCTTTTGGTAGAGTCGCAACCGTAGTCACCTGCCCAAACGTTCTCTCAGCCTGGGCCATCCACGACATGCCACGCTTGATTCTCGTGCCCTTAACATCATTAGTGTTCTTGTGAAGTGGATGTCTCTTATCCGAAGTAACCGCATATATGCCTTGGTTTGGGCGATTGCGCGGCGAAGGGGTAGTGACAGAAGGCCGCCTATTTTATCTTCCAATGGGGTATCTCTAGTGCAGCCAGAACTATACGCATACCTTCATTCTGAACCCGTTCGAGTCGTTCACATTGTGATCGATATCGTAAGAATTCCGAGTCCGTAATCTACCCCGACATTCAGTCGATCGAACAAAAGGACCGTAGTCTCGCTCAAGGGGGCCACTAATAACTTTGGGGCCGAAGACCACGCTTTTCACGTTGTATCGTCTGTTCAATATGGTTTTGAAAATAGACTACGATCAAGGTTATTCCAAGATAGGAAACCTGTCTCTGCGCCTCGATGGGATGTTCATCCAAAATTACACAGGGTAGGTCAGCCTTTACATTGATTATTCAACGAGCACCACAACCTACGCTTTCAGGATTGACCTGAGAGCGGACTCTCACCAACCCGGATGGTAGCAATGTTTTCTGAATGTCGTCAACCATCTCTCGTCTATCTGACCATCCTATATATTAAGATATCATCTGCAAATTATGTTCCACCAATCCGGTTGGCTGAATTTTAGCTACATTTGCTGTGTAAATATTAAACCTTTGGGTGATAGAGGAGAACCTGGGTAATCCGGGCATATACGAGCAGGATCCGATTCCATGTTCCTAAACGGTGCAACGGTTCTCTCCATTAAACAGCTATCCCGTTTACCAGCCAAGGATTAACTTTACATTTAATCAAAGAGCTCACCATTATTGAATAATTCACCTTGTTATAAGCATCCTCAAGTCGATGGCACAGCAACAGTCTCTTGCTTGGATTGGAAGCCTTCATAAACATCATATGCAAACGTGCCAGCATTGTTCCCTGTCCCTTTCATTGGTGGTAGCTACCCAAAATGTCAGGAGGATTTGGGCATTCTCCCATGACAATTACCTTCTGGGCCCCTATCTTCTCTAGTAATTTTCCATATACATTTTGCAAGGTGAGTATGCGGTGCTCTAGCAGTTTGGATCATTCCCATGTTTGTGGGCGGTCGTAAATAACTATGAAACCAATCCCCGGGGACACCAGATTCTGTACACTTTATTAAAATCCACCACAACTGCATTAATAACAGTCTCGTCCAGCTGTTTGATGTGATGATATTGGACACCACCAGGCCCTGGGGCGGTGCTGTGGCTTGCCTTGAGTGCATTAACAACATCCTCCTTTTTATTAAGTCAATTAGGTTCTCCAGAGCAAGTAATATCACGAAGAGCACTTATGATATTATGGCGGTCAGTTTTATCACCTTTTTTTGTCTGTTCCACGAAACGATGAAGGAACCCCTGCCCTTTTCTGCATCTGTTGTCAAGACGGCTCCTGAGGTCACGTAAAGTAGGAAAGACTGGCTGGTATTCCTCTGTTCATTTTTCGATGAAAAAGCCAGATTTATATAGAGACTTGTCCCACAGACTTGCGTTATGAAAGTCTAACCACCTTGCCTCACTGAATCTTGAAATCCCAGTGGCTTTTGGCGAATGCAGACTTTCAGCCACATCCATATTTCTGGGGCGCTTCTTTCTTCTCTGCCATGACTTTGTAGCAGCCTCTTTTCCAGCCATGCTTTTTCAACATTTCATTCCACCAAGGTGGTTGCAGGAAAAAGTCCTAGCAGTCTTCTTTCTGCAGTCTGTCGCATTTTGCGTAATGGGTTTTCGTGATCAGAGTGGCATGGGGTGTACTGAAAGACAGATTTGGGGCTTCTGTGTGCAAATTTTGGCCTTATTAAGAAGAACAACGCAGAGGAGATGATCACTATCTTGAGCCCCAAGAACATTCCATCGAACAAAAGTAGCATCAGTTGTGGAGATCAGTGCCAGATCAATGACACCATCAGTGTCCTCAGGTCTAAGCAACCAGTTGGGCGGGCCGTCATTCAATATCGTCCAGTCAAGTTTAGTAGAGCAGAACACAAGCGATGCCTGTCTATTCTCGGTAGCGTTGCCCCACTCCTTTGATCGTGCATTGAAATCCCCTGCTATGAGAAACTGTGTGCGTGGTACATCTGAGAGTTTCTCAAGGAAATCCCAGTTATCTTCAATATGGGTTTGTCCACATGGGCATTTCACATATATATTCGCCATACCTGATCACGGTTTAGGTGAATTCCTTGTAATTCCACAGCCTCGGTAAGAAGTCAGGCGTGTCAAGGCAGTTGTGGGAAGGCCATGTTTCACATAGATAGCCTGACCTCGTCCCACTCCGGGGTTTACTGGGATGAAATAACATTTTAAATCCTGGACACTCAATGGCTTATCTGCTGCCCAAATTGGTTTCCCGAATCATGAAAATGTCGAAGTCATAGACTAACTTCTGTAAATTGGTCCTCTCTGTTTTGCACTTCGACAATTCCAGTAAAATGGTAGATATTTCAGAGCAAGTCGGTCTGTCTTTCGTCTAAACCGTCTCTGTCCAGCTCGTCTCTTACGTCCATTTCTCTCTTTTCCTCCTCTACCTCTTCTTTGTATGCATATTTCTTTCTGATCTGCTGGAGGACCAGTCAAGTGCGAACCGTAGCACCGGCTGGGGCTCATTATATATAATACAAATTAGACGGCAATGTAAACCTGAAAACAAAGAGCATGTCATTATAATTGGTGAAAACGTATAAATCACCAAAATAATAAAACGCCGTATTTTGTTCACTCTTTTCCGACGATGTAGGAGAACAAACTAAATGGGAAAAAAAAACCAACTGTAAAATTACGAACGTTCTATGGAATAAAAGTAACTATAAAGAACATGAAATGATAAATTAAAATATAACTCAAACAGAATATTGAAAATTGAATCTTTTTGAACTCAGCTGTCGTTGTGCATCAGAGGTCATTGCTGTATTCAACGTCATGGATTCATGCAGTTTTCAGGAGATGATATACCATGCGTTGTTGAACTTGTGTACAGTCAAAATGATACCATATGCTATCTAACGACAACTGAGGATGTTCGAGAAGTATAAATTATCCTAGTAAATAAAGTGTTTATGCGTCGTTGTTAGGTAAGTTACAATCTCCGACATCGAATTTTACAATGAAATTATATATATATATATTTACTGGCGTTACTGCATGTAATATCGCTTGTTAGGACGGTGTAGCACATGTGGTGGGGGATGAGGTTGGCGAAAGTGTTTCTTAAATTTAATGTCACATGACTAGATTGCAGTCACTGGGAAACTATTCATGTTATTTTCGTTATGCCACCCCAAAAAAAAACTCCTTCGTCTTACCACGGATTGCACGCCTGATCTCACACGGGAGCCAGCACTATAATTCATCCGCTCAGAGGATGAAAACAAAGTGTGTGCAGGCGGCGACTGAAACTTGAAATAAATAGTAAATATTTTAGATTTTATTTCTGCCTATACTTAGTACTTTCAGTAATGATCGATTTGTGTTTATAACAGATTGTCTTTCCTGTGTTATTATGTACATTATAGTGTAGTTCTGAGAGACTGAGGTTGTATAGAAATGGAAGAGTGGAGTTTCTGTAAGTAGAGGCAAAGTACTAGAATACTGCAGAAAATAGTTATAGATTAGAACATTTTTGCTGCTTTGTAAATAAAAACAAAGTTGCAAATAGAAAGGTGTATAGAAAAAACAATTGGAAAACTGCTCTGAGCAAAAAATATCCTGTATGTTGGTAAATGAATGCGCAATCTACAAGAAAGTAGTAAACTCTATGGAGAAGTGGCTAAGACGTTTCTCTGTTGTTCTGAAGGTAGGGGGTTCAAATCCGGAACAAGTCACAATTTTTTTGAATTCGTAGGATTGTTGGTGGACACCGAGTTCGTGCTTTGTGCAACACTCTTGGCAGATGGTGTGCTATTTTCTGCCGAAAAGGGGAGCCATTGAAAACTCTGTTTAGTCAGTCCTTCACATTCAGACCTTTAGCAAAACAATATTGACGCTCTGTGGCCAGGGTTAGCTGCTCGCCTCTCGCTGCTGCTTCCTCATGTAGCCATCGGAATATTTTCCAGAGATCCTGATTTCAGTGTAGGAGATCGAGTTCCCTAATCCTATCGGAACAGACAATAAAGCGTAGGTCCGTGTACAAGTTCAGCAAATAGGAGAACTCTGGCGGTTCAAAATCGGGGAAGAGCAGAATGAACGGGCTGCCCTGGCAAAACGCGTTAGAAAAATGCGGCTGTCCTGGCAAAACGCGTTAGAAAAATGCGGCTGCCCTGGAAAAACGCGTTAGAAAAATGCGGCTGTCTGGCAAAACTCATTGAAAAATGCGGCTGTCTGGCAAACCTCGTTAGAAAAATGCGGCTGTCTGCAAAATGCGTTAGAAAAGTTGGGAAAAGCAATTCGGAAAAAATATGTTACAATTCTTTAAATTACATCGTCATGGACTCTCGCCGGTGATGCGGGTTTGTGCAAGATCTTCCGTGTAAGAAGGAGATCGGAACACATATGGAGGACCACATATAGTGTAATGATGATAGTCTATCAATCAATCAATCAATCGATCCGAACAGGTGTGATTACACGTTATATGCTGGTAAAGATATTGGGAAGAAGATCAGAACGCCTATGTACCTGTTCGGAGTGACATGATGATAAAATTTAAAAAACTGTCGTTACTGTCTGTAGTACTGCTTTTAGGGCGGTGTAGGACATGTGGGACGAAGTCTGAAATTTAATGGCTGCATGGCTATTTTTCGCCTGAAGCTGTTCAGGTTAGGATGTTTTTCCCTTTTAGGTGTGATGATAATCTTCCCCAATCACTAATTTCCATCTAATTTTTTCTCATCCAGAAGCCGAGCTTTCAGCTCTTCGGCTCGGGGCCATGGACATCGTAACCCTTCGGTTCGGTGCCACACCCGTAAATCTGGGGGAAACTGGGCCTCTGCCCCCGGTTGAACCCCACACAAGGGATAGTCACCTAGTCCCAACGCTACGAACCGCTGGGCGACGGGGAATCTCCATCTAATATTCTAATCTAGATACGCACGACAGATACACAACAGATTACTAACATTTGGCTTGAAACAAAATGGGGATAGAATCTATTCGATCATCATGTTTTCTTCGTTATAGTAACAGAAACAGATGTTGGCTTTCCTTGTTTCCCCGAGGCTTCCCTCTAGAACGTTTCCCTAAGTTTGATTTATCAATTATATTTATATTTCTTATTTTTCAAGTATTTCTATCGTTTAAAGCCTTTTTCTGTGTTTAAGAAGCCTTTTACTATTTTAAACCTTTTTCTATATTTAAGATCATAATCTAATTCCTGCTAAACAGAGGCAACCAGACATTATATTTCCCACGTCCCGTTATGTTTACGTCATCTGTTCACGTCGTGTTCTTGTCTTTAAAAGTGAATCTTCTTCTTCTGCTTCGAACGCTCTATATTGAACACTTGTTACCAATCTGTGTGATTTGTATGTGATCTGAGCCTAAGAGTGATTGCACGTTGTGCCAGTTATGCGTCTACAAGTAGACCGGCACATCAATGTCTCAATGCTTTTATTACTAGGGTACTTCCTAGTTCCTCATCAGTCACCTCTTACGACATCCATGTAGGTTACAGGGCACTATTCTTTGCTTGCCTTACGGGCCCTGCCACACGGGCGAAAAAATGAATCTAAAAACGAAAGATTGTCCAGTGAACTGCACCGGGTTTCCATATATGATTCTTATTTACACAGGAAGATTTTCGTGGTAGCGCACGATGGTAGTGCGGCAGTGAAAATTTATCGAAGATGTGTTACCTATGGACACTACTATGACTAGAACACTACTGAGGTGAAAACTGGAGGGCAAACGAAAACGTGAAAATGGTACAACATCTGCCTGGAGTATTACACAAAGTGCGAATTCCGCAGCTGCTGCAACATGATTGATTGATTGATTGATTGATTGATTGATTGATTGATTGATTGATTGATTGATTGATTGATTGATTGATTGATTGATTGGACCATCATCATTGCACTTCGTGAATAATCATGTTGCTCGATCTCTTTCTTACAGAAGAATCTCAGCTACATGACAAACTCCAACGAGGTCCCCGATATCATTTTGAAGATGGTGAAGATATTTTGGTATGAATTTTGTTTTTAATCTTTTCTAATGAATTTTGCAAATGAAATTTTAAAATTAATTAATAAATTTGAAGATTAATTGATTGGATGATTGGTTGATTGATTTATTAGATCAGTGGTTCTCAAACTGTATCGCGACCCCTTTGGGGTCGAGCCATTCAGAGGTCGCCTAAGACCATCGGAAAACACATATTTATCATAATTAGAAATAAATATTGTGACATAATTTTATGGTTGGAGTGTCACAACATGAGGAACTATATTAAAGCGTCGTGGCATTAGGAAGGTTGAGAACCCTGGATTAGATGATTGGATAATTGGTTGATTGATTGATATGAACATCATCATTGTGCTTCGGGAAATAACCATGTGTGCTCCGATTTGTTTCTTATACAATGACGGTACCATGAGTGTATACACTTCGATCTACTGAGTTACCCTTTCGAACATTAAAAACATGTTGTTAGAGTCTCGGCATCGACCAAACTTAAATGAAATGACCCTACACTTCAATGTAGTATGTGTTGTTTCCATTTAAAATGAAATTTTCAATCAAGTCCAAGAAGATTTAATGGTTCAAGGGAAGTAACATAATTTATTACCCTTTCTATAAAGCTAACAGGGTTTTATAACCCTTTTCTTAAGTTTAGGCTGGATGATCTCTGTGGCTGAATGATCACGCAGATTGTCTTGCGTTCTGAAGACCATAGATTCGAATCTGGATCGCGTAGATCGGTTCACGAGTTCATGAGTTCATCGTCCTAAAACGTGGTTCGACAGGCAGTAACGATAGTTTTTTATGCACATGCCAGTGTCTATAGAGACAAGATGTCAAAAAGCAAATGCAGTGACTTACCAGCTGACACCATTACTACACACCAAAGATCCAAGATGGAGTGAAAAAGACAGATGATAAAAAGTATTTTCCTACCAACACTGTTACCAGTGCCAAACTTGGTCTCTTACAGCAACACACCACGGGAAGCTCCAGTGTGAATGAAATACTTGAGGAAGGCAGTGAGGTCACCGGACATATAGACTACGAAATGAGGACATCAGAAGCAGAGTTGGTATAAATACATACACCGAATACATCGAAAGACAAAAATGTATGGTTTAAACATTTAATGAGAATGAAATACAACCAACCACCAGTAACAGCATACAATAAAGAGATCAGGTACTAGAGCTAGGAAGATCAAGAAAAAGATGGATAGACAATATCAAGACCACACTACATAAACGCAGATATAACACAAGGGCGACTCATCTAGTCCTAGAACGCAAATTAAAGCTCCCATCTCTACGCTTAACGGCGAGTGGACAGCCACTCCATCTTCCACCTGGGAATAGCAATAGATAGACTTGTGTGCACATTTTAACATCGACGGTGCGGCATTAACGTTGTGATTTGATCAACCTCTTGCTTTGACATTCCTGTCTTCATTTCATACTTGAAAAGAATAAGAACTATTAGAAAAGAACCCCGAAACACCGGAAACCAATGAATATCATCAATAAATAGACAATCCAACAAGTATTAGGGACTTCGGAAAATAAAAATGACAAACACAGAATTCAGACCACCCTTCATCTTACCCACCCATTCCCTAACTTTACATCTTACAGCACCCATTGTCTAACTTCATCTACCGCACCCATTCCCCTACTTTCCCATCTTACAGCACCATTTCCCAAACCATCTTACCGCACCCTTTTGCCTAACTTTACATCTTACAGCACCCATTGTCTAACTTACATCTTACCACACCCTTTTGTCTAACTTTACATCTTACAGCACCCTTTTGTCTAACTTTACATCTTACCGCACCCATTGCCTAACTTTCATCTTACAGCACCCATTGTCTAACTTAAATCTTACCCACCCATTCCCTACTTTACATCTTCCACCCATTGTCTAACTTTACATCTTACAGCACCCATTGCCCTAACTTTCATCTTACCAACCATTGTCTAATTTACTTCAAGCACATCTTACCCACCCATTACCTAACTTTACATCTTTCCCATTCCCTACACATCATGGCACCCATTGCTAATTTACATCTAATGGCACCCATTCCCTAACTTTACATACAACACATCTTCCCGCACCCATTGCCTCTTTACCACGCCTCTTGCACCATTGCCTAACACACAAGCATCTTACCGCACCCTTGCCTAACCATACTACAAGTATTTTCAGAACACAGCCCGCCCGTCTGCCCGCATGTTGGACTACAGGTGACTACCCCTCTGTGTGTGCTGGTTCAATTCCGTGGATAAAAAAACCACAGATTCCACAGATTCGGTGTTCGTGGCACCGAACCGAAGGGTTACGATGTCCATGGCACTGGGCCGAAGAGCTGAAAAGTGCTTCTGGATGGGAAAAAAAAAAAAGAACACAGCCAGCTCTGCAAATTTTTGGTTCCTGTGTTTTATAATTTGGTTTTCCGCTAGCCTAATACTTGCTCATTGTCTATTTTTGAAAAATTTCATCCTTGAAAAGATTCCGAAAACAAAAACCCAGGAATCCTGACAAGGGCTGAAACCATAAAAATACTTTAAACATTTCAGGATGAATAAATACTCAATGACCTACCCGTACTTTGTGCAAGTAAATGGAATATTTAACAGTTCCAAAAATAAAAAATAGGCATATCATTTACAGAACGTAGACTTTCTTCAGTAAAGGTCGTTGATTGTGTAGGCCTCTTATACGTTCGGTAGTTTGTCATTGCTTTCCGTACAGTGAAGTCTTTTAAACCCTTTGGAAAAAATCCGACGGAAACAAATTTGCTTCTAAACTGCCTGCCGCGAGTTTTTAAAACCCGGTACGCTGGGATTGTGATCAGGGTCACTACCATTAAAACGACAGACCCCCAGAAAGAAAAACCTCTACCTAAAAAAATTAGGAAACATAATATCAAAACAAAATTTCTACCAAAATCACAATTATAAAACCTAACATCAGCAATCGTTGCCATTGTTTGATACCGAATGTGTGCACTGAACAGAGATATTCAAGTGAAAGAAAGATTCCAACACAAATGTCTATTTGTAGAAGGTTAATTTTGATAATCCTAACAAGTCCCCAAGATTAACTGATGACATATCTCGCAACCAGAACATACAAAAAAAGGTATAGATCGACAAATACACAATAAACACACAGGTATAGATCGACAAATACACAATAAACACACAGTATAGATCGACCAATACACAATAAACACACAGGATTTATCAACAAATGCACAATAACACACAGGTAGTGTTCAACAAATAAACAATAAACACACAGGTATTTTAACAAATACATAATAAACACACAGGTATTGATCAACAAATACACAATAAACACACAGGTATTGTTCAACAAATACATAATAAACACACAGGTATAGATCGACAATACACAATAAAACACAGGTTTGATCAACAAATACACAATAAACACACAGGTATTGATCCAAATACACAATAAACACACAGGTATTGTTCCAAATACACAAAAACACACAGGTATTGTTCAACAAATACAATAACCCCAGGTATAGATCGACAAATACACAATAAACCACAGGTATAATCGACAAATACACAATAAACACACAGGTATAGAATCGACAAATACAATAAACACACAGGTATTGATCGACAAATACACAATAAACACACAGGTATTGTTCAACAAATCACAATAAACACACGGTATTGTTCGACAAATACAAATAAACAACAGGTATTGTTCGACAAATACACAATAAACACACAGGTATAGATCGACAAATACACAATAAACACACAGGTATAGATCGACAAATACACAATAAACACACAGGTATAGATCGACAATACACAATAAACACACAGGTATAGATCGACAAATACTAAACCCCACAGGTATGATCACAAATACACAATAAACACACAGGTATGAAACGACAAATACACAATAAACACACGGTATAGATCGACAAATAAAAATAAACACCAGGTATAGATCGACAAATACACAATAAACACACAGGTATAGATCGACAAATACACAATAAACACACGGGGATAGATCGAAAATACCAATAAACACACGGGATGATAAACAAATACACAATAAACCACAGGTTTGATCGACAAATACACAATAAACACACGGTATAGATCGACAAATCACAATAAACACACAGGTATAGATCAAATCCGTTGCTTTCAATCCCAAGTAAGATATTCTGCAAAATTGTCATAATGCGAATACAAGAAGCAGTAGACAAGTAAGTGTCTGAATGGAGCAAGCGGGGTTTGGAAAGGAAAAGGAACAAATGACATATATTTACCCTGCGTAACATTTTAGAACAATGTGCAGTGGCAAGGACTATATTAATAAATTCATAGATTTTGAAAGGCATTCGACAGCGTCCCCAGAGACAGCCTTTGGAAAATACTGAGGGCAATGCGGTACCTGAACTTTCAACATCATAGCCCTCTTCTATAAAATTTCTCCCCGCAACCTAAAGAATTCCAACAAAACATTCCCAGTAAAATCTGGTGTAAGACAGGGATGCGTAATGTCCTCTCTTTTGTTTAGTATTACAATTGACTGGGTGCTAAAAAATGCCCTAAAACAACAAGCACCAAGAGGGAAAAAGATGGACCCCCTTTTGAGATGCTTGAGGACCTGGACTTTGCAGACGATATGCCTTTGGTGTCACACAAATATGAACATATACAAGAAAAGTACAATCTTCACCAGGGAAAGACAGTAGCCTCAAAACAAACACAGGAAAAACAAAAATTATGACAAACAGTGAAATCCCAACAACCAGTAATGTTAGAAAATGAAACACTGGAAAGGGTTGAGCAGTTTACATATCTTGGTAGCGTACTGACACTAAATGGTGGCACAGAGGAAGATATAAAATCACGTCTAAGTAAGGCCAGAACCGCTTTGCCAGAATGAAACCAGTATGGAAGTCCAAAATCTACAATAGGACCACAAAGCTTAAACTCTATAAAAGCATTGTTTTGCCAGTTTTGCTCTACGGATCGGGTGTTGGAGGATGACCAAAGGAGATACTAGCAGGCTGTCAGTTTTCCCCCACTCTTGTCTTCGCAGAATCTTGGGAATCTTTTGGCCAGTAAAAATATCCAATAACCAACTACTCCAAGATACAAGACAAGAGGCAATGAATGACATACTCAAAAGAGAAGATGGGAAAAGGCTCGGACATGTTATGAGAATGGACAAGAAATACCTGCAAGGATGGCCTCACTTGGACACCAGAGGGAAAGAGAAAAAAAGGCAGACCACGGACAACATGGAGGCGCATGATGGAAGAGGAAATGGACACCGCATCTCTGACGTGGGGCTCTGCGCTGAAGGTTGCACCGGGACAGGAGAGCATGGAAAGTCCTTTCGAAGCCCCATGTGTCACTAGGCATGACGGGATTAAGTAAGTAAGTAATAGATCGACAAATAACAATAACACACAGGTATAGATCGACAAATACACAATAAACACACAGGTATAGATCGACAAATACACAATAAACACACAGGTATAGATCGACAAATACACAATAAACACACAGGTATAGATCGACAAATACACAATAAACACACAGGTATAGATCGACAAATACACAATAAACACACAGGTATGGATCGACAAATACACAATAAACACACATGCATTGCGACTTCTAGAAATGTTTTTGTCCCCGAAAATTTAAAAGCGTAGGATTGGCAGACGCCACCGGAAACCGGTAATATACTTTTGCAAATATAGCAAGATAATATAAAAGGACATGAATTGACTTAACTGTACCGTGTTTATTACCGATATGACTCGGTCCATTTCCATAGAAATTTACAACATCTACTAAGTGTTTTGTATATATCTCGATCTTCATAGTTCCAGCAGCAATCTAAGGATGTCCCCAAATATTGCATTCTTGAATCAGTATTCTTTATCCCGTTACAAAAAAAAGTC